>CM040117.1:256242352-256842352 GCA_022559845.1 Amorphophallus konjac
ACTGGAAACCCGCTCCACCAGCCATCCCGGCTGTCGCTGTCTGGTGGGCCCGCTAAAACACGGGGCAAACGTCAGTCAAAGGTTAAGCATCAAAAATCCAGGTCACAAAAAATGCATCACATAAACTCACCAGGATCTCCAACTCCTGTCGGATGGCCACCAACTGCCGCCTGGCGTCCGCCAGCTGGGCCCGCAGGTCGGCGATCATGTTGTCACGAGCATCCTGCATTGCACATAAGTCAGTACCACATGCATATACATATAGAAGGGTGAAGCATTTTCATTTCACACTTACCCCTGCCATACCGCCGAAGGAGAGGTGGTCCCCGTACGTAGCTCGATATCGTCTCATGTAATCTGTGCTGTCCTGTACATGGGACACCACTGGGACCCCGCCCTGCTGCCAGTCCTGGTACTGTGCTGGGAAACGCGTACGCCAGTCCACAATCTTCGCCTTCCCCTTGATCTTCCGCCCAATGCGGGCCGGCGCATCTACATCAACCCACTCCTGGGCTAGCCCCAACGTCCTTATGACCAGTCTAAGCCGCAGCAGCTCGATCTCATTCAGACAATGGACCCACACGTCTCGCCTGAAACGAGGAAGACCCGCTACAACCCAAGACTGGCCAGCGTCGCCCATGCCCAGGTAGGGCCTCCACACCACCTGCATCACCATACATATATCATATTAGTTACCATTCAGTCACACGCATAAACATAAAAAAAAAATCATACGCATCATACCATGGCCTCGGGATACTCGCTCAGCTCCCGACGAAGTGACGCCAGCTGGTAGCCGTGGGGTGCTGCAACCACGACCGGCCTCCACTGCCGCGCCAGAGGCACGGCCCTCCTGTTCCCATGCCTAGCCCTCCCCATCGAGAAATAGTAATAGCTCCACACATGCATCCATCATGCATCATTAGTACAATAATTGCATATTTAACTGTGGGAAGGCATAAATAAAATGTTTACATGGAGGAAAGGTGCGAAGCCACTGACTGTCGTCTCCTTCTCCGAAGTCTGGGAGAGATCAGCAATCAAATGGGCAAGCAGAGCCGCTCCCCACGCGTAGTGTCCCACTCTGTCCAGATCCGCCTAGATCCCGAGGAAACGGCAGTGGATGCCATCCCCCTTCGTCCCCAGCAGAAGGCGGCCCAGGAAGAAGAAAAGAAACCTCCGAAGATCTAGGTCCACCAGCTCCCTCTCGCTCGGATCCTGGGTGAAAGCTGCACGAGCATCCCCCTCCAGTCGAGCCAAGAACTCCGCTCCAGTCTCGCTAACCCGCTGGCGCGGGTCGACGAATCCGAGCGCCTCCATGATCTCCACTCGGCCGACTACCCTGCTGTCTCTATCAGTCACGCTCGTCTCTAACCACAGCAGGTCCAGGGCACTCTCTCGGTAGTCGGGGTAGGTGACCCCGCTGACTGCCTCTCCGTCAACCCGTAGCCCGGTAATCCGAGAGACGTCCTCTAGTGTCGGCACCATGTGCCCCCAGGGCATCAAAAACGCCCGGCTCGATGCGTGCCACCGCTCCCTCAATGCCTGGATAAGAGAAAGGTCGAGCCGGAAGGGCTCAATTCTAAGGAAAGCTCCAAAGCCCATGGCGTCCACACGCGCCCTCTGGAAATCCGACAGCCCACGGTATGCTGCCACCACCAGGGACCAGCTAATCCGGCCCTTCATCACGCCCTGCAAACCACAAAACCAACAAAGAACACATCAGCATCATGAACAGTAATAAACAATAACACTGTATATATACTACATATTCTTTTTATTTTATTTTTACTTTTTTAAAATATTTATATTTTCTTGTGGAGGCGTCCAATTCCCTGGACGCCTCCTTCCAATTTACATTTTTCCTTTTTTAGAAAAAACCCAAAAACCCAAAACAAAATTTATTAATAATATGTATATTTTTATGGAGGCGTCCAGGGCTTAGGACGCCTCCTTATTTTTTAATTTTATTTTATTATTTACGTAAATAAATAAATAAACAAAAAGAAAAAGAAAAAGTGGAGGCGTCCAGGCCCCTGGACGCCTCCTTCTCTCACTACCCGGCCTTCTCTCACAGCCTCTCGCACGCCCGTTTTAGCCTATTGAACCACAGAGTGTGAATTCCGAAGTACTTACCGGGTCGTGATCGTCCTCTCCCGCGTCACCAGCATCCGTAGCGGCCTCCGCGGCCAGAAGCGGCACCTCCATCTCCTCCTCCGCAGCAATCTCCTCTGCCACGGCCTCCTCGGCATCATCCCTCAACCTCCTCGCACGACGAGCCAGTCGTTTCCACTTCTCTGGACCCTGGCTCGATCCTCCTCGCTCCATTGGGACTAAGAATGGGTCGTTTGGAGTGGCTGGACGGTCAGAATGAACAGTATAAGTGAGTAGGGGGGGAGCCCTCCCCCCTATATACAGATTGACCTTTTATTGGGGCGTCCAGGCGCCTGGACGCCCCCACACTCTTTTATTTTTTTCAAAATTCAAAAAAATAGGGGCGTCCAGGCGCCTGGACGCTCCCATAAATCAAACAAATAAAAAAATAAAAAAATCAAAATAGGGGCGTCCAGGACCCTGGACGCCCCCAAAAATAAATTGTCAAAAAAAAATAAAATAATAAAAATAAAACTTAGGGGCGTCCAGGCCCCTAGACGACCCCATAATAAAAAAATATATATATATAATAAAAGAAAAAAAGATAAGAATATAATCCAAACAAAAGAAAACAAAAAAAGAAAGAAAAAGAAAAACCACAAAAAAAGATAGTAATTAAGGGGACGGGGGTCCGAAACATCCAAATGCCATATTTTATTCCATCAGAAAGCAGAATGAGCTACATCAGGGGTTTAGGCACCTTAGGCCTTAACTTCCCCAGTTCGGTTACATAAGCCCTCCACGGCTCGCATTCTTCCACCACGTGCGCTAAGGCCTTTCCCGCAACACTTGTCTTCCAGGGAGCTTTAATGGCCTTCGCTTCCTTCGCGTCCGCTTCAGTGCCCAACTCCCTTTTCTTCAAAGGAACAATGTCAGTCGGTGGCGGGAACGAATGGCGTGGGATGCCAATCTGGAGGCAGCACCGATGCGCATTATAAAGGACGAACTCGGTCGCGCCGATCAGTTGAAGATCAACTTCGGGAGAAGACCTCATGAGGAGATCTAGCGAAAGCAAACATGCCGGTGCGCAAGTGAAGAAGCCTTGTGTCACGGTGCGGAAGTGAGACCGCCAGTCTTCACGTTTCTTCAGCCACGGAACGCGGTTCACTACAGTACCACCGAAGCCTAACACGTCGGCTATGTGATGAAGAGGGCTTTGTTGGAAGAGCTTCGAAGCAGTTGGCATTCCCTCGCGGTGGTCGAATTTGAAATGCAAATCCAGCCAGCAATTCAAGACAAGTGCACAACCAAATGGAGCTTACCCATGCTCGAGGCAGTAAGACCGCTGTAAAGATAGGCAAGGACGGCGGGTCCCACCCTCTTTCCACGCCAGATCCCGCAGATAGCACCCAGTTGGTCTTCCTCCACCATGTTGTCGGTATAAGGGAACAAGAGAGCACCCGCCAGACAAATGGTGAACCCCTTCATGATTCCCTCCAAATAGTCATCGTCTGGTGACCCTCTCAGGGCGTCCATGACCCACTCTGCGAGCTTTCGGAGATCGATCCCCTTTTGAGTACGGACCTTTCGGGCTGCGTCGGGCGGCATGAAGCTTCCAAGGACACTTTCAGAAGTCCCCCGTGTCAGCATCCGCATAGCCTTCACCTTCCCGTCACTCTTAAATTTCTTCAATCCAAGCAGAAGCTCCACCTCCTCAAGGAGGATGGTCACCTCGAAGGTCGGGAAGATAAAAGTGTGGGTCTGGGGATGCCAGATCTCCACTAGTGCGCCCATAGCCGCCCAGTCCATACGAATCTTCTCGTAATGTTTGGCATGAATAAGGAGCCCCTGTAAATGCCACTTCGAGAGTATGGCCCTCATGCCAATGGAGATATTGGAAGTTAGCTTTGAAAGCCATGGCAGTTTGGAAAACTTCCTCGGGCCTGGGAAGAGTGGATATGGCTGGAAGAGGAAAGAAATAAGAAATGAAGGAAGTAAGAAGAAGGTTCACATGGAAAACTTGAAATGAATCAGCTTACCATATGCAACAAGATCGTCCCACTCAGATGACCCTCGAGGTCGGAGAGTCGCCTGATCTCGCTGCTAGGCCTGCTCCTCTTCACAACGCGGGAAGATTCTCCTTCCATCCTGAAATCTCTAGATTCTCCTCTCTTTCCTCTCCTGAGCTTCCAAAACCCACCTTGGTGCATTTGAATGAACTAGCCTAAGGGGAGTTCTTATAGGAAGGGAAGGGTGCTACAGGACATAACATGTCACATCAGTGGTCATTGTCAAGATTTTGGTCATGATCTCCTTTATACTGTGGTGCGATTCTGCTGTGATTCTGCTACTTTCCGATGCTGCTAACCTTTGCTAGTCTGTGCAGGTTTTACTAACGGACGTCTTTGTCCTATCTCCTGTCCCACCTTTCATTGGTTGGTCCCACCTTGTCATGCATCGTAGTATATGATACTTACGCTACTAGAACATGTCAAGGACCTTGCGGCTCGAACGAATCTGGGATCTGAGTTCCCCTTCAACAAAAATGGTGATGATCCCAGAGGAATTTGGGTTGTACGGATAGGCCATCAACTTGTGATAGAATGGGGACGACGGTTCCATTCAGTGAGTTGGTACGCGGATAAACGGGCCCCAGCCCAGTATCAGCTCACCGGGTCGGTATCCTGACCCGTTCTTCACAAGTTGACAATATTATCCTTGGCTATTTTCTATTTTAGTTTGTTTTAAATTTTTCTTTGAACCCAGCATGCATTCATATAGGACTTTGATTTATTGCGGAAGATCATTCAAGTGATTCGATTGTGAAAGCCGTTGTGCTCCAATTCCCACAAATATGAGATATTCCACTCCGAATGAAATACTGAGTTTTCTTGAGACAGCCCTACGCTGCTCTTCCAAAGGAGACCCTTGTTTGGACAGACCCTCAGATATTCCTTTACCTTTTTTGACCCACCTTGGCCGCAGCACTTCCACATTGGCTGGTAACCGCTCCCCAAAGGTGAAACCTCCGGTTTATGACCCAGGTACTTCCACACCGAGAAGTTGGTCTCCTTTTGTTTCGTGCCTGAGCGCACATCTCACCCTCCCTTATTTGATCTCCGTCCAAGCAATCGTCAATATTTGAAAGACCTTCTTCAAGGTCGCCTCATTGAAACTCCAGGAAAGATTCCAAACAGTTACGTCAAAAGCGTGTCTCATCACACCTTGGCATCAACTTATCAGTCCGCTCCCACTTCACTCCACTCCACTTCGATACCATTCCACTACGTGTCGCTCCCTTGCAAAGCAGACGCCAAGGCGGGGCAGCTGTAGACACGCCATTCCTGACGTCTCCTGAGAAAGTCTCATATTACTATACAACGCCCCGCAACGGCTTACGCATTTTGAATCACTCGAGTGCTTCCTTTTCTCGGGTCTTCTTCTACCTTTTTCGGCATCCGAAATCGTCTCGTCACGGCATTCGGACGGCATCAACACCAATCGGACGCATCAGGAGGTTCCGGAATCAAGAAGGGGGGTCTACCGGGCGGTCGCCAACGCCTGATTTGAGGACCCGGGTGGGTCTTAATGGGGGCATCCAGGCCCCTGGACGCCCCCATCTTTTTAATTTATTTTATTATTTTCTCAGGGCCCAAAAATGAATAAAAATATATATTTTTTAATGGAGGCGTCCAGGCCCCTGGACGCCTCCATAAAAACTAATAATAATAAATATTTATAAGATGCCACTTTGCATAAAAAAGACAAAAAATAATTAAAAAAATATATATATTAATGGAGGCGTCCAAGCCCCTGAACGCCTCCATAAAAACAAATAGAAAAATTAAAATGCCAGCCCTGGTATAAAAGACAAAAGAAAAATAAAAAATAATATATTTATGGAGGCGTCCAGGCCTCTGGACGCCTCCATCAAATCCCTCACGGGCGCCGGCCACCGAACGACGGTTTGTCGTGTGTGAAAAAATCCAAATATAGAGACGTCCGGTCAGCTGGACGCGCCCATTTCTGAATCACGAGGCGCCGCTCACAAAACCACGCGTTGTGCCAAACCGCGTGCGGCCGTCGTCGGCTTTCGGTGGACCTGCTTGAGGCGTCCGGGACCCTGGACGCCTCCACAAAAGTATTCCAAAAAAATCAATAAAAATAGAATAAAATATTATTTCGGCCCTGATGGAGGTGTCCAGGGTCCTGGACGCCTCCACCCTCCGGAGCCCTATAAATAGAGGCCCACCCCCTCAGTTCTGGGAGAGCTCAGAAGTGATCCGATAGGCTGCCGGAGCCCAGAGGCTACGGAGTCATTTTCTAACCCGTGGGTTCTTTTGTAGGTGGAGGTTCTGCCGGCTTCTCGGGTGCTCACGCTCGCGAGAGGAAGGTTGTCTTCATCCACCGCGCTTCCACGTCGTCCCCACGCTGCCGGAGCTCCGCCGGATTTCACCCTCGGCTCATCCAATAAGCCTTTTCTTCCCCTTTTTCTTCGTAGTTCTTTTGCATTCATCATCTCGCATCCTCTATCCCCCTTCATAAGGGCGCCTCTTCTTTTATACTTCTTGCATCCATCATCTCATTTTCCTCCTACTCGAGTCCGAGAGGGGTTTAAAAGATAACACCAACCAGGTGTGTGTCTTGCCATCATTTCGTTATTTTTATCGCAAGGATTTGAATACTACACCTCCATCTTTCTAATCCACTTGTCATTTGTTTGTCGTTGTTTTGCAAGGGTAGCCGAGGAAAGCCCTCTCCGTCGGCCGGCCGGAGGGAGAGGAAGAAGCAACCCGCCATCTCCCGCTCTTGAGGTAGGCGCGATCACTTTCTTATTTTGGGGTCTTTCGGCCCCTGGCGATCACATCTTATTTTCGAGACCGCGGCGAGTCACTTCCCCAATGGCCGTTTAAATTTCCGTTCTTATATTCTCTTATACTCTGTTATATTCTGCTCATATTCTCGAGGCCGCGGCGAGTCACTTCCCCAATGGCCGTTTAAATTTCCGTTCTTATATTCTTATACTCTGTTATATTCTGCTCATATTCTCGAGGCCGCGGCGAGTCACTTCCCCAATGGCCGTTTAAATTCACGTTCTTATACGTTATATTCTTATCTGTTTGTGTTCTCGAGACCGCGGCGAGTCACTTCCCCAATGGCCGTTTAAATTCTCGCTCTTTGTATTCTCTCTATATTCTGTCATCTTATTATCTGTTCATATTCTCGAGGCCGCGGCGAGTCACTTCCCCAATGGCCGTTTCAATTCTTGTTATTTAATTTTTACACCATTCCCGTCCCCCCGAGGCCGCGGCGAGTCCCTTCCCGCTATGGCCGTTTAAACCCCATATTTTGCTATATCACACTTGTCCCGCTCGCCCCGCCGGAGCAATCTCCCGTGGTGGCCCCTTCTCTCTCTTCTCTTATTTCTGTGTTGCAGCAACAAACACCAAAAGAAAGAAAAGAGGAGCCCGCGCGCACTCCGCGTCCTCTCCGCTCTTTCCCGAAGCGCGTGACGTCGCTCACAGATTGGCGATCACGGTGGGACATCTACTGCTTCCTTTCGGCTACCCTTGCAAGTTCGGCACCACCCGTGCCTCTCCACCTTCGCGCCCGCGCGCGCCCCCGTTGTGCTCACGGCAGCACCGTCAGTTTTGATTGGTTCTTTGTTTATTATATGTCTGTTATTTCTGTTGTTTTCCCACTCCATATATCTGTCAGCATTCCATTGCATACATCCATTCCTCTTTTCTATCCTTTTTTTCATTTTTTGAGGATCACCCTTTCCCGGTGAAGGAAGGACTCTCCGTTTGGGAATTCCTCTCAACGGACTAGAATCTCCTACACTGGGACCTCCGTAAGTCCCCGACATCGAAGAATCTCCTCTTCGTTCACTGGGCTGGTTGTACCATTGAAGTTCCCCGGAGTTAGTCATTTCATTCGTGGTGAGACGAGAGACCCTAGCTGACACGGCGGTAAAACAAAAACAAACTAGGGTCCCCATTTTGTGTGAACTTCGGATCTCGCTAAAAATACAAAAAAATCATCAAAATCAAAACACAAAAAAAGACGTAAGGCATTCACTTGTGTGTTAATCTCTGCTGATCGTTTGTTGGTGTATGCTATTATGCTCTCGAGAAACATGATGGATGGCTGAATATAATTACAATTGTTTCGAGGCCGATGCCTTCCGTTATGGGTCTCAAATGCGTGACCCAGGTCACGACTCTTACGGGGTCTATAACTCAGACTGGGGCTATCAGCCTGACCCACAGGTTCATCCCATGGACATTGGCCCATCCTATAAGTCCTCATATGGAATACAGGCCACTGTTAGTGGAGCTTCCCCCTCCACTAGTGTTCCCTATGCCTGGGATTTCATGGCTTCTCATGTCGACTCTCTCAGCTCTCAACTTGGAGCCTTACAGGCTGTTATTGAGAGGAAATTTCTTCCTCCTTCCCCTCCTCAAGCCAACCCCCTTCACGCTTTCATGAATAATATTACCAAAATGGAGAAGGATTGGAAGGAGAGAAGAGATGAGTATGGCATCTGGGATATGAGTGAGCAAGAAGTTCTCCCAAGTTTTAACGATCAAGTGGATGCCGTCCACCCACCATTCATTCATTACGCTCATTCATATGGCCCTCCGCCTCCGCATTCATATCCACAAAACCCTTCATGTCAATATACACCATCTCCACTCATCAACGTGCCTCCACCACGGCGTCCATTTGAACTTGATGATCATAAAGAATTGAAAATGGCACATGATGAAATTTATGAAGATTTTGAATATACACCTACTCCGAGTTTTCTTCGTTTCCCTCTTCCACTGCTCCCACAAGAACCCCCTGCTCAGGATGAAGCCACTAGTTCTACCCCTGCTTATGAGTCATCATGGTGTCACGATGACGGGTTTACACCCCAACAACCCGCATCAATGCACCATGAATCACCTTCTACCCTTAACCCCCCACGTACCACCAAAATTCGACGTTTCCTATGTACCAAGCCTTCTACTGTCACCCCTCCAATTGTACAAATAACCCCCACACCATTGGCTTCCACTAAGCATTCCACTAACTCTTGTTCCCAACCAAGTAATCCTCCATCATCTCCACCTAAAACCTCCACTAGCCTTGTAACCCCGAATCCAACCATTCCTATTCCTCCACTCCCCTTACCTAAACCCGAGATTAACCCTGAGCCGGGCCCATTGATTGTTGCACACGAGCCAACCTCGTCTCCTCTCGAGAACAAGGAGAAGCCCGTCGTGTCTCAACCTCCACTTACCCTTCCTATAGCCCCCATCATTGAATCTCCATCACCCGTTGAGCATGCTGTCTCAATCTCACCTCCTTCCACCACCTCTCGGAGTGGGTATCTTTCTAAAAATACATGTGCCAAAGATGATGTTCAAGAATCGGACAAGAAGAATTTGGCCACGGCAATGCCATTCAAGATCCAAGATTTAATTTGCCGAATGCCGATTCGGGTTCTTGTGCCGGTCACCTTTGAGAAGGCCGAATTTCCATCTGCACCAATGCCCATCAAGAAGGACCCTCAGGAATTGGTACTGACCAAATCAGGGCCAAAATAACCACGATCACGTTACTCCTTGGCCAACATGCTTTCAAGGCTCTTATTACCCCTTGTTCGGTCATAGTCCAAATGGCCAATCAAAAGAAGGGGTTCTCCTCATGCATAGTGATACACATTCTACTGCCGAGGAGATGATGAATTCTATGCTCAGGGGTGGGTCAGGGCAGTTCTTGTTGGAAACTTTTGACATCATGTCTACTCACTACCAACTTCCATGCAAGAGGCGAACGCCTATGTTACCCGGCATATTCACATGTGATATTCCAACGGCCTTGAGCAGTACCCCAAACATGAAGCTCCTTATACCGAGCATCGAACTTCCAATGATAGACACCATTCATCTATCAAGGGAGCTATTTCTAAAGGAGCCAGTTCATGTCAAGATCCCTACTTCACGAGCGGAACTCTCAAATTTTTGTTATGATATTTTGCTAAGAGAGTTACCGTTCATATATGAATGTCCAAAGGGCCTTACTAAAAGTCCATCAAATGAGAACCCATGGGCCCTGACCGCACTGATTGGACTGGTTGGTCAGAAAAGGACTAGGCCGTCTCTTCATTGGAGAGAGCATGCAGGGCCAAGAGGTCAGGAAGCCATGTTGAAGGTTGAGAGGCCGCACTATGAGAGAGTATTTACCAAGAAGAGGGAAAAGCATAAAGTGAAGCTTAAGGATAATAAATCCCTTGTTGAAGGAGCCCACATCAGTTCATCCACTTCCTATCCCAGTTCATCGCTGCTCATGCTGCTATTCAGCTTCTTTTTATGGGCAGTCCATTGGTTAAGGAGACGCCTTTTGTCACCTAAATCTAAGCCATCAAGCTCCTCTGCTCTAGGGTCCCCGAACCCTCACATTCCTCGTTGTCCGGAGCTTCCGGACCCCTACATTCATCCCTGTCCGGAACCTCCGGACCCCTCCCTATTTAATTCCATGTTTTTATCCATCTCTCACCCCCATCCGGAACCTCCGGATTTCTTATCTTATTCTCCATCTCTCTCAGGGCATCGCGCCCTTCCTTCCCATATCCACCTGGAACCTCCGGGCCTCTCCTTCTTTCGATTTATCCTTTTGTTCTTCCAAGTCATCACGTCCTTCATTCTTTTCACCCCTTTGAATTATCTTTTTACACACCTCCCAGGGCATCGGGTCCCTCATGATCTTCTTCCTCCGGAACCTCCGGATTCATTTCCCCATGATTCTCCTCCTTTACATCCGGACCCTTCGGATCCGCCTCTCTCGATTCATCAATTTCTGATTCCTCCCGATCCCGCTCCCGGGTTCGACCCGGTTCCTTCCACGTTAACTTCCTCGGGCACCTGCCCGTTCTCACACTGTTTCCGAGGCTTTAGTCCTCACTGATTTCTTTGATTTCTTCTCATCCTGTAAATTCTTCTAGGTATCTTTCACCTAAATCTTGTTTTATCCCCCACTTATTTAAAATAAACCGCCCTAGTTGGAGGATTGTTGTATAGGAGGAGCCTTACTGGTATTCTGCTAAGATGTCTTGGTGACGATGAGGTTTGGAAATGTGTAGAAGAGACGCACTCGGGTGTGTGCGGTGGCCACGTGAATAGTCAGATGCTCGCTAAGAAGATCATTCGGCAAGGCTTTTATTGGCCCACTATGGAAGAGGATTGTGTTGTCTATGTCCGTAGGTGTGTCAAGTGTCAACTTCACGCCGATAAAATCCATTCACCATCTTCCTCACTTCATCCAATATCCTCCCCATGGCCTTTCTCCATGTGGGCATTCGACATCATTGGTCCCCTAGGTGATCCCAATTCCCTCACCAAGCAGAAATCTTTCATCCTTACTGCGACGGAATATTTCACCAAATGGGCCGAAGCCGAAGCTTACGCGAAAATCAAGGCGTCAACAGTCTGCAAGTTCATCATGAAGAACATCCTCGCCAGATTTGGCGTCCCAAGCACGATCGTCACCGACAATGGGCCACAGTTCATTTCTCAGGACCTACAGGACCTCTGCAAAAGGTACGCAATTGCATTACATCATTCATCGCCTTATTACACACAAGGCAACGGCCAAGCGGAGGCCACCAATAAAACATTGCTCAAAATCATCAAAAAAACCTGCGAGTCTAGTAAGTTTTCAGACTGGCCAGAAAAACTTATCGAAGCCCTATGGGCCTATCGCACTTCAATTCGTACCCCCACCGGGCAGACTCCATTTGCCCTTACTTATGGTATGGAAGCGGTAGTCCCGTATGAGACTCTGATCTCTTCTCTCAGGGTACAATTGGACGAGGAATTTCCCCTCGACGATCGTCGTAATTCACTCCTCGCCCAGTTGGAACTCTTGGATGAGAAACGGCTGGCCGCTGCCGAATACGCGTGTGTGTATCAAGATAGACTCGCTCGCTTTTACCAAAAGAAAGTCGTTGAGAGAAAATTCAAAGTCGGTGAGATGGTCGTAAAAAGAATTTTTGTCAAACCTGGAGGGCCGCGTTCTAAGCTCCAACCCCATTGGGAAGGACCATTTGCAATTCAAGCCGTGTACCCTGGCAACGCCTACAAGCTAGTCAACGCCGAAGGGACCGAGTTATCCCACCCTTGGAATAGGCTTTATCTTAAGAAATACTACCCTTAGCACAAAACAAAAAAAATGATGAAAAGATAAAAAAAAATATCAAAAACAAAGAAATATTGAAAACCACTAAAAATATGGAAAATTCAAAATGCCGATGCCTGGCAGTCACCATGTAGTTAAGTTTCTGCATCTAACCTTCATGTTAGGATGGGTCCCATTAAGGCTTGGTATTCACCGGGTCTTGGTTTGCCAGAACCGTCGAGATCCCTGTCCGGCCACGTCGGCCTATGCTCGCTCGAAGGAAGCTAACATGTGCTCACATATGTATTTTATTCAAAAAAAGTCGGTAGCATCACCTACAGTGGCGCCCCACCCAGAAGATCTCCGGAAGCTGTAATCTTTATTCTTTTCTCTTCGACCAAATGAGACAGTCGGCGCCCTTAAAACGCTGAGCATGAGAAACCGAAACTCAAACCCAAAGGCAAGAGTAGGATCCATTTCCTCGAGCATCGATCAGAGCACGAGAAGAGGGCAGTGTCCCCGCAGGCATACAAAAAGGGAGCCCACAAACGTCAAACGACTATATCTCCCTCACCAAAAGAAATACAAAATCAAAATCAAGAGAAAAGCCTGGTCGTGACCGTGCCTGGTACGATAAACGGAACCCCTCAAAGCAAAAGTATGAATCCACAAAGGGGGCCGTGGAATGTAAATGCTCGAGATTTGGTCCGAAGCTGTCCGAAAGGAAAGAGTTAATGGGCCCTTATTCGCTCGCCGGGTTAACGGCTTTGCCGGTCCTCTCAGGAGGTTTATCCCCTACACTCTTCCTTCTCCCTCTAAAGATGAAGGTTCGATGGAGTTTCTGAAAGGTGAAAACTGCCCAGGGTCTGCGACCTTATTTTAATATACACATTTGGTTGCCTACTTTGAAAAGTAAAAGCTATCGCTGCTAAGGAGTCTCTGTGTTTCTGGCTGGTCAAGACCCCTGTTTACCACCTTGATGTCTTCTTGCTTAACCTCGGGCTTAGGCCAATGCAAGCGCGTCACCTATGGGTGCGACGGCGTCTGATTCCGGGTGAGCGTCGCGCGGTTGGTCGTTAGGGTTCCAGGGTGTTCCATCATATACCATCTAGAGTTGTGAGGAAATAGACCCGGGTCGGGCAAATCATTTACCTCACACACCTTTTGGGTGAATCCCTGTGGTCGGAAGCGACTGGGAGCCTAAGCATGGCATGACGGTATTGTCATCAGGGTAAGTCTTAGCCGGCGGGATCATCATTCGAGGGGTCTAGAGGCCCAAATCAACCTAGATATGCACTTAGGATATCTGGGAGGTTAGTAAGAAACCCATGTTCTCACGAAGGTCAGGTGCCATTTGGGTGCTTGCCGGGCGTTAGTAATAAAAAAATCGAAATGATAAAAGCACAAAAAAATGGAAAAGAGAAAATGCACATATTTGCAAACAAAAAAAATCTTTTTATGATAAAATAAAAAAATATCAAATATAAAAAAAAGGAAAATAAATCAATTTTGCATGATTACATTTGCGTGCAGCATCTCACTTTTAATACCGCTTGCATTCGTGTGCTTGCCTGTCGCATTTATCACCGCATCTTTCCCTTGCCTTCGTTAAAAAAAAGGCTTGGCCCCTTGACCAGTTATCAAGGACAGTCACAGTGACCATTTGCTTATTGAGAAAGGGGCCAAGTCAGAACAGAAATTCTGATTTGTTTGTTTCAGTGATATGTGCAGAGATTCAGGCAACTGAAGCAAAGGTGAAAAACAAACAAACCAAATCTTGTATTTTATTCCAAAAATAAAAAATTACATCAAGTTCCGCCCTCTCTCTCTGCATCACTCGTCCCACTACTCTCCGGGTAAAACGCTCTCAAAGGTGCTACCCAACTACGAAAAGCGGTACTCCTACCGCTCTGTACTCCCCTTCCTATTCCCACATCCCGGCGTTGATCCACGGAAGCAGTAGAGAAGCTACCAACACGAAAGCCACGCTCTCGTGCTCTTCGGTAGTGCTCCTCACCATCTCTCAGCCACTGTTCAGCAAGGCCAAGGCTGATTCGGAGTTCGAATAGTTGGGCCTCCATGGCCCTTCGTTCCTCCCTTTCAGTCAATCTGTTGGCTCTTTCTCTCTCCGCGTCTCTTTCTCTCTCTGCACGTTCTCTCTCACGGTCTTCCCTCTCCAACTGGAGAGTGATCCTCAGTTCCACGGCATCCCTAGAGGAGTCGTCATCAGGATGACGTCGCAGTTCCCTCTCCAGTTCTGCTATCCTAGCCTCCTTCTGCGCAGCTTGGGCAAGCGCTTCTTCCGTCTCCTTTTCCTGTCGAGTGTACCATCTCAGATACACGATAAGGCATAAACAAGGAAAACTTAACACTGAGACTCTTACCTGTATAGAAAGCATCCCTTCTGCCTCCGCAGCACGCTGTGTGGCGTGAGCAAGTTGCTCATGAAGAGAGTTAAGTTCTGAGGTGGGAATCCACAAGCTGGAAGAGGCACCACCTACTCCCATCGCTGGGGAAGCCGCGCCAATCTGGGCATGCTACGACCGCGTGAATTAGCAGCCAACATCAGAAATCTGAGGATTTAATTACGAACGCGCACTGTACACCTACCAAGGCGCTCGTAGCTCCGCGGGCATCGCCCAACTGTTGTTCCATCTCTGCCAAGCGAGTTCGTAAATTCGCTATCATGGCATCCCGGACATCCTGCAGCCATACGAGCCAGCATTTCCACCGGAAAACCAAAAAAAAAAAAGAGAAAAAGGAGAAAGAAGAAAAAAGAAAAAGGGGAAACCTACCTCCGCAAGTCCCCGGGGTTGGAGCCGCTCTGCGTACTTTGTCCTATATAGACGCAAGTAGTCCTCGCTATCCCGCGCCTGTGATTCTACAATCGTGCCACCCCGTTGCCAGTCCTCATACTGTTCGGGGAATCGCACGCGCCAGTCGATGCAGGTCGCCGGTCCCCGCGTCTTTCTCGCGACACGAGGTGGCGCAGCTGAATCCACCCATTCTTGAGCCAGTCCTAAAGTCCTCATAACTAATCGTAGCCGAAGCGGCTCGATTTCATTCAGGCAGTGCATCCATAGTTCCCGTCCGAACCGGGCATGACTTGCTAGAACCCACGGCTGGTCGGCATCGACCATGTCTGAGTAGGGTCTCCAGTTTACCATCGCTGTAGGGAACTCCTGTAGCTCTCGCCTTAGCACTATCAGTTGGTAGGTTAGGGGTGCCGCACTCATGATGGGTTCCCACCGCCTGGCTAGCGGCACCATCGCAGGTCGCCAATGCCGAGCTCTCCCCATAGGGAGGTAATAATAGCTCCACAGCTGCTCGGCGCAGGCCATCAGAACTTTGCAAAAACACAAAAAAATACAAAACAAGCAAAACCAAAAAAATACCTGGATGAATGGTGTGAAACCACTCACAGTCATCTCACGATCCGTTTCTTGGAATAGGCCTGCAAACAAGTGTGCCAGCATGGCGGCTCCCCAGGCATAATACCCTACTCTTTCAAGGTCTGACAGCACCTCCAGGAAGCAACATTGGATACCGTCCCCTTTCGAGCCCAGTACCAATCTCCCCAAAAGGAAGAGGAGAAATCTCCTCAAATCTATGTTGCATCTTTCCCAGTCGCCGAAATCTGTCCAGTACACGGCGCGGCATCCTATTTCTATCCTTTCCATGAACTCTTCTGAGGATTCATCGTCCCGCCGACGAGTGTCGGTGAGTCCTAATGCATCCATCAGGGACGCCCTAGCTACCGACCTGTTTTTCCGACCATCCAGGTCCAAACCCAGTAACTTCTGGGCACCTTCTCTGTAGTCCGCGTAAGTGACTCCGGTCACTGCCTCGCCCTCTACCTTCAGGCTTGTGATCCGGACCACATCCTCCAAGCTGGGCACCATGTGCCCCCAGGGCATCAGGAATGTCCGGCTCACTGGGTCCCATCTCTCACACAAGGCTTGAATCAGGACTAGGTCAAGCTGGATCGGCTCGATCCGAAGGAAGGTACCAAATCCCATCACGTCTAGCCTCGCCTTCTGAAAATCTGGGAGGCCCCTGTACGCTGCCACTATCAACTCCCATGAGATCTGTGATTTCATCACACTCTACGCATGCAGGGAATGGAGAGGAGGTTTGGTCAGAAAGAAAGGAAGAAAGAATGAGAAAATGGCAGGAAAGCTCAGCTTACGAGTTGTGATTGGGCTCTTTCGCTGAAGTGCCCTTCAAGGTCCGAAAGCCTCTTGGAACTACTACAACTGGACCTGCTTCTCTTCGAGGAAAGGGAAGATTCGCCCTCCATCCAACTCTCAGAATTTTGAACTCCTCCTCTCCCGTAAGAAATTATGCTCCTCGAGTTAGCTCTCGATATACCTGGGAGGATAAAAGGGACAAGAATTTATAGAAATGGAAAGAGTGCGGGCCAAGATTGCCTCCATCACCTGTCAATGATAGCCCTCGCAATGAGGCACCTGCCAAGCGGTCCCATGTGTCGCTTCACCGCTCGCACATGGTGATTGACTGAACGAAGAATAGGACGAATAGCCCCTATGTTGTCTAGGGATACCCTATCATAATTTGGAGGACGTCCGCAAAATTTGACACAGCATTCGGGAAAAGAAACTAGGGCCGTCAGTATTGACTTCGACGGCAGATTCCCGTGGAAAATGGTCACAACGAGATGCGATTCTCTGCTTGGGGCGGAGTCTCGGCAGACCCATCACATGGGAACAGTGCAAAGGAAAGGAAGTGTAGGGAAGAAGGAACGCACAAAAGAACAAATAAACAGCAGAAAATTAAATCACTCCATTCATAATTCTACATAAACTGCCACAAACACTACAATCATAGAGAGGTGGCGGGTCCACTAGCTCGCCAATCCTCACCATCACTCATCTCTCTGGGCACTCTCCTCCTCTCCCCCGAGGTGAGGGTCCCTCAGAAGCCTCCGGGATCCCCGTGCAGTAGCACCTGCCTCGCCTCTGGGCGCCTGCTCCGCAGCAGTGACTCGCTGCTCCTCCCCTGGCGTGGCAAAGAAGCCACTGGCGACAAAGCGACCGGACTGGCGGAGTCGCTCCCCGAACTCTCGCGCTCTCTCGTAGCGCGTCTCCATCCCTCCTAGCCTCTGCACGACGGCTTGAAGGCCCAGCTGGAGCTCCCTCACTTGGGCCTCCAAGGCCCTCCTCTCGGTCAGATCCCGCTGTCGCTCGGACCTTCTCTCGGCTTTCTCTCTCTCTGCCTCTCTCCTCATCATCTGCAGAAGAACCCTTAACTCCAGGATGTCTGGAGAAGGTCTCTCCTCACCGCGATGCCGCAGCTCCGCTACAGTCGCCACCCAGGCATCACGCTCCTCTTCCGCCCGGGTCGCGCGGGCCACCGCACCGGCAAGTTGCTCCCGGAGGGAGGCAATCTCGAGAAAAGGGGCCGAGGAACTGGAAGATCCGCCAGCCACTCCCACCGTCGCTGTCTGCTGGGCACGCTGGAACAAAATAAACAACGGCCGTCAGTGAAACTCCAAAATCCGAAGTTAAAAGTGCGGCACATAACTTACCAGGAGCGACAACTCATGTTGAGCGACGGCCAGCTACCGCCTAGTCTCTGACAGTTGGGCGCGCGAGCCACCGATGCCACGCGTGTCTACAGCTTGGGGAAGCCCCGCGTAGCTCTCTCTCTGCCGCCACAGGAAGTCGGCACTGTCCTGCACCAGTATACCCCCTTGCTGTCCAGGGAGACGTACGGGCCACTCCTCGAGCCTCGCCTTGCCGCGACTCTCCCTCATGACGCGGCTCGGCTCGTCTGCACTCGCCCACTCATCGGCCAAACCCAGGATTCTTGCCGTACCCTGCATCAAAAGAGGTCCCACATCAGTCAAAAAGAACGCGTCCCCTGTCTAGGACGCGTCCATCATTTAAGTGCAACAGTCGCCGAACCCTTTCCCCCCTCGCACGGCTTGCTTCAAAACTCAAAATGGATCAAAGAGGGGGAAAACCAAGCACTCACCGAGCCGTGTTCACCTCCTCCCGCGCCATTGGGCCCCTCGGGTCCCTCGGGGGCCCGAAGCGGCCCTTCCTCCTCCATGGACGCCGTTCCGTGCTCTGGCGCATCCCTCCTCAGGCGAGGGGTCCCGCGTCCCTCTCCACCTTCGCCGTGGTCCAGACCGCCGAACTCCATTCGATCGAGGGGAAGAAGACAAAGACGGGCGAGCGAGTTTCGGCGGAAGGCGGGCTCGTTTGTGGGTAAGGCACGGGAGAAGAAAGGCCACCCGTCGCTTTAAATTTGAATTCGAGGATTAAGACGCGTCCTCGCGCCTGGACGCCCCCAAAATAAAAAATAAAAAAATTATTAAAAAAAATAAAAAATTAGGGGCGTCCAAGACCCAGGACACCCCCAAAAAATAATAATAATAAAAAAAATTTCAAAACAAAAAAAAATAAAAACTTAGGGGCGTCCAGGACCCAGTTGGTCTTCCTCCACCATGTTGTCGGTATAAGGGAACAAGAGAGCACCCGCCAGACAAATGGTGAACCCCTTCATGATTCCCTCCAAATAGTCATCGTCTGGTGACCCTCTCAGGGCGTCCATGACCCACTCCGCAAGCTTTTGGAGATCGATCCCCTTTTGAGTACGGACCTTTCGGGCTGCGTCGGGCGGCATGAAGCTTCCAAGGACGCTTTCATAAGTCCCCCGTGTCAGCATCCGCATAGCCTTCACCTTCCCGTCACTCTTGAATTTCTTCAATCCGAGCAGAAGTTCCACCTCCTCGAGGAGGATGGTCACCTCGAAGGTCGGGAAGATAAAAGTGTGGGTCTGGGGATGCCAGATCTCCACTAGTGCGCCCATAGCCGCCCAGTCCATACGAATCTTCTCGTAATGCTTGGCGTGAATAAGGAGCCCCTGCAGATGCCACTTCGAGAGTATGGCCCTCATGCCAATGGAGATATTGGAAGTCAGCTTTGAAAGCCATGGCAGCTTGGAAAACTTCCTCGGGCCTGGGAAGAGTGGATATGGCTGGAAGAAGAAAGAAGAAGAAATGACGAGGTCGGAGAGTCGCCTGATCTCCCTGCTAGGCCTGCTCCTCTTCATAACACGGGAAGACTCTCCTTCCATCCTGAAATCTCTAGATTCTCCTCTCTTTCCTCTCCTGAACTTCCAAAACCCACCTTGGTGCATTTGAATGAACTAGCCTAAGGGGAGTTCTTATAAGAAGGGAAGATCGCTACAGGACGGAACATGTCACATCAGCAGTCAGTGTCAGGATTTTGGCTAGATTTCCTTTCCATTGTGGTGTGATTTTGTTATAAATCTGCTACTTTCTGATGTTATTAATCCATGCTGGCCTGTGCAGGTTTTACTAACGGACATCGTTGTCCAGTCTCCTGTCCCACCTTTCAATGGTTGGTCCCACCATGTCATGCATCGTAGTATATGATACGTACGCTACTAGAACATGCCGAGGACCATGCGGCCCGAACGAATCTGGGATCTGAGTTCCCCTTCAACAAAAACGGTGATGATCCCGGAAGAATTTGGGTTGAACGGATAGGCCGTCAATTTGTGATAGAATGGGGACGACGGTTCCATTCAGTGAGTTGATGCGCGGATAAACGGGCCCCAGCCCAGTATCAGCTCACCGGGTCGGTATCCTGACCCGTTCTTCACAAGTTGACAATATTATCCTTGGCTATTCTCTATTTTAGTTTGTTTTAAATTTTTCTTTAAACCCAGCATGCATTCATATAGGACTTTGATTTATTGCGGAAGATCATTCAAGTGATTCGATTGTGAAAGCCGTTGTGCTCCAATTCCCACAAATATGAGATATTCCACTCCGAATGAAATACTGAGTTTCCTTGAGACAGCCTTACGCTGCTCTTCCAAAGGAGACCCTTGTTTGGACAGACCCTCAGATATTCCTTTACCTTTTTTGACCCACCTTGGCCGCAGCACTTCCACATTGGCTGGTAACCGCTCCCCAAAGGTGAAACCTCCGGTTTATGACCCAGGTACTTCCACACCGAGAAGTTGGTCTCCTTTTGTTTCGTGCCTGAGCGCACATCTCATCCTCCCTTATTTGATCTCCGTCCAAGCAATCATCAATATTTGAAAGACCTTCTTCAAGGTCGCCTCATTGAAACTCCAGGAAAGATTCCAAACAGTTACGTCAAAAGTGTGTCTCATCACACCTTGGCATCAACTTATCAGTCCGCTCCCACTTCACTCCACTCCACTTCGATACCATTCCACTACGTGTCGCTCCCTTGCAAAGCAGACGCCAAGGCGGGGCAGCTGTAGACACGTCATTCCTGACGTCTCCTGAGAAAGTCTCATATTACTATACAACGCCCCGCAACGGCTTATGCATTTTGAATCACTCGAGTGCTTCCTTTTCTCGGGTCTTCTTCTACCTTTTTCGGCATCCGGAATCGTCTCGTCACGGCATTCGGACGGCATCAACACCAGTCGGACGCATCAGGAGGTTCCGGAATCAAGAAGGGGGGTCTACCGGGCGGTCGTCGACGCCTGATTTGAGGACCCGGGTGGGTCTTAATGGGGGCGTCCAGGCCCCTGGACGCCCCCATCTTTTTAATTTATTTTATTATTTTCTCAGGGCCCAAAAATGAATAAAAATATATATATTTTAATGGAGGCGTCCAGGCCCCTGGACGCCTCCATAAAAACTAATAATAATAAATATTTATAAAATGCCACTTGGCATAAAAAAGACAAAAAATAATTAAAAATATATATATATTAATGGAGGCGTCCAAGCCCCTGGACGCCTCCATAAAAATAAATAGAAAAATTAAAATGCCAGCCCTGGTATAAAAGACAAAAGAAAAATAAAAAATAATATATTTATGGAGGCGTCCAGGCCTCTGGACGCCTCCATCAAATCCCTCACGGGCGCCGCCCACCGAACGACGGTTTGTCGTGTGTGAAAAAATCCAAATATAGAGACGTCCGGTCAGCTGGACGCACCCATTTCTGAATCACGAGGCGCCGCTCACAAAACCACGCGTTGTGCCAAACCGCGTGCGGCCGTCGTCGAATTTCGGTGGACCTGCTTGAGGCGTCCGGGACCCTGGACGCCCCCACAAAAGTATTCCAAAAAAATCAATAAAAATAGAATAAAATATTATTTCGGCCCTGATGGAGGTGTCCAGGGTCCTGGACGCCTCCACCCTCCGGAGCCCTATAAATAGAGGCCCACCCCCTCAGTTCTGGGAGAGCTCAGAAGTGATCCGATAGGCTGCCGGAGCCCAGAGGCTACGGAGTCATTTTCTAACCCGTGGGTTCTTTTGTAGGTGGAGGTTCTGCCGGTTTCTCGGGTGCTCACGCTCCCGAGAGGAAGGTTGTCTTCATCCACCGCGCTTCCACGTCGTCCCCACGCTGCCGGAGCTCCGCCGGATTTCACCCTCGGCTCATCCAATAAGCCTTTTCTTCCCCTTTTTCTTCGTAGTTCTTTTGCATTCATCATCTCACATCCTCTATCCCCCTTCATAAGGGCGCCTCTTCTTTTATACTTCTTGCATCCATCATCTCATTTTCCTCCTACTCGAGTCCGAGAGGGGTTTAAAAGATAACACCAACCAGGTGTGTGTCTTGCCATCATTTCGTTATTTTTATCACAAGGATTTGAATACTACACCTCCATCTTTCTAATCCACTTGTCATTTGTTTGTCGTTGTTTTGCAAGGGTAGCCGAGGAAAGCCCTCTCCGTTGGCCGGCCGGAGGGAGAGGAAGAAGCAACCCGCCATCGCCCGCTCTTGAGGTAGGCGCGATCACTTTCTTATTTTGGGGTCTTTCGGCCCCTGGCGATCACATCTTATTTTCGAGGCCGCGGCGAGTCACTTCCCCAATGGCCGTTTAAATTTCCGTTCTTATATTCTCTTATACTCTATTATATTCTGCTCATATTCTCGAGGCCGCGGCGAGTCACTTTCCCAATGGCCATTTAAATTTCCGTTCTTATATTCTCTTATACTCTGTTATATTCTGCTCATATTCTCGAGGCCGCGGCGAGTCACTTCCCCAATGGCCATTTAAATTCACGTTCTTATACGTTATATTCTTATCTGTTTGTGTTCTCGAGGCCGCGGCGAGTCACTTCCCCAATGGCCGTTTAAATTCTCGCTCTTTGTATTCTCTCTATATTCTGTCATCTTATTATCTGTTCATATTCTCGAGGCCGCGACGAGTCACTTCCCCAATGGCCGTTTCAATTCTTGTTATTTAATTTTTGCACCATTCCCGTCCCCCCGAGGCCGCGGCGAGTCACTTCCCGCTATGACCGTTTAAACCCCATATTTTGCTATATCACACTTGTCCCGCTCGCCCCGCCGGAGTAATCTCCCGTGGTGGCCCCTTCTCTCTCTTCTCTTATTTCTGTGTTGCAGCAACAAACACCAAAAGAAAGAAAAGAGGAGCCCACGCGCGCTCCGCGTCCTCTCCGCTCTTCCCCGAACCGCGTGACGTCGCTCACAGTAACCGCTCCCCAAAGGTGAAACCTCCGGTTTATGACCCAGGTACTTCCACACCGAGAAGTTGGTCTCCTTTTGTTTCGTGCCTGAGCGTACATCTCACCCTCCCTTATTTGATCTCCGTCCAAGCAATCGTCAATATTTGAAAGACCTTCTTCAAGGTCGCCTCATTGAAACTTCAGGAAAGATTCCAAACAGTAACGTCAAAAGCGTGTCTCATCACACCTTGGCATCAACTTATCAGTCCGCTCCCACTTCATTTCACTCCACTTCGATACCATTCCACTACATGTCGCTCCCTTGTAAAGCAGACGCCAAGGCAGGACAGCTGTAGACACGCCATTCTTGACGCCTCCTGGGAAAGTCTCATATTACTATATAACGCTCCGCAACGGCTTACGCATTTTGAATCACTCGAGTGCTTCCTTTTCTCGGGTCTTCTTCTGCCTTTTTCGGCATCCGGAATCGTCTCGTCACGGCATTCGGACGGCATCAACACCAGTCAGACGTATCAAGAGGTTCCGGAACCAAGATGTTGACTGCCGGGCGGCCGCTGAGTAGGACCCGGGTGGGTCTTAATGGGGGCGTCCAGGCCGCTGGACGCCCCCATATTTTTGATTTTATTTATTTCTTTTCTCAGGGCCTTAAACTAACTAAAAAATATGTATATTAATGGAGGCGTCCAGGCCTCTGGACGCCTCCATAAAAACAATAATAAAAAATGTTTGTAAAAAAGCCAGTTGGCATAAAAACACCTGGACGCCTCCATAAAAATAATTATAAAAAATCAAAATGCCAGCCTTGGCACAAAAGACAAATAAAAAATAATAAAATAATATATTTATGGAGGCGTCCAGGCCTCTGGACGCCTCCATCAAAACCCTCACGGGCGCCGGCCACCGAACGACGGTTTGTCGTGTGTGAAAAAATCTAAAATATGGAGACGTCCAGCCAGCTGGACGCGCCCATTTCTGAATCACGAGGCGCCGCTCACAAAACCACGCGTTGTGCCAAACCGCGTGCGGCCGTCGTCGGCTTTCGATGGACCTGCTTGAGGAGTCCGGGACCCTGGACGCCTCCACAAAAGTATTCCAAAAAAATTAATAAAAATAGAATAAAATATTATTTCGGCCCTGATGGAGGTGTCCAGGGTCCTGGACGCCTCCACCCTCCGGAGCTCTATAAATAGAGCCCCACCCCCTCAGTTCTGGAGGAGCTTGGAAGTGATCCGATAGGCTGCCGGAGCCCAGAGACTACGGAGTCACTTTCTAACCCGTGGGTTCTTTTGTAGGTGGAGGTTCTGCCGGCTTCTCGGGTGTTCACGCTCGCGAGAGGAAGGTCGTCTTCATCCACCGCGCTTCCACGTCATCCCCACGCTGCCGGAGCTCCGCCGGATTTCATCCTCGGCTCATCCAATAAGCCTTTTCTTCCCCTTTTTTTTTCTTCGTAGTTCTTTTGCATTCATCATCTCGCATCCTCTATCCCTCTTCATAAGGGCGCCTCTTCTTTTATACTTCTTGCATCCATCATCTCATTTTCCTCCTACTCGAGTCCGAGAGGGGTTTAAAAGATAACACCAACCAGGTGCGTGTCTTGCCATCATTTCGTTATTTTTATCGCAAGGATTTGAATACTACACCTCCATCTTTCTAATCCACTTGTCATTTGTTTGTCGTTGTTTTGCAAGGGTAGCCGAGGAAAGCCCTCTCCGTCGGCCGGCCGGATGGAGAGGAAGAAGCAACCCGCCATCTCCCGCTCTTGAGGTAGGCGCGATCACTTTCTTATTTTGGGGTCTTTCGGCCCCTGGTGATCACATCTTATTTTCGAGGCCGCGGCGAGTCACTTCCCCAATGGCCGTTTAAATTTCCGTTCTTATATTCTCTTTATACTCTGTTATATTCTGCTCATATTCTCGAGGCCGCGGCGAGTCACTTCCCCAATGGCCGTTTAAATTCCCGCTTTTATATGTTATATTCTTATCTATTCGTGTTCTCGAGGCCGCGGCGAGTCACTTCCCCAATGGCCGTTTAAATTCACGTTCTTATACGTTATATTCTTATCTGTTTGTGTTCTCGAGGCCGCGGCGAGTCACTTCCCCAATGGCCGTTTAAATTCCCGCTCTTTGTATTCTCTCTATATTCTGTCATCTTATTATCTGCTCATATTCTCGAGGCCGCGGCGAGTCACTTCCCCAATGGCCGTTTCAATTCTTGTTATTTAATTTTTGCACCATTCTCGTCCCCCCGAGGCCGCGGCGAGTCACTTCCCGCTATGGCCGTTTAAACCCCATATTTTGATGTATCACACTTGTCCCGCTCGCCCCGCCGGAGCAATCTCCCATGGTGGCCCCTTCTCTCTCTTCTCTTATTTCTGTGTTGCAGCAAACAAACACCAAAAGAAAGAAAAGAGGATCCCGCGCGCGCTCCGCGTCCTCTCCGCTCTTCCCCGAACCGCGTGACGTCGCTCACATCGAGAAGTGGAGAATGGATCCGAAGAGAGAAAATGAAGAGAAGGAGATGATAGGGGGTTGGCTGAGTGCGTGAGGGAAAAGAAGTGGGGAGTGGGGGAATTAGGGGGTTCACGTGGGTTGCTAGAAAGAGAGAATTATTGAGAGAGAGATAGTGTGTGTTGAGATGAAGGAAGAGGAAGAGATAAGGAGACAGAGAGGGAAAGGGACATGAGAGAGGGAGATTCCCTCTGTCGGGGCGCCTGGGAAAAGAAGATAAAGAAGAGAGAAAATGGGATAGGGAAGTATGAGAGAGAGAGATAAGGTGGGGGGAAGTGTGGGGGATGATGTGTTGGTACAGGGAGACCAGATCCAAAAATTTAGGGGTGTGGGGTAATGGATTAAAATATGCAATGTTATTTTATTTAAGTTGATTAAGATCTTTTATTTTTTTTGTTTTAGTTTACTAAGATAAAACTAAGTATATATATATATATATATTTATATCTATATATTTATATCATATATTACACATATATATACAAACATATATATATGTATTTACAACTTTATTTTATATATATATTTATTATTTTTTTAAGCTTTTCTCAATTTTTTTTGGATTTTTTATATTTTTATATAAAAACTAAAAAGATGATAATCACTCACATAAGTCAATCGTGTGAACCACTCTGGGACATCGTGGTGTAATATGAGATTTACCTGCAAAAAATATGAAAATAGCGTGTCTACACCCTCGGAACCCCCTCCTCCACCCTCTACAACTCCCCCTCCCCCACGGGCATAGGAGACCCCCCCCTGCATCATTTTCCCACCCAAGAACCCCCCCGGTTGTTGGAGTCCCCTCCCCAAACCTGGAACCCCCTCCCTCACCCTTTGTGTCATTTCCCCACCCTGGAACCCCCCCACCCTCTGTGGTCCCAGAGACAACAGCCCCTGGGTGGACAGCAGCACCGTCGAGTGGTTCTAGCCAACCCCCTCCCCCTCCTTGTCCTCCGACGATGCCCTTACCTCCCCCACTGTTTGACTTCTGCCACTCGACCTCTGCATTGAAGAACCCTCTTACCTCCCTCACCGACAGCATCTCCAATTGTTGTGCCTTGTCTGCCGCTAGCTGTCATTTCACCACCAAATCTTGGCTACCCAACTATGTACAATAGAGATGCCCCTCCTCCCCAAAGCTTCCAGTAGCAGACACAGTCCCTAGCCCTCCTTTTCATATTCATCGTAGCCATCCTCGAGGAGTCCCTCACCTGAAAAGCAGGGGTGAGTCTCGTGTCACTGGCTCAGTAGGGGTCACGCGGATCCCCACTGAAAAACACGCAGTAACATGGAACAACAGGAACATCAGCGAGGAACAGCACTAGAAAGCTGTAAAAGAAAGGGAAGCAGGAGTAGGGAACAGGTAAGGACGAGGGGAATAACCCGAACAGGCAAGCAAGCCTAGAAAGGGAAAGAGGAGTAGGGAGCAGCAAGGAAAAGGGAAAAAGCCAAACAAAACACCCCAACCTACACCTACAACAGGCATGCAAAAGAAGGCCTAGAAAAGACCTAAACAGGCACAGGCAACATGACCGGAGTGTCGTGCACCGGACAAGACACAGACCTCGAGTACAGCCACGGAAATGCCAACCTGGACAGGTCAAGACATACCCCACAAGTGTCTCGACTACCCACCGATCGCGGCCTACGCGAGCCCGGCCGAGTCGCAGACCCACGCGGAAACATAGGTACAAGTACTAGTCAGAGTCACGCCCGTCGGCGTCAGTCCTCAACCCCTGACCACGTGTGCACACACTGGCTCCTGCCTAGAGCCAGGCCTCTAGCTAGTTTTCTCCCCCTGTAGGATGCTATTATACGGTAACCGAAGGAGTCGACGGAAACTAGCTTGCAAACCGTATATCGGGGTCACCCCTCGACTGCAGGACGTCTAGGGCGACGCGAGGAGGAAGCTCGAAACGCGGCACTGAAGTACAGACAGTCGAACATGCACTGTCACCCGTACCTCACACACCGAAGGCAGCACAAGAAACTACCGACAGACTCGGAAACGTAGTCTTAGCCTTCATAGGAACATCGACCGACGTCCACGGGGAAAGCGGCTAGACCACGGGAGCGACAGACAACACCACAAACCTACCCCCAAACAGCCCCTAACATCACCTAGATCAGACCCACAACACACGGCCGCACACCGAAAAGCCCAACGGCCATCACGGCCACAACAGAATTGTAACGGCCTAGCACAGGCGCGTTACACGAGCCTGACGCACCAGGGCGGACGCGTCAGAGCCAACACGCTCGAACCCCAAAACGCGAATAGCATAACGCACGACGGTAGGAGCGTTACGCCAACCTAACGCACGAGGGCAGGCGCGTTACGCCAACCTAACGCGCAGGCACAGACGCGTTACGCCAACAGACCCAACACAGTCAAAACAGGGTGTAACGGCCTGGGGCAGGCGCGTTACATAGCCTAACGCACCAGGGCGGGTGCGTCAGGGGAATCGACTCAAATAGTCAAACGCGGTCAAACAGAGTGCAACGACCTGGGGCAGGCGCGGTACACCACTCTGACGCACTGGGGGAGTGCCGTCAGAGCAACCGCCTGAAACACAACGCATAAGGCACAATGGCTGTGACGCACTAGTCAGGACGCGTCAGGGGAGTGTAACGGTCAAGGGCATGACCGTTACGCTCACTCAGCCCCGAAAAATTAAAACGAACAGACTCTGTGATGGTCTGTCGTAGGGCCGTCAGGGACTGTGACGGTCCCTGGAACGACCGCTACACCGGTCACGGCGGGAAAATAATGGAAATGCCAAATCAAACCGTTCCACGTCCCATTCACGTCGAAGCGCAGGGGAAACAAAGGCAAACCATGGAAAACAACATCTGGAGGCTAAAAAGCCCACATGCATGCGTTAAAATGCACGATCGAGGCGATTCTGACGAATCAACCCAAAATGGGTCATTGAGGTTCTCGGACTCCTACCGGCCTCGAATGACAACCGATCGACATGAAACTAACATGAATGGGATCCAGACATCCCAGCGGTCATTTTGACACTAACCACGACGAGAATGGTTGCCGTTTTCCGGCAAACCTTGAAAACCCCAAAAATGACGATTTTCACTAAACCGGCCCGATCTCCCCCGATCGAGCACCAAACTACGCACAGAAGCAGGGAAAACGTGCAGAATGAAGTGGCGGTCCATCTCCCTACCTCCACCGAAGAAACTATGCCCCGAAGGGACTAAACCATGCCGAAAACCACCAAATCACGAATGACGCCCTCTCAGAATCCACCGAGGGATCACGCCCGCCACGCTCCATCCGCTGCTCCTTCCCGCGAAATGATCACTCGAGCACGTCCACGCCTCAGCCAGCTCTGCAACGGTGCGTGACCCGTGCCGAACGGACCAGAGACGGGAGAGAACGGAGTGAGATAGCGTGAAGTTGAAAATGAGCAGGAGAGATAGTGGAATTGAATTTATAGAAAGAAATTAGGAAATTTTCCTAATTTCTGAAAATTTTAATTTTTGATCCGGTCTCAGAAAAATACGTAAAAATAGTCAAAACGGTCGGCTCGAAGAGTACATCGCCACCGTATCGTGCACGAGTCAATGAAGTGAGAGATAAACTCACCGCAGAGTTCCGTAACTAGTACGAGAGAAAAATCTACACGGATCGTAAAACTCAACTCGGGAGATACAAAAGCGATCTGAAACTCTCCGAAAAAGATCAGGAAGACCTAATAAAGATCCAACAAAGATCTGGGACATTACACCCTCTCCCCCCTTATGCTGTGACGCAGGGGACCAAGCGGGGGGGCATCGCCAGCGGCGTCCTCAAGTTCCCCTACACCCTCTCCTGCATTGTCGAGGAGAAGCTCCACCCACTGTTGGCCTTCTTGCAAGTGTTGGGGATCCTAGAGTCCTGAGTAGGGAAGCTCCTAGGTGTTGGGGATGCCCAAGTTATCATTTACACGATCTTATTTGCAATTAATATTTTGTCCACTAAATTGTGCAGGTTTAGAGTGTGATCCATTTTTATTGCTCTACGTCACACATTCTTTCCAATTTAAAAATTTGAGTGGATGTACTTTAAACTATTCTAAAATCATATCTATGTTAAAATGAATTTTAAAATAGAGATTTTTTATATAAGTCCCTATAAACTTAATGAATTGTCAATTAGTTGAGTTACATCTATATTCTTATAAACGTCTACAATCTTCGCCCTCTCACTAAAAAGTCCCTATGATTTATGTCCATTAAAAAAATAAAAATATCCTCTAGAATATTCTATCAAGAGAATGACAAAGTACTTGAAAAGATGAAAATACCCCTAAATGTGGGCGCCCTACTCTCTCTCTCTCTCTCTCTCTCTCTCTCTCTCTCTCTCTCTCTCTCTCTCATGAAGGAAGAGCACTCCCACCCCACCCCCCATTAGAAGGTGTCCGGTAGTGGCGCCGCCGCAGTAATAGGCATGGGAGAGGCCTCCCACCAAAACCCCCTTCCCCACCGCCGAACCACACCCCCTCTGTGGAACCCCCACCCCACCGTCAGAGTCCCCCCTACAACCCCTCCCCTACGCCAGACTCTCCCATTACCACTGTCGCCAGAGTCCAATCCCCCACCCCTCGGAACCCCCTCCTCCACCCTCTACAACTCCCCCTCCCCCACGGGCATAGGAGACCCCCCCTGCATCATTTTCCCACCCTAGAACCCCCCCGGTTGTCGGAGTCCCCTCCCCCAGCCCCTGGGTGGATAGCAGCACCGTCGAGTGGTTCTAGCCAACCCCCTCCCCCTCCTTGTCCTCCGACGATGCCCTTACCTCCCCCACTGTTTGACTTCTGCCACTCAACCTCTGCATTGAAGAACCCTCTTACCTCCCTCACCGACAACATCTCCAATTGTTGTGCCTTGTTTGCCGCTAGCTGTCATTTCACCACCAAATCTTGGCTCCCCAACTATGTACAATAGAGATGCCCCTCCTCCCCAAAGCTTCCAGTAGCGGACGCAGTCCCCAGCCCTCCTTTTCATATTCATCGTAGCCATCCTCGAGGAGTCCCTCACCTACGTCGTTGCTGTCTCGCCTCCCTCAACTGTCGCCACTGGCGTCGTCTAGAGCGCCTTCCATGCCATCCGATGAGGGGTCACCTACCTGGTGATGCTCATGCTCACGTCCTTCAATGGCAGGGTCCTGCTTGCAACCGTGGCGGGGCATGCCCTGAGCTCTCCCACAACAAGCTCGTTGGCGAGATCCCTCCTTCACTGGATACCCTCACCCCCCAGCTCAGGTTGTTGAAGCTCGGCCACAACACACTCACAAGCCGCATCCATGACTTCCTAGGGAGCTTCACGACAACCTCCCCTCACTGATCCCTTCCCACACTCTCCCTCCCCCACCACCGTCGTACCCTGGAGCTCATCGCCTAAGACCCCACCCTCGAAGCCCTACTCCCCACTGCACAGGACCCCGCCCTCACCGCCCCACCACCCACGCCCGAATGCCCCAGTACAGAGCGACCCCCCCTCTCTCTCTCTCTCTCTCTCTCTCTCTCTCTCTCTTAACCTGGGGAAATTAGTCTTTTCATAATCTTGCGTCAAGTAAACTCTGGTGTGGTTAACTTTTGTAGAACGAAATGAATGGCAATGATTTATTTGTGTAACGACAAAGATTGTAAGAGTTTACAGAAAAATAATTGTAACTTAGAGACTAATAGATAATTTGTTAAATTTATAAGGACTTATATGTAAAAATTCTTTTAAAATATTTTTATTAATGGGGCGTTTGGTTAGAGTTTTTTACCTCTTTTTTCTCTCAATTTTAAAAAAAAAGAGGAAGAGGTCTTATAACCCTGTTTGGTACGTCTCTCTTAACTTTTAGGGAGGAAATCTAATCCTATGTAAACCTTCCTAAAAAAAACACCACTTGACCAATTTTTTTTAAAAAAATACTCACGCGGCCCCCTCCCCTCCCCTTGCGCAGCCCCCGGTTCCTCCCCTCCCCCTACACAGCCCCATCCCCCACCCCTCTGGTTCCCCCCTCCGGCGGCTCCCCCCTCCCACTCCCCTCCGGTCCCCCCCTCCCCTTCCCCTCCGGTTCCCCCGGCGGCCCCCCGGCGGCTCCCCCTCCCCTCCCCCTGCGCATCCCCCTCCCCTCCGGTTCCCCCCTCCCCCTCCCCTCCGGTTCCCCACTCCGCCCCCCGGTAGCTCCCCCTCCCCTCCCCCTGCGCAGCCCCCTCCCCTCCGGTTCCCCCCCTCCGCCCCCCGGCGGCTCCCCCTCCCCTCCCCCTACGCATCCCCCTCCCCTTCGGTTCCCCCCTCCCCTCCGGTTCCCCACTCCGCCCCCCGGCGGCTCCCCCTCCCCTCCCCCTCCCCTCCGGTCCCCCCCCCTCCGCCCCCCGGCGGCTCCCCCTCCCCTCTTCTCCCCTCCGGTTCCCCCCCTCCGCCCCCCAGCGGCTCCCCCTCCCCTCCCCCTGCACAGCCCCCTTCCCCTCCCCCTCCCCCTCCCCTCCGGTCCCCCCCCTCCGCCCCCCGGCGGCTCCCCCTCCCCTCCCCCTGCACAGCCCCCTCCCCTCCGGTTCCCCCCCTCCGCCTCCCAGCGGCTCCCCCTCCCCTCCCCCTGCACAGCCCCCTCCCCCTCCCCTCCGGTCCCCCCCCCCCTCCACCCCCCGGCGGCTCCCCCTCCCAAACATGTCCGTATAAAATTAAAATTTTATGTTATTTTTATCAAACGGTTGGAACTTCTTTTTATCAAATGCAAAAATTATATTAAAAATCAACTTATCATAATTTTTGGGGAAGAAATAGTTTTAAAAAAAAGAGTTCTCAAACATAAGACCTTACGTTGAGACATGTCTCCTTTTTTTATTGCTCTTATTAAAGTCCTCCTTTTAACCTTGAGTCTGACCAACTTGACAAATCAAAGTGAATACTTCCACACTAGTGCAACTCTCTCGGGACCCACAAGTTGGGTGGGACCCAACTGTTGGAAATACGTGGGCTACGGTGTTCTCTACCTTCCACGAGAGGAGCTTTTTACCTTCTTCTTTTCTTGCCCCTCTTTTAAACGAGTACAGCTCTCTGCGCCGCTAGCAGGTGTAGGAACTTTTGTAAGTTTTTTTTTTGAGTGGGCTCCACGTTAAGTTACATTGACGTGGGGTCCATGTTACTTAAAAATTTGTCGGCAATGTAAAAGAAAATGCGTGAACATTGCACATTTCAAAATGTTCACTGTTCAAGTTTCTGGGCTTATCATGGGCCTAAGTAAATGAATACTTGGGCCCTCACTTCAAGTTGACAGACTTTGAGACCCACCCAAAAAAAATAATTAAAAAAAAAACTGCACCTGCTAGCGACGAGTATTACTCCTTTCCAATACCTAATAAAATTGAAGAATCCACCAAAGAGACTACACTTCACTGGTATGGGCTTCCCTTTATATATAGAGAGTGTTGTTTGATTTAATTTATGAATATTATGGTGGGATTATTGAACTCTCCCTGCTTCATCTGCCGTTTGTTTTGATTAAAGGAAACAGCTCCTTTTCCTTTGGGAAAGTCATGAACAGATGCCTCAATAGTAGAACACATTCAAATAAAAGCAACAAAACTTCGGAAATGTTAATTAGAGTGCTAAACATGATAGCCAAAATTAAAATGGTAATTAGATGTGTGGTTAGAGCCGAAATGCATAATGTGATCGTGCATCTAAAACCAATATTAAAGTATTATTTATGGATTGACAACGGACTGTGTATTTGAAATGAATGTTTAACATAAAATAAAATAGAAATATGACAAGCAAAGTGAACAATAAATTAACTAACGTCAATTACACCGTATATGGTCTCGAAGCTCTGATCAGCTTGTACGTCGATCGAGGTCATACATATCTTTGAACGTGGATTCCGGTTTGAGCATGCCACCAGCTCACCAGCGATTTGATGTTCTCCCTCCTGTTTGAATGCGGAACTTGCGTTCCCCCCTGAAGATTCTTATGACAATATTTCTAAAGAAGATTGAGATCATATATATACCCTCCAGCAATATATATATATATATATATATATAATAGAGAAATGTGAAGCCCACAATACAATTGGTTTCTCTCGTGTGATAATTTTAATGCAATTGTGTGGACTTGCGTTGATTAATGCGGATCAAACATCTTTTTAGTTTAAGATCATCTGTAGCTCGTTGTGTTTATAATGGGACATGAACATGCAGAAGGTTTGATTAGGCTGTACTTTGAATCTAGTCCCTAGAAGTGAAAAGGATTTTACAGTAGGGCCGGTTCTTCGTATATGTATCCATGTACGTAATCCTCTGAAATTGTATATATCCCTCTGTAAATATGCTATATATTGTGTCAAAAATGTTAACGCGTACGTGCATTACATGTCACTGTCACCGTCACCGACGCCGTTGGCCCCAATGCAATTAAGGTACAGCTAGGAAGTGAAGAAAACTAATTAATTAATTAGTTGCCCTCCGCTTAGTCGTTTTTAATTAAGGTCTATGCATGTATGGTCATCTGTGACATTAATGATGGGAGCATGTGATGCTGATGGACGCTTGAGCATGCACTTTCCAAAATCTGACATTTCCGGTCATATATATATATATATATATATATATATATATGGGCATATTTCATGGTTTTTCCACCAGAAGAGTATAATCACACAAATTTGTCGAATGTAAGAGTATAATTAAAAACAATATTTAGTATAATTATAGGAGTATACTACGGTAACAAAAGATCGTGAAAGTATACTAAAAGAGTTTTTTATATACATACATTGTCGACTACCATATTTATATATATATATATACTCATGATTTTAAGTCCAACTGAATAAGAGCATATGTAAAATTCTATGGATTTAAGCGTATATATGGAACAGAATCAGATTTTTTTTTGACGGATCCAATTGGAGTTGAACAGTGTTCTGATGGGACGAAGGGTATGAGTACTGCCACCTTGTTGAAGATGTCAAAGGTATTTATAACAATAGATGAAAATCGAGAGCATATATATGTGTAAATATGAAAGCTTCTAGGAGCATATACACAAAAAGAACCCATACAAAACTCCCTTCCCGTTACAAGATGCCAAGTGAACATAAACCACTAAAACATGATATATGTGAACTTGTTCTTCAATAAATGACAGAAGAGAGTCACAAAAATGTGGCCAAAGCTAGTTGAATGGCCGGCCCTCGAACGCATTTGAACAGCATGGAGAACAATACAAAGACAGACGAGCTACTTGCACACACCCATCACTCTCCCACATTGTTCTCTAATTCCCCCACACCCCTTTCTCATGGCAGTGTGCAGTGAGACGAACCCCTCCCTGGACAGCTACATGATTCCTGCATATTTTAGCGTAGTCACCACCGTAACACTACTACGTAACGATCGTACAGTACTAAAACTAGATTCACATGCATCCGTATCATTTCGTAATCTACAACCACATGATTCCGATAGAGTGGGACGCGGGGAGGACTGTTTCACGTGGTTCAGAACTTGCAGACGGCCTCTTCCACGTTAAACTAGTTGTTAATGCCGGCCCACACGTCTATTCCACTCCGTCAGTACTTGCAGCATTTGATGAGGAGCTTACTTACACAAGGAAGGAATAAATGAAAATGATCCTTTACTGCAAGGCAAATAGAGGAGTGTGAGACGACCTCCAATCTCAACTTCAATTAAAGAAGTGATTCAGATCTGTCGTTGGGGTTGGACTACGTACGTACCCATTTGGATCCTTCGTTGGTGCCGACGAACTTCTTCTCCCTGTTGGCCCCCCCAGTCACCACCCAGGTCCACCGCCATTACAGGCACACGTACACTTCAAGTGTGGTTCCATTGATGATGGGTGGGTCTCCCCGAGTCCAATCAGGTAACACCCCACTCCTCCCTTCGATTAAGACCCGAAAATGTAGCATTGCTCCGTTGATGGTTTCCTGGGAACTCGTGGGGGATGAGTGGCGCCGTTGCCATGGAGAGAGTGGAAAGTTAAGAAAGGTGATAAGGGAATGCTTGGCTCAAGCTGTTAAAAGAAAAGGTTTATTTTCACACCCACATATGGATATATATATACTCCTCTCTGGTCTTCGAACACACGCAAAATTAGATTACTCATCATATGTATTGTTAACTAAGAAAGGATACGGAGCAGCATATATAGCAGCTGATTGGGTAATAGTAGAATCACCCACTGAAGGGGTGAAAGTACAGGTGAGGACGGTTCTTTTGCATGTACGAATTACAAGCATCCGTTTGGCAAGACAAAACCGGAATATATACTGTACAGATGGATTAAAACAAAAATCTAACAAAGATACCCATAGATTGGGTAGTCAGAGCAAGCGGGCAGTGGAGGAGTTGTTCAGCAGTCACGCTGCTAGACTCTGCAAATTGGGCATGCTGGATCAACAATTGGTAAGCCTGTTGCCCTCAAATGGTTTTAAGTGGCAGCGAGTTTGGCTCCAATTAAGCTAATTAAATAATAGAGTACTTTAATTTGGTGGAAGAATCTTGGCTATAGCTTCTTGTTCCACGTGACTGACCAGAACTAGTTGTGTGTGGAAGCTGTCTTCTGGAGTTAGATATATTTATATAGAAGTTTAATTATATATAAGCATGCAGAGTGGGTGCATGCATGGTGCATGAATTCACCATACTGTGATAGATGGGTGCCAAAACAGTTCATGTTCTGTGTGAAGAGGATCATGCTGCGACCACGTCCTCATGCGCCACTACAGACCATTCAGAAAAATCATCCAATAAAAGCCAATGCAGGAGGCTTTATATGTATTCTGGGTCAGGTCAGGTGTGATCACTCGCCAGACAAAAACCCGGCCGGCATGTCTTGCAGCGAAAGAAGTAATGATCAGATAACGTCAGTGTTGCACTTCCCTGGCCGATTCAACATTGAGCCAGGCACTCCATCCCTTCCTTTATCTCTACTCATTGCATTTACAGATCATATATATGCCGATAAGATAATCTCCACTAAAGTACGTAGGTGTCATCATAGATATACTCCGACAAATGGATACATCAAGTACCTCTTTTGTGTATCGTCTCACTTTTGCACCCAGCATGCAGTCCATATGCGCCACGCACCAGTAGGATGGAAGACTGCCACAATTGGATTGTGGGGTATTGATTTGCTATTTGGGAACAAATTAACTAATTTAACTTCAATCTCCTCTAACGTCGCCATGGATATATAGTTGGGCAGCCCGGAATTGATCAGGACCCTACGCTTGCTCTAATTAAGGAGACAAATTAAGAGGAGCCAAGCCCTAACCCAGAGCCACTAATTAGGATTCTAGGGGACTAGAGGGGACATGGCCCGGTCCCCTTAATTTCATGCAAACCATATTTGCTTGATTTCATATATATCCTATATACTTACTTGAAAATATCAGAACTACCATCATCAGTTGCCAAATATTTTATATACAATCATTATTAACTAACAATTTCAAAAGTGTCATTAAATGATGAAAATACTCTCAGGGTTAATTTGTGTGGAGAGATTTGGGATAGATATGAACATTGAGAGTACGTATTTTTTGTCATTCATTGATCATATTTTCAACTAATATTTGTATTAATAACGATGATATACACGATATTTGATAGCTATATATACATACATGTAAGGAAAGGAAAGTATATATAAAATTAACCCAACATATTTTGCTTCAATTCTTCGACTTCTTTCTTAAGAAAAACGCTTCTTCTTCTTTTGATCATTAGAGGGGAGGAATTAATTAAAGATGGTCAGTCACTCCCACTAAAAGTCTCCACCATGGTACCATTAATCAAGAAATCTTTTGAGACCAGCTACCAGATTCTTTGCTCTTTATGCACGCGTAGAATGTCACCCTCCATCTCTGGAAAGTTTCTGGACAGTTAAACTTGGAGCCGATCGAGCTTTCTAACCACGGTCCACGCCATTGAGAGGTCTTACCAGACCACCCTTCTCCGGCCGGCAACAAGTGCCCTTAGTTGAGCGAGACCTTCTGGTCAGAAGAAGACTGCTTGGTGATCAGTGCTGTCCTTGTGATCGGTTGCCTAACCCAAGAAGCCGGGGTTCTAACATGCCGCGCGCAGAAAGGAGCCTCCGGACCCTTGTTTTGGCAGTACTATCAGCAAGACCACATTATATGTGTAGGGAAATGTTATAACTTAGCATGTATTGATCTCGATCTTAATGTAACTTTCTAAAGTACCCTAGCTGTGCGTTTTGATCATCATTCTATATTTATTATAGTAGATTTCATCACGTGGTAGCCTTACAAACACACATCAAACGGATATGATGCAAGAAATCTCTTTTTTATTTTGGTGAGGGTGGAACAGAGCGGAGAATCTCTTAATTACGAGAGCACCTTATGAAAGTAAGCATTTAGAGTACTATATTTAGATCAGAGGAGAAGTTTGTTTAGGAATGATCAGATTCTATGTGCCATATATATGGTTTATGCTTGGACAATGGAAAAGCGTCGCGATTTTCAATGTACCAGATCAGATTAAGTGACAAGTTTCATGTGTATAAGCGAACCCGGTTCCATCGATTTTTCCTTTGAAAGATTCCACCCACTATTGACCGAGGACGTTCACCCCTGAAATACAATCACGGTCTACATGAGATTGCGTCGGCATAGGGTCTTCTCTCTCTTACTTTCTCCCTTCTCTTCTTCCGGCAGATGTTATTCTTCTGATTGATGAGAACCCAAAAGAGTTTTACGTAAAGAGAGAGGGATCAAATCTCTCAAATTAATAGTGTCTATGTATCATCAAAAGTTCTCTCTCCCATGAAGAGAAGTCTCTCACATCAAGAGTTGTCTCTTAGAGCAACCTATCTAGATTTGTAGAAAAAAAACATCCTTAATAATTTATTTCTTTAATGTAATTCAAAAATCAAGTTTAGGCCAACTTACCCTTAAATGCTAACATCATCTTGATCATCATTATCTTGATCATGGATGAAGCCTGCTCTCCTCAACGGTGGATTCATCTTCTCCAATATCTAACTGGCTATTCTTACAGCCTAGTGCTTTTAGTTCTTGTTATATGTGGGTCTTAAGTCCCTACCACTATTGGCCTTGTATTACTTTCCTTTATGGTGATGGTTCGTATGTGTTCCTCGTGCATGTAAACTCTTAATTTATCTGGGCGAAATTAAAGTTTCTGTTATGTTTCGAAAAATATACATATCCTCACCATCATTCACTACATCATATCCAACTACCGTATGTATTTATTTGTATCTCCGTAGTTCCTCTTTTCTCTCTCTCTCTCTCTTTAAGTGTCGGCATGGTAGAAGACGGAAGGTTATCCAGTACATGCGCTCATGTTCAGATTGCCCCAACTTTGGAATAATGTAAAAAGCAGTAAGGTTGACTTCGATGGCAGGGAACATTATCTCAACAAGGATCCATTCGGCAGGTTCCACCAAATGAAGTGAGTGCCCATGCATTGTTGGGGGGGGGGGGGGGGTTCCTTTTGCAGCCTTCAACGTCACAAAGGACTCTCCATGACAAATATTGATCTCCCACCTCACAAAGCTTTATTCGAAACATAATCTAAATTAATGATGTAATTAAGTTGCCTCAACACCCACCTATATATCTCTGTCACTAACATGCAGTCAAATCTAATTATGGGGATCACAACAGTGCTAGCTAATTAATTAGAAGATAGAAACTTAATTAATTAGGATTGGATTGGACTTCTATTGTTGTTACTCTTTTTTTTTCTGGCTACATATATATATATATATAGACAATGGGACTCGAAATAGTATGAAAAAAAATAACGACCTCTCATACAAGTAAATATATAAGCTTTATAGGTTTGGTGAATTCACAGGAGGTATTTACATATATACCTATACATATTGTACATGGGATTTCTCACAGATATACCATATATAACTATATACGTAATTAGAAGATTATTTGCCAAAAAATCCTATAGAATTTTAAATAAATTAGCATCATGCATAAAGTAAGTTAATTATTTTTCTAACATAAATAGGGCGCTCTGGATATATTCACATTTACTGTATGCATAGAAATATCTACAAAGAGGCCGAGGATGACATTTGATAAGATTAGTGAATTAATAAACATAAAATTTGTTTTAAAAGATCTTTTTATAACTATGTAGTAGCTATATAGAAGTTACAAATGGCAACAACTAACAATTAATGCCAAAAAATGACAGTGGCAACAACTAAAAATTTTCCTACCTCGTGTGTTTTTCTTCCCTGGACGTTTTTAAGTTAAACCTCGGCTCTTACTTTGTTAATCCTGTGAGAAAAGTCAGACAGCACTCTCGGTGGAGAGCCAAAGTTTTACAACATGGTCCAGTACGAGTGAATCGCCCGTATCAGACTGTACTAGTCAAACATCGATACGATCGATTTGTAGTACGTAATCGGTATACTATCTATCTTTCTTTAAATATTATGTATATTATTTTATATTATATTTTGTCTTCGTATGTAATTTTATTTAGAACTTTCTTTTAAACCGTTAAGACCCATGTTTGAAACGTGTCAGTTGCATCTTTTTCTCACTTTTTCTCACTACTCTTTAAGGAAAATAAATCAAAAAATACATGACAACTGTAAGATTCAAATTCCATACCTCACACGTAACTAACACACCCACTGACCATTAAACTTCACACAACTTTCTATCATATTTTATAATAATATATATTTATTAAATAACTCTTCATTGTTGGCACATGACGATACGGTGCGGTATGATACCGTACCGGCAAAAAATCAATACGATCGATACGACCGGACCAACAAACGTTGTGGAGAACTCAATAGATATTAACTCAAAAACTTACGACTCTGTTGGTGGGGACACCGGGCCCACTACCGGGCTCATCGGGCCCCATACTCGGAGCCGACGCCGCACTGTCCCGACACCGAGCTTGTGGCTCGGAGACTCACTCGAAGAGTCGGCATCCTGCGTATTTTACGTGTATGTATTTATGTGTGTATGTGAGTAGAATACATGTATTACTACATGTATATTTACTTTTATTTTATTAGGCTAGTTATAATCAAAAGTTGTTGTATTTTATGTTTATTAAACCCACAAGTCAAAATGTGTGTTGTTGAGTCTTGTCTTATTAGGCTTAGGCACATATGTAAATAGGTAAAATCTAAAGGTTTTGATGTCATGGTTTTTCCTATATAAGGAGGCCAAAGGGTGTAAGGTTTAGTATGTTATATGAATGAAAAGATTGCAAATCATGTAAGAGCCTTCCTCTTGCTTCTTCCCCTTCCATCTTTACTTCTTGTGAGTTTTGAGAGATTGCCCGGTGTGAGACCGCCCGGTGTGAGGTCGAGCTGTGCGAGACAGCAAGTTATCCCGTTCAATTCGTCCCCTCGGAGCTGCCGTCGATCCGTCCTCCGACACCGTCCGCGTAAAATTTGGTATCAGAGCCCAACACGGCACCTCCCTCGACCCCGACGTCCCCGTCGTCGGTCCTTCGTTCTTTCGGTTCCCATAAGTGAAAAAAAAAAAGAAAGAAAGAAAAGGTAAAAAAAGGAAGGAGAGAAGCTGAAAAAAATATCTCGGTTGATAGATATGAGAAAAAAAAGGAAAAAATATATATACAGAGGAGGCTTACGGTTGAGAGGAAGAAAGAGAAAGAAAAAAAATTAACTCTCTCTCTCTTTCTCTCTCGGTTCTCTCTCTATTTTTCTCTCGCTCTCTCTCCCGACCGTTCTCTCTCTCTCCCTCTCTCGTATTCTCTCTTTCTCTCTCTCTCTTGCTCTCTACCTCTCTCTCTCGCGCGATATCTCTCGCGATCTCTTTCTCTCTCTCGCGACTCCCACCTCCAGCGCGCCATAGCGGCCGCACCGGCCGGACCCTCCTCACCCCCGGCCCCTCACTTGCGGCACCACCCCCCTACACACGCCCCCAGCCGGACGCCCACCTTCCCTCACAGCTCCGGCCACCCACCCACACCGCGATCACCTCCTCATAGCCACCCTCACCAGTCACCCCACACCATTTCCGCTGCCACTTCCGCGAACCATCGCCGGCCACCTTCTCTCCCCTGTGCGTAAACCACCCACCGCGGCCGCCTGTGTGCCCCACCGCCCCCACCCTGCTCACCCACTGCCATACCTCCTTTGCGTGAGAAGAGGCCGCTCGCCTCTTGCATGCTCTGTTTACACAGGAAGACCCCGCCATCTCCTTTTCTGTCGTTCGCACGCCTTTTGACGTTCTCCCGATCGCGCTGGACATGGCCTAGCGTGGACCACGTGTGAAGGACTCTCCCTTGTGCGCTGAAGCCACCCAACACGTTGAATCCTGGCCGCTCAAACTGCCGACGTATGTGGAAGCTGGCCCATCGCGTTGAAGACTTCTGTGTGGCCTGTAGCGCCTTGTTCGTGACTGCACACTGGTCACAATTGAACAATAAAAAATAAAAGTGGTTTGAAAAGTAAAAAAGGAGTAGGTAATGTTTGAAAAAAAAGGGGGGGAGAAAAGGTTTTGAAAAGTCAAAAAAGGTTTGAAAAAAAAACGTGTGGATAAAAGGTTTGAAAGAAAAAAAGGGGTAGGTGAAGTGTTGAAAAAAAAGAGAGAGTTTGAAAGTTGAAAAAAAGTGTGTATATATAATATATATATATGGTATATATATATATTTATATATATCCATATATATATCCATATTATATCTATATTTATATTCATTGATTAAAATGTGGCACCCGAAGTCCACAACTCCAGCTCGACCAACGGCCGAGTGATCCGGTCGTCGACCGTAGTTCACGGAGTTTGAGTGACTGTGAGTCTCCCTGTGCGGAGAAAGTATGAAATAATTCATCCCCTGCGTGGGAAAATTTTAAATTAAGTAATTTTGTAAAAATTGAAACCTCCCTGCGTGGAGTGAATTCATTGTAACCGTGAAGTTTCGTCGACGCCGTGCGGGTACGCACGTCCCCGCTCGCCTTCATCTCCGGTCAGAGTTAGACTTTTCAGTCTAGCTAGGTACGCGCTTGTAATGACCTGTGTAACGACCCGAGAATCCGATTACCGGGAAGGCCCGATAACCCGAGACTCGCACCGCCGCCCACGAGCCGGGAGGGCTCGGAAGGGCTAAAAGGAGTGTGGAGGCACAAAGAAATAGGAAATAAAGCAGGACAATTCAACAATTAACGGAAATAAATAAACAACTACAACAGAGTCCAGTCCAACAGAAAGTACAGTCTAAAGCAGTAAAACGTACCACGTGCCAAGTGAACTCTCGGCCCGGCAAGCTGGCAACTAAGAACCTCCGCATCGCGCCCTCGAACCTCGAGGAAGAAGAATCGTCTCACCTGAAAAGCAGGGAATGAGTCTCCAAAACAGAGACTCAGCAGGGATCCCGCGGAACCCCAACCGGAAACAACGGCGGTAGCGGAAAGGAAGCTACAACTACAGCAGGAACAGCAAACCGGTGGCCGGTCAAAAACTCGGCACTACAGCTACTCCTAATGCCAGAAGGCACACCTCGATCACGCAGTCGAAGCTACCGAACCACGTTAGCACCACCTACCGAAGTAAGAACACACGGCAACCACGCCGTAGAGGCCTGTCCCCCGGACAAAGCCGACCTGGACACGCTGTCCAAGGTGCAACCCCGACCATCCGATCGCGGGTACCGCACAACAAGACCCAACCTCGGTAAAGCCACTAGCACTAATCTCACGACGCAAGAACCGACACACGCGCCAAGGTGAAACAACCGAACTCACCGGTCAACACGACCAAAAACCCGAAGGTCAAAGACACAGAGACCGACAGTCTGTCACTCCATACTCGACAGGAGTACCACCCACTAGAAGAACGACCGGATGCGTCCCCTGACGTCTTACACTGCGTCACAAGTGTCTAGCTACAACGCCCCGGGCGTGAGACTCAGACACGCAACAAGTACCACAACAAGGACTAGCTGGGGTCGCGCTCGTCAGCACGTGTCCTAAGCCCCCAACTACGTGTGCACACACAGACCATCTGCTCTAGGTCGGGTCCTCTAGCTGGTTTTCCCCCCCACCGGACTCTGGTGGCAAAGGCAAGGGGCCGACGGAAACCAGCCTAAAAACCGCGTCTCACCGGGTCGCGCTCTCCACCACTCCCAGGTGGGTCCGTACACGCGTGCGCAGGAAGCTACGACTAGTGGAGGATCACAGAACGTGGACACAGAAACCACGCACGCACTCATTACGAGTAACACGGAGTAACAGGTGGCACGACGCCACCAGACTCTGGACAGCCCACTAGACCTACAACTCAACGGCCTTTGAGTCACAAGACTCGAGGTCAAGACCGTTGCACATGACAACACTGAGCCGTCAATCTGGCCTAATCCCTAGGTCCAAAACCACAATGCGACAACTCACGAGGCAGTTCATCACTGCCGAGACCCATCCCTCGAGGAGGGAACTTAAGAAACCCCCAGCCTCAGGCTGGGAAGCTGGACTCACCGTCCAAGGCCACACACTTGGCCCACTAGGAAGCCACCTTCCAGAGAAGCCACGACTTGCGGGGAAACCTCACCGCACTCACACCGACACACGGTGACACGATCTGGCACGAACACAGAAGCTCGGAATACCTGGGGTCGCCTGGACCCACCAAGCCCACGGGCATGCTTATCGAGGTAGCACGGTACCTCCAGACACCCTAAAACACGGTAACAAAACCCACGGGGTGCCCGGGACATTCACAAGGCCAAAGGTCGACCACTGGGTCACAACCGGGTCGACCGGAGACCAACACAACACAATCGGAACACTAGAAGGTCACTCGGACCCTTAAACTCATGGGAACGCTAATCGAGGTAAACCAAACCTCTGGACACCCAAAGACACGGTCACGGAACTCCACGGGATGTCCAGGACACACACGGCCCAAGGGGAGCACGATCAGCCGCAGACCGTCCGCCTCGGGCAGCCCGGCAGGCCACCCCAAGAACGCGCTACACATGCATAGCGCGTTAAGCAAGAACGCGCTATGCAAACCTAGCGCATTCAGCAAGAACGCGCTATAGGTCCATAGCGCGACCAGATCAGGTCGCGCTATGATCCTATACCGCGACAACCAAAAATGCGCTGGGACCCTAGAGCGTGACAAGAACCGCCTTACTGTTCATCTTCTCCGATGAACGCGCCCCGTCGGGGCAACGCGACACTCAAGAACGCGCTACTGGAAGCTAGCGCGTTCTCAGTCCGCGCCCGAAAACGGTAGAAACGGCGGGAAAACCCATTCCACGCCCCGATCACCCCCGGTTGATGGGGAAACAAAGGGGGAAACATTCCCCAACCCCTCTGGCACCGAGAGGACCCATTTAAACCCCAAAAACACGATCAAAACACAAGATTCGGCTCACACCCCAAAAACGTGCATTTTTCCCAAATCACCCTGTTTAGCCCGCTCGGCTCACCACGGCCTACGAAACTCGCGGGAATTGAAGTACACGGGTTGAGGGTCCATCTCCCTACCTCCACCGAAGATTCGACGCACCGTGGACACCGATCCACGAAGAAAACGCTGCTTAAACCCTCGCCGGTTCACGATCCCACGAACTGCCTCCTCCACCGCGATCCTCATCCCGTACCCGTCGCTCCACGCCCCACGAGCCACGCCGCCCCGCCCTCGCCGCCTCCGTCGGCCGCCCGGAGTGAGAGGGGGAGAGGAGAGAATGTGAGAGAAGAGAGAGGGAGGGAAGAGAGAAATGAGATGGGGAGAGAGAAAAAGGAGGTTATTATATAGAAAATCCGGAAATTCCCGAAAATACCGAAAAATAGAAAATCACATTTCTGCGATCCTCGGAACACACCGATCGCAACGGTACCACTCGCGCCCTGGTGAACAGCCCCGTTCACCCGTAACGAGGTTCCGAAGGAATTACCGAAACACACACCGGGAATCGGAAAATACACGCGGAAAAGCTGCGGAACGCTTCCGGGCCTCCGAAACAACTCCGGATCGCGCCGATCCGAACACGAAAGATGTCCGAAACGAAATTTTGGGCACTTCGGAGTCAGACACTCTGAAAAACCAGATCCAGGACCCAAAAACAAGGATCCGAAAGATCCAAGGCATTACAACCCTCCCCCCTTACAAGAATTTCATCCACGGAATTCAGGACTAACACCAAGTCACAGGGGAAAAACATTGTAACCCACTGACAACGCCGTCAGAACCCCAACATAGAAAAACCTCGATCCTCGCAAAAGCGCCAATCATGAGGGATACAGCCAGACCATAATCACGAACAACGCCACGCTCCGCACGCCGCACTCACATCGGCCACTAGAGCAGGCATAAGACAAGGGCACAAGTCTGGTATCACCTCAAACACAACGGAAAACACCCACGGCATCGCTGCGACCCTCTCGCTCACCGAGGGAACGCAATTCTCGCCACGAAAACCAATCCACCGGTCAACGCCCACGCCCGGCGGACCAACCAACGTTAGCTTCACAACCCGCCGATCGATCTCACACCCTGCACCAGGGGTAACCAATCACTGAGCTTCCACCACTACCTCACACCTCAGAAATGGCCACCAAAAGGCCTCGCTGGCACTCGGCTCTCTCCATTCTCGAGCCCCTTACAACCAGCATCTTCTGTCTCTGAAAAGACCATCCACTGGTCGCCAGACATTCGCCAACGGAAAACCTCCACCGGCCCAGCAGGCACGATCCAACACATGACAGGCCATCTGCTGACTCACGCACAGACCAACACCACCTCCAATCTCGAACCTCACGCCAACTCTACCCTCTCAGGGGAGCACGGCGAAACCACATGACTCCATCTCCACACGGTCCTCACGTCACTCGACTCAGACTTACGGGGAATCCTCCCTTGCTGGCCACAGACTGAGGATCACTATCCCACGCCAACGTCTCATCAGTGACCTCCACACACAGGCATCAACCACCGTCCTGTCTCATCGAATCCTATCTCATCAAAATCTCCATCTCAATTAATCCAAGAGGATGCCTGCCAATCCCGACTCCCGCTCTTATCACAGAGCCACGGGATACACAACCTCTTACAACCCGCGGCACACTTCTCCAGAACACGATCTTATCCACGAACGCAACCTCCAACGCAAGGACAGGGTACTCATGCGGCAACCTCGCCAGCACATTTCCCCAACTCTCCACCTGCATGTGCCATAAACCACAATATCTCAAGCAACGGCACAGCAACCAACACGTCTCACACCGCCGGAGACAACGCACATCGATGAACCAATCCTCCGTTGCTCTACACTTCCTCAGAAATCCACCCGAAACAACCAACGCTACGATCCATGCACTCTGATCCACATACACAGCCACCACAACGCCAACTCGGGATCCACCATCCCGACAACCATCTGCAACCCCGCAGACTCCGATCCTCCGCACATCGGAAACCACAACACCAACCGCAATTCTCGCGAACACCGCCCAGCCGGCACTCGTCCTTCCGAAACAGCGCCAACACCCTTACACATCAGGGAACGGGCAACGATTCTCACAGGCAACCACCTTGCCAAAACGCGGAACGTGTCTCGCACGGATTTTACGGCGCACAAAGGCCAACCAACCCGGACGCACAGTGCAAGATGACGAACCTTGGCCAAATGCAATCTCTCCAACCAGAGGAGAGACCAATCGCACCTCCGACCAACGGAAGGAAAACTCCGCACTCGACCTGACCTCGAGCCTCGCGCATGCCGGGAATAGCACCTTTCGGCACCAAGAAAACCATCACTTCCGTCAGGTCAGCTCCTCCGACAACACTTACCAAGTGTCTCGGCGGACCATGGTCACAACATCTCTCGATGCACCACCGCTACAATCCCCCGAACTGTAACACGCCTGCCGACAACCTCTGCCCAACGCAACACAACCAGGGTCACCACCGATGAGGGAGAAGGCTCTCGACCTCGATCCGCAGACCCCGCGCCGGCACGAAAGCCGTGAACAACAACCACCTTCACAGCGCCGCACAGCGCACTCAAACTCTCAAGCGAGAAACAAAGTGGAAAACATGCACGAAACCCTATGCCAACTGCTGACTGTACTGGACCTTACGGACTCTGATCACTGCAATATCTCGAATTCCTATGTACGTCCACAACCACTGCTCTGATACCAGCTGTAACGACCCGAGAATCTGATTACCGGGAAGGCCCGATAACCCGAGACTCGCACCGCCGCCCACGAGCCGGGAGGGCTTGGAAGGGCTAAAAGGAGTGTGGAGGCACAAAGAAATAGGAAATAAAGCAGGACAATTCAACAATTAACAGAAATAAATAAACAACTACAACAGAGTCCAGTCCAACAGAAAGTACAGTCTAAAGCAGTAAAACGTACCACGTGCCAAGTGAACTCTCGGCCCGGCAAGCTGGCAACTAAGAACCTCCGCATCGCGCCCTCGAACCTCGAGGAAGAAGAATCGCCTCACCTGAAAAGCAGGGAATGAGTCTCCAAAACAGAGACTCAGCAGGGATCCCGCGGAACCCCAACCGGAAACAACGGCGGTAGCGGAAAGGAAGCTACAACTACAGCAAGAACAGCAAACCGGTGGCCGGTCAAAAACTCGGCACTACAGCTACTCCTAATGCCAGAAGGCACACCTCGATCACGCAGTCGAAGCTACCGAACCACGCTAGCACCACCTACCGAAGTAAGAACACACGGCAACCACGCCGTAGAGGCCTGTCCCCCGGACAAAGCCGACCTGGACACGCTGTCCAAGGTGCAACCCCGACCATCCGATCGCGGGTACCGCACAACAAGACCCAACCTCGGTAAAGCCACTAGCACTAATCTCACGACGCAAGAACCGACACACGCGCCAAGGTGAAACAACCGAACTCACCGGTCAACACGACCAAAAACCCGAAGGTCAAAGACACAGAGACCGACAGTCTGTCACTCCATACTCGACAGGAGTACCACCCACTAGAAGAACGACCGGATGCGTCCCCTGACGTCTTACACCGCGTCACAAGTGTCTAGCTACAACGCCCCGGGCGTGAGACTCAGACACGTAACAAGTACCACAACAAGGACTAGCTGGGGTCGCGCTCGTCAGCACGTGTCCTAAGCCCCCAACTACGTGTGCACACACAGACCATCTGCTCTAGGTCGGGTCCTCTAGCTGGTTTTCCCCCCCACCGGACTCTGGTGGCAAAGGCAAGGGGCCGACGGAAACCAGCCTAAAAACCGCGTCTCACCGGGTCGCGCTCTCCACTACTCCCAGGTGGGTCCGCACACGCGTGCGCAGGAAGCTACGACTAGTGGAGGATCACAGAACGTGGACACAGAAACCACGCACGCACTCATTACGAGTAACACGGAGTAACAGGTGGCACGACGCCACCAGACTCTGGACAGCCCACTAGACCTACAACTCAACGGCCTTTGAGTCACAAGACTCGAGGTCAAGACCGTTGCACATGACAACACTGAGCCGTCAATCTGGCCTAATCCCTAGGTCTAAAACCGCAATGCGACAACTCACGAGGCAGTTCATCACTGCCGAGACCCATCCCTCGAGGAGGGAACTTAAGAAACCCCCAGCCTCAGGCTGGGAAGCTGGACTCACCGTCCAAGGCCACACACTTGGCCTACAAGGAAGCCACCTTCCAGAGAAGCCACGACTTGCGGGGAAACCTCACCGCACTCACACCGACACACGGTGACACGATCTGGCACGAACACGGAAGCTCGGAATACCTGGGGTCGCCTGGACCCACCAAGCCCATGGGCATGCTTATCGTGGTAGCACGGTACCTCCAGACACCCTAAAACACTGTAACAAAACCCACGGGGTGCCCGGGACATTCACAAGGCCAAAGGTCGACCACTAGGTCACAACCGGGTCGACCGGAGACCAACACAACACAATCGGAATACTAGAAGGTCACTCGGACCCTTAAACTCACGGGAACGCTAATCGAGGTAAACCAAACCTCTGGACACCCAAAGACACGGTCACGGAACTCCACGAGGTGTCCAGGACACACACGGCCCAAGGGGAGCACGATCAGCGGCAGACCGTCCGCCTCGGGCATCCCGGCAGGCCACCCCAAGAACGCGCTACACATGCATAGCGCGTTAAGCAAGAACGCGCTATGCAAACCTAGCGCGTTCAGCAAGAACGCGCTATAGGTCCATAGCGCGACCAGACCAGCTCACGCTATGATCCTATAGCGCGACAACCAAAAACGCGATGGGACCCTAGAGCGCTACAAGAACCGTCTTACTGTTCATCTTCTCCGATGAACGCGCCCCGTCGGGGCAGCACGACACTCAAGAACGCGCTACTGGAAGCTAGCGCGTTCTCAGTCCCCGCCCGAAAACGGTAGAAACGCCGGGAAAACCCATTCCACGCCCCGATCACCCCCGGGTGATGGGGAAACAAAGGGGGAAACATTCCCCAACCCCTCTGGCACCGAGAGGACCCATTTAAACCCCAAAAACACGATCAAAACACAAGATTCGGCTCACACCCCAAAAACATGCATTTTTCCCAAATCACCCCGTTTAGCCCGCTCGGCTCACCACGGCCTACGAAACTCGTGGGAATTGAAGTACACGGGTTGAGGGTCCATCTCCCTACCTCCACCGAAGATTCGACGCACCGTGGACACCGATCCACGAAGAAAACGCCGCTTAAACCCTCGCCGGTTCACGATCCCACGAACTGCCTCCTCCACCGCGATCCTCATCCCGTACCCGTCGCTCCACGCCCCACGAGCCACGCCGCCCCGCCCTCGCCGCCTCCGTCGGCCGCCCGGAGTGAGAGGGGGAGAGGAGAGAACGTGAGAGAAGAGAGAGGGAGGGAAGAGAGAAATGAGATGGGGATAGAGAAAAAGGAGGTTATTATATAGAAAATCCGGAAATTCCCAAAAATACCAAAAAATAGAAAATCACATTTCTGCGATCCTCGGAACACACCGATCGCAACGGTACCACTCGCGCCCTGGTGAACAGCCCCGTTCACCCGTAACGAGGTTCCGAAGGAATTACCGAAACACACACCGGGAATCGGAAAACACACGCGGAAAAGCCGCGGAACGCTTCCGGGCCTCCGAAACAACTCCGGATCGCGCCGATCCGAACACGAAAGATGTCCGAAACGAAATTTCGGGCACTTCGGAGTCGGACACTCTGAAAAACCAGATCCAGGACCCAAAAACAAGGATCCGAAAGATCCAGGGCATTACAACCTGGATCCGTGGTAGGTCCTGTTGGATCTTTGTTGGATCTTTTGGATTGGTTTCGTTGAGTTTCGGTTCGCTTTTGTGGCTTCCGAGTTGAGTTTGACGAGCCGTGTGGGTTTTTCTCACGTACTAGTTACGGAACCCTACGGTGAGTTTGTTTGTCAATTCTCGAGCTCGTGGATGCTACAGCAACGATGTACTCTTCGAGCCAGTCGTTTCGCCTATTTTTACGTATTTTTTCTAAATTTGTGCATTTTTGGCACATTTTCGGAATTTTTGGAAATTAGGAAAAATTCCTAATTTCTTTTATTTTATTTCTTTTCCTCTCTCTCTCTCCTCACTCTCGCGATTTCACTCTCTCTCTCTCCCGTTCTCTCTCGTTCTCTCCCCCTTTCGGCTCCGGCTGCAGACGGAGGTGTGCGTGGGCGAGGTGGCGACGAGGTGGAGCTGTCGAGGTGCGCGATGGGGCGAGGATCGGATCGATTCTGGTGCTATCCCGAACGGTGGATTCAAAGCCGGTGAAATCGGTTCACGAGTGGTTTTCGGCGTGGTGTACTCCCTTCGGGGCACGGTTTCTTCGGTGGAGGTAGGGTGACTGATCTTTACTTCGTCCTCTCCGTTTTCCCTGCCATTGCACGGCGCTCGGCTAGGAAACGGTTGAGTTTGGGCTTGTTTTGCCTAAACCGTGATTTTCGTGGTTTTTAGGGTCGGCCGGTAAACGGCGACCGTTTGCGGCGTAGTTAGTTTCTAACTGACCGCAGGGATGTTAGGATCCCGTCCACGTTGATTTCGTGTGGTTTGGTGTTCATTCGAGGCCGGTAGAAGCCCGGGAACCTCGGTGACCCACTTTGGGTGGATTTGATGAAATCGCTCGGATCGTGCATTTTTGAGCTTGCATGTGGGGTCTTTTGTGCCCTGATGTTGTTATTTGTCGTTGTGGTGTGTTTCCCCTGCGTTTCGGCGTGAATGGGGCGTGGAACGGGCCAATTTGGTCGTTCCTCTATTTTCCCGCCGTATGGGAAGTAGCGGTCCTTCCAGTGGCCGTTACTTGCTTCTGACGGTCCTACGATAGGCCGTTACTTCGACTGAGTTTTTTTTTTGAGCTTTTTGGCTTCTGGGTAAGCGACGGCCCTGGAGTGGCGCGTCGTTCCCGTGTAACGCGCCAGTGCCTGCGCGCTACTTCGCCTTCGTCGTTTTGTGTTGGGGTTGAGTCAGTTGGTCTAACGCGCTTGACCCAGCGCGTTAGCTGGGAATTAACGCGCCCTGCCCTGGCCGTTATTTTCCGTTTGACTGACTTTGACTGTTGAAGCGGTTCCCCTGACGGATGGGTTCCCATCCGTTATTTTGAGTGTAACGTGCCTGCCCCTGGTCGTTACATTCTGTTTCGGCTGAGCTTGGGTGGCTATGCCCGTTGGAAGTAACGGATGAGCCCCTGTGCGTCGTTGTTGAATAACGCGCCTGCTCCTGGCCGTTGTTTTCTGTTTTACGCTGGGTTGAGGGTGGCTGTGCCGTTGATAGTAACGCGCAGGCCCCTACGCGTCGTTTGGTTGTGACGCCTCTCCCCTGCCGCGTTGTTTGTGTGTAACGCGCCTGGTGTTGCGCGTTACTTCGCTTTGGTTTGGGTGGCTGTGCACGTTGTGAATAACGCGCCTGCCCCCGTGCGTCGTTTGCTTGTAACGCGCTTTGGCCCGTGCGTCACATTGATGTAACGCGCTCGGTGCCCGCCGTTACATTCTTCGTATTTTGATAGTTGGTTAGGGCGGTGTGAGCGACGGCCCGTTGCCCGTCCGTCGTTTGGTGAGTAACGGCCCTGATCTAGACCGTCATTTGCTTGTAGCGGTCTAGGGGTGGCGCGTTACATGCCTTGTGCTCCGTTTTCCGTGTTTTGGCTTTGGCTTGTCTTGGCTTATCCTTGTGGTCTGCCCGTTATCCCGTGGATGTCTCTCGACGTCCTATGAGGGTTAAGACTACGTTGTAAGGTAGCCCGGAGTCTTCTTACTTGAGGTGGGATTCTTCATCCTACTTTTTGTAAGCTACTGTTTTGGTTCTGGTTGACCCGGTGTGACCCAGGGGTTGACTAGTAGCCTTGTGTGCGGGTGTCTTGGTGGCTTTGTCCGGCCCGAGACACTGGTTCTGGATGCCTCGAGGTGTTGTTCTACCTCGGTTTACGTGTCCAGCTGTGCTGAGGGTTTCTGTTGTTCCCTCAGGTCTCCGTGTGTCGCTTTATGCGGAGCGTTGTTTTGTTGGCTTAGGATTAGACCGATTGGCGGCTTGTTCCGCTGTTGTGACGATCTTGCCTTTGAGTCATCCGACTCAGGGATCGTTACGTCGTAGGTCTAGTTGCCTGGTCCTGAGTCTGTTGGCGGTTGTTTGACTGCCTTGGTGCTTGGTTGTGCACGAGACAGGGCTTTTATTAGCTGTCTGTGCAGTAGCACCTGTGTTTCAGAGTTCGTGCCTTGTGAGCCTCCCCTGGTTGTAGCCCTAGGCTTTTGCCGACCCACCGGGAGTGGTGGAGGGGTGTTTCCTGTGGCGTTTGGTACGTACGGTTTTTAAGCTAGTTCCGTAGGCCCCGGCCAACGGTAGCGTCCTACCGAGGGAATACTAGCTAGAGGCCTGACCTAGGTAGAGGTCGGTGTGTGCACACGTGGTCAGGGACTGGGGACTTGCGCCGACGGGCGTGGCCCTGACTAGTTACTCGCAGTGGTGCTGTAGTCTTGTGCTATGGTGCCGTGTTTCCTTGGAGCTGCTGTTCCTTGGACCTGGTTCTTGGTGTGTCTTGTCCTTGAGTGACCTGACACTTGTGACGCAGTGTAAGCCGTCAGTGGACGCATCTGGCTGTTCTGCTGGGAGGAGGGTGCTCCTGTCACTTGGTGTTGTGACTCTCGCGTTCTCTCGCGCGTTGTGACCTTGGCGAGTTGCCCGCTCGTGGCTGTACTCGAGGTCAGTGTCCTATTGGTTGCATGACGTTTTAGTCATGTGTGGGGCTGTGTGCACGACGTTTCCGGTCGTGTACGTGTTTGTGTGGCGTCTATCTGGGTCTTGTCTAGACCTTGTTTGTTTGGGCTGGCTGGCAGGCTGGTGTACCCTTCTGTGTGAGTTTAGGGTCAACCGTCTGTTGCCTTTTTGAGTAGCTTAGGGTGCCGAGTCCTTCTCGGTGGCCGTGTTCCGTGTTTTACGGCCTCGCTCTTCTTTGTTGTTGAGCTCCCCTTACTCTTTGCCTGTTCCCCACTCCTGCTGTCCCTGTTCTGTTTACAGCTTTGTAGTGTAGCTTTTACTGCTTTGCTGCACTAGTTGTTTAGTTGCTTACCGTTGCACTGTGCGTTTTCCAGTGGGGATCCGCGTGACCCCTACTGGGTTTCTATTGAGACTCACCCCTGCTTTTCAGGTGAGCGGCGCCCGTCGTCTCCCGGTGCTTCGTGAGCTGTTTCGGAGACCGTGTCTAGCTGCCAGCTATAGTCGAGCCGCCTCTTTGAGGCTTTTGTGGTACCTTTGCCGGGGTATGCCCCGTGTAGTTGTACTCTCTTTGGACTAGTGCTCTTGTTATCTGGACTAGTATATGTATATCACTCTGGTTATTTTGAATTGCTTCCGCACTTGTGTTAATTTTGTTACTTAATTGTAATCCGCGCGTTCCAAATTACAATTCGTTATGCATACCCTCAGCTTACCCCCACTAACCCTTCAGGGGCCTCATCAGCCTCTTGGGTGGCTTCCCCAGTTTTTGGTATCGGTGTATCGATGGCATCGGTATATCGGTATCCTGAACTCTGGGTCGTTACAGTTGGTATCAGAGCATTAGTTGAGGATTGTATAAGGAATTGGAATTTGTGCTTGTTCAGAGCTAGTCCTTGGTGTCATCTTTTGCTGGCGTAGGTATCGCGGTGCTTATCGCGGTGCTTTTTGTGTGTGGTCTTGTGCGTGCTTGGTTGGCAATGTACGAGATGGTTTTGCTCTCTTCTGGTTGTGACGAGGTGCTTCGTTCGGTTTAAGTGTTGGTCTCGATCGTGTTGCGCTTGGCAGTGTTTGTCGGTTGGCATGAACATGCAGTGCACTGTTCGAGCTGTTTTCTGTATTTTGCTCAGGTGGCTTATGACTTTTAGCGTTAGTGCGATGGCCATGCACGTTCTTACGTTGCTTTGGTTGTCCTGGCTTTAGTCTGTTTAACTCCTGATGTGATTCGCTTCTGTTGAAGTGTTCGATTAGATCCCGTATTGGAGAAGTTGCTCAGGCGAGCCTAGGATTTTTTCCTTCCTGGTGAGCTTTTTGTGGTTGAGCTTCTTGCTTATCGTCCCTTCTGGTGGAATCTTTTCGAATTTTGCCTTGGAATTGCTGCCTTAGTGATGCCTTTGTCCTGTGTCTGCTTAAGTGTGGACAGCTTTGTTTTGAGCCTGATCTGCTCCTTATGGTACGGTTGCTTGGCTTTCGACTCCATGATGGTGTTAAGAGCTGTTGTGCACCGTGTTGTCGTGCTGTATTCGTTAGCCGACGTGTTGTGAAGGCTCATTTATCGTTTCAGGACGTGAAGGTAAGCTGAGACTGATGCTTTTCCTTGTGCGTTGTGCTGAAGCTGGTGCTCTTCTTCTGTTGCACTTAGGCTCCTTGTAATCGGTTGTTCGCGAGATCGGTACTCGTGGCGTGTTAATTGCGATTTTTGTTGATTGCAATGACGCCTGGTGTGTGCTGAGATGCGATTTCTGATGTTGTTCTGTTGCCTGTGCGCGTTGTTGAGAGTGCAGCTACTTTGTGTGGGTTGGCTACCCGCTTGTCGAGAGGTTTGTTCTTTCTCGATGTGACTTTGTCTTGGCTCTTGTGCCTTGACTTTGTCTGTTGCCGTGCCTGTGTTTGTGGTTTTCCGTTGTTGGCATCGGCATGTTGCGAGTGTTGGGGAATTTGTCGGCGATCCTTGCTGGTTGAGTACCCTTGCTCTGTATTTCTTTCTTGGGTGTTGTGCTCTCGAGGCGTGTTTGTAGTCCTTGAGGTGCGTTCCCCGAGATTGTTGTTGTTGTTTCTTGTTGTTGTGGGTCTTCTCTTGGTGAGCAGCCTGGTGCGTGACCTGTCTCTTGTGGCTGTGCGTTCAGCTGTTCGTATGCCTTGATGTGACCTTGCTTGCGGTGGTGTTCCTTGGCCCTGTGTGTTGTGCGGAGCCGAATCCTGCAGGTGTTGCCGTTGTGTTGTTTTGGCGCTGTTTCTTTATGATTTTGTGTCCTTGCCTTGGACCATTGTCTTGTCAGTTAGCTTGCAGTACTCCCTTTGCTTGGGTAGAGTTAGCTTGCGACTCGACCCGATGTAATGTCTGGGTGGATGCTGACTTGATGGTGCCTGTGGTTCAGTGGTGTTGTTGTCGTTGGTGTCCTATGTGCCAGGTGTTTCCTGTTACCTTTGGCACTGGAGCCGATGATGTTGCGAGCTGTCAGCTGTGAGGACTGTGTCTCCTGATGTAAGCTGCCGCTTGCTGTGTGTTATTGTGTTGTTCGGTGTTGGTTCTCGGTTGTTGTGGCAGTCGTGTCTCCTGTCCGGTGAGACGTAAGCGACGTTGCCTTGTTCGGAGGTGTCAGTTGTGTTCACTTTGGTGCTATGCTCGTGCTGTGGACTTGTTGTCTTGGAAGCTAGAGCGTGTACCTGTAATTGTGATCTGACGGTAGTCCTCTAAGCTGTGTTTCTCGAGATTTGTGTCGTTGGTTGTTCTTCCCTACTTCTCCTTTGTTAGTCCTTAATTTCGAGGGCGAAATTTCTTAAAGGAGGGGAGGATGTAATGACATGGATCCGTGGTAGGTCCTGTTGGATCTTTGTTGGATCTTTTGGATTGGTTTCGTTGAGTTTCGGTTCGCTTTTGTGGCTTCCGAGTTGAGTTTGACGAGCCGTGTGGGTTTTTCTCACGTACTAGTTACGGAACCCTACGGTGAGTTTGGTTGTTAATTCTCGAGCTCGTGGATGCTACAGCAACGATGTACTCTTCGAGCCGGTCGTTTCACCTATTTTTGCGTATTTTTTCTGAATTTGTGCATTTTCGGCGCATTTTCGGAATTTCCAGAAATTAGGAAAAATTCCTAATTTCTTTTCTTTTATTTCTTTTCCTCTCTCTCTCTCTCCTCACTCTCGCGATTTCACTCTCTCTCTCCCGTTCTCTCTCGTTCTCTCCCCCATTCGGCTCCGGCTGCAGACGGAGGCGTGCGTGGGCGAGGTGGCGACGAGGTGGAGCTGTCGAGGTGCGCGATGGGGCGAGGATCGGATCGATTCTGGCGCGATCCCGAACGGTGGATTCAAAGCCGGTGAAATCGGTTCACGAGTGATTTTCGGCGTGGTGTACTCCCTTCGGGGCACGGTTTCTTCGGTGGAGGTAGGGTGACTGATCCTTACTTCGTCCTCTCCGTTTTCCCTGCCATTGCACGGCGCTCGGCTAGAAAACGGTCGAGTTTGGGCTTGTTTTGCCTAAGCCGTGATTTTCGTGGTTTTTAGGGTCGGCCGGTAAACGGCGACCGTTTGCGGCGTAGTTAGTTTCTAACTGACCGCAGGGATGTTAGGATCCCGTCCACGTTGATTTCGTGTGGTTTGGTGTTCATTCGAGGCCGGTAGAAGCCCGGGAACCTCGGTGACCCACTTTGGGTGGATTTGATGAAATCGCTCGGATCGTGCATTTTTGAGCTTGCATGTGGGGTCTTTTGTGCCCTGATGTTGTTATTTGTCGTTGTGGTGTGTTTCCCCTGCGTTTCGGCGTGAATGGGGCGTGGAACGGGCCAATTTGGCCGTTCCTCTGTTTTCCCGCTGTATGGGAAGTAGCGGTCCTTCCAGTGGCCGTTACTTGCTTCTGACGGTCCTACGATAGGCCGTTACTTCGACTGAGTTTTTTTTTTGAGCTTTTTGGCTTCTGGGTAAGCGACGGCCCTGGAGTGGCGCGTCGTTCCCGTGTAACGCGCCAGTGCCTGCGCGCTACTTCGCCTTCGTCGTTTTGTGTTGGGGTTGAGTCAGTTGGTCTAACGCGCTTGACCCAGCGCGTTAGTTGGGAATTAACGCGCCCTGCCCTGGCCGTTATTTTCCGTTTGACTGACTTTGACTGTTGAAGCGGTTCCCCTGACGGATGGGTTCCCATCCGTTATTTTGAGTGTAACGCGCCTGCCCCTGGCCGTTACATTCTGTTTTGGCTGAGCTTGGGTGGCTATGCCCGTTGGAAGTAACGGATGAGCCCCTGTGCGTCGTTGTTGAATAACGCGCCTGCTCCTGGCCGTTGTTTTCTATTTTACGCTGGGTTGAGGGTGGCTGTGCCGTTGATAGTAACGCGCAGGCCCCTGCGCGTCGTTTGGTTGTGACGCCTCTCCCCTGCCGCGTTGTTTGTGTGTAACGCGCCTGGCGTTGCGCGTTACTTCGCTTTGGTTTGGGTGGCTGTGCACGTTGTGAATAACGCGCCTGCCCCCGTGCGTCGTTTGCTTGTAACGCGCTTTGGCCCGTGCGTCACATTGATGTAACGCGCTCGGTGCCCGCCGTTACATTCTTCGTGTTTTGATAGTTGGTTAGGGCGGTGTGAGCGACGGCCCGTTGCCCGTCCGTCGTTTGGTGAGTAACGGCCCTGATCTAGACCGTCGTTTGCTTGTAGCGGTCTAGGGGTGGCGCGTTACATGCCTTGTGCTCCGTTTTCCGTGTTTTGGCTTTGGCTTGTCTTGGCTTATCCTTGTGGTCTGCCCGTTATCCCGTGGATGTCTCTCGACGTCCTATGAGGGTTAAGACTACGTTGTAAGGTAGCCAGGAGTCTTCTTACTTGAGGTGGGATTCTCCATCCTACTTTTTGTAAGCTGCTGTTTTGGTTCTGGTTGACCCGGTGTGACCCAGGGGTTGACTAGTAGCCTTGTGTGCGGGTGTCTTGGTGGCTTTGTCCAGCCCGAGACACTGGTTCTAGATGCCTCGAGGTGTTGTTCTACCTCGGTTTGCGTGTCCAGTTGTGCTGAGGGTTTCTGTTGTTCCCTCAGGTCTCCGTGTGTCGCTTTATGCGGAGCGTTGTTTTGTTGGCTTAGGATTAGACCGATTGGCGGCTTGTTCCACTGTTGTGACGATCTTGCCTTTGAGTCATCCGACTCAGGGATCGTTACGTCGTAGGTCTAGTTGCCTGGTCCTGAGTCTGTTGGCGGTTGTTTGACTGCCTTGGTGCTTGGTTGTGCACGAGACATGGCTTTTCTTAGCTGTCTGTGCAGTAGCACATGTGTTTCAGAGTTCGTGCCTTGTGAGCCTCCCCTGGTTGTAGCCCTAGGCTTTTGCCGACCCACCGGGAGTGGTGGAGGGGTGTTTCCTGTGGCGTTTGGTACGTACGGTTTTTAAGCTAGTTCCGTAGGCCCCGGCCAACGGTAGCGTCCTACCGAGGGGAATACTAGCTAGAGGCCTGACCTAGGTAGAGGTCGGTGTGTGCACACGTGGTCAGGGACTGGGGACTTGCGCCGACGGGCGTGGCCCTGACTAGTTACTCGCAGTGGTGCTGTAGTCTTGTGATGTGGTGCCGTGTTTCCTTGGAGCTGCTGTTCCTTGGACCTGGTTCTTGGTGTGTCTTGTCCTTGAGTGACCTGACACTTGTGGCGCAGTGTAAGCCGTCAGTGGACGCATCTGGCTGTTCTGCTGGGAGGAGGGTGCTCCTGTCACTTGGTGCTGTGACTCTCGCGTTTTCTCGCGCGTTGTGACCTTTGCGAGTTGCCCGCTCGTGGCTGTACTCGAGGTCAGTGTCCTATTGGTTGCATGACGTTTTAGTCATGTGTGGGGCTGTGTGCACGACGTTTCCGGTCGTGTACGTGTTTGTGTGGCGTCTGTCTGGGTCTTGTCTAGACCTTGTTTGTTTGGGCTGGCTGGCAGGCTGGTGTACCCTTCTGTGTGAGTTTAGGGTCAACCGTCTGTTGCCTTTTTGAGTAGCTTAGGGTGCCGAGTCCTTCTCGGTGGCCGTGTTCCGTGTTTTACGGCCTCGCTCTTCTTTGTTGTTGAGCTCCCCTTGCTCTTTGCCTGTTCCCCACTCCTGCTGTCCCTGTTCTGTTTACAGCTTTGTAGTGTAGCTTTTACTGCTTTGCTGCACTAGTTGTTTAGTTGCTTACCGTTGCACTGTGCGTTTTCCAGTGGGGATCCGCGTGACCCCTACTGGGTTTCTATTGAGACTCACCCCTGCTTTTCAGGTGAGCGGCGCCCGTCGTCTCCCGGTGCTTCGTGAGCTGTTTCGGAGACCGTGTCTAGCTGCCAGCTATAGTCGAGCCGCCTCTTTGAGGCTTTTGTGGTACCTTTGCCGGGGTATGCCCCGTGTAGTTGTACTCTCTTTGGACTAGTGCTCTTGTTATCTGGACTAGTATATGTATATCACTCTGGTTATTTTGAATTGCTTCCGCACTTGTGTTAATTTTGTTACTTAATTGTAATCGCGCGTTCAAATTGCAATTCGTTATGCATACCCTCAGCTTACCCCCACTAACCCTTCAGGGGCCTCATCAGCCTCTTGGGTGGCTTCCCCAGTTTTTGGTATCGGTGTATCGATGTCATCGGTATATCGGTATCCTGAACTCTGGGTCGTTACAGTTGGTATCAGAGCATTAGTTGAGGATTGTATAAGGAATTGGAATTTGTGCTTGTCCAGAGCTAGTCCTTGGTGTCATCTTTTGCTGGCGTAGGTGTTGCGATGTTTATCGCGGTGCTTTTTGTGTGTGGTCTTGTGCGTGCTTGGTTGGCACTGTACGAGATGGTTTTGCTCTCGTCTGGTTGTGACGAGGTGCTTCGTTCGGTTTAAGTGTTGGTCTCGATCGTGTTGCGCTTGGCAGTGTTTGTCGGTTGGCATGAACATGCAGTGCACTGTTCGAGCTGTTTTCTGTATTTTGCTCAGGTGGCTTATGACTTTTAGCGTTAGTGCGATGGCCATGCACGTTCTTACGTTGCTTTGGTTGTCCTGGCTTTAGTCTGTTTAGCTCCTGATGTGATTCGCTTCTGTTGAAGTGTTCGATTAGATCCCGTATTGGAGAAGTTGCTCAGGCGAGCCTAGGATTTTTTCCTTCCTGGTGAGCTTTTTGTGGTTGAGCTTCTTGCTTCTCGTCCCTTCTGGTGGAATCTTTTCGAATTTTGCCTTGGAATTGCTGCCTTAGTGATGCCTTTGTCCTGTGTCTGCTTAAGTGTGGTGTTTCGCACATCTTTTTCTTCTCCTTTCGTTTTGCCTTTTCGTTCGCGTATCGATCAACCAATTAACTAACTTGTAGTCAACTAACTGATTGACGACGCGGACATGCCAGTCACATGCGTGACGATTCTATTGTGCGCTCATTCTGACCCATGTCGGGCGAATGTGAGGTTCGGTCGGGACCAGCAGTCCGCCATACCATAAAGGCTATGGCGTTAATTACATCCTCCACGAGGAGGGAACACCTTTGATTAATTGTCGAGATAGCGGGCTGTCGAAGCCGGATTAAAAAGAGCTACATGATGATCATGACGAAGACATGCAGGATGCATATGTTTATGGAATTATGGACCCTCGGTACACGGCGGAGGACGTGGTAATGAAGATATGATGGCAATATAATTCGGGCTCGCTTGGCCCCTCCCTTATTCAATTTATTATCTATTATGATTTATTAACGCCAACCCCGAGGGACGAGGTCCACTCGGGGGGGCTAGTGAGCGATTAAAGCAACAAGAGGCTTCAAAACCGGCGTGACCCTGCAATAGGTAGCTTATACGGCGCGAAGAAACGTAGGTATAGATGTTAATACGGTGCGGTGACCATGCGTGTTTAAACGGCGCGCAAGGGCTTGGGGGCGCGCCGGCTTAGGGCGCGCCGGAAAGGCGCAAAGGAAAAAAAAATGGAAATAAGTCTAACGTTAATCCGGCGCGGGGGGGTACCGCTCCGGATTAGGGCGCGCCGGCTAAGGCCGCGCCGTTCAACCCACTCTTTCTATGAATTTTGCAATTATTGAGTTTGTTAAATTTTGGGTGAGGATTCTGAAGTTATTTGGGGCCAATTGCTTATTGAATTGAAGTCCAGGACCCCGAAGGACGGTGTGATTAAGCCAGTGCGAGGTTCCTACTCGAGCACCGGGATAATTAGTTCCAGAACGAGCGTTTCATTATAGATTACTCAATCTTAATCTGTCCAAAATTGGACAGCATCTCCCCTGAACCTGAAGAGTTGCAGGGGAGAAGCGGGGTCATGCTCACTAATGGAGCAAGCCCCTAAACCGCCGGTCTGCACAGTGACAGCCAGCAAGATCCCATCAGATAGGATACCCCGAGGACTAGCCTACAAGGGGCACCAATACTCCGTGGGTGAGAATAGAAGGACGGGGCCATTGATGACGGGAACAACCCACAGATCATGGCACAACCGCTGAAGGGACCGACCGTTAGGAGAGTGGGGCTCCGAGGGCTAGCCTACGAGGAGCGTACATCCCTTAACCTCGATTGGGTCTTAGATTATCGGGGCTGAGCTCGTTGAGCTAGGACCCCCTGTTGTTGTCTGCTGTGGGCTTGGGAAGCATCTACCACCGAGAGGTAGAGTTCTCAGTTGCCCAGCAATTCCGTGAAGCCATGGGGGAATATCCCCCTCCCCGGGTGGTTAAAGCAGGATGAGAGAATCTCGGACTGGTTCGAACGACCATGATTCAGAGGAGGAATAAAGGCCCGGGTGAAACGGGTCAAACGTAGAAGCATAGACTCAAACAGGTAGGACGCAGCACTCAGGGGGATGCATCCGGCCATCCCGACGGTGACTCCCACCTTGCGAATAGTCAATAGCACAAGGGGAGGAATTAAGGGGGGGGGGGAGACTTTCGATACAGCAGCAGGAAGAGGCATGCGCATAAGCACAGCTCTGTCCATGAAGGGGGACACAGAGGTCCATAAATCAAAGCCGAACACGATCGATTAGAAGGACCCGGGGAGGGGTCGTTTCTGTAGCCCTCGGTGCTTTGGGGCATGGTCGATACTTCGAGGAAACCGGAACCAAAGGACATGCACGAAAGAACTCAAAACCACATCAACATAGATAGAGAAGAGGATAGAAGTTCTGAGCATTCATCCGACCTCGCGGCCCGGACGTTGATATACATATTGCCATCCTAGAAACGGGAATGGCCTCTCATTTATACATTAAGAATCCCGGCGCCAGCATCATTGCTTGGTCGCCGTTCATCTTTCACGGGAGAATACACAGTAGTAGAGAAGAAATCACAGAGGAGGGGAGGGGTCGGCTCATATCATTGCCATCCCTCCCCTCTCTGCTTACAAATGGTGGACGGAAACCCGCGAGAGAGAAGAACCTACGGAAGATCGAGGAAGACAGATACTGGTGCCCCCCTGCTTTTAAAAAAAAAACAGAGTATCGCCCCTCTCCTTCTTCTCCGGCTCCGGAAGGCTTCGATCGGAACAGGGGAAGGCGGCCGCCGAAGAACACTGGGATAGAACTCCTTTTCCCTCGGAAAGCTCTCTCCCCCTTTTCTTTCTTTCTTCCCGGCCTCTCTTTTTTAAATCGAACCTCCCTCTATATATAACAGGTTGGAGGCTCTTCATCCGGCGTGAGCTTTTGGCGCGCCGGGGAAGTCTTCATCAACTTATCGCGCCGGTTCAAGGTGCCATTCGATAGGGTAACTGGCGCGCCGGGAAGAGGGCTGAAGGTAGGGGCGCGCCGGGGATAAGGAATGGAGATAAGAGGCGCGCCGGGATAAAGGCATTGAGTAAGGGGCGCGCCGGTTTAAGGCGCGCCGGACTAATGCCCCTCGTACGCTTGAGCCAGTCGATGAACTCGGGGCCATCGTGAACATGTACTCTGCCACTGCTCACTAAGACTTCGACGATATGATCTGTCGAAGCTCCTAGATTGGCGTACGGCCATTCTCGAGGTTCTGGATAGCTTCATCTCGATCGTACGGGCTTTCTACCGGCACGGCCCTCGGCTCTATGCTCCATGCTGTTGGTCCGGCCTGGCTCGTACTCAGAGCTTTCTAGGAGGTTAGATAGCCGGGAGATAGTTCCGCCTGAGCCGGGCGATCATTCGGCCACCAGTGGGCCCATCTTGACGGGAAGCCGTGCCCATGCCGGATGATCGGGATCTTCCGCCGTCAGAGCTTTCGGTTCTCCGTTTCGGGAAGCCGGGGGGACTCCTTTATCCTCGGGAGAGCCTTTCATGAGGTGGGTAGCCACCGGGTAGACCGTCGACCTTGGTCGGACAACGGGTGTAGTGGATGCAGCACGACAAAGTCGATGCCGATTCATTGGGCAGGCTTGGTTGCACCGCCGGTTGGTTGTTGGATTCGTCTCGGCTCTCCTGAGGTGAAGTCCCCGTATCCATACGGAGTGACTCGAGGCTCTGGCAGCTTGAGAAGTCTTCAATATGTTGATCTTCATCGGCTTCCGTACTTCGGTGGGCCGGGTCATTCGTCCTTATGGCTTGGTTGCCGACGATCATATTTTAGGTGCCAACAAATGCCCCCCAGACGTGGGTGTTGCGAGCAAGGCACGAGTGCAGCAAGGCCGACGGATGAATTTCATCCGGACTGGCCCCTTCCTTGATTGGCGGGTGCCTGGGATGGCCCTTAATTTGGCACGGGCGTTGACCCGGCACCGTTTGGATGTTAGTACGGCGCCGTTTAGGCGTTGATACGACGAGGGTAAGTCCCTCGGGTCTTTGACCCGGCGCGGTCCCGAGCGATTTGGCCATGAAGCCGGCGCGGCCTTGGCACCTTGAGGGTAGTTGGCCCGGCGCGCCTTTTCCCGGCGCGCATTCTCTTAAGGGGTTTTTAACCCGGCGCGCTAAATAGCGCGCCGGTTTTAACAAGGGGGACTCCCCCTATTTATCTCCTTCTTCCTCATTTTTTCCTTCATCGCCTCCTCATTTGTGAAAAAACTTTCTCTCTCTTCTCCTTCTTCTCCCCTTCTGGCGCCGAGAGCGGCGATTTTTCCTTCGGGTGAGTGGAGATGCTGTCCCTTTGGGTCTCGAAACCCATTCTTTGGACCCCGGGAGGCTTTTAGCAGGGCTTGCCCTCAGAGCTATTCCCCCGGGTGTTCCTCTGGCCTCGGTGTAATGCCGATGGCTGTCTTTTAGGGACCGCTCCTCAGTGGACGCGTTCCCGCTTTTCTTCGGCAATTCCCCGTGCTGGGGAGACTCTGCCGAAATTTTGTCAGAAGTTTGCCTTTGATTAGCCGTTTCCTGACGTTGTTTTTGTTTGATATGCTCTTTTCGCAGCTGTTATGGCATCCAGCTCTTCCTCTCGTGCCGTGGTGACATGGGAGAATGTTAATTCTCTCGACTGGGGTCACGGTCAGGTGGCCATAGTTGCGGAGTCCTCGGATTCGGAGACGGACACCGTAGACACGGTCGTCTCCTTATCCTCGGGGGCGACTCCTTTCATTATAATAGAGAGGACGTGATCAGGAAGGATCATCCCAAGGACAAACACCTGATGTCCCTTCTTCGGCGTTTCAACCTTCAGGGGAAGCGGGACGTGTTTGCCGTGCGGAAGGTCGAGCAGGCTCTGCTGGTGGAGAGAGACAGCTTGGCCGAATGCGTAACGCGGGGAAGACCCATCTATCTCCCTGGGGAGGTCAGGAAGTGGAGCGTTGTGCTGGGGCTGCAAGACCTGGCTCCGTCAGACGGACTGTTGACCAGAGCTCCTGAATTTGTGCCTGCTCGGTGGAATGACTCCGCGGGCAGGGTAGATCGGGAGAAGCCGATCTTTGGCTTATTCCTTGCCCCGTTGAGGTGGGGATATAGAGATGAGTCATTTTTGCTGGATTGCTTGGCGATTCGCTTCAAGCACCAGATCTCCGTGGGATGGTTTGCTGAGTTGAAAGTCACAGATGCCCACGCATTCAGGCCCGGAGCAGTGGAATTCACAGACTATGTGCTGCATCACTATGCTCCTCTTTTGACCAGAGCTGGTGTTTATCACAGCGTATATGCTTCAAGGTATCGGTATCCGATTTCCCGAGGCTTGTGCTGCGGCATGATCGAGGTGTTTTGCCCCGAATACAACACCTTCTATACTTCAGAGGGGGAGACCTCTTTAGACTTGTGGAGTCTATCCCAGCTCAGCGGCCTGCCCATTGATGGAGAGCCGTATGAGGAAGTTTGTTGGCCCGACTGGTTGAAGGACCAGACCGACGGTGACGGTCGGTATATGGCGGGCTACGCCTATCGATATCTAATAAAGGCGTATCGCACCCTCTTTTATTCGTCGCACGACACGAGAGAAGCTCGAAAGCCAGGCGAGAAACGAAGAGTGCGGATGGGCGCTTGGCTTCAGTATTTCTTCCAGGGGAAGACCAAGTATGAAGATTTTCCTCCGATAGCACCGGTGGCCCAGAAGCGGAAGAAGAGGGTACGACGCCAGGCCGCTTCGTCATCTTCTTCGAGAGGAGGGCAGGGGGAAAACCCAAACCCTACTGGCGTTGATGCAGTGACTCACTGTGCTGCATATTTGGTTTATTGGCTTTGTTCCTTTGCTCTCCCTCAAGGTGACGAGAGCGTGATCAGGGCGGAAGCCATATATCCGGCCTGTCTTATGGCTTGGGGTACCAAGCTGTCTCTTTGCCCAGTGGCCCTGTGCCTCATTTACAAGATGTTGGGAGATTTGCACAAAACGCGCCTCCCCAGAAGCCTTCGGACGGTTGGTCCGTTACATTTCTTTAATGCTTGGGTCTGCACCCTGTTCCCGGAGGCAGCTCCTCGGGCATTACAAGCGGTTCCTCTGGTCCCGCGCATGATAGAGTTTGCAAGTGCCGAGCCATCATTGCTAATGGAGCAACTTTATGCTATTCGGGGTAAATTGACCCGTCTTCCGTGGATTCGCCCGGGGTTCTTCATTTCTGGAGCTTAGCTGCTCACTCGAGCCCATTGACGAATAGGACGAGACAGTGCAAACTCTTTGAAACTGAGGAGTACATCCATCCGATTTCCCAGGCCAATTGTACCAGGCCTATTCTGGAGCCGGAGTTGGTTGATTGGGCACTGGCCATAAGGCCTAGTGTCCTCGTCTTTCGCAAGAGCGGCATTCTGTGGTTGGAGCCGTATTACCCGTTCCGTTTCAGTCGGAACTTCGGCTATGACCAGCAGATTCCACATTCCTATTCGCAATTTGCACTGCCCAACAGGCACAGGGCCGGGCAAACGTCCAATGACGACGCCCGGATATGGTGGGACTTTTTCCATCGTCGCGAAGACGTTTCTTTCCGGGTGCCCGCCCCCGCACGGTTCCCTCGCGTCACGCCTGAATACATCAAGTGGTGGAACGCGCGGACGGGATTTTACAGGACCTCCCGGAGAGAGTGCTGGGCCGTGGCGGAGCACAGGTTCTTAGCTTCCCAACCGGAGCCAGTTCTTGATATTGATGCTTCTTATTTGAAGAAGTTGAAATCTTGGACTAATACGGATGTGAAGGCCTATCTAGAGGCCCGCAAGCTCGTAAAAAGCCGCAGGATGAAAGTTGAGCTGAAGTTGCCCCCGATCAACAAGGATGACTATGTGAAGACCCTTCGGGGTTTATGCCGGGTGAGCAGTGAGAGGGTGATTCTCCAGCAACTCCCTTTGCCGGTAGAAGAGCCCATCGCGGCCGTGGCAGACTGGCGTCCCGAGGTAGACAGGTTGTATCCCTACCGGGCTTTCATTCGCAAAGAGGACAGGCGGGCTGATTTGTATGCCAACACCCCTTGGCTGTTTGCGCTCCTTCGGTCTCACGGCCTCTCGGTGGGTAGCCCCGGCGAAGCCATACTGGACCATCCTCTTCAAATCTCCTTCAAATACGCAGACAGGTGGGGGCTGGACCATCTGAGTCTGTATTACCTGCTATCCTCCCGTGGCCATGAGGACCTGGCACTGTTGGCTGAGCCGAGCGAGAAGATCGGGGATCTATGCTGGCTTATTCGCGAGGCGGCTTCGAGGGACAAGACGCCCTCGCTGTTTTATTGGCCTCTCTTCCCCTTTTATACGGGACCGGCAAGTACGTTCCATCTCTTCCTTCAGGCCCTTCGGCCAGCCTCTTCTTTTTATTGTGGTTGTGTCATTCTCACCCTTGTGCGTATGCAGTCCGACCGACTTCGGAGGAGACTCGGCACTTCAGGGAATTGATCATAAAGGCCCAAAAGCCGACATATTTTGAAGTTCCTGAGCCGGCGCCGACCACGACGCCATTGCCTCCTGGGGATTCGAGGAAGAGGACCAGGTCCCAACTGCGAGAGGCCGTCGGGAAGGCGAAAGCGGCGGTGACCCGGGTGACACGGGCACGCCGGAAGAAAGCTGCGGAGCAGACATCGACAACCGACCTTCCTCCCGTTGTATCTTTCGAAGAATTTGAGGCTTCTCGCGCACAAGTGCCAGAGGCCGAAGGTAGGCTCTTCTTTTCTTCAAAGTGCATTAGCTTGTCTTGACTGCTTGGGGCGGCCCATGCTGACAGTCACTGATACAGCTGCTGGGGTCGTCGGTCCCGAGGCGACGGTGGATGCAGAGGCTGGGGACGGGGCAGAGGAAATCCTTGTTGTTCCCATAGAAAGGGATCTGCCCTCCCCCACACCCCAGCGGGAGATGGAAGGTAATCCACAGTTTAGTTGCGATAGCAACGTAAATCTTTGTATCTTCAGTCGTCCTGACCCTGTTTTGCTGTGAATTTGTAGTCGATATACAACCATCATTGCTTCCGGGCTCGGAGAGCGTAGAGGAGGTGATCCCCTCGGGGCAGGGAGAACCCGCCCCTGAGGTATCATTTATTGCTGCCCCTGGTGCGGAGAGCACTGGGGGAGTTCCTGCCGAGGGTGATGCTCCTGCTGGCGAGGCTCCTGCTCCGTCGGTGGAGCATCCCAAGAGAGCAGAGGGATCCTCTTCCTCTGAGCGTGTAGACTATGGTGGCGGCTCCAGTGACGAGGAGTCACCGCTGCTTGATTTTGAGACCGACGATGCTGGGGTGTCCTCGGCCTACGAGAGCGACTATTTGACTTTCAGCCCGGCCCGGTTATCATGGGGCGGTCCTGTGCCGTCATTATCGCTTACGAGTGAGGGAGTTGGCGCTGGGGAAGCAGCTCTTAAAGAGTTGAGCTTAGTCCCGGCCGAGGTAAGGACCTATCCAGGGTCAATACTTGCCATGCTTCTTTCTTCCTCCTTTTAGCCAGGCTTTTAAGTGTATATATCTCTGATGCAGACTGAGGTGGCGCTACCGACTATGACGGTGCAAATACCACTCCCGGCCCTGGGAACAGGGCAGGCGACTTTCCCGTCCGTCCTGCGGCCCATCGCATTGCGGTACCCAAAGGATCATGCAGCAGCAATGGTTCCAGTTGGTCCCGGAGCGCTCGTGGAGGTTGATAGTTCGGCGATAGCCGGAGATTCTCCGCCAAGGGAGGCTGCACAGCAGTCAGCTCTGGAGAAGGGTGGCTCTGCTGAGATAGAAGCCGGGGAGATTATTGAGGGACGGACGTCCCCGAACCTTGGGGTTCTTGTTGGACTTCCATCCCAGGGGACCGGTAAGGAGATTGTTGTTGTTGAGGCTCCAGCCACCGCATCTGCCGGTGCGGTTGTTCCCGGTGGTAGTGGGCTGCAGCTTATGCCGTCGTCATCTTCCGGGACGGCTGATGATATATGGGCTGCCGTAGATAGCAGAGTAGAGTTCGAACTGCCTGAGACGTCGCCACTTGGTCTTCAATCCTCGAGTGATGTCGTGTGGCAGTTCCTGGGGACCCTCCAGCAGGCCGTAACAGCCAGTAGGGATTTAACTTATGTTCAGCTGAGGGGGTTGATAGAGCATTTGTCCCGCTCGCTGCTGGCCCTTGGCTGTCCCATGGACGACTGGACTCCACGGGTGATCCTGCTCCTGAAGTATGTGAACCGGAGGGAGTTCTTGGGCCGGGAGGCAGCTGACCAGTTGGTGGCCATATCAATGGAGCGGGCTGAAAACAAGACGGCCCTCATTTCCCTGCAAGAGACCGCGGTGAGGGCGAGGGACGAAGCCAACGCCTCTCTTCAACGCCGGAACTCCCTGACGGCCCGGATGACGGCATTGCGGGCCGAACTTTCCAGGATAGAGGCTGAACTTGAAGAAGTAGATCGCCTGGGGGTCCAAAAGGTTGAGGATGCTGAGATGGCCGAAGGACAAGCTGCTTCCCTGGAGGCGAAGCTATCCGAGCTGGAGGCCACCGAGTTCAGATTGCAAGAACTGATCCGTCATCCGTCCTTGGGTATTCCTGTGCTGGAGGACATCTTCCGACGCCCTTTGCCGTAGTCTCTTTTCTTTATGTGCTCACTTTTAATGCACCTTATGTATCCCAGGGCATGGTCCATGTAATCATGCGCCTTCACTTCATAGTAATGAAAAATCTCCATCCTGATTTTGAATGAAGACTCCATCTTGTCATTGTGTTGTTTCCCTTTTTTTTTTGGTTTGCCCGTCGATTCTAGTTCGAGTGTATGAGTCATTAGGGCAGGAGAGCGCTCACGCCTTCAGGGAAGGGGTGAGGTGTTCACTCCACCGCGCCACGACTTTTCTCAAGACTAGAAACGGCTTATGCTGGTCGAGAGTTCGGGGAACTTAGGGGGGCATAGTGAAACTGGCGGATAAACGGTCATGCCGAGAGCGGCAAGAACCGAGAACGGGTAGCGACCGGTCTTGCCGATGATGACAAGGGTCGAAAGGGTAGACGGTCTTGCCGATGGTGACAAAAACCGGGTAGGTAGTGACCGATCTTGCCGATGGTGACAAGGGTCGAAAGGGTAGACGGTCTTGCCGATGGTGACAAAAAACCGGATAGGTAGTGACCGATCTTGCCGATGGTGACAAGGGTCGAAAGGGTAGACGGTCTTGCCGATTGTGACAAAAACCGGGTAGGTGGTGACCGATCTTGCCGATGGTGACAAGGGTCGAAAGGGTAGACGGTATTGCCGATGGTGACAAAAACCGGGTAGGTAGTGACCGATCTTGCCGATGGTGACAAGGGTCGAAAGGGTAGACGGTCCTGCCGATGGTGACAAAAACCGGATAGGTGTAGTGACCGATCTTGCCGATGGTGACAAGGGTCGAAAGGGTAGACGGTCTTGCCGATGGTGACAAAAGCCGGATAGGTAGTGACCGATCTTGCCGATGGTGACAAGGGTCGAAAGGGTAGACGGTCTTGCCGATGGTGACAAAAACCGGATAGGTAATGACCGATCTTGCCGATGGTGACAAGGGTCGAAAGGGGTAGACGGTCTTGCCGATGGTGACAAAAACCGGATAGGTAATGACCGATCTTGCCGATGGTGACAAGGGTCGAAAGGGGTAGACGGTCTTGCCGATGGTGACAAAAACCGGATAGGTAGTGACCGATCTTGCCGATGGTGACAAGGGTCGAAAGGGTAGACGGTCTTGCCGATGGTGACAAAAACCGGATAGGTAGTGACCGATCTTGCCGATGGTGACAAGGGTCGAAAGGGTAGACGGTATTGCCGATGGTGACAAAAACCGGATGGGGTAGCGACCGATCTTGCCGATGGTGACAAGGGCCGAAAGGGATAGACACTGGACGTGTATAAGTGGGATATCGGATGAAGACCCTCGCCCCGACCTCGGAAATGGCCTTTGGACGACGGATGGTTCATCACTATTCATCATTCATTTTTATTCACATTACTGACCTAAGCGCCCTTTCGGGTTTTCGCCGAAGCCAGCCCCCTCTTGCTTTTGCCCGCGCGCCCTCTCGGGTTTTCACGCGGCGGGGTACCCGATTTTGCCTGCGACGCCCTTTCGGGTTTTCGCCACAGCTGGGTTATAGCCATTTTTGCACTTGACCTGATATAGGAGCAAGTCTGGCGGGGTATCTCTATTTTTAACCCCATTTTTTTCTTTTCTTCTTTTTTTGTTTTTGAATTCGAGATTCAGAAGAACTGGACCGCGGGAACGCTGACCGTCCTTGTCGGTGAGGACAAGGGTTGGTCTTAGGTTTATCTCGTCGACACTGGTTAAATGTCGAAGCAAAGGATATGGTCTATTAGCAAGGATATAAGATTCGAGTTAGGGGTAAAGCTTGACCGATCTCGCCGATGATGACGAGGGTCAAACACATGTTTATTGACCAGCATAGGTTATCGTCGAAACAAAGGTGGGTTTATTAGCCAGGACGGAAGGTCCAAGCTTAGGGGTAAGGATTGATCGATCTCGCCGATGATGACGACGGTCGACCATGGGTTTATTCATCATCATGGGTCACATGCCGAAGCAAAGATGGGATTATCAACAGGGACGTAAGGTCCAAGTGAAGGGTAGAGATCGCCGCTCTCGTCGAGGATGACGAGGGTCGAGGAGGGTTTGTTCATCGACATATGTCACTGCCGAAACAAGGATGGGGTTGTCAACAGGGACGTAAGGTCCAAGTTGGGGGTAGAGATTGACCGATCTCGTCGAGAATGACGAGGGTCAAAAGGGGTTTGTTCATCGACATGGGTCACATGCCGAAGCAAAGATGAGGTTATTAACAAGGACGTAAGGTCCAAGTTATGGACAGAGATCAACCGATCTCGTCGATGATGACGAGGGTCGAAAGGGTTTGTTAAAGTATTCCCGGTGGGACTTTGATGATTGTCCCTTTCGGAGTTTATAGGGTGGAGAACAGGAGAGGCATTTGGAAATTACCACTTTACCGACTCAGGCGCCCTTTCGGGTTTTCGCCGAAGCCAGCCCCCTCTTGCTTTTGCCCGCGCGCCCTTTCGGGTTTTCACGCGGCGGGGTACCCAATTTTGCCTGCGACGCCCTTTCGGGTTTTCGCCACAGCCGGGCTATAGCCATTTTTGCACTTGTCCCGATGTGGGAGCAAGTCTGGCGGGGTATCTCTATTTTTAACCCCATTTTTGTTATATATATATTTTTTGACTTCTTTTTTTATTTTATTCGGAATGCGAGTCGAGAAAGGGTAGCTTGATCAGGGCGGAATGCCACTAACCAAGGAGAGATAGCTTGATTAGGGTGGAAAAACCGCCTAATCCAGGGAAAGTAGCTCGATTAGGGCGGAATGCCGCTAACCAAGGAAAAGTGGTTCGATTAGGGCGGAATGCCACTAACCAAGGAAAAGTAGCTTGATTAGGGCGGAGTGCCACTAACCAAGGAAAAGTAGCTCGATTAAGGCGGAGTGCCACTAACCAAGGAGAAGGTAGCTCGATTAGGGCGGAATGTCGCTAACCAAGGGGAAGGGTAACTCGGTCAGGGCGGAATGCCACTAACCAAGTAAAAGTAGCTTGATTAGGGCGGAGTGCCACTAACCAAGGAAAAGTAGCTCGATTAAGGCGGAGTGCCACTAACCAAGGAAATAGCTTGATTAGGGCGGAGTGCCATTAACCAAGGAAAAGTAGCTTGATTAGGGCGGAGTGCCACTAGCCAAGGAAAGGGTAGCTCGGTTAGGGCGGAGTGCCACTAGCCAAGGAAAGGGTAGCTTGGTTAGGGCGGAGTGCCACTAGCCAAGGAAAAGGGTAGCTTGGTTAGGGCGGAGTGCCACTAGCCAAGGAAAGGGTAGCTTGGTTAGGGCGGAGTGCCACTAGCCAAGGAAAAGGGTAGCTTGGTTAGGGCGGAGTGCCACTAGCCAAGGAAAGAGTAGCTTGGTTAGGGCGGAGTGCCACTAGCCAAGAAAAGGGTAGCTTGGTTAGGGCGGAGTGCCACTAGCCAAGAAAAGGGTATGTTCCGGCCGATCACTCGGGGTGTGTTGGCTGCGCCGCATGATACAGCTTAATGTGTTTTCCGTTGAGGGGAGAGAACTGGACGGCTCCTTTGTGGTCTACAAGGACGTAGGCACCCCCTTCATATACTCGGCGAACGATATACGGTCCGACCCAGTTTTCGACCAGCTTCCCTTTGGGGTTAGAGGCCATCACTTCTCTTCTTTTGACCATCACCAGGTCTCCTTTCTTGAACTCTCGACCCTTGACTAACTTGTCAAAAGCACGGGCCATGCGAGCTTGGTAGAGTTGGATGTTTTGTTGCGCCTGGAGGCGTTTTCCTTCGAGCTCAGCGAGCTCTTCCAATCTTCTTTCTGCGTTGGTCTGCTCACCACTGACTAATCCGTGCTGGATGGCAACTCGCAATGAAGGAACTTCGAGTTCAATCGGCACTACAGCTTCCGACCCATAGACAAGGGAGAAGGGTGAACAGCCGGTTGGGGTCTTGTAGACAGTACGATAGGCCCAAAGCGCTTCGTACATCCTTTCTTCCCAATCTTTTTTGTTAGACTTGACAGTCTTCGCCAATAGTGTGCACAAGGTTTTGTTAAAAGCCTCTGCTAGTCCGTTGGCTTGAGGGTTGTAGGGGGACGACGTCCTCCAGTCAATTTTGTATTTGTCAGCTAGCCGATAAACCTTCTGATTTCTGAAATGGCTGCCGTTATCAGAGATGATTCGGCTGGGGATCCCGAACCGGAATATTACATTCTGCCGGAAGAACCTTGCAACTAGTTCTCCGGTCACATCTCTTAGTGCTACTGCCTCCGCCCATCTGGAGAAGTAATCTGTAGCTGCTAAGATGTATCTGCATCCTGATGAAGATGCTGGTAGTGGCCCTACCACGTCCGTGCCCCACTGAGCAAACGGCCAACTTGGTAGGGTGGGATGTAGTGGCACTGGGGGTCTCCTCGCCACATTAGCATGTTCTTGACATTTCTGACAAGCCTTGGCAAACTTGCAGCAATCATTAAATATAGTGGGCCAATAATAACCCAATTTCTTTATCTCTATTTTCATTTTCGGACCGGCCTGGTGTGCCCCAGCTGATCCCGCATGAACTTCTTGCATCACCTGTCCCGCTTCTGCTGAAGACAAGCAACGGAGTAGGACTTTCCTTCGGGCATCTGCCATAATTCGGAACAAGGTCCCGCTTCTCATTTCATAAGAATCCTTGATCCTCAGGAGCTTCATTCTTTGTTCCTTTTCTTTTGGAAGTTGCTGGTGTTGAAACCAGCGTAGGAGATGCTCTCGCCAGTCGGGCTGCTGGACCCCTTCGATGACTGTTACCTCCATCTCATGTTCGTCGGCAAGGACCTCTGTTACGCTGGGGACCTGTCGGCGGTTGATTACTGTTATATTCAGGCTTGTGTCTGGCGGGACCGCCAATGAACTGGCCAGCTTAGCGAGGGCGTCTGCCTGAGCATTCTGGCCTCGATTGATGTGCTTGATGCTGATGAAGTAAAATTTTGACATCAGTCGAGTTGCCAACTGGTGATAGGGGAGGAGCTCTTGCTTTCGCACCTCGAACTCTCCTTCCAGCTGTTTTATAACTAGCATGGAGTCTCCGAACGCTTCCAGCATCTGAATTCCCATGGACAGAGCGATCTGCAACCCGATTATCAGGGCTTCATATTCTGCTTCATTGTTTGTGCATTGTTTGTTTATGGAGCAGGATGTATGCACCACTTCTCCTTCTGGGGACTTCAAGACTATGCCCGCCCCTGCTCTGACCCTGGATGATCCGGTGGCAGAGGTGTCAATTCTGGAAGCGCCATCAAAATATAGCTGCCATAAGGAAGGCTGTACTTGGGCGGCTTCTAGGGTTTCATCTTCGGGAAGTTCGGTTCCCACGGGCTTTCTCCGGGTATCGGATGTTCAGCAAAGAAATCTGCAATAGCTTGACCTTTGATGGCTTTGCGCGGTACGTAAGAGACATCAAACTCCATAAGGATTACCGCCCATTTGCCCAGGCGGCCTTTGAGTGCTGGCTGGGACATGATATATTTTAGGGGATCCTCCTTGGACACCAAGTTGATTTCATGCGACAACATATAATGCCGGAGCTTTTTGACTGCGAAGACTAGTGCCAGACAGATCTTCTCAATATAAGTATATTTTTCTTCGGTTCTGACCAGTCTTCTACTGAGATAATAGAGGGCCTGCTCTTTTCCTTCTTCATTGTTCTGGGCTAGCATTGCCCCCAGAGAATTGTGTGTAGCTGCTATATACAGTATCAATGGCCGTCCTTTCACCGGTGCGCCCAATACTGGAGGAGTCTTCAGATAATCTTTTAGCTTGTCAAAGGCTGTCTGGCAATCTTCATCCCAATAAAAGGGAACATCTTTCATCATCAACTTGTGGAAAGGCTGGCATCGCCCTGACAAATTGGAAATGAACCGCCGGATATAAGCCAGGCGGCCCTGTAGTGACCTCAGCTCGGAGATGTTCCTTGGTGGAGGTAACTCCTGAATCGCCTTGATCTTTGCGGGGTCTATCTCGATCCCCCGATATCGGACGACAAAGCCCAAGAATTTTCCGCTCGATACTCCGAACGCACATTTCATAGGATTCATTTTTAGCTCATGCTGCCTCAGCCTCTGAAAAACAATCCGGAGGTCTTGCAGGTGATCTTCTCTTCTTATGGTTTTGACCACCAGGTCGTCTATGTAACATTCGACCTTGTGGTAGAGCAACTCATCAAAGATTTTGGTCATTGCGCGCTGATAGGTTGCGCCAGCATTCTTCAGTCCGAATGGCATTCTCTTGTAATGATAAATGCCTTTAGGAGTTCGGAAAGCAGTATGGACCCGGTCATGCTCCGCAATCCAAATCTGGTTGTAGCCGGACGACCCATCCATGAATGACAGGGCTTCATGGCCGGTTGTAGCATCGATCATGACCTCGGTTATTGGCACCGGGAAGTCATCTTTAGGACAGGCTTTATTTAGATCTCGGAAGTCGACACAAATCCGGATCTGTCCATTCTTCTTTTTCACGGGGACGATGTTCGCCAGCCATGTGGTGTACTGATTTTCTTCAACAAATCCCACATCAATGAGCTTGTCAACTTCAGCACAGATTCGGGTGATGAGCTCTGGCCTCATACGCCGCGGTGGTTGCTTCACCGGCTCGGCTTCAGGGTTGATTGCCAGCTCATGTTGTGAGACAGCAGGGCTTAGACCTGGCATCTCTTTATAAGTCCAGGCGAAGCAATCCCGGTATTCTAGTAGTAGTTGAATGTACAGCTCCCGTTCTTCCGGGGATAGTTGGGCACTGAGGAAGGTAGGCCTAGGGTCCCCCTCATCTCCCAAGTTGACTTCTATTAGTTCATCGACTGTGGCCTGGCCTCCGTCTTCTATTTCCGGAGGTGCCGGTTGGAGGTCGACGAAGTCTGGAATACCATCTTGAGGGTCGAGTACTTCGACTTCCTCGTCAGACACCGCCAGAGCTTCATGGGGTCTCTTGATCTCTTGTGCTAGCGACTGTGTGGATGGATCTATTGATACTTCCGTTGCCGTTGCAGCTCCTGAGGGTGAGGGAGCAGCTTCAGTGCTTGTAGATGAGGTTGCAGCCATGACAGGCCAGTAGTTGTTTGCCGCCGGACTCGGACAGCATATTGGATTTGTAGCAGAAGTTGAGGGAGTCTCGCCTTCTGGGACAGTTGTATCTTCCACAGAAGTGGCTTTTTCTTTTCTGGTAGCCGGCTCCCCTTGATTGGAGTAAACCGAGGCTCTGTTGACTGGCAGAAAGGGTGTTGAAGTCGTCATTAGCATGACCCCTGCGGAGGGAGAGACTTCTGCTTCTTGAGCATCTTCGGCTTCGCTGCTGCTAGCCGTATCAAATTCGGCTTGAAAGGCCGCTCCTTCAGGACGGACCTGCTCCCAGCATCGGCAGGAGATCAAGGTCTCCATTTGTTGATTCCCGGATAGAGCCAATTCAGCATGTTCGGCTTCCGCCGGGTATTCATCAAAGGTTGCCCCCAGAGGGCTATCTTCAGTTGGATAGAAGGTGGAGATGGTGTCCACCTCGTACCGCCCACTGTAATAGTAGTCTTCCAGGGTGAAGCCCAGACCCGGATGTTGAGAGACACGTCTCATTTCTTTGTCCAGATTTACAGGATACCACATCTTCTGGAAAGCTTCCTTGCGTTTTTGAGGTTGATCGGGAGGGATGTGTTGCTTTTGAAACATCCTGGCCGTTCGATCAGTGGTAAATGCCAGGCCCTGAACAGGAACCCGCGGGTCGGCTAGATCCTCAGGGAGGCTGCAGTCTGTGTCTTCCTGAGTGGGATGCTCCTCAGCCGTATAGAACAAGCTGCTGGGCCCATCTTCTTGTGCCACCTCCCAGGCTTTGAAAGGTTCGACAGTGGGACCATCGAGGCCGGAGACTGGCTTGGTGAGGCCGGCCGGGACTCCGATGCGGTCGTGCTGTCGATCAACATGCGCTTCCTTAGCTTTGGGGTATAATGCTGGGGGTGTCACCCTGCCGACATTTCCAGAAGCCGTGATGTGGGAAACCACCTTCGGCTTGACATATCCGCGCGGCGGTGGTGGATACCAACCGTCACCCGATCTATTCTTTGATGCCCCTACGGGGGCTTCAGTTTCAGAAACCTTCCGGGGAGACCCCGTATACAGATTGGCGTCCGCCAAGTGACATTCAAACACCTCGAACGGGTGGATGTCAGCAAATATCCTTTCCTCCTTCCCCTGGAGGCTGTATTTGATGCACTGGTGGAGCGTGGAGGGCACCACCATATTTTCGTGCAGCCATGGGCGGCCGAGCAGTGCTTTGTAGGAGGTGCGAGAGTCAATGACGTGAAACTGCACCGTTGTAGTGAAATCTGCCAGGGTCAGTGTGAACTCTGCCACTCCCATAGATACTTCACATTTTTGGTTGAAGCCAGCGATACGCATATCCCCGACTTTCTCGAGATGTACATTGAAGTGGTACCTCTCGTATATTCTATATGGCAAGATGTTGACTGCTGCACCAGGGTCAACCAGAATCCGGTTCAGTTCTCTTCCATTCAGATGTCCTTTCATATATAGCGGCCTGTTGTGACTGGCAGTAGGCAGTAGCATGTCTTCTGGAGAGAAGGTCATACTGGCTTCTGGTATAGCCTCAGCTATGCAGGTTTCAAAATGAGCAGGCGTCTGCAGAGCAGTGATGATTGCCTGTCGAGTCTCTTCACTCAAAGAGAGAATTTCCCAGATCGTAAATCGAGCAGGGAGCTTCTTGAGCAGCTTCATTATTCGGCTTCCAGCCCGGACATTGGAGAGCTTCATCTCTTCAACCCATCTGGGCTTAGGAGGGTTTGATTTGTGGGTCCAGACGGACCTGCTTCATCTTCCTCGGACTCGGCACCCTCTTGACTGGCACCGGCTGTCGGGTCTTCTTTATTAGCTGCTGTAGGGCAAGCCCCATCTGCATTTGCATCCTCAGTAGATTGCACTGGCCGAGGGTGATTGACCCCGAGTGTAGGGTTAGCCTCCTGACAAGGCTGCTTTCCCTTTGACATCTTCATAAATTCAAGGAATGAAGGGGCTGTCTTGCCCCCAGTCTTGCTGTATAGACCTGACGGAGGAGGGATTTGTACTCCCTTAACCTCCGGCGGAGGTGTCTTGTAGGGTTGCTCCCCTCTGAACATAATGTTGTGATTGGGCGGCGGCTGGCGCCCCCATTTCCGGCCTGACCGAGTGGCATGTGCAGCAGTTGCGGCCTCGGCCTTGCCTCCCCCAGCATGGGGTGTGAAGCAAATTTCTTCTTCTTCCTCTTCTCCGGGTAGGTTGAAGAGTGCTGACAGGGTATTGCAGGAGACGACCTGTGTTTTATGGGCCCCAGCGGCCTTTCTCTTCTTTTTCTTTTGCTTTTTCTTCTTTTTGATTTCTGCAGGTGCTTGCCCCCAGAACAGGTTGCTCTCTTGAGGTGGTGCTGCTTCAGCTTCCTCCCCTTGCTTGAGTGAGAGTTGCTCCAGCTCTTGCCATGGGACGTGGTCCCGTACCAGCAGAGGTTTCAGTTCGGGCTGTACATATTCCTCTAGCCCTTCAATTAAGTGTTGCAGTCGAAGGACCCCAGGATTGGTTTCCTTGATTACTGGCAGCGGAGTTTGTCTCCTCCTGTTGGGTGTATATATTCTGACAGCTGTAGGTGAAGTGACCCATACGGGCGCTACCACTGGCGGAGCAGGCCGGGGTGTAATGCCACGGATATGTGCCCCCTCTTTTGGGCGGGGTGCCCTCTTCTTCTTGTGCTTCACAGGGATTTGCTGCCACCCCTGCTGCTCCTTCACGGGCTCCAGGAAATGGATTTCGTAGGTGCTCCGTGTGCTTGCTTCAGAGATCTCCTCGGGTAGTGCCTGATAGAGGGAGACCATGTTGACTGCCGCTCTTCGGGGAGGAGCTTCATGTGGCTGAGGAGGGTCTACTTTGTACTCTCCCAGCTCTATCTCATTCTTCTTCACCATCCCTTCGATGACGTCTTTGAAAACATAACAGTCTTCGATTGAATGTCCCAGCATTTGGTGATAGGGGCAGAATCTTGGACTGTCTTTTCTCTTCAGGTCCTCTGGTCTTCTCGGCTCAGGCAGAGTGACCATACTGTATTCCGTTACCCAGTCAAACAGGATCCGGGTCTTATCCTTAGGAAAAGAATAAGCCTTCTTCATTTTGTCCCTCAACGAAGGACCTTCTTTATCATCCGGAGCTTTCGCAGGTTGCGGGGGAGCCGCCTTCTTGCCTTTCTCCTTCTGTTGTTCGAATGCCTTGATATCAAGCGCATTTGCTTCTTTAGGTGTGGGGCGCCGCTCCGCAGCCTTGCCTTTCTGGGCTACGCTGACAGCTGACGTCGGGACAGGTTTAGCTAGGAAAGCCTCTACCTCGGCCACCACATTATTCAGCCGGTCGAACGACCGTATTTCCATTCCGATCATTTTTTCCAGGACCTCCCTCCTGAGATTTTGTTTACATATTTGCACAGCGTCCTCCTGATGCGGGGGTCGCTTGCATCTCATTCCGAGGTTCCTCCACCTCTTGATGTAGTCAAGGGCGGTCTCATCTGCCCTTTGTTTTGTCGAATAGAGTTCGGCCACTGTGACCTCCCTCTCTGTGACATGGAATCTTTCTCTGAACTTCCTCTGCATATCTGACCAGTCATTGATTGACCCGGCCGAGAGGCTAGAGTACCATTCAAATGCGAGCCCCGTCAGCGAGGACCCGAAGAATTTCAGTAAATATGACTCGTCGGTGGACAGATCACCCATAACGGTCATATAATATGCAATATGTTCTTTTGGGGAACCTTTCCCGTTGAATTTGTCAAATTTAGGTGGCTTGTTGACTCCCGGGGGAAGTCGCTTAGCCGCATGGTGTTGCGGGTAGGGCACCCGATAGGCATCGAATGCGACGTAGTCGCCTTCGCTCTTCTCTGCGAGCTTCAGCTCGATCATCCTCTCCACCATCATCCGGTTCACGACCGTGGGGTCGACTGGCTCCGGATAGAAGTGTGCTGGCTGCAGGTACGGGGTGACCAGGGTGGTCGCCTGTGGAGGATGCAGCAGCGGGGGTGTTGGGTGCACCTGAGGAAGCACCGGAGGTAGCAGCGGCTGAGGCTGTGGTGGCCGCTGTTGTGCTGTCGTCACAGTTGGCTCTGACGGCTGGGGTAGTGTATAAAGTGGTGGAGGGTCGTCTCGACGAGCCGCTCCCCGGGATGATTCACCTTGGACTTCGGGTGGTTTAGAGGCCGATGAGTGTTCAGTTTTCTCCATCAGCTGTTTCTTCAGGGAATCTATTTCCCGTTGATATCTTTGCAGCAACATCAAGACTGATGGATCTATAGTGGTGGGGACACCTTCTGTTGTTTCCCCGGACGTACCCTCGGGCAGGATGTCGAGGAGTACGTCGTCTTCTTCTTCCGTCGTTACCACATTAGCGGTCAAGACGGGGGCTTTGTCATCCCAGTGGAGGTATAACTGGGGCTGTTTCTCTTTCATCCTTGTCAGAAGCCCTCTTGCTGCTTCTGTCCTGCGGGTAGCTGGTCCCGGCCGTACGGCCAACTGAGCCAGTTCTTGGGGGTCTTCAGGAAGCTCCCCATATCGGCTGGATACACCAGCCATGTTGCAAGTGAAAACCTGCATCCTCCTTCTTTGTCGATGGACCCTCCGCCTTGCTTGTTGCGGAAAGGTCAGCCTCTCGAACACAGAAATTCTTCTTCTTTCTTCCCGCTCGGGGAGGTTTCATCGGCTTCGATCTCAAAGCCGTCATTGTGTCCATTGTCGTCGACCGACGACATCCTCATTATATCCTCCATTTCTTCTTCATCTGCCGTTGATGGGCAGTAATTTTCTTCAGTGGCGACTGTCTGCATCAGCCGCTGCTGTCCGAGCGAGGTGTTACCCAATCCTCGGAAATAGCTTCTGACCAGGCAGGCCATTTCTTCTCGACCCCGTTCTTGATGTAGCACGGGGGAGAGTGGTCGACCTCCAGCAGGAGGAATGTAGGCCAGTCGAGCCCTGTCGGCTGGTTGTTGGAACCTTCGCCCCGTGGCAGGGACGTTGGCTTGACGGGCCACAGCCCAGAAACTTCTGTGACGCGGAGGATCCGCAACCACCTCTTCTTCATTCATCGGGGACAAGCCCCTTTCTCTTCTCGCTCCCGCCTCGTCGTTCATAGGACGACGGCGGGTGGGCGTTGGATGGCAGGCAGGTTGGGTCCGCTTGGGAACCCACACCTGTTTGAATTTCCTCGGCCTGAGCGCCGGGTTTCCTTGGCCATGGTGGCCGGCTTCTTCTCTTTCTGCCCTCCTTCCAGCGAGAGCTTGATAGTTGTTGTAGACAGGACGTTTGGGATGACGCGATCTGGGTCACCCGTGCCGTGCGCCCGTTGAGGAAGACACGCATGCCTCCCACCAGCATTGATTTTCCGGACTGAGAGACAGTTCCGGTGATCACGGCAGTATTTTTGCGAGCCTGGCGACGCTGACGTCCTCCAGGGGGCTTGTTGATATGAGTGGGATGCATCCCACGTACAAGGTGGTGCACCAGGCAGCTAGCGGCCGGGGCCGGATTCTTGAGCGAACCATCGCAGCAGGGAGCCTTCAGAGGTTCCATTTCCTTCACGGTTTCCTTGACGGGTTCCGTGGCTTCGACTTCCAGCATGTCGACAAAGGCCAACCCCAAGAAGTTGGGGAAGCCCACAGCAGGAGGAAAGCTACCAAATTCCATGGGCACCGCCAGGTACCCTTGCGCGTGTCTGGCGACGATCGCAGGACTGAAGCCGACGCCGGTTATCCCGTGAGTCGTCATTGTTTGCACTGAAATATCAAACAAGGCGATAATCAGTAGCCTTTGAGAGGGCTTCGAAGCCTGAATATCTCGGCAAAGAGATGAAAGGTGACACTGGTCCCACCGGGCGTGCCAGACTTGTTTCGCACATCTTTTTCTTCTCCTTTCGTTTTGCCTTTTCGTTCGCGTATCGATCAACCAATTAACTAACTTGTAGTCAACTGACTGATTGACGACGCGGGCGTGCCAGTCACATGCGTGACGATTCTATTGTGCGCTCATTCTGACCCATGTCGGGCGAATGTGAGGTTCGGTCGGGACCAGCAGTCCGCCATACCATAAAGGCTATGGCGTTAATTACATCCCCCACGAGGAGGGAACACCTTTGATTAATTGCCGAGATAGCGGGCTGTCGAAGCCGGATTAAAAAGAGCTACATGATGATCATGACGAAGACATGCAGGATGCATATGTTTATGGAATTATGGACCCTCGGTACATGGCGGAGGACGTGGTAATGAAGATATGATGGCAATATAATTCGGGCTCGCTTGGCCCCTCCCTTATTCAATTTATTATCTATTATGATTTATTAACGCCAACCCCGAGGGACGAGGTCCACTCGGGGGGGCTAGTGAGCGATTAAAGCAACAAGAGGCTTCAAAACCGGCGTGACCCTGCAATAGGTAGCTTATACGGCGCGAAGAAACGTAGGTATAGATGTTAATACGGCGCGGTGAAACGTAGGTATAGATGTTAATACGGCGCGGTGACCATGCGTGTTTAAACGGCGCGCAAGGGCTTGGGGGCGCGCCGGCTTAGGGCGCGCCGGAAAGGCGCAAAGGAAAAAAAAATGGAAATGAGTCTAACGTTAATCCGGCGCGGGGGGGTACCGCGCCGGATTAGGGCGCGCCGGCTAAGGCCGCGCCGTTCAACCCACTCTTTCTATGAATTTTGCAATTATTGAGTTTGTTAAATTTTGGGTGAGGATTCTGAAGTTATTTGGGGCCAATTGCTTATTGAATTGAAGTCCAGGACCCCGAAGGACGGTGTGATTAAGCCAGTGCGAGGTTCCTACTCGAGCACCGGGATAATTAGGTCCAGAACGAGCGTTTCATTATAGATTACTCAATCTTAATCTGTCCAAAATTGGACAGCATCTCCCCTGAACCTGAAGAGTTGCAGGGGAGAAGCGGGGTCATGCTCACTAATGGAGCAAGCCCCTAAACCGCCGGTCTGCACAGTGACAGCCAGCAAGATCCCATCAGATAGGATACCCCGAGGACTAGCCTACAAGGGGCACCAATACTCCGTGGGTGAGAATAGAAGGACGGGGCCATTGATGACGGGAACAACCCACAGATCATGGCACAACCGCTGAAGGGACCGACCGTTAGGAGAGTGGGGCTCCGAGGGCTAGCCTACGAGGAGCGTACATCCCTTAACCTCGATTGGGTCTTAGATTATCGGGGCTGAGCTCGTTGAGCTAGGACCCCCTGTTGTTGTCTGCTGTGGGCTTGGGAAGCATCTACCACCGAGAGGTAGAGTTCTCAGTTGCCCAGCAATTCCGTGAAGCCATGGGGGAATATCCCCCTCCCCGGGTGGTTAAAGCAGGATGAGAGAATCTCGGACTGGTTCGAACGACCATGATTCAGAGGAGGAATAAAGGCCCGGGTGAAACGGGTCAAACGTAGAAGCATAGACTCAAACAGGTAGGACGCAGCACTCAGGGGGATGCATCCGGCCATCCCGACGGTGACTCCCACCTTGCGAATAGTCAATAGCACAAGGGGAGGAATTAATGGGGGGGGGAGACTTTCGATACAGCAGCAGGAAGAGGCATGCGCATAAGCACAGCTCTGTCCATGAAGGGGGACACAGAGGTCCATAAATCAAAGCCGAACACGATCGATTAGAAGGACCCGGGGAGGGGTCGTTTCTGTAGCCCTCGGTGCTTTGGGGCATGGTCGATACTTCGAGGAAACCGGAACCAAAGGACATGCACGAAAGAACTCAAAACCACATCAACATAGATAGAGAAGAGGATAGAAGTTCTGAGCATTCATCCGACCTCGCGGCCCGGACGTTGATATACATATTGCCATCCTAGAAACGGGAATGGCCTCTCATTTATACATTAAGAATCCCGGCGCCAGCATCATTGCTTGGTCGCCGTTCATCATTCACGGGAGAATACACAGTAGTAGAGAAGAAATCACAGAGGAGGGGAGGGGTCGGCTCATATCATTGCCATCCCTCCCCTCTCTGCTTACAAATGGTGGACGGAAACCCGCGAGAGAGAAGAACCTACGGAAGATCGAGGAAGACAGGTACTGGTGCCCACCTGCTTTAAAAAAAAATAGAGTATCGGCCCCCTCCTTCTTCTCCGGCTCCGGAAGGCTTCGATCGGAACAGGGGAAGGCGGCCGCCGAAGAACACTGGGATAGAACTCCTTTTCCCTCGGAAAGCTCTCTCCCCCTTTTCTTTCTTTCTTCCCGGCCTCTCCTTTCTTAAATCGAACCTCCCTCTATATATAACAGGTTGGAGGCTCTTCATCCGGCGTGAGCTTTTGGCGCGCCGGGGAAGTCTTCATCAACTTATCGCGCCGGTTCAAGGTGCCATTCGATAGGGTAACTGGCGCGCCGGGAAGAGGGCTGAAGGTAGGGGCGCGCCGGGGATAAGGAATGGAGATAAGAGGCGCGCCGGGATAAAGGCATTGAGTAAGGGGCGCGCCGGTTTAAGGCGCGCCGGACTAATGCCCCTCGTACGCTTGAGCCAGTCGATGAACTCGGGGCCATCGTGAACATGTACTCTGCCACTGCTCACTAAGACTTCGACGATATGATCTGTCGAAGCTCCTAGATTGGCGTACGGCCATTCTCGAGGTTCTGGATAGCTTCATCTCGATCGTACGGGCTTTCTACCGGCACGGCCCTCGGCTCTATGCTCCATGCTGTTGGTCCGGCCTGGCTCGTACTCAGAGCTTTCTAGGAGGTTAGATAGCCGGGAGATAGTTCCGCCTGAGCCGGGCGATCATTCGGCCACCAGTGGGCCCATCTTGACGGGAAGCCGTGCCCATGCCGGATGATCGGGATCTTCCGCCGTCAGAGCTTTCGGTTCTCCGTTTCGGGAAGCCGGGGGGACTCCTTTATCCTCGGGAGAGCCTTTCATGAGGTGGGTAGCCACCGGGTAGACCGTCGACCTTGGTCGGACAACGGGTGTAGTGGATGCAGCACGACAAAGTCGATGCCGATTCATTGGGCAGGCTTGGTTGCACCGCCGATTGGTTGTTGGATTCGTCTCGGCTCTCCTGAGGTGAAGTCCCCGTATCCATACGGAGTGACTCGAGGCTCTGGCAGCTTGAGAAGTCTTCAATATGTTGATCTTCATCGGCTTCCGTACTTCAGTGGGCCGGGTCATTCGACCTTATGGCTTGGTTGCCGACGATCATATTTTAGGTGCCAACATGTGGACAGCTTTGTTTTGAGCCTGATCTGCTCCTTATGGTACGGTTGCTTGGCTTTCGACTCCATGATGGTGTTAAGAGCTGTTATGCACCGTGTTGTCGTGCTGTATTCGTTAGCCGACGTGTTGTGAAGGCTCATTTATCGTTTCAGGACGTGAAGGTAAGCTGAGACTGATGCTTTTCCTTGTGCGTTGTGCTGAAGCTGGTGCTCTTCTTATGTTGCACTTAGGCTCCTTGTAATCGGTTGTTCGCGAGATCGGTACTCGTGGCGTGTTAATTACGATTTTTGTTGATTGCGATGACGCCTGGTGTGTGCTGAGATGCGATTTCCGATGTTGTTCTGTTGCCTGTGCGCGTTGTTGAGAGTGCAGCTACTTTGTGTGGGTTGGCTACCCGCTTGTCGAGAGGTTTGTTCTTTCTCGATGTGACTTTGTCTTGGCTCTTGTGCCTTGACTTTGTCTGTTGCCGTGCCTGTGTTTGTGGTTTTCCGTTGTTGGCATCGGCATGTTGCGAGTGTTGGGGAATTTTTCGGCGATCCTTGCTGGTTGAGTACCCTTGCTCTGTATTTCTTTCTTGGGTGTTGTGCTCTCGAGGCGTGTTTGTAGTCCTTGAGGTGCGTTCCCCGAGATTGTTGTTGTTGTTTCTTGTTGTTGTGGGTCTTCTCTTAGTGAGCAGCCTGGTGCGTGACCTGTCTCTTGTGGCTGTGCGTTCAGCTGTTCGTATGCCTTGATGTGACCTTGCTTGCGGTGGTGTTCCTTGGCCCTGTGTGTTGTGCGGAGCCGAAATCCTGCAGGTGTTGCCGTTGTGTTGTTTTGGCACTGTTTCTTTATGATTTTGTGTCCTTGCCTTGGACCATTGTCTTGTCAGTTAGCTTGCAGTACTCCCTTTGCTTGGGTAGAGTTAGCTTGCGACTCGACCCGATGTAATGTCTGGGTGGATGCTGACTTGATGGTGCCTGTGGTTCAGTGGTGTTGTTGTCGTTAGTGTCTTATGTGCCAGGTGTTTTGATGCGGGACAGACACGGGAGACGACACTATACAGTGCCACCCTCGGACTCTAAATGCAGACGCGACCAGCAATACACACCAGGGAGACGCTAAGCCCGACACTACGAGCTCCTAGTGGCAAACGTCGCTAACAGAAGTACAAGCTCACTCGGCGTCCCATGCGAGGGAAAGCGTGGATCGTGCGCGGTTAAGGAACCGGCAGAGTTCAAGGTAGTCAGACTCACTTCCGGACTCGGATCGAGTCGCGGGACGGGTCACTCTCACGCTCACAGCGGTGACATGGACACACGGGCTAGGAACCTACACTCTCGGCAGCGGCCTAAGGCCGTATGCTAGCTAAGCAATGTAACGCCAAGAAGTTAAGACCTTTACCTCCACGCACCCGGCGTGGCGAAGACACCCCGGCTGACTTACGGACCCCCGGTTAACATAATTCACAGCGGTACAAAAGGATTCGACCCACTCCACGTAGGGAGGTAAAAGGTCACATGTGGGCCCCGGGGATCACGCAAATCAGGTTGACAGGCAGCATCTTGATGTCGACTCGACGCGCCGAACTCCGCATTTTCGTGCTTCCCGAACGGCGGGTTCTGCAGGCCCGTGGGGCCCACGGATGGCGCTGTCCTCCGGATCTGCGGAGGTGGGTCCCACTATGATGGAGACCCCTGGTGGCGCGCCTCCACGGACGGCGGTCGGCCGGAGACACCGATTGGTGGCCGGTCGGGTCCGATCTTCAAGTTGTGGAATGGCTGCCCACGGATTTCAGTTCTGTTTTCCCTACGCGCGCTCCGGCGAAAACAGCCGCTGCGGTCGGCCCCGTCGCCGGAATGCGACGAGACCAGCGCCGTTGGAAAGAGAACTCAAAATCCTCCAGCCTAGGGCCAGTGGAATCTTCTGACCCTCTGCGGACCTGGACCTTAACTAATTTTCAATTCTCTGTTACACAGTTCCAGAACTCTCAGATCAGCACCTTATTTCCCTGTAAACGGCTGCTGACCTCCTACTTACAGTGGGATTCAGACATCAAGCTCTTCTTCGAAGTTGTAGATATGTAAGCCACGAGGCTGGGACAATTTTTGGAATTGGATTCCGAGGTGGTGGTGATTTGATAGGAGTTTTAGAGTGTCTGGTGGTCAGATCTGGGAACTGGCAGAAAGTACTGTAGCTAGGAAAGAACTCGATTTTTGTAAAATATAAGATGGACTCACAAAAATTCAAAAAAAATTGGGGATGGAGGGGATGGACAGAATGCCCAGTAAAATTGGGCGACCCAACAAAAATCAAGTAGTGGACCTAAGACTTAAAACTCCGGGCGGGTGGAAATGGAAACAGACAGGAGACAGATCTGGAAACTGGGATTGGACGAAAATAAAAAAATACTAATGAGATCTTTATGACCAACCAAAATTCTGAGGACGTGCTGGACATCTCTGGAACATCCAGTAAAATTCCCAGCTCGATCTGAGGCCGTGGCTGAGACTGAAATTTCGTAGAAGCTGCTGTGGTACTGCACGGACAGAACTCCGGCGGTGGCGATGGCGGCTCGTGGCGGCGGCGGCGGCGACCGGAACTGATAGGGTGGAGTCACACCACCAAGAGGCAGCCTTCACAGCTGCAAGGGGGAGAGGGAGAGAGGAAGGGGGCGGCCTAGGCCTTGCTCCAACATTAAGTTTGATTCAAAATGGCATTAATTCCATAAAATGGGAAATTACAACCTTAAATAGTCTACATCTCACATCCATCCATAGCCATTGGATATAGGGGATGGGGATGAAGGGCTAGGATGGCATGTGACACACACACAAAATATAATATAATATTAAAGGGGGGGGCCGCCCTTGGACCAAGGAGAGGGGGGGTGGTGGAAGGTTGAAAATGGTAGGTGGGAGGTAGGTAGCCTCCTTGGACTTTTTAAGTCCATTGTCCCCCATGTGTTCAAATACAAGTCAACCTTCTAGATGCTCCCATGTGGCATGTTGACTGGCCCCACGTGGGACCCTGGGATGAGGTGGCCCAATGGGGTGGGGCCCGGGAGGCCTGTGGGGCCCACGGGGTCCGAAATGCTCGTAAGCCCCTATTACACTCAAAATGGCCAACCGGACGTAACGAAATAAATGCAAATTAAACACACATAAAGTCTAACTAAATATAATAAATGGGGAAGCTCAAGGCGGAGTCTCCAGGCTGTCTCCGAGCCAGATGGATGCTGTGGTGGCTCGTGTCGTGCTCCGCGTGCGGTACCGGTGGCTCGGCGTGTCGTGCCGATCGACTGCTCGGGTGTCCGCACCATGTTTCCTGTTACCTTTGGCACTGGAGCCGATGATGTTGCGAGCTGTCAGCTGTGAGGACTGTGTCTCCTGATGTATGCTGCCGCTTGCTGTATGTTATTGTGTTGTTCGGTGTTGGTTCTCGGTTGTTGTGGCAGTCGTGTCTCCTGTCCGGTGAGACGTAAGCGACGTTGCCTTGTTCGGAGGTGTCAGTTGTGTTCACTTTGGTGCTATGCTCGTGCTGTGGACTTGTTGTCTTGGAAGCTAGAGCGTGTACCTGTAATTGTGATCTGACGGTAGTCCTCTAAGCTGTGTTTCTCGAGATTTGTGTCGTTGGTTGTTCTTCCCTGCTTCTCCTTTGTTAGTCCTTAATTTCGAGGGCGAAATTTCTTAAAGGAGGGGAGGATGTAATGACCTGGATCCGTGGTAGGTCCTGTTGGATCTTTGTTGGATCTTTTGGATTGGTTTCGTTGAGTTTCGGTTCGCTTTTGTGGCTTCCGAGTTGAGTTTGACGAGCCGTGTGGATTTTTCTCACGTACTAGTTACGGAACCCTACGGTGAGTTTGTTTGTCAATTCTCGAGCTCGTGGATGCTACAGCAACGATGTACTCTTCGAGCCGGTCGTTTCGCCTATTTTTGCGTATTTTTTCTGAATTTGTGCATTTTTGGCGCATTTTCGGAATTTTCAGAAATTAGGAAAAATTCCTAATTTCTTTTCTTTTATTTCTTTTCCTCTCTCTCTCTCCTCACTCTCGCGATTTCACTCTCTCTCTCCCGTTCTCTCTCGTTCTCTCCCCCTTTCGGCTCCGGCTGCAGACGGAGGCGTGCGTAGGCGAGGTGGCGACGAGGTGGAGCTGTCGAGGTGCGCGATGGGGCGAGGATCGGATCGATTCTGGCGCGATCCCGAACGGTGGATTCAAAGCCGGTGAAATCGGTTCACGAGTGGTTTTCGGCGTGGTGTACTCCCTTCGGTGCACGGTTTCTTCGGTGGAGGTAGGGTGACTGATCCTTACTTCGTCCTCTCCGTTTTCCCTGCCATTGCACGGCGCTCGGCTAGGAAACGGTCGAGTTTGGGCTTGTTTTGCCTAAACCGTGATTTTCGTGGTTTTTAGGGTCGGCCGGTAAACGGCGACTTTTTGCGGCGTAGTTAGTTTCTAACTGACCGCAGGGATGTTAGGATCCCGTCCACGTTGATTTCGTGTGGTTTGGTGTTCATTCGAGGCCGGTAGAAGCCCGGGAACCTCGGTGACCCACTTTGGGTGGATTTGATGAAATCGCTCGAATCGTGCATTTTTGAGCTTGCATGTGGGGTCTTTTGTGCCCTGATGTTGTTATTTGTCGTTGTGGTGTGTTTCCCCTGCGTTTCGGCGTGAATGGGGCGTGGAATGGGCCAATTTGGCCGTTCCTCTGTTTTCCCGCCGTATGGGAAGTAGCGGTCCTTCCAGTGGCCGTTACTTGCTTCTGACGGTCCTACGATAGGCCGTTACTTCGACTGAGTTTTTTTTGAGCTTTTTGGCTTCTGGGTAAGCGACGGCCCTGGAGTGGCGCGTCGTTCCCGTGTAACGCGCCAGTGCATGCGCGCTACTTCGCCTTCGTCGTTTTGTGTTGGGGTTGAGTCAGTTGGTCTAACGCGCTTGACCCAGCGCGTTAGCTGGGAATTAACGCGCCCTGCCCTGGCCGTTATTTTCCGTTTGACTGACTTTGACTGTTGAAGCGGTTCCCCTGACGGATGGGTTCCCATCCGTTATTTTGAGTGTAACGTGCCTGCCCCTGGCCGTTACATTCTGTTTTGGCTGAGCTTGGGTGGCTATGCCCGTTGGAAGTAACGGATGAGCCCCTGCGCGTCGTTGTTGAATAACGCGCCTGCTCCTGGCCGTTGTTTTCTGTTTTACGCTGGGTTGAGGGTGGCTGTGCCGTTGATAGTAACGCGCAGGCCCCTGCGCGTCGTTTGGTTGTGACGCCTCACCCCTGCCGCGTTGTTTGTGTGTAACGCGCCTGGCGTTGCGCGTTACTTCGCTTTGGTTTGGGTGGCTGTGCACGTTGTGAATAACGCGCCTGCCCCCGTGCATCGTTTGCTTGTAACGCGCTTTGGCCCGTGCGTCACATTGATGTAACGCGCTCGGTGCCCGCCGTTACATTCTTCGTGTTTTGATAGTTGGTTAGGGTGGTGTGAGCGACGGCCCGTTGCCCGTCCGTCGTTTGGTGAGTAACGGCCCTGATCTATACCGTCGTTTGCTTGTAGCGGTCTAGGGGTGGCGCGTTACATGCCTTGTGCTCCATTTTCCGTGTTTTGGCTTTGGCTTGTCTTGGCTTATCCTTGTGGTCTGCCTGTTATCCCGTGGATGTCTCTCGACGTCCTATGAGAGTTAAGACTACGTTGTAAGGTAGCCAGGAGTCTTCTTACTTGAGGTGGGATTCTCCATCCTACTTTTTGTAAGCTGCTGTTTTGGTTATGGTTGACCCGGTGTGACCCAGGGGTTGACTAGTAGCCTTGTGTGCGGGTGTCTTGGTGGCTTTGTCCGGCCCGAGACACTGGTTCTGGATGCCTCGAGGTGTTGTTCTACCTCGGTTTGCGTGTCCAGCTGTGCTGAGGGTTTCTGTTGTTCCCTCAGGTCTCCGTGTGTCGCTTTATGCAGAGCGTTGTTTTGTTGGCTTAGGATTAGACCGATTGGCGGCTTATTCCGCTGTTGTGACGATCTTGCCTTTGAGTCATCCGACTCAGGGATCGTTACGTCGTAGGTCTAGTTGCCTGGTCCTGAGTCTGTTGGCGGTTGTTTGACTGCCTTGGTGCTTGGTTGTGCACGAGACAGGGCTTTTCTTAGCTGTCTGTGCAGTAGCACCTGTGTTTCAGAGTTCGTGCCTTGTGAGCCTCCCCTGGTTGTAGCCCTAGGCTTTTGCCGACCCACCGGGAGTGGTGGAGGGGTGTTTCCTGTGGCGTTTGGTACGTACGGTTTTTAAGCTAGTTCCGTAGGCCCCGGCCAACGGTAGCGTCCTACCGAGGGGAATACTAGCTAGAGGCCTGACCTAGGTAGAGGTCGGTGTGTGCACACGTGGTCAGGGACTGGGGACTTGCGCCGACGGGCGTGGCCCTGACTAGTTACTCGCAGTGGTGCTGTAGTCTTGTGCTGTGGTGCCGTGTTTCCTTGGAGCTGCTGTTCCTTGGACCTGGTTCTTGGTGTGTCTTGTCCTTGAGTGACCTGACACTTGTGGCGCAGTGTAAGCCGTCAGTGGACGCATCTGGCTGTTCTGCTGGGAGGAGGGTGCTCCTGTCACTTGGTGCTGTGACTCTCGCGTTCTCTCGCGCGTTGTGACCTTTGCGAGTTGCCCGCTCGTGGCTGTACTCGAGGTCAGTGTCCTATTGGTTGCATGACGTTTTAGTCATGTGTGGGGCTGTGTGCACGACGTTTCCGGTCGTGTACGTGTTTGTGTGGCGTCTGTCTGGGTCTTGTCTAGACCTTGTTTGTTTGGGCTGGCTGGCAGGCTGGTGTACCGTTCTGTGTGAGTTTAGGGTCAACCGTCTGTTGCCTTTTTGAGTAGCTTAGGGTGCCGAGTCCTTCTCGGTGGCCGTGTTCTGTGTTTTACGGCCTCGCTCTTCTTTGTTGTTGAGCTCCCCTTGCTCTTTGCATGTTCCCCACTCCTGCTGTCCCTGTTCTGTTTACAGCTTTGTAGTGTAGCTTTTACTGCTTTGCTGCACTAGTTGTTTAGTTGCTTACCATTGCACTATGCGATTTCCAGTGGGGATCCCCGTGACCCCTATTGGGTTTCTATTGAGACTCACCCCTGCTTTTCAGGTGAGCGGCGCCCGTCGTCTCCCGGTGCTTCGTGAGCTATTTCGGAGACCGTGTCTAGCTGCCAGCTATAGTCGAGCCGCCTCTTTGAGGCTTTTGTGGTACCTTTGCCGGGGTATGTCCCGTGTAGTTGTACTCTATTTGGACTAGTGCTCTTGCTATCTGGACTAGTATATGTATATCACTCTGGTTATTTTGAATTGCTTCCGCACTTGTGTTAATTTTGTTACATAATTGTAATCCGCACGTTCCAAATTACAATTCGTTATGCATACCCTCAGTTTACCCCCACTAACCCTTCAGGGGCCTCATCAGCCTCTTGAGTGGCTTCCCCAGTTTTTGGTATCGGTGTATCGATGTCATCGGTATATCGGTATCCTGAACTCTGGGTCGTTATAGCGCTCCCCTCATTTGCTTATTTAGTATCTTTTCAATTATCGCGCGAAGTGAGAGAGAGTCCGAACCATGCAATATGTCTTCTAAGTGCATCGCTGTGGACGGTGAGAGAGGGCTTGCTTGCACCCATCCTTAGGCCCTAGACTGCCGCATTAAGGCACCCTAATTGTCAGGAGATAGTTCCAGAACTACTTCACCTATGGGCGAGCAGCTCTCCCTGACCCGTCCCTTCAAGTTGACCCTTTACCTTTTAGCCAACAAAATTCGGGTCTATAGCTTGCTAATTTTCGGTCTCAGGATTGCATCATTTAGGTCCAAGTCCGTGGATGCCATGCTGGTCTAGGAATTCATCAGGCCGTCTAGAGCGCCCCTCAACGCTACCTATGGATCAAAAGAGCGTGACTGCTATGCTAGTCCAGGTCGAGCACAATCTTATGGCCCACTTTGAAGAATCCATAGGCCAATTACGAGCGGAGCTAGATGAGAGGATCCAGGCTCTAGAGGAACGACTAAAGGGAGAGAAAGGAAAAGTGAATGGCCGCGGCGATCCCGTAGCCAATCCTAGGGAAGAGAGAGACCAAGCCCGCCAGAATCAGGCTCCCCAAGGTAGAGAGCAAGAGGCCCATGCACCTCGAGAGAGAGACCACGACGATGAGGATATCATCCTACGGAACGTCAAGATTGACGCTCCGAGTTTTGATGGGTCCCTAAATCCCGCTACATATCTTGATTGGGAGACCGGGATGGATCAATATTTTGACTGACATCGCCTCATGATCCCTGCTACAAGGGTGAGGTTTACCAAAATGAAACTCCTAGGTCAAGTCAAAACCTACTGGTGCAACATTGAGAATCTCCTAGCCAGGAGACGAGAGGAGCACATAAGCATGTGGGAAGAGATGAAGGAGAAACTGAGGGAGAAGTATCTGCCACCCTCCTATCATCAGCGTCTTTTAGACCAATGGTAGAAACTCACCCAAGATGAAAAGTCCGTGGATGAGTACATCGCCAAATTTGATGACTTCTTCCTTCGGAGTCGAGTCATGGAGGATGCCTCTGTCACCCTCTCACGGTTTAGGGCTGGCCTACAGTGGGAACTGTTCCTACGAGAGGTTAACACTCTTGAGCATGCCTATCAGGTTGCTCGGGATGTCGAGCGGTTTCAAAGGGTGGTCCCACCTCGGGTCCCCACCTACCGCCAACCCGAGTCCCGAAACCCCGTGGTCCACTACTCTGAGAGGCCTGACCCCTCCACCTCCTATGTTCCTACTGCTACCCCACTTAGGGCCGTTGCCCCTACTCTTCCTTTCCCACGGAACCCCTTACCTGCACCCGCTGCTGTGCCCAGGCTAGAGTACACTCCGCCAACTGATAGGAGAGATGACAAGGGAAAGAGAGTCATCCCTAGCACCTCCCAACCAGTCCCTGTCTTAGGAGTTCGTTACTTTAGGTGCCATAACCTAGGGCATGTTTCCTCCAATTGCCCCACCCGAGCCTTAGTCATCACCGACCCCCAGCCTATGGAGCTTCCACCTCAGGAAGGAGAAGCCATTGAGAGGTATGAGGCCGATCCTGACCTCATCGCCCAGTTTGAGGACATGGATGCATGGTATGATGGAGCGCATGTTGAGTACATGCAAGTGGGAGAAATTGCCGAGAGTTCAAACCAAGGAAGACTGGGTGTAGTTTGCTGCATCTTAACACACCCCCAGGAGGACGACTGACGTCGAACCTCCATCTTCCAAACCTACATCATGGTAAAGTCTCAACCCTGCAAGGTGATCTTTGACAACGGGAGCTGTATCAATGCAGTTTCTTCTGACTTTATCTCATGTCTAGGTCTACCTACACATCCCCATCCTAGGCCATACAACGTGGCTTGGATAGACGACACTTGTATCCCAGTCACCACTACATGTGTCATTCTAATCTAATTCCAGTCATACCAAGGACAGATCTTATGCGATGTAGTGCCAATGAAGGTCGGTAGCATCATCCTAGGACGACCGTGGATCTATGATGTAGACCTTACTACATTCGGTCGGTCCAATCAGTGTTCCTTCTCACACAATGGGAAGAAGATACAGCTATACCCGGCACCCCCAAAGGTGACCCCGGGAAAGAGTTCCACCCCCACTGGAACCCCCAAGGTTCAAGAGAGTCCTCGGACTCCCACTGAAGGGAAACTTCTCATTCCCTCTCCCCCTGCACCTATCACACCCAATCCTAAGGCCCCTAAGATTAGTTATGACCCAGTTAGGCACCTTAACTTCATAGGTGTCCGTGAGCTGAATAGGGAGGTTGCCGAAGGTGCCCCTGTTTGGGCTGTTGTTGTCACCATCACCCCCGAGGAGTCTCGAGTCTCAGCCCCACCTGAGGTCCAGGCAATCCTTCATGACTTCCAAGATATTTTCCCAGAGGACTTGCCCTCTGACTCCCTTCCATGCGTGGCGTACAACACGCTATTGATCTTGTCCCCGGGTCCACCCTACCCAACCTTCCCCATTACCGACTGAATCCCAAGGAGTATGCTGAGCTCCAAAGGATTGTCGAGGACCTTATCCAAAAGGGTTTCCTCAGGGTGAGTAAGAGCCCATGTGCTGTCCTTGTCTTGCTCACACCCAAAAAGGATGGCATCTGGTGGATGTGTATTGACAGCCACGCCATCAATAAGATTACTGTCAAGTATAGGTTTTCCATTCCCCGTCTTGATGATATGCTTGACATGATGAGTGGTGCCACCATCTTTTCCAAGATTGACTTGAAAAGTGGCTACCAAAATGTCCAGATTCGACCAGGGGATGAGTGGAAGACAACCTTCAAAATAAAAGAAGGTCTGTATGAGTGGCTTGTCATGCCGTTTGGGCTATCCAACGCCCCCAGCACTTTCATGAGGCTAATGACAGAAGCCCTTCGTCCTCTCATTGACCGATTTGTTATCGTCTACTTTGACGACATTCTCATCTATAGCCACAACCCTTAGGATCACATCCACCATTTGAGGAAAGTTTGCGAGACTTTGAGGGGAGAAACTACGTTTGCCAACCTTAAGAAATGTGAATTCATGACAGACCGGGTCACTTTTCTTGGATTTGTGATTTCAAGTCATGGAGTGTCTGTGGACCAATCAAATGCCCAAGCCTTAGTCGACTGGCCGGAGCCCCAGAACGTCCATGACGTTCGCAGCTTCCATGGGCTAGCCACTTTTTATAGACGCTTCATTAAGAGCTTCAGCACCATTATGGCACCCATTACGGATTGTATCTGTAAGGAAAATTTTGAGTGGACTAAAGCCACCTCCCAGGCTTTTCATGCCATAAAGGAGGTCATGACCAAAGTCCATGTCCTCCGCCTGCCAGACTTCTCCAAAGTCTTCGAGATATCATGTGATGCATCTGGCGTAGGAATATGAGGAGTGCTTAGCCAAGAGAGCCACCTTGTGACCTATTTCAGTGAGAAGCTTTCTGATGCAAAGCTTCGTTACTCCACCTATGATAAGGAGTTTTATGCCGTGGTCCAAGCCCTCAAACACTGGAGACATTATCTCTTACCACAAGAGTTTGTCTTATACTCGGACCATGAGGCTTTGAAATTCCTTAGCTCTTAGAAGGGCTTGAACCCGAGGCATGGTCGGTGGGTAGAATTCCTCCCATCTTTCACCTTTGTCCTAAAACATAAGGCTGGAAAAAAAAAATAAGGTGGTCGACGCCTTGAGTCGAAGGGTCTCCCTTCTTTCCACTGTTCGGGTAGAGGTCACTAGATTTGACCGCATGAAGGAACTCTATGGAGAGTGTCCTAATTTTTACCCTGCCTACTCTGCTCTGTCTGCTGGATCCTCAACCACCTTTGCTGACTATCTACTCCAAGATAGTTTTCTATTTCGAGGATAGCAACTCTGTGTCCCGAGGACTTCTGTTCGGGACTTCCTGATTTGGGAAATGCATGTCGGAGATCTTGCTGGTCACTTTGGCCGCAACAAGACCATCCATTCTGTGGATGAGCATTTTTATTGGCCTGGCCTGAAGAAAGATGTGGTCAAGATTGTAGTCCAGTGTAGGACATGCACAATGGCCAAACAGGTCAAACAGAACACTGGTCTTTACACTCCTCTCCCCATTCCTGATCGACCGCGGGTTGATGTGAGCATGGACTTCATCTTAAGATTGCCTCGTACTGCTCACAAACATGATTCCATCTTCGTGGTCGTTGATCGGTTCTCTAAGATGGCCCATTTCATTGCATGTAGTAAAACATTTGATGCATCTAGAGTAGCTCACCTGTTCTTTGATGAAGTCGTGCGTCTGCATGGTCTTCCCCAAACCATAGTGTCTGACCGAGATGTTCGGTTCACTAGTTTCTTCTGGAAGACACTTTGGTACCTAGTTGGCACCAAACTCAAATTCTCCACTGCCTATCACCCACAAATCGATGGACAAACAAAGGTCATCAATAGGAGTTTAGGGAATCTCTTGAGGTGTCTCGTAGGGGATCATTTTGGCACCTGGGATCTTCTCTTACCCAGAGCCGAGTTTGCATACAACAGCTCTGTCAATAGGTCCATAGGTATGAGTCCATTTGAGGTCGTGCATGGATACAAACCTAGGAAACCCGTGGATCTCATTCCCCTCCCACTAGAGTCTAGGACATCCAAGTCAGCTGAGGAGTTTGCACAGCACGTCAAGAGTCTCCATGAGTCAATTAGCAAGTAAATAAGCCTCGGTAATGAGACTTACAAATGACTGGCTGATTCGCATAGGTGTCACCATGAATTTCAAGAAGGTGACTTAGTTATGGTACGGGTCCGGCCCGAAAGACTCCCCTCGGGAGCCGTTAAAAAGTTGCAAGTCCGTAGTGATGGTCCCTTCCCAATCCTGCGGAAGATTGGCTCCAATGCGTATGTTGTGGACTTACCTCCCGAATATGGGATTAGCTCGACCTTTAATGTGGCAGACCTAGTGGCCTAAAAGGAACCCACAGCGATTCCTAGTGACCCTTTCGAGCCTTCTCCTCCCATTGAGAGTGAGCCCACCCCTGTGCGTCCCACAGCCTCGAGAGTACCGCGCGAGCACATTGAGAGGATATTGGATGAGCATGTGACCACTACACGGAGCAGGGTGTACCAGCGCTACCTTGTCCGCTGGCGGGACCATCCACCTTCCGATGATTCCTGGATCAGCCGGGAAGATCTCCAGCGCCTCGATCCAGATCTACTGGAGCACTACCACAACAGTGTCCCCCCTTACTCGACGGAGTCGAGTTCCAGCCGTCCCGGGAGGGTTGGTGGGGACACCGGGCCCACTGGGCCCCATACTCAGAGCCGACGCCGCACTGCCCCGACATCGAGCTTGTGGCTCGGAGACTCACTCGAAGAGTCGGCATCCTGAGTATTTTACTTGTATGTATTTACGTATTTACGTATTTGTGTGTGTATGTGAGTAGAATACATGTATTACTACATGTATATTTACTTTTGTTTTATTAAACTAGTTGTAGTCAAAAGTTGTTGTATTTTATTTTTATTAAATCCACAAGTCAAAAGGTGGATTGTTGAGTCTTGTCTTATTAGACTTGGGCACGTATGCAAATAGGTAAAATCTAAAAGTTTTGATGTCATGACTTTTCCTATATAAGGAGGCCAAAGGGTGTAAGGTTTCGTATGTTATATGAATGAAAAGATTGCAAATCATGTAAGAGCATTCCTCTTGCTTCTTCCCCTTCTCTCTTTACTTCTTGTGAGTTTTGAGAGATTATCCGGTGTGAGATCGTCCGGTGTGAGCTGGCCGAGCTGTGCGAGACAGTAAGTTATCCCGTTCAATTCGTCCTCTCGGAGCTGTCGTCGATCCGTCCTCCGACGCCGTCTCTGTCACGGTATGTAATTTGTAGTTCTTTACGTAACCAAGACAGTGAGTTGATATAGATAAAAATTATAATTAGGTGACTTTCAAGATCGATTATTATTTTATGTATTAAAAAAATATTGGCGGGGGTGATTAATTAGGACTCAATTAAATGAACCTCATTAACTGTGTCCATGCATGTTTTTGGTGGGTTTTACCAAACTTCGATTATATGAGGGTTTTAACAACTACCAAATCTGATTTTAAAATTACTTACGTACGTATCCACACATGATTAAAGGTGAGTGCGTTAATCTCACCCGATTAGTAAACAGGGCTTTAACGTGCACATCTAGAGAGAGAGAGAGAGAGAGAGAGAGAGAGAGAGAGAGATCATAGTTAGCAACAAGCTAGCATGTATAATAAATTCTCTTTAGAGAACACCTAAGAAAAGCAAACGAGACGACAAATAAATGAGGGAAGGAGATATATATCTTCACCTTGGCACTTACAGTATTGCGGACCAACAGTAATGGCTTGTCATCATATTCTTGTTATAATTAATTATCTGTTCATTATAATTAATTGTATCATTCCAGGAGTAATATATTAGAAGTACAAGTGGAACTAGCTACTGGAGCTTGATGAACGGTTCCTGACCAGTTTTAAATATTTGTATACTTGGTTTGTTTATTTTCGTAAACAAGTCAGTTTAATCATAGTTAAATCATATTTATTTGATGGCCGGGCTTTGATGTTCATCTATAGTCACTCAGGAACTATTTATATCATATTTCATAACCAGATATGTACGTATGCAAGGATCAGGATTTAACAAATTAATGTGCTTGAAATTTCTTGGCACCTTCGTTAGCTCAAACAAACTCATAGTTAATATTTAACAAGCTTTAACTGATTCAAATAATAATTAAACTCAGTTATAAATGAGCAAATTTTTTTTAAAGGAGAAGGCATGCTTAACTTGTTTAATATTATTTGAGCTAACACGATGAAAACTCAACCCAATACTAATAAATTAAGTAACTTATAAATTAATGGAGGGCAATTATAGACTCAACTCAACCCAAATCACTCGCATGCATGAAAGCTGTGGTACTATATATTCCTTTGTTAACTGGAATATTAACTGTACCATGATGCATGCACTACATATATATATCTCATCTTAAAATTAAGGGGATTGATCGAGATCTTCTTCTACACCGCTTCCCTACGTTATCTTAATTATACTCCAACTTAATCTCTCTAGCCTTCCTTCATATGCATGTACCGTTTCCTATTATTTCTTAATTAAGAACTTGGTTACCACAGGAGGGTTAAATGCCTAAACAAACAAATGAAGGGTTGAGATTTAAATGGAGTATAAAAGTGGAGTAGAAGATCCCATTCTATTTGAAGGGAGGGGAGGGGAGGCGATCGACGGGGGCAGCCCATTTGGCATGTTCGAGTGATCACTCACACTTCGTGACATTATGCTCCAACGACTCCCTTACCAAAGAAGCCAGCGGCAAAGCACATGCAGCGGCCACAGGGATGATGCCAAAGTGTGGGTGATGCCGCCGGCCGAGGTCCATGCCCTCTTGAGCACATGAGCTCTCTCACCACTTTCTTTGTGGCGATGGCGGCCTCGCTCGTCCCAGTCCATGGGTGGGATGGAGTGGACTCGAGCCGGCCACCAGTACTGTCGTTAATTTCCCCCAGGGTATAATTAATTAATGCATATATGCCTCCATCTTTCTCAGATATCTGGCAATGTCCCGAAAATATATATATATATATATATACTTACAACATACTATTATTTCATGAGTTTATAAGCTTCAGTGTGATTTAGTTTAATAAATCCAGTGCTTCAAGTCTCGAGACCGACTTGCTGAACCAAACTCCACGGCTGGAGTGTACGTAATTAATATTGCTGCTAATTAAGGGTGCATGCTGTATATGATAGGTGTACAATTATTAGGAGCTTGCAATTTATTATAAGACGTAAGGGGGTGCACTGATCGCACATGTTGCCTCACATGATCTCAAGGACCCACCAGCCGCTATATATCGTGGGGCCATCGATATCAGCCTGTTTGAACGGGAAGATTCATGCCCTCCATCATACAGGATTAGGATAAACATATATATATATATATATATATATATTTATAGTTGTGTCCATGTTCATACACAGGAGTCCCTCCCGTTCTCCAAAGAAGATGCATGCATGTCATGACGCCGATACATGTCGGCGTCTGGCCGGCCGCCTCGATCCCATCCAGCATTAGGGTGATCATTGCAGTTTGAATATATAGGCCATCTGAGGAAGAAATAGCGCGCCGTATCTTGATGTGCCTGATCAGGAGGATATCTCGATGTTGATAGAGCTTGTTGGCAGCATGTTCAGAAACACCATTAATCCAGGGAAATCCCGATCGACTTGCAGTTGAGCATGCATGATGCTCCTACCTTCGGGAAGATTATTTCTCTTCCACCGACGGGTTTAGAGTATATATATATATATATATATATTAACGAGATTATAAAATATGAGTCTTGTAGAGGTATAAGAAGGGGACTCAAAAGATCTCATATTAAAAATTATAAAGATGGACATGTGTTTATAAGTAATACTCAAATCTTCTCTTGAGAGAGTCCTTTTACCAATAAAAAAGGATAAAATCTTAACCGCCTTCGGATGTAGTGGAGACAATATTTCAAAGGAGACACTCTAAATAAATTTGTAAGTAAGACCCAAATCTCTCCCGGATCAAGTGAGGAGATCATTAAGTAGACGTTTGACGGCAAAGCACATGGGAAAAGGAGAACCAGATGATCAGGTCAAAATAAGAGAGATCAAATCTTGTATGGTTTGGCTCCGATATCATATCTTATATATAGCACTCAACCCAATCCCACCACCCAATACTTCATTGACTAAGATGGGTGAACATTGGAGCTCGGCCCATCTGGAAGGTTGGGGATCAGTCGTTGCCCCAGTGACCTTGGGTGGGCCTCGATCAAACCCTCCAAACCCCAACGGCCCATTATATATGGTCCGAGGACAAGCCAGGTGCATGAAGCTGTAACTACACTGATCAAGCAGTGCCCATATCATTTGTAGACTTAAACAACATCTACAGAAGGCCCGCCCAATAAAGAATGAAGAAGAAGTTGGCTGACTCTCACCGTTCGGACAGGGAATACAATGTGGCAATTGGGTCTATTTGGAACTCCAGACTTATCGCCAGAATTCCTTAATCTAATATTTGTTTAATTACAAATTAAGTGCTCGATAATTATATGGCCCATATGAAATTATAGTTATTGCTTAATAATTATGGTTGTTACAGCATTGTTCCCTTGCCAAACTTATTTCTCTGCTTGTTCAGTGCGATTGTCTGTGGCCTGAGTTAGATTCAACTTTGACCAAACTTTGTTTGAATAAAATATTAAATGGAACCCAACTTTTGAGGGACCTTCTTTACATGAAACAACCTGATAAAAATATTTCTCCAACCGCATCCAAGTCTACCCAGAGATGGAAAACACAGTTGCTCAACCCTAACTTGAAATATACGATAGATAGATATACCGGGGGATTTTTGCAAATATCTATACTTTATATTATAAAAGAATTGTCTATTTCTTTCTCCAATTCAGTTATGGGTCTCTTCCAGTTCAGCCCAATTTTTTTCCTCTGATTCAATTATAAGTCTCTTCCGATTCAAATTTTAGTGACTCCCATTTTCTCTCTTCCCCACACCCTCCAACCGGTTCATTGTCTGACGAAGGGTGAGAAGGCGAAAGGTGAGAGGAAGAAAACCCATATCATCTGAGGTTTATCTATTAGATTTGTGTTTTCTTGGCACTTTCGATTTCATTTGGTTTGGATCGTTGTGTTTGATTTACCGGCGACTTGTTGTTCTTAATGGATTTAATGCATTTTGTGATGTTTTCTGCATTCTTAGACGTGCTGTGAAGAGAAAGAGATCCAAATGAGCTAGCAAGAGGCTGACAAAGAAGACCGAGATTCAAGCATAAGAGGGTTTCTCGTCTCCATCATAAACCCCAGATGTGATGTGAGATTTATCTCTTTAATTTGTGTTTGATTTCTTGGAGACTTGTTGTTATTAGTGGATTTAGTGTATTTTGTGATATTAACAAAGTTTGGTCACGTCTATTTTTATGATATAATATATTTTTTAATTTATATTATTTAAATATAATATAATATTAAAATAATTTTTTAAAAGAAATTCACGTGCGTAACACGTTATTTTGACTAATATATAATCTGAAGAGAGTCAAATACGGAAAGTCCAACACGGCCTACAAAACTTCCTCCAGCCCAAGCATCAGATAGGCCGGCTATGATAAGGTATAGAAGCCCAATAAATTACCCATCGTGATGGCCCTAAAGCACAGGTATTCTCGTGGGGTCAGTTTGAGAACGGGTTAAGATATCTCAATCGATGAGTGAGAACGGTGGGTCCCACCCGCCCTTCTCACACCCATCCCTCCTTAACCGAGGTCGGATGACTTACTCATGCGATATAATGCGAGTAAGTCATCCCATCCCGTTCTCAAACTGGCCCGTGGAGTTAATAAGGATCTAGAGTTTTTAGGTAAACTCGGAACCCTTCTTGGAGGATGAGTCGGAAGCGGGTGAATTTAATGACGGAGTAGGTTAGGGGCGGATGATCTATCCGGGGTGGCTCACCCGACCTCTAATCCTAACGAAAGTCGGTTAACTCATTCCACCAATTTTTTAAACATAAGTTAATCTACTTTAACTCTATCCCATTCCGATTAAGAAAAAAAATATCAAATAAAGAATAATTCACCCAACCCCGATTAACCCATCTACTCGAGTTTAAACCATTATCAAACGGGTATAGATTATGATTCATACGATCCCATCAAATCCACAATGATTACATGTTGCTAAACAACTCAACGGGATGATAGGTTCGTCTTTTAATTCTATAGATTTAAGTTTAGTTACATTAATCATAACCAATAACCAGTTGGACATAGTGATAAATATATCTTGACATTATATGAATGTCAAGAATATAGATATAAATACTCGATTGGAGAAATATTTCGGAGAAAAAATCCTTAATTTCAAATGGAAATTGCACAAAGGGCGAGCGAAGAAGCCGGTCTACTGACGGAGCCCTAGATGGGGGCCATCCGAACCATATTCCCGCGTGCGAAATCCACACGTGTGCGGCTGCAGCTTTCCCCTTCGCTTCTTCCGTGTCCACCCCCTTCCCTTCCATCCTCTTCTCGGCATCCTCCCCCCTCTCCCTTCTCGCTCCCGCCCTCGCCATGGACTATTTCTCCCGCATCGACTCGGAGCAGCAGCAGCAGAGCCAGCGGCAGCGGCAGCAGGAGCCGCCGCAGCCTTACGACCTCGCCCAACCCCATTTGCACGACCCTTACTACGGCTACCACCACCAGCGCTCCTATGACACCGCCGCCGCTGTGGCCGCTTCTTCCCACGACCAGTATTACTTCCACTACTACTACCCTCCCGAACACGCCGCCTCCCACCACCACCACCAGCGGCTCCCGGTGGCGGCGCTGCTCGACTCCGCGGCCGCGCCGGGCCTCCTGCGGGATGCGTCACAGGGGATGCCGCATCGCGGCGGCGGCGGCGGCGGCGGCGGCGCGGTGGGGGCACCGGGGGATGGGGAGGATCAGCGGGGTGCGTACCCCGCGCCGCCGGGGCTGAATCCGGCTGCCGCGGCGGCGGTGGCTGCGCTGTCGCAGCTGGTGCAGACCATGGATGCTGCTGAGAGGACCGGCGCGGGGGGGCAGGAGCGCTGGCAGCAGGATGTGGTTGAACCGGGGATGAGGAGTCATATGATGCCACCACCACCTCATCCTTACGAGTACCCGGTGGAGGCTGGCGGGATGCACCGAAGGGTATGGAATGTGGATTGCTCGATTAGCCCTATTCTGCTTAGATAGTTGTGGAGTATTATTTCAAACATCCCCATCGACTTTCAATACTGGGCTTGCTTTTAGCGAGTTAGAAATTTTACTCCCTTGCAAATTTACTTTTTTGCTTATTCTACTCTACTCTATGGTCATCCTTTTAAAGTTCAAGTCCGACCAAATCATCTTAAATTCCAGAACGTTTTATCCATGTACGCGCAAATGGGAAGTTCATGCCTTCTGGTGGTTAGGCACACACTCCTTTAGCGTTCTCAACAAGATTCCCAATTGTCCAGACTCCTGTCCCGTATGTTTCACCTGAAACACGGAGTGGAATCACTTTCCACTTGCCTGGCTCATTGCTCTCTTGCCTGGCAGTGCTATAGAACGAAGAGAAAATTCTGCCAACACATTGTCCTCGGTTCCTCACAGCATTTGTTTTGCCAAAGTCTACTTTCTCGTTAACCCCCATGACCACCAAGAGGCCTCTCGCTTCTGCCAATTCAGCTTTGTGAATACCCTTCTATGGATAGGAGATGTTATTATAAGTGTGGGAATGAATATCTCTCAGCCTCTTCTCTTCTATTACTACTGCTTTATTACCTCTAATCATTCCTTGCCATCTTTTTATACATTTCTTAACACAATTTGCCTAAGAGGACCAAGTTAAAGTACCTTATGAGCTATGGTTTATATTTCTGTTGCTGAAATGCCCAGCTCTTTACACTCCTTTTTTTTAACATGTAAATGCAGAACCTGCCATGCCACGATAACCTACTTGAAATAGACTCCAATCTTGGGACTTCAGGATCTGAAACAAGGAAAGTAAAGTGCACGGGTATAGTTTAATGAGTGAATGAAACTATATTACGCAGATTAGGCAGCTTTTCCAATAGATAACCTGCATCTATCCAGGTTGCAATAGGGTTGTATCGTTCATTGTGGAGAAAGTGAGAGAGTGGGCATCCATCTTTTGTAATGTGGACTCACACAACTCTTCATTTTTTGTTTTGAGAGGGGGGCGTAGTGAGTGTCACATCAGCTTGATGTGCAGTTTTCTGTATAGGGATCTGTGGGGAACTCACTCATTATACTTGTTTTTTTAAAGTGGAAAAAAATAAGTATAATGAGTATATCCCTCTTTTTATTTCAATACAATCTCATGGTGCCAACCACCAAAAAAAAATATAAAAATCTATCCAGGTTGCAAACTTGGTGCTTTTGATTGTGAAGGGTAGAATATGTCATGTTCTTCATTGACGAGACATGAACCAGAGTCTGGCAGGAAGTTTTCCTTCCAGTTGTTGGTTCAAAGGTACCTATTAACTGACCATTCATCTCAAATGCACGACTTTTATGTCCTCTTCTGTAAGATAAATTCATGCCATATGTTACTTCACTGTTGCAGTAGTAGCGCATTTGACATTGTTAGGCTACTATAAAGGTCTGTGCCCAGCTATATTGTCTTTGCTTCCACAAGTGAACTTTGCATAATCCTACCGTGGCATTGTTGGATGGCTAGGATCAGGGTAATACCAACATTCCTTTTCCTGTTATGATTTGGTAGTATTATTCAATTATTGCTAGAATGACAATCATCAAGCAACCTATGTTGTACCATAAGCTTTGCTTTTAATTCCCACTGCCCAAAGGTCTTGTTCAATGTCTCGTTTGCATCTAATAGATCAAATGAGAGACATTATTTACATGTGGTCTTCATAAAGACTACAGAAAATTACTAAAAAGGGCTCATTTTTTCTTTCAAAATATATAATAAGGACACTCTATGTCTAAAATATCTAGCAAGGGCACTCTTTTTAAACTTCATACCTACAAGAGGCAAACTGCCATTTATGCCCTTAACTATTTCATGAATATATTTTCTTAATCTAAATTTATGTATATAACTTTTGTGTCATTGGACACAATATTTAAAAGGCGATATGACTTGCTATTACATCCCAAATTCTAATTCAATCTTTCTTGCCCATATTGTGACCAACAATATAGTGAAATATCACAATATACATAAACATATTGAAATATATATTCTACATATGAAAATAACATATTTCATTGGGTCAATCTTCCCTTATGTACAATGATGCCATTAAGTCACTTTTATATTTTGAACTTAACCAATATAAAACTTTTGTTCTTTTTTATTTTATTTTGGTAATTAAAAATCATATTACATAGATTTACCTTGGATTGGATGTAAGGCAATTGAGGGCATTTTTGGTACTATGTCATAAAAAATATCAATTTTTCCCTTCATATATATGAAAGCTAGGAAGAATATCATTTTTGGATATTTTAAACTTAGAGTGTCTGATAGTTTTTATGCCCTTTTAAGTAATTTCCCCTAAAAAACTGTGCATACATGATCATCGCACGTAATAGGCATGCATTTTTTATAACAGAGGCATCACATTTCCATTGAGGTGCCACTGCTATCTTTCTGTGTGATCTTACAACTTTTTAAACTTGCTTTGCTACTTTCAATGGATTCATTTGGACTTTCTTCTCATCCTAAGGAAGCAGCATATTTTGTTTAGCTGTAGGGTCTTACTTCTACCCTTCCAGAATGTGATATCTCACAGCCAAAGAACTCAAAAGTGGTGCTCTTGCTGTTTTTACTGGATATTTTTTTCTTTTGTTTCCTCTTTTGGTGATCTTGAATCCTTCTTCAGAAGGTCATTTCTTTGAGCAGGATGGTTCTCTGCTACTGTCTTAGATGGACTACTTCAAGGACTTAATATCTCGTATTTTGGAGGGCCAGGACAGATTGCAACTTCTCCATTGCCCAATATGGTCATCGAAGATGCTCCATGAGACACATTGGTTGGTTCTCTTTTCTTTTCAGCGTTTATGGATTTTCACATGGTGGTTGGTTTAAGACAACTCGGTTGAACATAAGATAGAGGAGAGGCTGAAATGGGCATTCATATCAATTGGAATCTCCTCACACTAATGTCCAATGTTCAATAGCTTTGATTCAACATGGAAATGGATCTTTCTAGGAGCCTCAATTGGTCATGCCAAAGTTAACAAACTTTTGAGGAAAAAGAGAGGAATTTTAACTGACTTTGTGTTGAGTCAGTGTCTTAGCTTGGATCTTAGACAAATAGTTTCAACATTGACCAAGTTTCATGTTGATCAAAGAGTCTTTTGGACATTGTGTAGGACTCTTAAAAAGACATAATTGATGAAGTTCACCTTTTCTCCTTTGTTGGAAGGTAAAAGAAGAGGATCAAGTGCGTCTTTTCTTGTAAATATCTTCTTTTGCTACCTGAATCCTTTGCCTGGTTGTTCTGGTTGACTGAACTTTCAGAACATTACTGTTCATGTCCTTACCAAAGTTCGTGTAAGAAGTGTTCAGTATTTTGCCAGCCAATTAAGCAGTATCTTTTTCTTTTCCATGTAATGAAAGTTAAATTCACTTAGAAAGGACAAAATGATAAACGTTGAGTTTGCTTGAGCAATCTGCTCATCTTTGTTATATGTTGGCAGTTTGTAACCTTAAAAGAAAGTGATACTTCTGTTAAGAGACTTTCCTGATTGTTTTTGACCTGAGAATTAGATCCCATGCAGACAAGTTCTTCAGTCTTGGTGAGTTATCAGGATGATAGAACCCAGCTTCATAAACTCTCTCATGGTGGATATTGGGGACATCAGTAACAGTGTAACACTTTATCTTTAAGTGATACACCTATTTTTCTGCACAATTGACAGCTGGTGTTAAAACTAGAAAAAGATTTAAATTGGTGGTACAACCTTGGGTCTTTTTAGCCATGAGCAATTACCTTGTTAATATTCTGAAAGAGTAGATGGTACAAGCAATCCATTTCTCTGTATATATCCAACAAAAAATAATGACTGAAACAGGGGTGAAGCACAACATTGGTACATGGATTTGCTGTCAAAAGATTTGTATAGGAAAACCAGATTTTTGGTGACTGTGAAGCAAGACTATCACAACATAATGGTCCAAAACAGAAGGGATCTAAATGCTTCTTGAGAACTGAGAATTGTCATCAATCATCTATAGTTGATTATTGCATTAGCCTTTGTTACTTAGCATTTTATTTGTAAAAACTGTGGACTCGGGGTCAAATCTGTGAAAACCTTGGGTTGGCTTGGGTTGCTTTGTAACCGTATGAACATCTTTTCTAGTTGTTTATTGAACAATTTAATGCATTTGCCTTTTGCTTCTGTATGATTTTGGAACTGTGGATGTCTTATTAGAGCTCAAATAATGTATTACACGAGGTATAATCACAAGATAATAATTCAATTGTCTGGCTATATTATTTATTACTATGAGGTCAGTGTGATATATAGGCTTGAAATAAATCTAAAGTTTGCTTAAAGTTAACTGCTAAGGTACTTCTATAACAGAGGGATGCAGCAGGCAGAGCTCATCTTTGGGGTCCTCTGAGTTATGGATGGCAATTTCGGCCGAAACCGAAATGTTTCGGCCAAAACGTTTCGGTTTCGGACCGGAACGATCCGAAACCTACAGGCCAAAACCGGACGAAACCAAAACTCCTTCAGTTGGCAAAAAAATAATATTTTATTTGATTTCGGGCCGAAACCGAAATGGAAACCGAAACGGTTTCAGTTTCGGACCCGGTCGAAACCGACACCGAAATCGAAACTGCCTTCTATGCTCACAGCCCCCAGGGAGATCGGCAGTGGGCCTAGGCAATGGCCTTCCCCTTAGGGCCAATTCCAGGGAACCTGTTACGCCTGTGGGAGGAGAGGTCACATACAGCAGCTCTGCAGGGTCGCCTTGGGTCGGAGAGGGCTGGAGATCGGAGGGATGACCGGTGGTTTCCCTCACATAGGATTGTGTGCGCAGGTCGTCTGTGGGACAGCGGCAGCAGCGTCTTGGCAGGGAGACTATTTGGAGGTGGGGAATCTTCTGTCGGAGCTCACCCTACGACGAATCGAGGGTTCAATCGGTGCCTCCTCTTGACACCGTTGGAGGGGTCGACTGAGGCGGGGCTGGTCCAAACTCTTCTGAACGATTGTTGGGGTGGGTCGGGCCAGTGGGAAGTTCGAAGGCCCTTGTGGACCGTCTGATGGCTATCGGCCCGACGATTGAGGTGGTGCAATCGGTGGCAGAGGTGGGCTTTTTGATCGTTGGTAGAGCGGCTCTACGCATCCAACGGTTGACGCTTTCTAGGGGATCTTACCATATCCCCAGGGATGTGGAGATGCGGCTAAGGCTTATTGGGCTTCCCCTGGTACTCTGTGACAAGGTGTTAGCCTTTGCCATTCGTAGTTTCAGGGTGTTGGAACTAGGAAGTCTGTAGTTTGCGCCGGCCAAGACTCTCCTAGCTGTGGACGCGACCATCTGGGTTGTCAGTCGGGGTTCTGTGCCGCCGGTCATCTCGCTGGCTGTTGAAGGGGAGCTCTTCACCGTCCGGGTGGTAGCCCTGGAGGAGGATCTTAGGCAGTGGCGGCCGCAGGAGCTAGGGTGTCCAGGCCCTCGTTTAGAGATAGGAGACGATCGTAGATGGGTGACACGTGACAGCTGGTTTCAATTTTGAAAGGGGCGGCGGCTCGGTGGGAACTACTGGGCCTGGTGCGCCTTCTGGGACCCTGGTTGGGCTCTTAGGTGGGCCGGGTGTGCCAGTCTCTCCAGTGGTCCGCAAAGTGAGGTCCAACGGCCCAACTCGGTGTCCTAGGTCGACTTTCTCGAATCCGGGTTGGCTAGGTTAACATGCCCGATAGGGCCTGGCCAACTTCTTCCCCGCCCGAACCCTGACATGGTGCAGGCGTTGCGCAGGGGTTTCGGTTGGCTCACGAAGGCAACCTCCTCCGGAAACCGCGCTCCCGCCGGCTTAAGCGCTCCGGCGACATGCGTCCTCTCGCCAACAGTGGGGATTATCTCAACGGGGCGTGACCCTGCAAAGAAGAAGGTTGTGGCTGTGGCTGTGGAGCAGGTGCGGCAGGAGGTTTCGGCCTCCTCTCTGGGGCTGGGTGTGGCTGCCTGAGAGATGTCAAGCCCCTTCCGTGAGTCTGGCATTCGCCAACAGGTGTAGGGCCATATCGCAAGGCCAAGGTGTAGCAGATGCTCAGCGCGTCGGAGGAAGGCACCGGCGAGATTGAGACAGAAGCAGAGCAATCCTAAGGCTGACACAGGTGGCCTCGGTCAAGCAAGGTCTGACGATGGCATCAGGTTTTGGCCTGCGTCGAGGAGAGGTCTGTCGGCAGATGTTCGTCCTGCCCTTGTGTTTCCAGGAGGCAGGGGGTCTAGGGATGGGGGGAAGGCATTGGGGCTTTACCCTCTCTCTCGTTCCTGTGCGATGAACAGTTCAGGCGAGCGCCCAAGGTGGAAGGTGGGGCTTTGTGGTGTTTCCCAGCCCTGGAACCACCTTCTGAGGGGCCAGAGATATGGAGGAGCCCTGTACTACGAATGGTGTTCTTGTGGCGGAGGTGGAAGCGGCAATCACACTTATGGCAGAGTTTGGACAGCAGAAGGTGTTAGCCCTCCTCCCCCCCCCCCCCCCCCCACCCACCCTCCACGCCGCATCCAGGGAATCGGAGGAGGTGTTTCATGCCGGGGAAGACATGTAGCAAGCGGAGGGAGAGGTGGCTAGGGTAACAGACGACGTGCAGGAGATTGTGGAGATGGAGCAAGCAGAGGAGACCATTCAAGGAGAGGCTAACGGGAATCTCAACAAGGAGGAGGTCAAAGATATCTTAGCAAAGGTGGAGACTTTTATGGAGACTCAGACGAACGAGACCGCTAGGCTGATCGGGCTATTGGCACTGGGAGTGGATAAAGACTTGAGGTCCTCCCTCTGCTTGATCAAACGTAGATGGCTTGCAGATATAGCTAGGAGGGCTAGGGCTGAAGGTTCTTCTAGGAAAGGTGAGAAGGATCAGGTGGTGGAATAGGTTGAGGGAGGGTGTGTGCTTTCGTGGTAGCGGTTGCGGAAGCAAGTTTTGTGTTTTTTGGGGTCGCATCCTCTTCCATTGTCTATGGTCCGGGTGTTGTTTGGGTGGAGGGTCATTGTTTTTTAGGGGTGCTAGGTCTGTTTTCTTTTCTTGTTCCTGAGGCAGAGAGTTGTCTGCCGCCTTTTGTATTTGGGAGTTGTGCGGGAGCACTCCCCTCCTTTCATGTACAGTTATTTTCTTTTATATATACAGTGGTACTACCCACTTTCAAAAAAAATTGTTAAGGTACTTCTATCTATAGTTTCTTGAATTTTCTGGCAATCATCCCACTAGAATAGCATTTGTGATGTCCTTTATAGAAAACTAAGAATGAGATACAGAAAATGCTTCTTGTCTTAAATGTAGTGTGGTGTTTTATCTTCCATTGATTGGCTTTACATGGCCCACTAGCTAGACACGTGTCAAACCCCATATGAGGATATTCTCTTCTCAGTATCCAACCCCTCCCCACCCCCAAACCCAAAAAAAAATATATGAGGTGCTTCTGTCTTTCAATTAGATCATTTTTTTGTTAGATCAAGTTTTAAATACGTTGAACAATGTCATAAGACAGTTCAAAACTTCCAATGTGATTTGAAGTCCATATCCACTAGAAGGGATGGGGTTCCATGTTCAATCTTGGGTTGTGGAGGTAAGAGGTGTAAGTCCTTCCAAGTTTCATCAGGGAAGGCCCTGTTACAGCCAAAGGAACTCAGTAAAAGTATAGAATTGGGGTTAAAGGATTGCCAAAGGCTCTGTCTGACCAATGGCTAAATGGCTGTTGAAGAGGTGTAAGACCCTTCCATCAGGGCAGGGCCTGTTACAGTCAAGAAATTCAGTAGAAGAAGTGTAGAATTGGGGTTGAAGGATTGCCAAAGGCTCCGTCTGACCAAGGGCTAAAGGACTGTCAAAGACTGTGTCTGACCATTCTCCTATTCTGCTGAAGGGTTGTCAAAGACTGTGTCTGACCATTCTCCTATTTTGTTGTGTACAGCCTTGAGATCTATGGGAGGTAGATTGTTCAGGTTTTGGATGACTTGGATTAGGCATGGTGATTTCAGAAATCAAGTTGCTGTATTATGGGCGGAGGTGTAAAATGGTAGCTTTGCTTAAGTTTTTTGTTAAAAGTAAACTGAAATGTGTTAGGAATTGCCTGAAGAAATGGAGCAAGGGAATCTGAGATATGGTTAGACAGTAGACAAAGGCTGATTTGGCAAATAGATGAGCCAGAACTGGGAGTGCAAGGGAAAGTTTCTGGTAAGGGTGGGGGGAAGATAAAATATAGTAAACTTGATGGATTCTTATACTAATCGTTTAATCATGGACGAAATAAAATGAAAACAAATGTCTAAGGAAACTTGGTTGCAAAAATGACCAATGGTACTTCTTTCATTTTTTGTGCATTGCAAGTTCCAAAGGAGAGCTTTCAGATTGAATCAAGTCTAGATATTGGTAATAATGTGTGAAGAATATAAGAGAATTAGAACCATGCCATTGAATATTTTCAACTTCTGTTTAAGGAACAGAGTTGTGGCGACCTCAGATTGGGGATGGCCTGCTAACAAGGCTATTGGAAGAAGATGCTGAAGCATGGACTTCGAATTTTCTGTGTTTGTGAGGTGTTGTATGTATGTCCCTATAGGTTGTGTATTTGTCCTTTCGGTTTATTCTATATATGTCCCTGCCATGGGACTTTAATCAGAAATTGTGGAAGAAGCAGATACTTTTGTCAACTCAATGCAAATATCAAGTATCAAGCTTGGAGGCTGAATTTCAGGGGAAACCTTAGTGAAGGAAAGATTTTGTAATTCTCTCATTTATCCTTCTATCAGAAAATCCCCAATGTGTAGAAGGGGTTCAACACACAAGGAATGGAGTTGGAGAAGGATTGGAAAGTTCTGGGTGAGATCCTTTGTAAAGATCATCTGTGAAGGAGGTTCCAGAGTTTGGTAGCATATACAAGTGTGGATCAGTAAGGTCCATAACAAGGTAAAAGTAGAACTTAATTAGATTCCTTGTGATTGCCTGAGGTATACTGTTCATTGCATAAGAGGATGGCGTTTTGTGCTGCTTAGGAAGAAACTGTGGATCATTTATTACTTCAGAGTTCATGTGGTATTCTTTGTGTAGTGGAGGATACTTCTGGAGAGTGCACATGGTAAGTGATGGAACCCTGAGGACATCCATGATTCTCCAAGAGGGTGGAGAAGGGCAGTTCCAGTTAGAGCAGAAGGTAAGATTTGATCATGGTCTGGCAGGCAGCTTTATGGGCAATGTGGCAATGTGTGGAGAGGAATATCAGGAAATTTGATGAAAGCAGTCAGTACTTTTGATACTGTTTTTAAGAAAAAAAAGATCAAGCTTCTGGAAGATTGGCTAGTTGCTGCTGATATGGACATTTTGGGAGATTCTTTTCTATTGAGTAGAATTAAGAGTTGGAGTAATTTAAATTTGTAACAATAGCGGACATTTTGAAAGATTCTTTTCTATTGAGTAGAATTAAGAGTTGGAGTAATTTAAATTTGTAACTAAATGTAACAATATTGCTACATTTTGGACTCTATGGGGGGAACGGAACAATAGGGTCTTTAGGAAAGAGTCCCAGTCTGAGGAAGTTGTTGTTGCTTTCATTTGTAATCGAGTGAGGGAATGGGCCGTTAATCTTTGTAATGTAAATTCCCTCACTTCACCTCTTTTGGGTTGCTTGGGGGGCTAGATGGACCCACACTCTCTTTGTGTGCATTTTGGTGTATAGGCTTTTGCTTTGGGCTGTGTTTTTGCACGGCCTATACTTGTACTCTCATTTTCTGTCTTTTTGCAATACATCAGTGGTACCATCCACTTTTCAAAAAAAAATAGCGGGTTTTTATTTTTTAGTTTTGGCTGTTTGTCTGTACTTTGTTTTTCTAGTTAAGATTTTCTTGGCCTCTTGATATTCTTTTGATAATGTGATTCAGGAGGGCAAAATGTGTTGTAATTTTTGTGATGTACTGTTTGTGTTTTTCTTAGTTAAGTTACATTCCTCACATGCTGTCGTCTTGATAGTGAGGCAGGATAACAAGATATGTCCGTCTTCATCATGTACTGTTTGTTTTCATATGTATAACAAGATATGTCAGTCTTCATTATGTACTGTTTGTTTTCATATGTATTTTCAATGAATTGTGGCTTTTAGTATCTTCCAAAAGATCAGCTTCTTCCTTAAAAAAAGGCTTAGTAAAAGCAACTGTCTTGGCTGGAGATGCTTTGTGCAGTTGCTTTTTCAGAAGCCATCCTCATTTTAACTAAGGGGACGTTTGGTTGGGCTTATTGGGGGATTACAATCATTGGAATCCCCTGCAAAAGTTAAGCCCAACCAAATGACACAACGCTCCTTGACTTCCAAGCCCGGGTGGATTTCCATGGTATGAGAGAGAGTGACACAATGGGAGGGTATTTGAAAAATCCACAAAATCTTCTCCAATGCTGCTTCGGGGTGGATTTCTATGCAAACCCATCATTTAAACCTATTTATATGCCATTCCACCATTACACCGGTATTTTAATGCCCCATTAAATGCTAATCCATACTTTAAACCCGGCATTAAACAATGGGAGGGGAGGTGACGTAAGGTGGGAAGACAAATGAGATTTCTCTCTTTCAAAAATCCCTGACACCTGTCATAAATGTACTGTAGGTGGATATTCTCTATATTCCCTCGGTAAGAACCCCAACCAAAGGGGGCCTAAGTTTCTTCTGTCCAGTCATTGGATTTCCACATTCTCTAGCATAATGTTCCCAAAGCTTTAGTTGGACATTTCCCTTCATGCTGTTAGCCTTTGTACTGTCAAAAATTGTGTAAAGCATGTAGATGATTTTTTTTCTTCCCCATGGGAATATCACAAATCTGGGAACTTGAAACTGAGGTATCCTTGATTCTTCAAGGACCTATGTGCTGCTTCACATTTCTTCTTCGAGTGGTCTATCCAGAGCTGTTCCTCATAGCTATCCCTTTCAATTTGTGTGTAGCTCATGCATCTTGTCTGAATCGAAGGATATTTTATGCAAAATTTCTATGGCCAATTGTCAAACTAGTGCTCAGCATCCCAACAGTGCTGCCAGCCAATACCGTTGATTGTGTGGGAATAAATGGTTTCTTCTGAATTTATAATACAGATACTCACTAGAGGGTATTGATAATTGCAGAATCCCACTAGGTTTCCACACAGATCATATAAAGCCCATTCATGGCTCACAAAGAAATTTGAGCTATGATCTTTTTCCATTTTGGATGTGAAATTGTATAGATTCTTTTTTTGAAAGTGGATGGTACCACATTATTTTTTTTTGCTAGGTAATTTTTTTTATGAATATACAAGAGGGAACTGCTCCCAAAAAGTCCCCTATACAAAAAGACAGAGAGAAAGTGTCCCCCTACACAGCCAATAGAGGGTAAATAAGAGATTTACATGTTCACGTTACAAAAAGTATCACCCAAAATTCTTACAAAATAGAAAATCAAGTCCAAGCATTTAGACGGATCATGGGCTTCGCTGCTATAGATTCTTAGTTTGGAATTTGGATGCTAACAGATTGATTACTATTGCAGCTTTTGGAACTGTAGAAACAAAGAAAGAGACGAGAGAATGCAAAAACCCTAGGTGGAGGCTTATGGCTGTTTTAGATTTACACACACAGTCCGTAGCCTCCCCTTTCCTCTTATATTGACTTAGGTAAATGCAAAATTGTACATAAACCTCCAGTTATTATAACTCTAACTATGGGGCACAAAGGAGATAATAAATATGCATTGTACATAACCCTACTGGGCTATTTACTCTCTACGCTCCCCCTCAAGCTGAGCATGGATATTCTACATCTTCCGCTTGCCTAAGATAGACATAAAGGCTTCTTTTGGGATGCCTTAATGGACACATCGGCAAGTTGTTGCTTGGAACGAACATAAAGTAGACACAGTTCACCAGAGTCAATCTTTTCTCAAACGAAGTGTCTATCTATCTCAATGTGTTTGCTCTGATCATGTTGAACTGGGTTACTTGCTATGCTTATTGTGCCCTTGTTGTTACAATACAACTTCTTTGGAAGTTCAGTCCTTACTCCAATGTCCTTCATCAGAATTTTCAGCCACAACTCGACAACTCTCTGAGTCATAGCTTGGTACTCTGCCTCTATACTAGACTGGACATATACAAACTGTTTTTTATTCCTCTAGGTGGCAAGATTCTCACCAACAAATGTACAATAACCTGCAGTGGACCTCCTATCACCTTGACAACCAGCCCAATCAATCTCAACAGAGGCTTCAAGTTTTAGATCATCAGTCTTGGTGAATAGTAAGCCCTTACTAGGACATGACTTGATATACCTTAAAATTCTATCAACACCCCCCAAATGACCAGTGCAAGGAGCATGTATGAACTGGCTCACAACACTAACAACATAGGTGATATTTGGTATTTTGGTCTGGTAAGGGACAAATGCAGTAGCTTACCAAGTACCAACTAGCCTTTGATACCTTCTCTTCGCAACTTCGGAGAGGAGATCACCACTTTCCAGCTTCAATCTATGGTTTACTTCAATAGGAGTGTGCTACCCTACAACCAAGTTTCCCTGTTGCTTACATCAAGTCTAGTGCATACTTACGTTGACAAATATATATCCCCTTCCTTGACCTAGCCACTTCAATACCTAGCCACAAATATAGAACATCCCAATCGTTTGCCCTATTCTAGCTATGATAGGAATTTCTGGAAATTTGCTATGTTGGTAGCTGAGAACCCTACATGCCCAGGATTTGCCAAATCGCCCTCAGAAGCTGAGGCTTGTGAAACCCTAGGAGTATGAACAACTATAGTAGCCCTCTTGGATTGTTTTCTCTTCTTGAATGTGGCAGGCTTCTTGTCTGGATACAAATCCCAGCAATTCTCCATACTATGGTTCTCTATTTCACAATGGGTGCATCCCTTTTCTCCCTTGTTTTTCTGTATTCCAGAACCATGTCCGCCCTTCTCCTTTAAACAATACATGATGTTCAGCAACAATCTGTCCATGAGTCTCCTGACTAGTTACCCCTATGGCCTGTCAGTGCTCTTCTTCAGGCAACACCTATTGATATGTTTCTTCTAGAGAAGGAATTGGAGAAGTGTTCAATATTTGAGACCTCAAGGTCTCATATTCCATATTCAGTCTAGCAAGCAACTTGTAGATTCTCTCCTTTTGGATGTGCTTCAGGAATATCTTGTGATCTGTGGGTGATTCCCATTCATCCGTCAAGTAGTACTCTAGGTCTTCTCACAGATCCTTTAGAGTACCGAAATATTCAATTACTGATTTGGTTCCTTGCTTCATTTCATGGATGGAGTTGTGGATTTTAAAAATCTGAGCATCATTGTTTTGGTTGCTGAATACCTTCTCTAAAGTCACCCACATATCTTTTGTAGTGTCCATCCTGCGGATCCTTCTTTAAGTCTCAAACACAAACTGAATCAACCAAGTCATCACAGTGCTGTTTTCTGAATCCCATGCTTCATCATCGGTATTGGGTTTTTGCATTTTCTCATTTTTGCACTTTCTCATTGATACAACCTGGCATCTTCCTCGCACGGAGGAACATCTTCACCTCTGCAGCCCAATCCAGAGAATTTCTTTCATGTAATTTTTTTGGAGTAATTTGTAGTTGGAGATCTTTATTTTTTTACAACAGAAGAAGGTACTGCAGTAATAGTCTTCATGTTGGTGCCACTAGAAGTGACATTGGTAGAATCAATAGAAGACATCTTGGACCTTCTGAGTCTTGAAAACACCGAGGAGGAGGAACAATAAGGCCGCTATTTTTTCAGGTTGCTCCAGACAGTGAAGGGAGGGAGAAACCCTGCTATAGCACCGTGAACAGTACCAATACAGTACCGCGAATAGAGGAGAGACCACCAGTCTCCCTTGATTGCACAAATAGAAGAGGGGGAGAAATCATGCTACAGTATGGTAAACAATACTACTACAGTATCACTGCTACACTACCACGAGTAGAGGAGAGACTACCAATCTCCCTCTTGGAGGAATAGGCGCCTTTACAGATGTCTACACCCTCTCCCACTGCTCTAATACCATGTAGCAACAGAGAGAGAGACGAGAGGATGCAGAAGTCCTAGGTGGAGGCTTACGGCTGTTTTTGTTTTACATGCCCACTCTCCATAGCCTCCCCCTTCCTCTCATATTGACTTGGGTAAATGTGAAATTGTACATAAACCCCCCGTTATTATAACTCTAACCAGGGTGCACAATGGAGATAATAATATTCATTGTACATAACAATCATCATCATCATCATCAGAGCCTTATCCCAATTATTTGGGGTCGGCTACACGAATCATGTTCCGCCAAAGATTTTTATCAAGTGTTATATTCATATTTAAACTCAAGAAATTAATGTCATTCCTAATAATATCACACCATCTCATTCTAGGCCTTCCCCAAGCTCTTTTACTAACATCCATTAAGATTTGGTCACATCTTTTAGTCAACGCTGAGTTAGGGCGACGAAGTATATGTCCAAACCACCTGAGTCTATTTTCTCTCATTTTAATATCAATTGGGGCTATACCCAAGTCCTTACGGATGCGCTCATTCCTAATCTTGTCTTTCTTAATCTTGCCACACATCCATCTCAGCATCCTCATCTCTACTACACACATTTTGTGAATGTGTTCTTTTCGTACTATCCAACCCTCGGTACCATATAACAAAGCAGGTCTCACAGGCGTTCTATAAAACTTCCCTTTGAGTTTCAGAGACATACAACGGTCACAGAGGACTCCTGATGCGTTTCTCTATTTTAACTAGCATGCCTTTATCCTGTGTGCAACATTGTCATGAATCTCCCCATTCTCGTGTATGATAGACTCTAAGTACCGAAAACTACTACTCTTAGGAATGTTTTGTCCATCAATTAGAACCATGTCTTCCTGTATCACTCTCTCACTACTAAAATTACAGTGCATAAATTCTAACTTGCTCTTACTAATTTTAGAACCTTTAGATTTCAAGGCATGCCTCCAACGCTCTAACTTAGCATTTAAAGTATCAATACTTTCATCAATTAAGATAATATCATCTGCAAATAACATACACCAAGGGATATAATCATACAATTATTTTGTTACTTCATCCATAACTAAGACAAAGAGATACGAATTTAGTGCAGACTCTTGATGCAAACTTAATGTAATTGGAAATCTTCAAGTCTCTCCAGCAATAGTTCTAACACTAGTAATAGCACTTTCGTATATATCCTTAACCAAATCAACATATCTCTAAGAGAATCATTATTTCTTAATGTCCACCAAATCAATTCTCTCGGTACTCGATCATACGCTATCTCAAAATTAAAAAAAAATTATATATAAATCTTTTCTCATTTCTCTATACTTCTCCATTAGCTGCCGTAGTAAGAAAATAGCTTCGGTAGTAGATCTATTCGACATAAAACTAAATTGATTTTCCGACACAATAGTCATACATTGAATGCGGTTTTCGATTACTCTTTCCCAAAGTTTCATAGTATGACTCATAAATTTAATTCCACGATAATTATTGCAGGTTTGAATATCTCCTTTATTTTTATAGAAAAGAGGTACAACACTTTTTCTCCAATCTTCTGGTATTCTCCGTTCCTTTAAAATTTTATTGAAAAGTTTAGTTAGCCACCTAATACTAATGTCTCTTAGGCCTTTCCATACTTCAATTAGTATGTCATCTGATCTTAAGGCCTTGCCCACTTTCATTTTTCCTAAAGTATCATCCACTTCTGATATCTGAATACGCTTGAAATACTGATATTTATCAAAGCTTGTTGACTCTTGGGCACCCTCTAAAGAGAAATCCTTCTCGTAATCTCCATTAAGTAATTTCTGAAAATAACTTCGCCACCTCTTTTTAATCTCAGGATCCTTAGTTAAAATTCTTTGATCTTCACCTTTAATGCAACGAACATGATCTAGATCTCTAGTTTTCCTTTCTCTTAATTTGGCAAGTTTAAATATATTCTTTTCACTCTCTCGGATTCTTAATTTATTATACAATTCTTCAAATGCCTTCGATTTAGTTTCACTAATTATTTTTAGCCCTCTTTTTAGCTATTTTATAAGCTTCTAGGGTTTGAAATTTTTTTTGTTAGTTTGCCAAGCTTTAAAACACTTTTTTTTTGCTCTAATGGTATTTTGAATTTCCTCACTCCACCAACAAGTCTATTTTTTCAAATTCTTTTTATCTTTAGATTCGCCTAAGAGTCATTTTGTTACACTCTTCATTGTAGATAACAATATTTATAGAATTACTCGTGGTGGGCTATTTACTCTCTACGGGAACCTAAAGATTGCCGGTCTTTGTTTTACCCCTGTTCTTTTCCTTTTCCCTGCATATCTAGAATGTAGGGGGGATAATAGAATCTGGTGGGAAATACAGGAGTAGAAAATTAGTAATTGACTATTTTGTTGATATTTCCCTGACTTCAATCAAACAATATTTGAAAGCTTTGCCATAGGACAAAAGGCACAATTCTAAGTTGGTGGTTCTGATAAGTATCGCAACATGGAGTTGTGTTGTTATACCTGATCCAAAAGTGGGGACATTAATAGTGTCTCTCCTTAAAGGATCCTGGTCTTCAGATTAGGAACATGAAATTCCCCATGTTATTTGATCTTAAGTAGAAATGCTGACCTTTCTCAAATATAGAGCTGTTGTACCTGAACCATAGGAGATCTTAATAATCTCTCTCCAGGAAGGATCCTGGTGTGCAGCTTAGGAACATGAAATTCCCCATGTTTTTTGATCGTAACTAGAGATGCTGAGCTTTTCAAATCTATGCTTACATCCTGCAATCTGGTACCCGGTCTTAATCACATTTTTTTTTTAAATTGGATGAGACCACATAGTATTTATAAAGAAGAAGGGGATATACAAGTATCAGAGTGAAAGCCCAAAGACAAAAGGCCCTATACAAAAGGCACACCAAGGTGTGAAAGAGCTAATAGGGTGTTTCGTTGCATTTTTTTCCCTCTTTCTCTCTCAAATTTAAAAAAGAGAGATAATTCACTTAACTGTGTTTGATAAGTATTCCTTAATTTTTAAAAGAGAAATCAACTCTATTCAAATCTCTTTCTAAAACAAAACACCTCCTGAGTTATTTTTTTTTTGAAATCGTCCGTCTCGTGAGACCCTTCCCCCTCTTCTGCTCTCTCTCTCTCCCACTCCGTCCTCTCTCTCCCCCCCTCTCTCTCTCTGCAACTGCCGGAGGTGCCGGCGCCCCGGAGGGGAAGACCCCCTCCCCCCCCTCTGGTGGCCCCCTCCCCTCCCCCGGCGGCTCCCCCCTCCCCCTGCGGCGGCCCCCCCCTCTTCTGCTCTCTCTCTCTCTCCCACTCCATCCTCTCTCTCTCTCTCTCTCTCTCTCTCTGCAACTGCCAGGTGCCGGCGCCGGAGGGGAAGACCCCCCTCCCCCTGCGCAGCCCCCTCCCCAGCCCTCCGGCTGCCCCCTCCCCTCCCCCGGCGGCTCTCCCCTCCCCCTGCGCAGCCCCCTCCCCAGCCCTCCGGCGGCGCCCTCCCCTCCCCCGGCGACTCCCCCCTCCCCCTGCCGGCTCCCCCTCCCCCTGCACAGCCCCCTCCCCAGCCCTCCGGCGGCGCCCCCCCCCTCCCCCGGCGGCTCCCCCCTCCCCCCGCGGCGCCCTCCCGTCCCCCGGCGGCTCCCTCCTCCCCCGGCAGCTCCCCCCTCCCCAGCCCTCCGGCGGCTCCCCCCCCTGCGACGCCCTCCCCTCCCCCGGCGGCTCCCCCCTCCCCCTGCGGCGCCTTCCCCAGCCCTCCGGCGGCCCCCTCCCCTCCCCCGACGGCTCCCCCCTCCCCCTACGGCGCCCTCCCCTCCCCCGGCGGCTCCCCCCTCCCCCTGCGCAGCCCCCTCCCCAGCCCTCCGGCGGCTCCCCCCCCCCCCTGCGACGCCCTTCCCTCCCCCGGCGGCTCCCCCCTCCCCCTGCGGCGCCCTCCCCCCCCTCTTCTGCTCTCTCTCTCTCTCCCACTCCGTCCTCTCTCTCTCCCCCCCCCTCTCTCTCTCTCTCTCTCTCTCTGCAACTGCCGGAGGTGCCGGTGCCCCGGAGGGGAAGACCCCCCTCCCCCTGCACAGCCCCCACCCCTCCCCCTGCACTTCCGTCCGCCGGGTCTTCGTCGTGTGCAAGGAGGACGGGGGCGATGACGGAGGACTTCCAGCGGTGGATAGTGGGGCGCAGCCCGTCAGAGGAGGTGAGGGAGATCGATGGCTCCGACCACATGGAGAGTTGTCTGCCAAACACATCTACACAAATTTTAAATTTTATAATACTGCTGCCAAACAGAAAGTGTCAATTTTTATCAATTTTAAATTTTAAGTCAAAAATTATGTTGACACAATTTTTTAGATAGAAATAGATTTTTAAAAAAAACTGTTCCCAAACATCCCATAAGCCCCTCCCAAAAATGACAGCAGAGAAGAGCTATCAACATCATATTACAAGATAAAATGGCCCTTCATGGACCTGATCACACACAAAAGAAGCAACCACGTCCGAGATCTCGCTTCTCTCTTGAAGATTCTAGCATTCCTTTCTGACCAAAGAGCCCAAATGGTGGCATGCAAGACAAGCCACAAGAGCACCCGATCCCCTCTTGAGGTCCACTACCGATTCCAAGTGGAAAGCAGCCCCAAAACAGAAGCAGGAATGCTGTCTGAGATATGGAGCTTGGCAAAGATAGTATGTCTTAATCACATTTGAAGCTTAGAATATGAAATATTTTATTTTTTTCTGTGAAAAGGTGTGACGGTAGCACACTAGAAAATAAAATCTTTTGGGATCTTGACCTCAAGAATCCATGCACCCAACTGACAAATGAAAAATTCCAATAGAAGTGTGCCTCAGTATTCAAAGCTCCAGGGAAGGAAAAATGAGTCCTACTTGATTTTTCCCAAAGGCTCTATGCAGTTGCTACCAAACAGCACAGATAGGCTGTCCAAACGTTCTCAATGCACAGATAAAACACAGTGAAAAGAAAATTTTAAAAAATCAAAATCAAAGCAAAAAGTCAATATATGGGACATCTAACCATTCTAAATCATTTTAGTAGAGAATATAAAAGCTTCTGTAAGCCTTGTGCTTTTACTTTTTGCCCAGAAGGACTATCTATGTATGTTTAATGGTTGTTCCAAGTTGAATAAGGATTAAACTGTCACTATGGATATAACATAAAAATACAACATGATCATTGATGTTAAACTGATCATGATATTGCTGTTGGCCTCTCCACTCTTTATCGGTTGACAATGAGGATATTAGTGGGAACTCTATTTCCTAGTTCAGCTTAGTGCATTTCCAAGTTCCAACTTGCAGTATGTTTTTCCTTTCCGAGTGAGGAAATTGTTTATGAACTTTGTAGATTGGTGTCTCTAGTTGCCAGCTTACCTGTGGCAGTGCTCATTCTCTATAAATTTGAAGCTTCCACTTCTGCATTAAATATTGTTGGAAGACTTTCTTTTTGGCACAATGCCACTAAATTCAGTGCACCCACTCTTGGAAAGTTTATTACTTTTCTTAACATTATTCACTTGTATATCAAGCTGCCTGCATACTTGAAAAGAATCAATAATGTCCCAAAATTGTTACAAACCATTTGTGTTCCCACTTTTAGGCTGGTGGTCGAGCTCCCAGGAGGATTGGTGGCAGGAATGGGCCCTTCAGAGGTCGGGGTAATGGTAATAAAGCTGGCTTTGTCCACCGCGCAACCCGCTCTGATGGTAGGGCTCTTTTCCGAGGCAGAGGACGAGGAGCACGCATTGGTAGGGGTAGAGGCAGGCAATCTGATCAATTGGTCTCTGAGGTGCAGTCAGACTCTGCTGCTAATGAGTCAATTACAGAACCAGAATTTTCAGATGCCCGAGTGTCAGTTCCAGCACAAGTGCTGCCTCAGCAACCTTTCCTCCCACTTGCCTGGTGTGATATCTGTAGGGTTGGATGCAACAGTCTAGAGATCCTTGAGCAGCATAAGAATGGGAAGAGACATAAGAAAACCATTCAGAGATTACAGGGAATGCAGGCTCAACAGAAACTCTTGACTGAAACCCAAGGACAACCTTGTATGCAGGGAGTTGATGAGAGTCAGACTCAACCACAACTTGAATCTCAAGAAAAGGTTATCAAACTTGCTGGTGGTATTATCCAGGAGGCCAAAGCGGACAATATTGATGAGAGTCAGACTCAGCCCTCTACTATCTCTGAGAACTTGCAAGAAGCCTTGACAGGTGAAAACATAATCAAAACTGAGTCACAGGTCCAGGCTGTTGTTGAACTGTCAGAAGGCAGAAAAAAAGATGATTTTGGTGGGAAGAATACTCCAAAACGGAAGATACAGAGGTTTGGCCGGGGTGGCAAGAGGCTAAGGACTTCTCAACCCATGAGTAGAAAACAAGCACGCCCAAAGGAGCAACCCAGGGTCTGCACCCTTTGCACTGTCATATGTGAAACACAGGCTGTTTTTGATTCCCATACAGCTGGTAAGAAGCACTGTTCACGCATCAAGAGGTTCCAGGGACAGGCTGTGTATGGGCCTCTGAATGTATATATTCCACCAAACCAACCATCGATTTATGACCCCTCGGGGCCACAACCACTATATTTTGGTCTTCAAACACAAGGGATGGTCCCCCTGACAGCATATGAGCCTCAACAGTTGTCAGAAACCTTTGGGTTGCCTCAACAAGTACAAGGTGGGCAAGCAATTCCTATGCCTCTTGTTGAGCATTCTCGGGACCAAAATGCCGTTTCTGCATCTGAAGCAGGGAAGGATGTTGTGGCTGCAGGAGTGGCACCTGGTGATGCTTTTACAGAGGCAGAATCTGCTTTCGCTTCTACGAAGGATTCCGAGACAGCTTTTGCGACTGAGGATGCTGTTGAAGCAGAAGCTGGCTCCGCAACTGAAGGTGGTGTTCTGGAAGCTGACAATGCGATCACCGCAGAGGATGCCGATGGCAAAGCAGAAACAGGCTTGGTGTCTGGGGAAGATATCCCCGCCCCAGACTACGGAGTTGCCTCTGCTGAGAATGTTATACCAGGACTTGACATCAAGGTCCAAGAATCCAGTGTTAACTGTTAAGGATGAAACTGGCAACCAGGATATAACTTCGCATTGAGTGGCCCGCATTTGAGCTCACCTGATGGCTTTAATCACTTTGTTTTGGTGGACTTTTACTAGCTAACTGCCTGGTTTTTGAGCTTAGGATAAGGTTCTCCCTCTTTCGTTTCTCACTTCATTTTCATTTTTTCTTGGCTCTTCAAGATGAATCAGCCAAATTGCCACCAACATTCCGTGATTTGCTTTGTTTTGTGCTGAGGTCTGAATGTGAAAATCTTTTAGGAAACCCTTCCAAACGTTCCTCTACCAAGTAGAAACAAAGAAAATGGTTGGGAGAACGTCTAGGCCCAGAAATTTTTAGAACTACATGGGCATGCATGATAACGAAGGGCAGCGGGTGAGATTGGAACGAGAGTACGATGCTTCTTGGCACAGATTAAGCGTTCGGAGTTCTTGGTGGGAGCTCGATGCTGGGTAGACAAGGAGAAGTGACTGGAGAATGCACATTTGATCTGCAATGTTTCTGCCCAGCACATTACTCCTGGTCCATTAATTCTCGTAAGAGTGTTTTCTCCATAACTCTCTCTTCCTCTTTCGTCACGCTAGTGGAAAACTGTCTGATCAGCTGACCAGATGCCTCTGTTACGTGGAGAAGTCTGTCAAATCTATCTTTAATGGAAACGGCCTCATCAGCTGATTGCATGACTCGAGAGTGGCAAAGACACGTTGCGTTGTAGAGGGTAGAAGGAATGATAAGCTCCCTGTTATCATTTTCTGATCATTACGCTCCTACATTGGTGGTTCATACTTTTCTTATCAAGGTATGTACAAGAAAACTTTAGTATTCTCAAAAGTATTTTTTTTTCACAACTAGGAGATTTGTCTACCCTAAGGAGGCAGATAATTTTAGTTTGAAGCACCATAGGGAACGATATTCTCCCTAGTCCATATAGACTTCTTTCGTGGACTCTGATATAAATTCTCAAGAAGAAGAATATGTGGGTTAGATCTCTTCTCTTATTACATAACTGCAATAAATAAGATATGAATCCAACAATTTTGGGCGGTTAACAGTGCAGTATTGTTGATGCCTAAAAATTCAAGAATTGATCCCACAATTCGAGTTTGAAAGACTTTCATGCAAGAACAGCCAGGGCCATGAGATTTGATCCCACAAGCCTCGGCCCCACGTTGGGGAGGAGGATCTTGCCCATGATCCCTATCGAATGTCATCTGGTACGAGGTAGCACTGTTTTGTTCCACCTTGCATGTAGTTGGAACCCTAGTGCGCGTCCAATACGGGATGAAAATCTCGGTCGGCGGGATTTTCTTGCGCCGTCGCCCGTCAGATCTAATTGGCAATTTTATAATGTATCAAATAGAAAATTATCTACGTGCCTAAATAACAAAAATATTTTTATATGCGCTTATATAAGAATGCTGCAATCTTTTGATCTTAAAGATTACTTATGTTAGAATCTTTGAACTTGAATCTTTATAGAGGCCTCTGAATGAAAACTAAAGCCCTAGAACATTTTGAAATTTGAGTATTATTTTCAATACATCATATGTAAAAACGTAGCCGAAAAATATTTATCTCAAGCACCTGACCCAACCGAAGAACCTCACTTTTCCTCCCCTCTTGCTCTTGATTTCTCAAACCCATCAAAACTACCCGTGTCTTTCCCTGATTATCTGAACATCTCTGTGATCTTTCATCTACGAAAATGATTATCTGAACACCTCTTCCCTTATTGCGGCGTTACATGGTATGTTATGTCTCTATACGGACTATTGGAGATGGACCAGAAAAAAAAAAGGGACCAGAAAACCGAGAGCAAGCTGGACAAATGTGATGTGTTTATTACATTATATAGACTAACAAATTTCTTCATTTTTTTTTGTTGAACGAAGACAGAGAATTTTCTTGATCAATTAAAGATTCTATGGCAACAAATCCTGTGGTCTTTATTATTTATTATACATGGACGAAGAAATGAAGCGATCGGTTTGGCGACGAGCTCAAGCGTCGGAGGGGCCAAGCCAGTGCCTCCCATTGACGAAGCTCTTCGCCAGGAACGGCCTGGCCGACTGGTAATCCAGCTCCCGCGCCCACGACACGCCGCGCACCGCGGCTGCGCCGGGGCCCCAGCACTTGTACACGCCGAAATACGCCGTCCTGCGCAGGTAATCGAGCATAAGCAAAGGAATTATAGCAGAAGCTTCCTCTGTATCTAATCTTCCAAGGGGTTATCTTGATGGGTCTCCCCCTGCTGCAAGTTGCAGGGTGAGCAATGGAAGAGGGGAGGGGGAGGGATCCTCTCACCTGTTCTTGCCGGTGGAGTGGTCCCAGTCGTCCCAGCCGCCGGGCGCCACCACGTCGTCGAAGTAGGTATAGGAGTAGACGATGCGGGAGTACTGCCCCATGGCGCGCCCCACGTAGAGCGGCCCCGTGCCGGTGACCGTGCACTTGACGAAGGCGAAGCCCGTCTGCTCGCAGGGGGCCTTCCTGTCCTGCGCCGCGATCGACCCGAACCTCGTCGCGATCGAGTGCAGCTGGCAGTTCTGCAAAGATCACACCTTCCACCATAAACAACAACAGCAGCAGCAGCACTATGAAGTGACCACAGAGCTTGGCATCCAAGGGTGGAAGCACTAGCTGCTGCTCCTACCTTGTACATGGAGCGACCATTGCCGAAGATGAAGTCGATGGACCCCTCGATGTAGCACTCCTTGAAGTAATGGCGCCCGGCGTCGTCGCAGAGCGTGTCCTGCGCCCCGTAGAAGCCGCAGCCGAGGAAGTACGCCTTATCCCCCGATATCCGGAACGCCGCCGCCTGCCACCCCTCCATGCCCGGCAGCGGCGCTGGGGCCGTGTTCTGCGTACGAAACCAACCCACAGAGGCAACACACCATTAATTAGTCCCGGGAAATCTCCTGGGTCCCCATATGCCTCCCTGCCGGAGAATATCCAAGTAAAAATAAAGGATTTTGAAATGAGGAGCGGCAACAAATCTGGGAGTTCTTGCAGGGGGCAACTGGTGTTCATCCAGCCGGAGGCGACGCAGACCAGTAGATCTCAGAAGTTCCCACGGAACAGAGTTGGGCCACTTACCTTGAAGCTGATGTTTTTAGCAGTGAAGTAATTAGCAAACACACTGACAGAGGCCGTGTGGTATGTCCGCAGCTGCTGGCCGTCGGGCCCCCGGTCGCTCGCCCTGTCGTGCCACTCGATCACCGTCGTCTCTCTCCCCGCTCCCTGGAAGGTGATGTAAGGCTTCGTCGCCGGAACCACAACTTTCTCTCTGAACTCATCACAAGAAAGAAGAAGAAGAAGAAGAGAGAGAGAGAGAGAGAGATGAATAAAACTCCTTCCTAGATACAAACTTTAACGAAACTGTGCACAAATGGAGGACAAGTAAGGAGACCCATCGCAGGAAGACCGCGCGAGACCAGAGGGCAGTCGACCGGGGATTACATGTACGCGCCGGCGTGGATGTGAACGAGGACCTTCTGCGTATTACCCTCGGGGATGGAGTCGACGGCCGCCTGGACGGACAGGAAGTTGCCGGAGCCGTTGCCGTCGACGGTGATTACCCGCTGGCCTGTCGGGCCGACCCAGTGGTGGCGCCGGCGCGTGGCTTTGAGGCTGCAGGCGCTGCTCAGGTGCGGGGACGGGGCCAGGAGGAAGAAGCAGAAGAAGAGGAGAGTTGGCAGGTTGCCCATTGGGTGGCAGGTCGGTCGAGGGTGGCCACAATGGGGAGGGGACATCTGCGAATCCAAAGGTCGACAGTCTCTGGTGCGTCGGGAGATACCCAGATATTTAAAGGCGGCGAGTGGACGAGGTGGATGTTAACAGCGGCTCGGTAACAGCAGAGAGAGAAGTGGAGTGGGATGGTTGGCCCAACGGTCGTGTTGCTGCTTTCTCCGGCGACCTTTTTCTTCATCAAAACCGGTGGTCCGAGGCCTTTGTCAGCACGTCCTTGTGGGGTCGACGCTGGAAAGTGATCGGACCTTGATGGGAAGCCCCGCCGGGAGGAAGGGAGCGGGCGCTGCTTTGCGAGTAATAAGCTGCTTCTTCGGGGCTGCATGCAAGAAGCCTCCGCACTGCCGGAAGCTCAACACCTTTTCTTATCATCTAATTTGGCACACCAAAAAAACACACATTATGACTCCCTCTTTTAAACTGTCAGCTCAATATTTACTGTTGTTTAGTGACGTGGCACACTCTTAACACCATCTTTTTACACCAAATTAATTTGACACTATAAACTAATTAAAAGTGATGCTGAATATTGAGTTCGCACTTACGAAAGAGAGTAGTAATAACGTGTGTTTATTTGTTTGTCGAATTTGGTCCCAAAAAAAGGAGCTAGGGAATCATTAATTTTCAATGTAAGTAAACCGATTTCTTTGTGAAAGCTTTGCATCCAAACAACCCTCGACAAGAAGTTGGGGCTTATGATCTGGAAGCTGCTTCTAACGGGGAAATGCCGAGGAACAGCCCGAAGGGGATAAGCACGAAGGAGATCAGAGGGGCAGCCTCGTTGCTGCTGGGTCACTCATGTTTTTACCCTTTAATTAAGAGGGACATGCCTTAATTCCCTTAGATCAGATCAAGGTTCATCAAGTCGGTGATCTATATCAGATTGGGATAGCTCTGACTTGATACGGTATGCACGAGTCTCATCTGACTCGGGTCGACTCGGTCGTCTCTCACTTCACCCGGTAGACTTTTCTTCTCCTATCTCGGCGCCTTCCCACCCTGGCATAGGTCCCCGGCGCCCCCCATCTCGGTAGCCCACCCCGGTGCCCCCGCCTCACCCCCGGCAATCTCCCACCGTGGCTGACAATTAACATCCCTTTTGACCGGATCATCCTCGACACCGTCAGATCTTGTCTATCACTGTCGAATCCTTACTGAAGCACGCCTAGAAGTATGTAGAGAAAGGTAGAGGGAGAGGGAGGAGTAACTCGATCCGAGTCGATCGAATTGTATCTCGAATTTTCGTGAATCCGAATAGATGTGTCCGAGTCACCCCGACTCAGACCGAGTTAACGAACCATGGATCAGGTTAGTGCCCAAAACCCTAAGTAAGACCAGGTGAGGCTAAAGTAGGGCCAGGTGAGGCACCGATTTGGGTTGAATTCTTATGTTCCTCTATGTCCCGATAGATTTATATGGAGGCGAAATACGTTCATGTGGGAGACTTTAGCCCGTGATCAACGGGGCAGTGGATTATTATGATGATTATTATTCTATCTTAAAAGATAAAAGAACAGAAGATTGGCATTCCCTAGCCAGTGCTCTGTCTTCATGTTTGGTTGTCTCACATGTCAGGAATGGGAAGGGGGCAGAAAGAAAGGAAGGACAAGCAAAGCATCCCTGCGTGTGTAAACTTGTGGAAAGGGAAGGTGGTGTGAAGAAGTTAGACCCGACTCCAGAGTCATCGTCACTTCACCACGGATATATACGGCGTTCGTGTAATGATGATGTGAGTAATCCCATTTCTGAGAAGGAGAGAGAGAGAGAGAGAGAGAGAGAAAATTGATGTGGGCAATCCTTCCACAGACAGTCAGAGAGTCCATGATGGAGACCACCCGAGTCAAAACCTGTAGGAGTAATTATATAGTACCCTCTAGAATTCTTAGAAATTATTTCATAACCTTTTATTCTTCCAATCATCATGTATGCATGTTAAGGAGAGCAATCCTTCACCTATGTGTACCCCTTAGCATCTTCATCCATACCCTTTTTACTTAATCTTGGTCTGACTCGTTGCTCCAAATGACTAATCGACCTTTGTTAATTTGCTCTCCTTTCGCATACAATGGAAACGAGTAAACTGTCCTAGAGTTAGATATATCTTACAATAAAAACACTTTAAATGCATCAATTATTTTTGGCAAGATGGAGACAGAATATTCTCCCCAAGTTGTTAAGTCAGAGGGATGCGACTAACTCATATTCATTAATTAATTAATGATGAGGATATATATATATACATATATACACATATATATATATATATATGATCACTCAAAAAAAAAGAGCATACACATTATAAAAAGAAAGTTTCTAAAAGTATATAATCAGTAACTGTTTCAAACCTTCACCACACAATGCCCAAAAGGAACCCCAACAAATTACACAAGACTCTCATAACCTTAATCTCCAAGGAATAGAAAAAAAAATTGTGGTGAACCTCCCCGAAACCCATACGATAGAAAAGTAGCTTTTGGTGGGAGGGAGGTGGGTGGCCATGAGTGGGCTTCCCCAACGGTCACATTGCCCTATGGGGTTAGGGGCGGGAGGGGGGTGATGAAGCCACACACACACCATGGCCAAATGGAATGGAGAGCATATGGAGGCTGATGGAGAGTCGGGGACTGCGTTACTGACTGCAGCATGGCGTTTAGCCTTTTGTATTGTAGCGAAAGCTGCAGCCCCACACAGATATGAGACAAATTTTTTATTGGTATCCGTTGGGGCACCGTTGCGTCCCGTCCTGCCGTGTTCAGTCGCGGGGAGCGAGCGAGTGGGGGGAGGCGAATGGAAGGAATGCCAGGGTGGACGGGCGCGTGCGGCGGGGCTGTTGTTGTTGCGCGGGCACCCGGGGAGGACCGTGGCGGGGTGTTTGCAGAACACGAATGCCCAGGTACTTTCGATAAATTACGAGAATGCCATCCATGCAAGGGGAGATGGGCCAGTAGTGTCCACATGGGCCCTTTTCTTTTCCGGGGACGGTGGGGGGGGGGGTGGGGGACCCTTTCCGCATTTACGCCGATCACGGCGAGGGGCGAGGGGGACCCTGGGGGGCAGGTGGGGCGTGACGAACGGAGTGTGGGGCAACGCCGCAATAGCGTTCACATGAACCTGGTGTAGAGGATAAACTTAGAATATGATGAGTTAATTACGTGTTTATCTGAGTCATGAGTAGTGTTAAGGGGGGGGGGGGCTCACACTCTTTGGTATTCGACTTATGACTCTCTTGATCCGATCATGTGAGATGGATGAAGTCGGTCTCGAATTCACGTTTGACACTCTCTGAGTTTTTTTACCATTATTCTATTTTTAGATTAGATGAGGTTAAAAAAAAGTGTGACAAAGTTGGACGGTAAAAGATACGGTACCATTCTATTTGTTTTTCAATCATCCACTTTGTGGTGGTGTAGATTCAATTTCTTAGGTGAGAATAGATTATTTTGGAATAGAATTAATTTTTATTTTATAATTGCATCCATATCGCTGTGATCCATTATAATTGTATTCGTATCTCTAAACTATATTACCTTTTCAGGATAGCATATTCTATTTTATAATTCTACGTTTTTCATAAGTCATGTGTATATACTCCTATAACTGATAAATCATCTATGTCGACTATCGTTTGTATAACTTAGTTTTTGAAAAATTAAGACAGAAAAAGACTAATCTATTTTTATTTAATCTTCTTGCATAATTAAAATAATGATACATGCACTCTTATAATCTTTCATATTATCTTATATATGTTATAAAAATCTTATATGTTATAATCTCAACAGAAATATTCGGTTAAATCTGATGGTGCTAGAATCTAAAGAGCATAACTGAAATAATATTGTTTACCATGGGGGTATATATATGACAATATCAAGAATATGGAGATACAAAGTGGAATATGTAAATATGTAATTATGTATGATTATGGAGAAATATAAGTAGGGATTTTTACTTTTTAGTCTCTACAAATATGTATTTCTTTTTTAGTATCTTAAATATAACTATTTCTTTTAAAATCTTTACAATTGATTATATATGAAAAATCCATGCCATTTGATCGGTCAATGAGAGTGACATTGAACCCAAGTTAGCTTTACTCAACCGTGGTAAAAGACTAAAATACCCCTAGTTAAGTTGTCGACCCTCTTCTCACCCACCCCACGGGAGATCTCGCCGCCGCAGTGGTGACGACCAGGGGCAGACAGGGCCGCCGCTAGAGATTACTATGAGCTCTAAATGATGTCACACAACCAAACCAACTGGAACAGGGGATCATCACAATTGAAACAAGATATCGGATGTAGAACTGAAGGGAGTAGAAGAACTCCAGAAAGAGCTACAGAGGAGGAAGGAGGAATGAGTAGGAAGAACAAGAAGAGCAGGGAAGTGTGCAGAGGTCATAGAGAAGTGGGACAGGTGTATGGGTTTCCAATCTGATGGCCCTTTCCTTGCCATCCGCCTTCTATTTATATTCTCCATACAACTACAATACAGGAAGATTAGAGTTACGCCACACTAATCCAGTGAGTCTCCAACCGATTGTCACAACTCTAACAAAAATACAACAATTCCAACTACACTAACTACCACTAAAAATACCTAACAATACTCCCCCCTTTTAATTAAATCGACCTTGTCCTCAAGGTCGAACCAAATAAAAGAAAATAAGTATAACACTTCAAAGCTTTCAATCACTCAGTAGTAGGCGTTGGCTCAGGTGGTGGGCGATATCGGTAAATAAGGAATTGGCATTTGGTTTGGCCTGATATTAGAGTCTCATTGCGAGTATGGGAATTCTTTTAACAATCCCATGGTAGAAGAACGAGACTCCCAATTCTGGTATACACGAGCTATATATAGGTGTCCGCAATGCAGCCTATGGTGTCCAGCCAAGACCCAACAAATGCTAACAACATCCATATGCCTTCCTTGGTATCCCCTGTAGTGCCAACATCATTAAGCTTCAATTATGTGTAAACTGGGTCATCAGAAATGACAACAGCACCCCATTGGAGGCCAATAAGCCATCCTCTTAAACCATTTTTCACAATCCTGTAGCTGCTCACGTATGTGTGGGACAATGTGACAAAGCTCCTGCATAACAATTGATAGTGCATTTAATTGCAGACTAATCCCGAACTAAAATTAGGATAATTTGAGCCCAGATGTGAAATTATCAAGCTCGGCAATAATTGGTATAGCAATTTTGCTCTTGTCATCACCCATGTGCTTCAATGTCTCATAGGTTATAGGGACTGCTAAAGGTAGTTTATTTTGCTGAATAAAATCCTCCAAAAATACTCCTTTGAAAGGGGCATTAAAAGACACTTTGTTGATTGTAACTGAGATGGATAGAGACCAAAGTAGGGACTTTGACAAAGTCATATCGTACCATAACATCCTCCTGGAAGTCTTTTGCTACAGAAAACCATATTTTTTGTTGTATTTCATTGCAAATTTAGCTATCATAGAGCCATCTAGACTGAAGCCAATGAGTATAGGAAAGTGAGTTTCAGCTACTTAACAAATTTGTGAATAGCAAAATCTGACTCAATAATAACAACACCAGGTGCAATAAAGTTTCTCAAATATGGAACAAGTCGATCAAGTTCCCTTGGACCAAAGTAGTCTATTGAAATGTCATATATAAAGACCTTCACTGTAGGATGCCCATCAATTTCATACTTAGAGGCAAGCATGGTATATATATCAGCATTTATCTTGGTAAGCACTTTGCTACTAACAATATCTCCACCATGTGTCAAAACTAAGTCAACATAATGATTAGGTGAACTGGAGAACACCCTTGGACATTTATACAGGTTACGTGCAAAGCAAACCACATCATGTTCATGTACTTCTACTGTAGGGGGTTTAGAATCAGTGCCATAACTGTTATGTTGAACATATGATGTTGGATCCTCACAAACAGACGTAGAGACTAGAGATTCTGGCTCATCTTCACATGAACAGTTCTCTTTACAAGGATGAGAGTCTTTGTGAGCCCGAGACCCTAAGAAATTCAATATGCTGACAAAAATGCTAAAGGACACGACCTCCACAGAATGAGGAACCGATGGTTTTATTGGAAATCTGACCACAGTCACCCTCAGCTTCAGAGGGATCCACTTCAATCAGAAAAGTTCGGAACCAATTGCATGTTGTAGAACTAGCTTCAGATTCAGAAAACTTAGTCCCGTGGCGAATATGCTGATTTCTCTCGGTACCAACAACCACATAATTTCACATGATTTCACATCACAACTAAAAGCAATCTGCTCAAAGAGGGAGTTACTACCAAGTAAAAATCTGCTACTTCATTCAGTTCCAACTGGTACAGTAGACCATGCAACATTCTCTTCAGGGGTTGCAGACGAGGAAAGAACTAGAACAGAAACAAGAATGGGCGCAGAGGAATAAGCAGGGTAGAGGAAAGAAGAAGAAACTAGAGACAAAGTAGACCTGGGAGAATGAGGGTTGTATTCAGTAGTAGAAAAATGAGCAAATGTGTTCTTGAAAAATTCCATAGATGAAGTCAACCTAGATGGCCATAATCCAACATTTCTCTGCATCCCATGTGGCCTAGGAAATGATGAGATAATTGAGGTCAGAACACTTGCAGGACTCAAATTAGGAGACGACAGTTGGAAGGACTGAGAACTCAGAGTAGGCAGACTAATTTCTCCAACAAGAACATGAACAACTGGAGAAGATGCAATAGTGAGTTGGGGTTTGAGTTCTTGAATGATCTTGATGCAAAGGTCTAAACTAGTGTAAGCCATAGGTCAATGGACATCAATCGAACCAGAAGATGAGGAGAAACTGATGTTATCAGAAGCAAAAGGCAATATAGAACAAGAATTTCGTGCAGAAGCTCCAAGAACAATAGAACTTGATTCTCTGGCTGCACAGGAAATCGTGGCCGCTAGATCTTGAGGATGGACCACAGGAGAAACATTGAAGTGGTCCTTCAGAGCTTGGATGCTGGATTCCAGAGCTGAGAGACTTGCACGAAGAGGAGCAAACCCGACATGCACAAACATCTGCACCCGGCGCTGGATGGATTGCTGAAGTAGAAATAATTCTTCAAGAGCCATCGATCTTGAAGAGCTAGGATTTTCCAAGGAGATAAGGCAATGCTCGGAGTGGACTCAGACACCAATTTGTTACGGATGAAACGTCGCAAAAGATTGCTCTAAACTTTGAATGTCATCGCACAGCCAAACTAGCTAGAACAGGGGATCATCACAACTAAAACAGGGTATCGGCGAAGTAGAACTGAAGGAAGTAGATAAACTCCAGAAGAGCTACAGAGGAGAAAGAAGGGATGAGCAAGAAAAACAAGAAGAGCAGGGAAGAATGCAGAGGTCGCAGACAAGTGGGATAGGTGTTTGAGTTTTCCAATTTGATAGCACTTTCCTTGCCCATCTGCCTTCTATTTATATTCTCCATGCAACTACAATACAGGAAGGTTAGAACTACGCCACACTAATCCGGTGAGTCTCCGACTGATTTTACCGACTTTAACAAAAAACACAACAACTCCAACTACACTAATTACTACTAACAATACCTAACATAGATGCGAAGTGAGGTGCGGGCGGTGGGGTCGAGGGGGACGTGGCCTCCTCCCTCCGGGGAGAGGGAATGAGAAAGCAACGTCAGGGGAAGACGATGCCCGCACTGCAGGGGCTTCGGTCGCTCCCGTTCAGGAGCTCATCTTCCTTTTCTCTGTTGAGCAAGAACACGAGAACAAGAACGTTACGATAAGAACACGAGAACCCACAAGGATGTTGAGGAGGAGAGGGAGGAGATGAACCATAGACGTCGGGCCAGAAGAGTTCTGGAAGACGGAAGCAGAGGTATTGCCATGTGTAGGGTGGGTCTAGAAGGAGAATCTGAATTGCCTATATTCCTCCTTGATGCCTTGTTGATACCCACCAGAGTTCATCTTCCAATTGAACACTTCGGTTGGAAAAGTTCCGGTGGCCAGAGATGGCAGGAGCTGTAACAAGGGAACCTAGGAATTGTGAACAATTCGAAAGCAATGCAATTCAAAAAAGGGAATTAGAAAGATCCAAAGATTTTCGTATCATAAGTTGAACTTCATAGCAGGAGAAGACATGGGTTCGTCTAACATGATTACAGAAGCAAGGGAAGAACTTCATAGCAGGAGAAGACATGGTTTCGTCTAACACGATTACATAAGCAAGGGAAAAGTTTGACATGACAGACTCAATCAAAACTTAATAGGCACCGGCATTCACGTTAGAAAAAGAAATAAGAATAGGGAAGTCCAAGAGCTCCGCAGGGCTGAGCCTGGCCATTACGGCGAAGTACGACGAAGGAGAGGCTAGTGGCTAGATGGGTAGCGACGGCGGGGGCATGGACTTGAACGTGGGTAGGTCTGCCATTGCACCCCGGGTGCGCCCTTCCCTCCTTCCACTCTCTCTCTCTCTCTCTCTCTCTCTCTCTCTCTCTACGTACGCACCCCACCCCCCACCGTGTGCTGGCACCGAAGTCCCTCTGGCGCTCTCCCCTACTCTCTCTCCTCCCATTCAGGAGGTCATCTTCCTTTTCTCTGTTGAGCTCAGGAATGGGCACCTCAAGAGTAGAAAGCCCTACACCCATACTTTTCTCTCGTTCCGTTCTGTTGAGGGAGACATGCCCTACAGGGGCTCCGATCCCTCCGTTCGCTAACGATGCAGATGGAAGAATGTTTGTATGCAGCCTTGTCCTGAGCAAAGACATTAGATGGAGGAATATCATCGCCACCGTGCCGAGCCCCCGACTCGCCAGCAATTCAACAGTTTAAAAAGTTAAATGAAAAAAAAATTAAAAATATAAATTTAATTTTAAATATATCTATAATTTTAAATAATTTTTAAACTGTTCGATAGAAGATGAGTTATGTGGTCCAATAGATGAGGTGAGTCTGTCACACTTATATTGCACATCAAGGTCGAGCCAAATTCTCTCCTCAATTTCGGCCTAATGTAATAAGTCATGGCCAGCCACTGGCTCAACTGAACAAAAAAAAAGAAGAGATTTTTGTTTTTGAAAACTAAATGCAATTGCCCGAGTGTTCTTGATCCAAACGGTCTCGATTCGTATTTCCTGCCACCAGCGGCGTGGGGACGACGAAAGAAGCAGCTGCCCGCGATAATGCTGCAGCAGCTGCTCCTTCCCTGCGGCTCGTCACCGCCGCCTCGGTCGCCGTGGCTGCCTCCACCTAGAACGACCTGGAGGAGTCCCCACCTGAAATTTCCTCCCCGCCCTCGTCGGAGTGCCACCAGCGGCTTCAAGGCCGCCGCAGCTCCCGGCCCTCCACCTAATAAGGTAGCGGCGGTGGGAGCAGCAGCGGGGGAAGAGGACCCCCTTCCAGCTACCCCCGCTCTCCTCCCGAATGCCCTCCGGCGGCAAAGGGACCCAACTTGGCGTGGCGGCTTCAGCCTGGGGGTCGACCTTGGCGACTCGAGGACCGGCCTCGCCCTCGGCAAGGGCTTCGCCCCCCCTCGAACCCTCGAGGTAAGCGGCTCGGCACTCTTTTTGGCTCCTTCCTTCTTTGGATTTCCGTTGGTTCGGTGTTTCCTTCCTCATTTTTAATTTTTCTTCGAAGTAGGTGTTGGAGCTGCGGGGGCAGAAGCTGGAGCTGCGGCTATTGGAGATTGCCAAAAGAGAGGTCCGGATTGGGGACGGAGGCCCCCTTGCTTTTCGAATGTTTCTGCCGATCAATTACCCGATTTTGCAATTGATTTGACTTCTTTCGCGGGACTTAGGAGGTGAACGAGTTCATCGTGGGGCTCCCGAGATCCTGGGATGGGAAGGAGACACCGCAGTCCAACAAAGTCCGGAGCATCGCGGGCAGGCTTGCCATACGTGCTGCAGAGAGGTAGTGGCATTATTATGTCTTTTAATTTTTGTATTGCTTCTTAGTTCTCCCTCCTGCTGTGATTCGACCATCCCCATTCAGTTTATATTGTATCTTAATTCAAAATTTTACTGAAGCTAAGATGAGATCTTTGTCTCATCCATGACTTGATGACATGATGGATTTCCTTTCATTGTCAAATTTGAACTGTTTATCTTGTTGCTCACTCAACAATGTTCTGTAGAACATTTGCTTCATTTCGGAGTGACATATCACTGGTTGCTCTGCAGAATGCAAATGGATGCATTCAATCACCTACCTGTTTTATTCTACACTTTGTGGTTTGTCTACTTCTATCTATAGTCGATATTCATTTTTTTTTTTTTTTGAGAATTTGTTTCAATTTGCTTGTCATAGTGTTTCTTGATAGTCATAACACTCCTGCTGCTCTAGCTTTCCAGTATGATTTAGGAACTGCTACTGACTTCATCCTGGCCTTTGGACAATTCAGGGGTTGGAGAACATATCTGCAAGATGAACATGGGACAACAGTAGAAGCCCTTGATTATATGATTAATTTGTAAGTTTTTATGATTAGTCTCAGCTTCGTATAATTATTTGGAAAAGAAATTTCTTCATTGTCAATTAATTTTTTGTCTCCTCTTTGTCAGCTTTTTGATCTTTACTTCGGAAGCCTGCATGGCAAGTTCATCCTTCACATGTTTACATGTACACTGCATTGATCAGACTTATGGAGTCTTTTCACTCTTAACTGACCAAATTATCTGTTTCTTTCCGTGGGGTTTGGTATAATTACGTGGCTCTGCTTTAGGTGGAATTCTTTTATTCATGTAGAGAAAATACAGTCCATATGTCTTGTACATGGTCTCTTGTGTGTCGTACATGGTCTCCTGTATGGTGTTATCCTGCTATACATGGTCATTTCCTAGAAGTCACTTAGTTGACCTAAAACACCACCAAACGTAAAACTGATGATAGATTTAGAAGAAGGATATATTTAAATGGGAAATCAAATGAGATGAACCTTACGGCTCTAAAGTGTTGTATCATTCTTGAGAAGTTTTATCCAAGGAAAAACTTGGTTTATAATTTAACAGCTAACATATGGATCACTTCTTAATATGCACCGATGTCTTTGTTGGCTGGTTGTCACTATTGTTAGCTCTTAGTGTGCTTATGCAATGAGTAGGTCTGTGGGGTGATTTCATGCATCCACTAGGATTTATTGTCTCTCAAAGTGTTGTTAACAACTTCATTATGATCTTCCCCCTCTCGTCACTCATCAAAGTGAATGGTACTGTAGAATTCTCAGCATCGAGAGGGGGATGAGAGAAGGAGAGAGTTGCGAACAGTTTTGGGAGAACAAGATGGCCGAAAAACAGGGGCCAATCCCATCATGACTATATATATTAGCTTACACTAATTACAAAGAAGGCCACTTAATCATTATGACCTAATTACCCTTCGACTTAAGAGGGTGATCAGACCATAAGGTTACAAATACAATACACAAAATATATAGACAGAAATACCCCTGTGCTAACTAGGCCTGCGGCCTACACTCCCCCTCAAGCTGAGCATGGATGTCTCGAATGCAGCTTGGATAGAACTGAAATAAACTGATCTCATGACAGCCCTTTGTTAAGAACATTAGAAACTTGATTTGCAGACCGAACATAAGGCAGACAAATCTCTCTAGAGTTCAATTTCTTCTGTATGAAGTGACGATCAATCTCAATATGTTTAGTGTGATCATGTTGAATAAGGTTATTAGCAATATTAATTACTTCTTTGTTATCACAATAAAGTTTCACAGGAATATGAACTTGAACTCCGATGTCTTGTAGAAAAAGCTTCAACTATAGCATCTCGGTGACTCCCTGTATTATATTTCTATACTCAGCTTCGACACTAGACCTTGCACACAGTCTGTTTCTTGTTGCGCCAAGTAACAAGATTTCCACCTAAAAAGGTACAATACCTGGTAGTGGACCGTCACTCATCTCGAGAGCCTACCCAATCTGCATCTGTGTAACCCTCAATATTGAGGTGTGCTGCCTTGGTATACAACAATCCTTAGCCTGGACAAGACATACCTCAAAATTCTTTCAACGACTTGCATATGAGGCTTACGTAATATATGCATAAACTGGCTAACAATGCTCACAACATAAGCAATGTCCATTTGCGTAAGAGACAAATAGAGTAGCTTACCAACAAGGTGCTGGTATACTCCTTTGTCATGATCAGATAACAGCTCACCAGTAGTGTCACATAACCCATGATTTGACTCTATAGGAGTATATGCTGGCACCCCAATTTCCTTGTTTCTTTACTTCCACTGACATATATAGAGACCATGTTAAGATTTTGCAACTTCAATGCCAAGAATATACTTCAACTTCCCAAAGTTTTAATCTCAAATTCACGTGCTAGGTCCTTTTTGAGCTTGCTGATTTCCAATGTATGATCACCTATAATGATCATATCATCAACATAGATGAGAAGCACCACAACCTTTCCATCTTGCCACTTTGTAAACAAGGTTTGATCAGAATTCTCTTGTGAATACCCAAAACGCACCATGGCAGCATGCAATCTCTAGAGCCAAGCACGAAGGGATTGTTTCAGTCCAGACAATGCCTTTTCAGATGGCATATTCTCCCCCTTATAGCAAGCACGGGAAGTTGCTGCATATATACCACCTCTTGGAGATCACCATTGGGAAAGGCACTTTTAACATCCAGTTGATGAAGATCCCAAGAGAACTGCACAACAAGAGAAAGAATAACACACGTAGGCTTCAACTTGGCCACATGAGCAAAAGTTTCACGATAATCAACACCATAAGTCTAAGTATAACCACAAGCAACAAGGCGCACTTTGTACTGTTAATAGTACAATCAAAATTGTATTTAATGATATAAACCCAATGAAAGCCAACCACACTCTTTCTAGCAGGAAGCTCACCAAATCCCAAGTGTGATTCTTTTGAAGAGCACTCATCTCCTCGCCCATAATGGCCACCCACTTAGGATCTTGTACTGCTTCAGAAAAGGAATTAGGAACATGATATTAGGAAATAGCAAAAAGAAAGGAATAATAAGAGGGTGAAAGACGAGAATATGACACAAATTTGGAAATGAAATGAGGAGTATATGATCGAGCTCACTTCCGAAGGGCAGTCGGTGAAGATCTAAACGAGAACCAGAAGTAGAAAGAAGGGAATTTACTATAGGAGGACCTTTAGCACCCTGACCTGAAGACACCGCAGCCTCTTGAGATAGCTGATCTATGGGAGGTCCCTGTCTGTGCCACGCATGCCTAGAATAAGTGAGAACATATGCTGTAGGTGCATCCAACCCAACACTAGACGGAACTCAGATGGAAGACGAGGAAAGGACATACACAAGAGCCATCGGAACAAACATAAGAGCGGGAATGGACGGAGAAACAATAGACTCTCCCTGACACAAGGACGGAGAAGAGAAATAAGACTCAGACTGAAAAAAAGATGACATCCTTCAAGACGTATCTCCGGCCTGTCTTGGGGTCTAAACATTTATACCCATTATGGCTAGAAGAATACCTAAGGAAGATGTCACAAACAGCACGAGGTTCCAACTTTGTTGAACCTAGACTGAGACAATGGATAAAACAAAGGCAACCAAAAACACGAGGCGGCAAGGAGAACAAAGGATGGTCAAGAGATAGAAGCCGAAGAGGAGAGGAATGACCAAGTGTTCCCAAAGGCACGTGGTTAATAAGATAAGTGGCAGTCATAACAGCATTGGCCCAAAACTTATTGGGCAAATGGTGTTGCACAAGAGTGCCCGAGCTATTTCTAACAAGTGGCGGTTCTTGTGTTCAACAGTGCTATTTTGTTGTGGCGTATAGAGCATAGTTGTCAAGGCATCCGCCTAGACGTTGCCTAGGGGGAAGGCATTTTTCCAAGCCCAAGGCGACCATATGCCTTACTGGGCCTTAAAAAGGTGGCCCAAGGTGCCGCTTTGGCAACCTTGGTAGCCCAAGGCAGCCGCCTTCACGCCTTGGGTCTGCAGACTCATCCAGAACCCAAAAGGGATCCAATTATTTTCAAATTCCTTTATAAGCCCCCCTTGACCCTTCGATCCCCATTCCCCCATCCCCCCGATACCCCCACCCTCGACTGCACTAGGTTTTTCAAGCAGGAGTTGGGACCAAGACGATCACCATTGACCTCCACCACCATCGCCTCTGACTTGCAATTGCCGTCATCACAGCTGACCTGCAGTCGCCGTGCCATTTGCAGTTGTCGTCGCTGCCAATGACATCTCCTGTCGCCCTTGTCCACTGTCTCCCATCGCCAATTGTCGCCGTGGACAGGTTCCTCTCTCTCTCTCTCTCTCTCTCTCTCTCTCTCTCTCGCGCATACACAAGGGGCTTCAGCCCCCTGTCTCACTGTACACAGGCACAGAGTGGGAATTTTGTCCCCCTCTCTTGTGAACACAGATGGTCTGAAGGGGCTTTGCCCCTCTCTCTCTCTCTGTCTCTCTCTGTCCGTCTCTGATTCTCACCCCCCTCTCTCACGGTGAGGCAGAGAGACTCTCGCACCTCTCACTCTCTGTTTGTCTGTCTCCCCCCTATCTCTGTCTCTCTAACACTCTCACACCTCTCACTCCCTTTGTCTCTGTCTCCTGGCCCCCCATCTCTGTCTTTCTCCCCACCCTTCTCTCTGTCTCACCGTGAGACAACGACTCTCACGCCTCCTCCAAACCTGAGCCCAAGGGGGCTTCTTCCTCCTTCTCTGTCTAACTAATTTATTAATATAGCATTATAAGTTTTAATTTGAATTTGGCACGTTTTGAATTTGTTGTTCGAAGCATTATTTGTAGATTTTTGGAAGAAGTTTGACAAACATCAGTTAATATTTTCTTCAGTCTAAAAGTTCCATTTTTATTGTTATTTTTATCTCAAAATTAATTTTGATATTTCATTACAATGTCATTTTTATTAGTTTTCATTTCTATGTCTTGCTAGTGTTGTTTCCCATATTTATAATGATCAAGATAAATTTTTGCATAGAAAAATTATATATATATTTTTATGAAGTTGACGTCTAAGCACTGCTTAGGCGCTCGAGGACCCAAATATGCCTTAGGTCACCTTACCGCCTTGACAACTATGGTATAGAGACAAGGGGATTCATGAAAAATGCCCCCATCCTCTAAAAAGATATTGAGAGATCATATTGATTTATTCTCAGGCATTGTCAGATCTGAACACCTTAATACGCTACTCTAATTGAGTCTTAACAATCTAGCCAAACACTTTATAATAAGAGGAACCTCCTCCTGGGATCACAAGAGGTAAATTCAACAAGAATGAGAGAAATTATCAATGAAACTAATAAAGTAATGGTGGGCATCCATTGAGGGAGCAGGGGAAGACTCCCACACATCAAAATGTACAAGCTAAAATGGAATTGTACGTTTATTAATGGAATAAGAAAAATTTTTCTACCATGCCTGGCAAGTTGACAGACTTGACACTGAAGGGACTCAACATTTATGGACTTAAACAATTGAGGGAACAAGACTTTCAAAGACCTAAGGGGCACATGACCCTAATACAATGCCAAAACAAGGATCCTCTAGAGTACTAGACTAGAAGGCGGCACCAATCCTAGGCTCAAAATGGTAAAGACCTCTCACGTCATGACTAGTCCCAATCACCTAGTTTGACTAAAGGTCCTGAAAAACATAATAAGGAGAAAAGAGATTGAACAATTCAAATATTTTGTAATACTACTAAGAGAAAGGAGATTAATTGGAATAGTAGGAACATGAAGAACGGAGGGTAGGACCGAGGTCTTTGTCAAGGGGACAACACCTTTAATAGCCCTTGTGGCACGGGTGTTGTCAGCAAAAGTGACCTTATCATGCCCAAAACCCAAGGAATAGAATTGAAAGTAAGTAGAAATACCAGTCACGTGATCTGTAGCTTCTAAATCAATGACCTACAGAGCCTGGGAGATAGTGGAGGAGACATTCAGGGTCGCCCTTGTAGTACCTAATGAAGAGGATGGAGCAGAAGCAGTAAAACCCAGTTGTGAGAAAATGTGTTGGAGATGGCTAATGTCAACCGAGGAGAGAGCAGCCACTTGAGAAGAGGCAGAACCACCATTTGGAGTAGAAAGTAGAGAGTCTTCGACACGCTAACCAATAGCAAGATGACCCTTACAAATTGGAGCACCTTGTTATTTCTATATTTCTGCAGCTTCTTGTCTCGATAGAGATCCCAACTGGTATCAACATTATGAGTATCGTTCCCACAGTGTGTGACATAATTTGCCATGTCTTACGAGATGTCCGAGATCTCTATCTCTCCAAAGGTCTGGAGAAACATAGCCCCTGAGACTGAGAGATCCCCCCCTGTTTTCCTCTTTCCTCTCTCTCTATCTCTCTCTACCTCGACCACCTTGAGCTCTCTCCCCCCCTAGCCTTTCTCTCTGTCTCTCCCTCTGCCCTGGACTCTCTCTGTGTCTCCCTCTGTGACACTCTCCCTCAAACTCTCTCCCCCTCTCCTTCTCTCTCTCTCTCTCTCTATGTGTGTGTGTGTGTGTGTGTGTGTGTAAGTCTCCCACCCTCTCTCTCTTAGTCTCTCTCTGTCTCCCACCCCCTCTCTCTCCCGCTCTATCTCTCTCTCTCCCCCCGTCTTCCCCTTGTCTCTCTCTAAGAGAGAGAGGGAGACAGAGAGGGGGGCAGAGAGAGATACATGTACTATTTTTGATGATTTTTTATGTATTCTTCAGTTTGTGATTCATGTATCATTTTATGTATCTCTTTTTGGTGTAATTTTTATGTATATTGACATTGGTGCATGTGAATGGATTTGTTATTGTTATCATTACTCTTTATTTTATAAAATTGAGTTGTCAATTAGAAAAATATGTTTGTGAAATTGAGTGTTTAGTATAAAAAATAGTATTTTCTTAGAAATAGGTTATATATATGATTTTTTTTAAATCACCGAACCCGATCTCCCGAGATTTTTTCAAGATCTCTGCGAGATCTCTTCTCTTTTGTCTTTCCGAGACGGAACCAATATTCGAGATGGAAAACCTTGCACTAGACTTGCCAGCCTTGGAAGAAGTAACAAGAGCTGAGAACTTGCCAAAATCTTGCACACCAGTAGGAGGGTGACCACCAATCATAGCCTTCTTGTGCCCATCCTCATTCAAGATTTTGAAGTAAACCTGCTTAAGAGAAGGGAGAGGGTCGACACTAAGGATTTGTCCCTGGAGTACATCAAACTTGGAATTGAGGTCAATAAGAAAGACATGTTGAATATGATGTTTCTGATCTTCCTTACAATGCCATGTGTAGGCAGAGTAATAATCTAGCTTCACCCATTTACTTTTCACAAGACCAAAGTAGGTAGTGACCCCAAGACTTCCTTGTTCTAGATTTTGAATGTCAGTGGTGAGTTGATAAATGCGTAAGACATCTTGGCACTGCCTATACATCTGCTCCACGAGATCCCACATGTTCTTCGTTGTCCTCTTCATCATAATTAACTGTTGAATTTCAAAACTCATGGAGTTAAGTATCCAACCCATCATTAGGTTGTTATTGAGATCCCACTGTGCAAAGGAGGGGTTGTTGATTGAGGGCTCCGTTACACGGTCATCAATGTAGCCAGACTTGCCACGTCCACCAAGAAATATGCAAGTGGAAATAAACCAAAGATAGAAATTGGTCTCCGTCAGCTAAACTGAGGTCATCTTCAATGAGAGATTTTCCATCGCAGGAGAAGGTAAGATCTTTGACATGGATGACGTCACCTCTGAAACAGATATGCCGTCGGACAACGGAAGTGGCGTCTCGCAGTTAGTAGACGAAGACATGGGTGGCTATAGCATCAAGAAAAATGGAAGGTGGGTTGGAGACTTCCTGCACCAAGGACCAAGAAGGAGTCGCACCAAGGTGAATGAGAGGTGGCCGGACCTGGCAGACCTGCGAAGATCTGGGAACCCTGTCGAGACCCAGCCACACCAAAGGGAAGGTCCCATTGAACCTTGCACCTCTTGGAAATCTTGATTCCACTGTCCGGAATCAAGCCAACAAGTGTCCGCAACTTGAAGACCCGCTGGAATCACGGAGAACAGGGCAAGTGACCACGATTGGAAAGAATGTTGGAACTCAGAGAAGAGGGCGGAAAGGGAAGCAACCCTATCCGCACAAAAGGAGACAGCCTCCTTGACCTTGTGCTCCCAAGAAAACTTGATTCCGTTGGCCGGAATCAAGGAGAGGATTCCTGCAACCTGATGCACACCTGGTACCCTAAAAATAGAGCATGGGCATGAAAGAGATCAGCAACAGGATAGGACAATGGGAGCCAAGTGCTCCTTCACCACACCCACAACTCACCCTGCTCTGATATCAAGATGAAATTCTCAGGATTGAGAGGAGAGATGTGCAAATGGTTTTGGGAAAAAGAGATGGCCGAAAAACAAAGGGGCCAATCCTATTGTGACTATATATATGAGTTTACACTAATGACAAAGAATGCTACTGAACCATTATGACCTAATTACCCTTAGACTTAAGAGGATGACCAAACCATAAGGTTAAAAATACAATACACAAAATATATAGACAGAAATATCCCAGTACAACTGTAACTAGCCCTGCAGCCTACAGGTACCACTGCCATATTAATACTAAAAGAAGGAATACAAACATGGAAGGGCTTTGAAAAAGAGCTCTACCTCAAAGGCAAGGGAAATTTGCTGTCTGATGAAAATATGGGGTGACTCCCAATGATTGTGGTGTACCACACTTTTTAAGGTGTTCTATACTAGCATTTCTCGAATAGGTAATGTCGAATGGTCCTAGAAAGAATTTTAACTGCTAACATTGCCCAGATGACTGGATTCTCTCGCTCATTCCTCAAGTTGATAAAGTTGAGTATTTTGCTTCCTACTGCTAGTTTTTTTGGGAAGTACTTGGTTTTCCTATCAGCTTAACCCCAGGTCTCTGTCACAATGTGAATTACTTAGACATTAGCTCATGTAATTTTTAGTCTTCTGTTGGAAGCTCTTGCATTTTGCATCTCTTCTACCGACTGTTCCTTTCCCCTGCTCCTCAATGGAGCATTAGCTCATGGATTTGAGTTACATCTCATAAGTAGCTTCTGCTGGTAAGCTACCCCTCCACGCTGTTGTCCAAACTTCTTCAGACACTTTTTTCTATCAAAAACAACCAACAGCAGATTTTGCCCAAAATAACACCTCCCTCCACTGGCAACTCCACTTTGAATCACAAGAATTTCTTCCAAGAGATCTCTTACCTAGAAGGCCTCATTTGCTTCTTTTAATTCAGTGTTGAGTAGAATAGGTGGATGGTCTTAAAGCTAAGATAATTTTCCTTTTTGTTGAGCAGCTCAACAAGCCTTAAGCATTTGTACTTTTCTCCGCTTATGTTCCCCATTCATTTAAAGTGGATGGATGGGTCAACTGGTCAAGGCAATAATTTGCATGCTCGAGCCTGTTTTTCCTCTGCTCGTTGATACACTTATTTGACCTCTTATGTTCCACATGCCTTGGACTACTTTCTCCAAAGTCAACCAACAGTAAACTTGTCGATAAACATTGTAGCCTTCTCTTTTCTTTATTGTTTTCAAGGCGTCATCTAGGTGACAAGACGCCCAAGGTGACCAGGCGCCTAAGCGAGCAGTCCATTAAGGCACTTACCTAGTTACCTTAGTGCACATAGGCTACCTTGGGCCCATCTAGCCTACCTTGGCAAGACATCCACTCCTTGTTTTGAGGTGTGTTTTAGTATTTGGGTAAAATATCAGGGGTCATTTTGAAAATTGATTGGAAAGAAAAGATAAGACTTCTATTTCCCTTTCCCCTTTCTCTCAGATTCTTCTCCCTATCGGTTTCTCTTCCCTCCTCTTAAGGACATCGATTCATATTTACTTGGTGCACTTTTTGAAGTTAGTATCATTTTTGTATCCCTTTTTGATAATTCACAAGTAGAAAATTATGTAATTATTATGTTGATGAGCTTTTAATTTACATAGAAATGGGTCATGTTTATGCTTCCTTTTAATATAAAGAATAACTATTTGAATACCAAATTTTAGATTAAAATTTGTATATTGATTGGCAGGTATTCACAAATTCTTATTATATTAGTTTTCTCCTTATTAATTTGTTATTTTTTGTTATTTATTCAATTTTTTCCTTTTAAAATATAGGTATATGTTGAAGATTTGTGAATATCAATTTTTTTATTAACTAAAGATAGAACTTATAGGTAGAAAATATATACTATTAGTTCTCTTGCAGTGTACTTAGTTATATAAATTAGGCTTCGTCTAGGTGTCTCGTCTTGTCGCCTAACCAGTAAGGCGGTGGGCTGCTACCTTGGTCGCCTTGGACGTCTTGACAACCATGCCTTTCTTATTCCCATATTGACATTTTTGAATGGTTATGCGTAATCTTTTTACGAAGGCACTGCTTGTAAACCAGTTTTGAGAATGGTTTAGATGTACATAATCTTAATGTACAACCTTGACATCTGTCTGGTGTTTTTTATAAAGAAATTATACTCTATCTATACAATATCTCACGAGAGAAAGTATCTTTTCGAGCCCATGGCTTGCCATGGTGGTCTCACCACCTCCCCCCTATGGAGGAGGCCCCGGGTTCGATCTTGGGGTCCCCCCTCCCCGTTAAAAAAAAGGTACCTACCGGAAAAAAAGAAAGTATCTTCCCATACTTTTTGAAGCCTAGATTATGAAACTATGGTGTCATGATGATGGCGTGCTGCCAATTTGAGTGCCCGATTTCTTTTCTTGCTGATTATAAAATGTTAGGAATCAACATGGCGTATGATGAATGCCTTGTTCTTCACTCTTCCAGGGGCCACAAAAAATCTGCTCGCCAACAAAAAATGGATTCCTATTCTGCAATGGTATGAAAGTGCCCTCAACACTTCGTTGCTTTCTCTGCCTAAATATGGCATATTTGTTACTTTGCTAAATTTCATCCAGATGCTCTTGGAGAGATATTTCTCGACTGTGGGTCATGGAACTGAACTTATCCTTCCCAAGCAGCCGGAGCTTCAAGAAACACTTAAAAGGGGGCCATGGAGGGACACCGATTTTTGACTAAAATCCCGGAATCTCTCTGGAAGATGGCTGATCTCCATGGTGTGAAGTCGGAAGAATTTCAGTCGTTGCTCTTCCAAAGTCACGACCTGCACCATTATTTTTTTCGATGATGAACTTGGAACAGGTGACAACCTTTGTGACTTACGCAGCGGCAGCCAAGGAACTTCAGTTAGAAACTGAAGCTAGTCAAAGCCAGTGGATAACAGAACCAACATCTCGGCCTTTTCAAGGTATATTGGGAATGATGGCATGTTTCTGCCGTTCCTGTATTGTGTTCTTTGTAAAATGGGAAATTTTAAAATTTTGATTCCTTTTCTCATGTTTAGTAAATTAATTAATAGGAGGTCGATGCCAATTTAAGAGGCTGCTTCACTTCCCATCTGAGGGGTTCTTTTCTACAATACAATATGTTGAAGTTTTGATTTCATTTCACTTTTTACCAGTGTAGTTTCAAATGACTCGGAATGGCTACACTGTTTTTTTTGCTTTTTTTGACTATAGGAAATCTTGCAATACTAACAAATTTCGAGTTCACATGTCTTGAAGATTAAATATGAGTCAGATAAACTCTTCTCTCTTCCACCTCAAGAGTTGAACTTGAGACCTCTCTATCCCTATCGTGAGTCAAAGTATTTTACCACTTGACTCACTCGGGGTCCTCGAATAGCTACATTGTATCTCCGGTCAATTTCGCACTGTTTTGTATCGGCTGATACTTCCTCGGTTGTTTATGTGGCTATTGATAAATCCCCCCGAAAAAAAAATTTATATTGAATAACTTAATATGTATATTGTAGAATTTTAAATTTTAATGTTTGTATTTAATTATAATGAAATTTGAATTCCATATTTGTTAAACTGAAAGAAAATTTAACTTGACTATGCCACTAATTGTGTTACTTTGGGCTGGGTAAAGCAAGTTTATCTGAAACCAACTAGATTTTATGATCCCCCAAAAATGAAAAAAAAAAAAAGGTAGACTTGATATGAGTCTGTATGAAGTGGGATTCAGTACATGTAACAGGGGGAATATTGTGTTCATTGACAAATCGATGAATGCATGTGGATGAGAAGCGTGATAGACTTGTAAACATGCCGCATTGTTGTTGTCTTGTCGACGTGGCGAGTAGGCTACGACGAAATTGATCATTTGGGTGCCCGAAAATAGTTGCAGTATTTTATTTGAATTTTAATGAAAGCAATTATTTCAAAAAAATAATTATAAAATATTTTAATATTTTATAGCCATATATTTTTTATTTATAAAAAATAATCACCCGACACATCACAAGGTGTCTCAGGTGCCGCATGGCATTTGGGGTGCATTAGCCATAGATGGTACACCTAAGTTTTTTTTAATTTTTTTAAAAATATAAATTTGATAGTAATATCCATCGGCGCCATGTGCTCGTTTTCCTTTCCTCACCTCCTATTCCTAAAGTACGAGCTCAGCTAGACACGGGGGTTATTTATTCCTCTTATATTAGTCTCGAAATTTAATCCCATTTATTTTAATATACAATGAGTTATTCGTTTAGGATAAATAAAGATTAACTTTGTTTTATCTCTTAAGGTGAAATAATTTATTCAGGTTAAATAAGAAGTATCATTAAATCTGACTCGATTAATTTTTTTAGACTATCAAATTTAAAACAAGATACATTGAAAGTTATCTCGGAACAAATGGGGGATAACCCCCCCATCAAAATGGGGTAAAGTAACTATTCTTATCAAATGGAGTAAACGAAAGCCTAAAGAGTTTTTTTTCATATGCCACCTACGTCATTATCAAATGGGGACCCTTAATCTTCTCTTAAACCATTTAAAATTTTGCAAAATAAAATAGAATTGTAAAATATCTCATGTGATTGGAAACCCACCATTTAAAATTTTAAAAAGAGGAAGAGCAAATGGGGGTCAATGATTAATTAATGAGCGGTCACTTTTTTTTTGTTTTTTCTGCCTTCCATCAGATCAGCAGGGCAAGTATAAAAGGGCAGAATTTATATTAGTCCCATCAAATTTCATATCCTAAGAGGCAAAATGGGAATGGGATAATTACATATATATATATATATATATATATATATATCTAAAAATCTATATATTTTATCTGGTACTTTCATACTCTTCGTATCGTCAAAAATACCCTCGTATTAAGAAATACTATTTTGTAATACCTTTCATTCTTTAACACCTTTAACATTAACTCGCTATGTCATTGAACATGTAAAATATAAAATTTTAAAATAATATATGAAGATATGAAAGATTATAGAGACATATCATCATTTTAATTATATGAGTGTAAATTGTGAAAAGATTAAAGTATTTTTTTCATTTTAATTTATTTAAAATTAAATTAAATAAATAATAGATAACGACCGAGGGATATAAGATCAACTATGATTAGAAGAATATACAAATATTGACTAGACTATGCCAGTTAAGGTTGCAAATGTAAGTATCCCTCTTTTTGTCTTTTTATTTTTTCCGCCTTCGATGACCGATCAGTCGATCACGACGGCCGGGGAGGGGGGGGGGGATGTAAAAAAGGCATAATTATGTTAGTACCCTCAACTTTCACGCCTTCGAAGGCAGAGTAGGAATTTCCAAATCCTTCATCTTGGTCTTGGGTGGCACTCCGTCCTCTCTTCATTTCTCGGGCGCGCACGGCGCTTCTTCGCGTGAGCTCCGCGGCAGCGCTCCCTCACCGACCCCGGCCTTCTTCCCCTCTCGACGAGCGGCCTTCCTCCCCGACCTCGGCAGCGGCGCGTCTTCCTCGGACGGCCGCATCGTCTCCGTCGACGGCGTGTCAACTCTGTCGGCAGCGTGTTGCGGTCTCTCTCTCTCTCTCTCTCTCTCTCGTGGCGCATCCCCCTCTCCCTGGATCTCTTACCAGTTCTCTCTCTCTCTCTCGATCTACACCGTGACGCATCCCCTCTCTCGGTGCTGATCTCTCTCTTCTATTTGATGACCTCGTCGGCCTAGTATGTGATGCCGACGGTGAAATATGCCATCGGCAGTGATGGTGAGAACTCTGCCAATTGTGCTTGTTCTGGTTGATGGGAGTCTTTCCGGTTCTCCTACATGCGGTCCTTGAAGCCCTTCGTGTAGTTTTCTCCAGGATGGTCCTCCCCCATGTGTTTTCGGGCGGGGTTGGGATGGGCTGTTTTGGTAGTTGATCCAAGCTAGTGGATCTCCTTTCGCTTCGAGGGCATACTAGGGGTCTAATTTGGTCGCATCTTGGTACATAAAAAATTGGAAATACACGCACCCTCGGACATATGACATGTTAACGAGTTAGATTTTAGATTTTGTTGCCCTCATCTTCCGTCAAAGTAGAAACTAGCAGGTCCCAATTGAGGTACACGGTTCTGAATTAACTGATCAGTGGTAACTGCAGTGATCGATCAATTGGTATAGACCTTACTGTGCTCATTCCGAATCTGCCTAGATAGATATGGCTTGCTTATTGGCAAAACTATTCCTTTGGCTTTCCTTTCATGTGCTTTGTTGTTCCATTTCAATATTTCATATTTCTTTCTTTTCTTTAATTCTCTAGGATTTTGCTTTCATAAGCTGGTGAACAAAATTCGTATATATTCAGATTTGTGAATTTTCTCAGGTTTGAACAGGATTCCTTTCCTTCACCCATATACATAAAAGTCTGAAGACAGAATGCTACAAAAAATGAAAGAGAAAGAAATAGAGCTTCATTCTAGAGATAAATACATTGTCGGGGAGAGAGAAACTTACTGATGTGGGCCATGTGGCGGTGTTAGGGAGACAGCCAACAAATAGTGGAGCGTGGGAGGTAGCCATAGTTGTCATGGCGGCAAGGTGACCCACAGCGTTCATAGGGAGCCTAAGCACTTAGGCGATAAGGCGTCCACCTACGCGACAACTTGGCACCTATTTAAAAAGTAAAAACCCCAAAAATGTATAACTACAATATACAAACTAAGAATAAATACATGAAAAAATTGCAAATTTCAATATTAAAATTTGAAAAATAATGAATTAAATATATTAATGTCAAAAAATGAACATAAAATTGAATTGCAATGAGAGAATAAACTTGAATATATAAAAAATTAATAATGACAGTATGACACTCAAAAGCAACAATAATAAAAAATAAAGAAGAATTTACAACTTAAAAACAAATTGAAAACAAACAATGAATAATGTATTCAAAATTAGGTGGGCTCCTTATCGTCTAGGTGGGTGCGTTGCTCACATAGGTGGGTTTTGGGGCACAGAAAGGGGGACTGGCACCTTGGCCCCTCAAAGGCATCTGGTTGCCTAGGCAACCACCTTGACAACACTGGAGGTAGCTGGCAAATGACAGCACAAAAAGTGAGGCAGCTGAATCTGGTATCTTAGGGAAGAGTACTATAAATGGGGCATGGGGGAAGGGGAGTTTGGGCTTTGGAGTTAACAATGCAGAGCAATTTTGTTGATCGTAGTTCCAAGGCATCTGCCTAGGGTTTCTATGCCCTGGCCGTGCCTAGGCATCACCATGGTGGCAACTCGATATCTACGATATAAAGTGTGATTTTAATGAGAAAGCAAGAAGCAATATACATCTTATTCGGTTAGGGAATAAGGAGGTATTTTTCAAGAAGGTTAGTAAAAGTGTTTAAATTTGGCAATTGAAGTAGAGTTGGACATAGATAAGAATGTAGTCTTAGCCATCACAAAAAGCAGCTTCTGATGCACTCTATGAAAGGGAAGTTCCATAAAATGACCTATGCCGACTACATTTTATATGTTAGAATGTCAGTCCCCTTCACCTCATCTTCAAAGATGGGATGAGAAAGGTCCCTTACCTCTGCTTTAGAGATCCAGGCCAGAAGACCATTTGCCACCATGGGTTCCCAGCCATCTTTCCTTCTGAACTATCTAGAGTATAGCATGCTGCTTTCTTGCTGCTTGTGTGTAATGAGCTGATTACCATCCCTTAAAATTTTGATGCAATTCAACCTTTTCTCGAAGCTATCCTCCAAATGTGTTCTGTATTTCCATCACCTTCCTTCACCCATCTTTCTCTCGATGTTTACTGCCTGTATGTCTCCTCTTTAAGGAGAATCTCCCCATAATCAGCCTCGATCCTCTCACTTAGATATCTTTCATTCTCATCAACAAGCCCGCTTCTTCAAGTGAATATAATGCATCCAGGTTGTTCAGAGATTCTGTCTTTTTTGCCTCATTCTCTGGTGGAGACTTCCCAGCTCCCCACCTGGACAATTCCTGGGCAAGTTATTTCAGTTTCAATACCACCCTGGCATTGCTTTATGCTACATAAGTTGGTTTATTTTCTGGACCACATTCATGGAATCATCTTCTCACGGACAATATCTTTCCATCCTGAACTTAGGCTTCCCTCCATAGCTGTTGTAAGTAATGAGATGAGCAGGCTTATAGTTGGACACTGGCCTAGCTAAATGTTGAGCCTCCAGGTAGGGGCAGTGGTCCTCCCAATCCCCTAAGACAGTAAGATTAAAACCCTGCCCAACTTGAAACAAGATGTATGTTCCCTGAAATTAGACCAAGTAAAAGAAAATATAACGAAAGAAAGGACAGCTCAACACCATGAGATTCCTGCCAGTGCAGGGACTGGGAGGGTCTATTCTATGAAGTCTTCCCTGCTTCTTGCAAAGAGGCTCCAGTTTTGAACCCATTGTCTCCAAGACATAATGGAGCAAATTACTATTCAAATCATTGTGAAAATATAGCTAATAGTGGTTGTCTCTTTAATGTGGTCAAATAATCATTCTAAAGGGTACCGTATACTGTATTTAGCCTTTTCTTTTCAAAATACAATATACACTAGATTTGAATTGTTTTGATTTACCTGGTACATTACAGATTGTTGACAACTAGTTTAAACTATGCAGTCTAGTTATTCATGAATGTCATGACTCTGTTCTAAATCTATTGACTTAACTGCCTCATTCGTCCTACTATGATTTGTTTTCCATAGGACATTTTATGTAAACTTGCATTTACTTCCATGGAAGTATTAGCTTACGTGAATGGCACTTCTCCTTCATCCTTTTTTCTAATGTTGAAATTTTTGTGATATTTTCAGATGAACATGGTGTAAGTGAATGTGCTTTCAAGAGTGATACAGTTGTGATACAAAGGTGAAGTCAATTTAAGGGAGCTTGCTGCCAAGTTGAGTATACATTGGTTGCTTTATAAGGACCTACAGGCAAAATTTTGAAGTAAGAAAACCCTGTCTCCCCAGTCTTATTGAAGCAACTTCATCATCTTTCACTTGTAGCATCAGTAGCACAGTTTATGAATTTGTTATGTTGGTCTTTTTCCTTCATTGCTGAGCAGGTAATACTGAAGATTTTACACCTTTCCAAGCTATAAGATGGTGAAGCTAACTATGATAGCACGTGTTACTGATGGCCTTCCATTAGCAGAAGGACTGGATGATAATCGGGATCAGAAAGATGCAGACTTTTACAAGCAACAGGCTAAGCTTTTGTTCAAGAATCTTTCAAAAGGACATAATGAAGCTTCAAGAATGTCAATTGAAACTGGTCCCTACTTCTTCCAGTATCCTTTAAGTTCTGCATGTTTTATAAAACAGTTGAAGACTTGTTCCAGATTGTTATGGTTTTGCTTTAATTAATACAGTGGGTTCTGTAAGTTTCTCTCTTGATTATGAAATTTTCATATTTTGCCAAAGCCTTGACCTACATTTCTAGCTATATTATTGAAGGTCGTGTCTGCTATTTAACACTATGTGATCGTTCTTATCCTAAGAAACTTGCTTTTCAATACCTAGAAGATCTCAAAAATGAATTTGAGAGGGTCAACGGGAATCAAATCGAAACTGCTGCTAGACCCTATGCTTTTATAAAATTTGGTATGTCCTTCACATATTTATTTCCTTTGTTATCTTTCAATACATTTATTTCATATTCCTTGTATTTTCTGTGTTGTTCGTCCTAAAGATACATTCATACAGAAGACCAAGAAATTATACTCTGATACCCATACTCAGCGTAATCTTGCGAAGTTGAATGATGAGTTATACGAAGTCCATCAAATAATGACGCGCAATGTTCAAGAAGTCCTGGGTGTTGGTGAAAAGTTGGATCGTAAGTTCAAGTTCAGCTTTTTTCTTTATGGCGTTTCTCGTTTAATTGATTGATTATGGTGAATTGTTTAAATATCCATACTTACGATGTCTCTGTGGATAGGAAGCACTAAACAAAATGAATTGTTACTGAATAGCTTTTAAGGTATGGGGGTATCCTATGTGCTGATATGGTGTCTATGCACAATTTACAAAAGTTAAGGTTTTATAAAGCGTTGAAGGTCTCATAAGTGTTATTTTAATGCTTTCTGTTATTCTTTTTTTTTGAAAGTCCTGGGTGTTTTCTGTTATTCTTGATGCTTGGACTTACTTTTATAAAATGTTGGAAAGAGTAAGACCTATTGCAAAATTTAAATGTAGGGGTGGTGTCAATTGGGTGGGGGCAACCTGTTGACCAGCCTGGGCCAGGGCACAGGTGGGAATTTTAGGCCAATCTAATGAACAGGTCAGGCTTATGTTTGATGTTTTAACCTATCGGGTGTAATAGAGAAGATAAAATATGAAGCAAAGTAAATTCTCTTTCATGTTTAACCTATCGGGCGTTCCCCGTAAGCGACGCGTTACATCGGAACCCGGATGGAATGACAAGTGAGCAAGGGCTAGCTAGGGCGTTCCCCGTAAGCGACGTGTTACATCGGAACCCGGATGGAATGACAAGTGAGTAAGGGCTAGCTAGGGCGTTCCCCGTAAGCGACGCGCCGCAATGGCGCCCTATTGCGGTGTCAAATAGGCAAGGGTTCTCGTGTGGGGTTGGACGCACACGGGTAAATAAGCAAGTCCAAAAACATAGGATCCGTCTAGCTACTTGGAATATAGGAACTTTAACGGGTAAGGGTTTAGAATTAGTTAAGTTAATGAAGGACAGGTGGGTTAACATAGCTTGCCTACAAGAAATTAGGTGGAAAGGACATAAAGCTAAAGACATTGATGGATATAAAATTTGGTATACGGGTAATAATAACTCTAGAAATGGTGTTGCTATAATAATAGATAAAAACTTAAAAGACAGAGTTGTGGAAGTAAATAGATTGGGGGATAGACTAATGGTAATTAAACTTATCTTAGGTGAGGATATTTTGAATATAATTAGTGCATATGCACCTCAAGTAGGATTAAAAGAGAGCATTAAAAAGTAATTTTGGGAGGCTATTGATAGTTTGATCCAAAATATCCCTAGTGAAGAGAGAATCTTTATTGGAGGGGATCTTAATGGTCATGTGGGTATAGATAATAGAGGCTATGAGAGGATTCATGGAGGGCTTGGTTTTGGCAATAGAAATGATATGGGTAACACTATTCTTGATTTTGCTATGGCCTATGATCTAGCAATTATTAATACCTTCTTTAAGAAGCGGGACGAACACTTAATAACATACAAGAGTGGAACACATATAAGTCAAATTGATTATTTTCTCATTAGGAAGGTCGATAGAGTTTTTTGTAAAGATTGTAAAGTTATTCCTGGTGAGAGTCTAGCCCCTCAACATAGGTTGTTAGTAATGGATGTCACTATCCCTAAATTCAAAAGAAAGATCATTATAAATAATTATTCCAAGATTAAATGGTGGAATTTAAAAGGTAAAAGTTTAGAAACTTTTAAAAATCATCTATTCAAGGAAAATATTTGGAATTTAGAACAAGAAACTAATGTAATGTGGAATAATGTTAGAAATTGTATAACGAGGGTTGCAAAATAACTCTTAGGCGAATCTAAAGGTAAAAAGAATTTAGAAAAAGAGACTTGGTGGTGGAGTGAGGAAATCTAAAATACCATTAGAGTAAAAAAGGAATGCTTTAAAGTTTGGCAAACTAACAAAAATGCTCAAACCCTAGAAGCCTATAAAATCGCTAAAAAGAGAGCTAAGAAAATAGTTAGCGAAGCTAAATCAAAGGCATTTGAAGATTTATATAATAAATTAGGAACCCGAGAGGGTGAAAAGGACATATTTAAACTTGCTAAATTAAGAGAAAGGAAAACTAGAGATTTAGATCATGTTCGGTGCATTAAAGGTGAAGATCAAAGGGTTTTAACTAAGGATCTTGAGATTAAAGGGAGGTGGCATAGCTATTTTCAGAAGTTACTTAATGGAGATTCCGTCAAGGATTTATCTTTAGAAGGTACCCAAGAGTCCACAATATTTGATAAATATCAATATTTCAGGCGTATTAAGATGTCAGAAGTGGAGAATGTTTTAAGGAAAATAAAAGTGGGCAAGGCCTTAGGACTAGATGGCTTACCTATTGAAGTATGGAAAGGCCTAGGAGATATTGGTATTCAGTGGCTAACTAAATTTTTTAATAAAATTTTAAAGGAACGGAGAATGCCAGAAGTTTGGAGAAAAAGTGTTGCAGTTCCTTTCTATAAAAACAAAGGAGATATTCAAAGCTGTAATAATTATCGTGGAATTAAGCTTATGAGTCATACTATGAAACTTTGGGAAATAGTAATTGAAAAACGCCTCTGTTGTATGACTACTGTATCGGAAAATCAATTTAGTTTTATGCCAAATAGATCTACTACAGAAGCTATTTTCTTACTACGGCAGCTAATGGAGAAGTATAGAGAGATGGGAAAAGATTTGTATATAGTTTTTCTTGATTTAGAGAAGGCGTACGATCGAGTACCGAGAGAATTGATTTGGTGGACATTAAGAAAGAAAGGAATCTCTCAAGGATATGTTGATTTGATTAAGGATATGTACGGCGGTGCTATTACTAGTGTTCGAACTATTGCTGGGGAGACTGGTGAATTTCCCGTTTCTATAGGTTTGCATCAAGGTTCTGCACTAAGTCCGTATCTCTTTGCCTTAGTTATGGATGAAGTAACTAAACAATTGCATGAGGATATCCTTTGGTGTATGCTATTTGCAGACGATATTGTTTTAATTGATGAGAGTATTGATGCTCTAAATGCTAAGTTAGAGCGTTGGAGACTTGCCTTGGAGTCTAAATGTTTTAAAATTAGTAGGAGTAAGTCAGAGTTTATGCACTGTAATTTTAGTAATGGGAGAGTGGTTCAGGAAGACATGGTTCTAATTGATGGACATAACATTCCGAAGAGTAGTAGCTTTCGATACTTACGGTCTATCATACAAGAGAATGGGGAGATTTATGATGACGTTACACATAGGATTAAGGCAGGCTGGTTAAGATGGAGAAGTGCATCAGGTGTCCTTTGTGATCGTCGTATGCCTGTGAAACTCAAAGGGAGGTTTTATAGAACGGCTGTGAGACCTACTTTGTTATATGGTACTGAGTGTTGGGCAGTACGAAAAGAACACATCCACAAAATGTGTGTAGCAGAGATGGGGATGTTGAGATGGATGTGTGGCAAGACTAAGAAAGACAAGATTAGGAATGAACGCATCCGTAAGGACTTAGAGATAGCTCCAATTGATAGTAAAATGAGAGAAAATAGACTCAGGTGGTTTGGACATGTGTTTCGTCGCCGTAACTCAGCGCCGGTTAAAAGATGTGACCAAATCTTAGTGGATGCTAGTAAAAGAGCTCGAGGAAGGCTTAAAATGAGATGGTGCGATGTTATTAGGAAGGACATTAGTTCCTTGAGTTTAAATATGAATATTGCACTTGATAGAAATCTTTGGCGGAACAGGATTCATGTAGCCGACCCCAATTAATTGGGATAAGGCTCTAATGATGATGATGATGTTAAGGTAAGGAGGCTTCTGTCTCTACACTTTTCTAGAGAGAGAGGCTCTGAGGTTTTTTGGCGTGGTGGAGAGGGGCGATGCCCCCCAGGGCACCCTCCGGAGGTGGCCACCAGTGAGTATCGGACACCCTCGGGTTACCCGGTGACTTACAGGCCCCTTCCGGTCTGCTTTCCGTGTGGGAGAGCTGGCCATGTTCGTAGGTTCTGCCCCTCCCCATTTGTGGGGAGGGGGCAAGTGTGTCAGGATCTAGGGGTTGGTCGCCGGCATTGCTATTCAAAGGCCCTGTGTGGCCCTCCGGTAGGAGGCGTGAAGTGTGGGCCTTTCTATGGATGTGTCGAGGCGGAACCCCTCCCGGCAATCTTTGTGAACGAGAGGCTTCTTTGGTTGGAGAGATGCGTGTGGGTGGCCCTGGTGGAGGGGAGGGTGACGGAGGAAGGGGTGAGGCAGATGATGGAAGCTGGAGGTGTTAGGGAGGCAGGGTGGGCGTTCTTTACGGTGCTTCGAGGGGGCTTCTTGGCCGTTGGTCCGTCGGCGGAGGTGGTGGAGGTAGCAGTGAACACCGGCTTCTTGTCGGCCGATGGAGCTTTCCTTCGGATGGCTAGGTGGTCCGCACGGAAAGTATCATACTTGGACCCCAGAGGATGTTGGTGCTCCATCCGTCCTGTCGGAGCTCCTTCAGTGCTCTGTGATGTAGTTGGCGTGTCTCACGTCATCTGGAAGTTCGGTGTGGTGGAGCGGAGCTCAGTCAAGGTGTGGCCGGAGGGGAGCTATCTGTGGAGGCGGTCATCTGGGCCAATGGGGCGGAGGCCATCCCGGTCGAGGTCGATGTCGGCGACAACCGCTTCCTCATTCAAGTCCACTGTTGTGCAATGGGGTCTGCTCGGCCGGGGTTTAAGGGGCGGCAGTGTGTGGCAGATTGGGGTCGTGGGAGTACAGAGGGGCGGCTAGGGCAACCAGGTGTTCTGTTGGAGGTAGGGGAAGACGTGCAAAGGGGTGCTTGGGCGGGCGTTTCAATTTTGAAATGTGCCTAGCCCATTAGCCATTATTTTCAAGGCGTTGCCTAGGTGACAAGGCGCTCCAAGGCGCCCAAGGTGACCAAGCACCTAGGCGAGAAGCCCATTAAGGCACTCACCTGGCTGCGTTGATGCACATAAGCCACATTGGGTCCGCCTAGCCTGCCTGGGCAGAACATCCACTCCTTGATTTGAGGTTTATTTTAGTACTTGGGCAAAAGTTCATAGGTAATTTTGAAAAATTGGCAAATGATATGTCAAGATTGGAAAGAGAAGGCGAGACTTTCATTTCCTTTTCCCCTTTCTCTTGGATTCTTCTCCCTGTCGGTTCCTCTTCTCTGCTCTTAAGGACATTGATTCATATTTGCATGATGCACTTTTTGAAGTTAGTACCATTTTTATATCTGTTTTTGATAATTCACAAGTGAAAAATTATGAAATTATTATGTTGATGTGCTTATAATTTATCCAGAAATGTGTCATATTTATACTTCCTTTTAATATAGAGAATAATAGGGTGTTTGGTTGTAATTTTTTATCTCTTTTTTCTCCCAAAATAAAAGTTAAGGAAGAGGAGGGTATTCAAACGCGTTTGGCAACATCTATCCTATTTTTTAGGGAGGAATCTTATCTCGTGTAAACCTTTCTCAAAATAAAAATAAGTCTCGAGCAATTTTTTTTAAAAGCGCCCTGGACGGCTCGAGACACGTCTTCTTCTCCCTACGTCCCCCGTTCCCTCTCCCTCCCCCCTTCCCCCTCCGTCCCGCGGCAGGCATCCCCCCTTCCCCACCGCCCTCGCCTACCGCCACCTCGCCCTCGCCCAACATGAGGTCCATTTCTTCCTCCTCAAGCACCTCCACGTCTTCTACGTCTACGAGCACCCCCTGCAGCACGCCCTCTGGGTCCGCCTCACCCCGCGGGCCGCTCGCTAGGCCGAGGGGGAGGCCCTCGCCATCCAGCAGATGCTCCCCGACGCCGTCCTCCACTTCCGCAATCTCCTCCTCCTCTCCAACGTCGGCCGCCTCCTCCTTGAGCACGTTCGCGTCACGCGCCGCGATCTAGGCCTCCCGGACGACTCTCAGCACTCCGTCGTCCTCGCCCACCCCTGCTACTTTCACCTCGTGGGGGATGGCGCCGTCGCCGAGCCTCGGTCCAAGTACATCGAAGTGGTGGAGACCGACGACCCGCCGGATCTGAGGGTCTGCGCAATCACTGATGGTGGAGAAGAAGACCACGCTGGAGAGGATCGCGCACTTCAGGCAGGCGATGGACCTGCCCAAGAAGCTCAAGGAGTTCCTCCTCCAGCACCAGGGCATCTTCTACATCTCGACGAGGGGGAACCAGGGGAAGCTCCACACCGTGTTCCTGAGGGAAGCGTATAGGAAGGGGGAGCTGGTGGAGCCGAATCCGGTGTTCTTTGCCAGGAGGAAGCTTTCTGAGCTGCTGTTGACGAGCTTGAAGAATGTCAATTTGGATAAGGATGCTGACCAGTCTTGGGAGGGGTTGGGGAGGAGGACGAGCAGTTGGGTTGGAATATTTTCCTAGTGGCAGTGATGGTGGGGTAAGCGAGGAGGAGGATGGTAATGATTCAGGTGTTGAGTCGGAGTATGTAGACTAAAGACTTTGGATCAGATTGTGGAATGTATCCCTCTCGCTGTCTTGGGGGGGGGGGGGGTCATCCTGTCCGGACGGGCTCGCGATGGGATGGGAAGAAGATGATGGGCAACGGGGTGGAGGAAGGAAGGGGGGGTGGAGATGGGCACAAGACGACTCGGGGATCCGCCTCCCTTGCTGGTCTCCTCCATGGTCAGGGTGTTCTCATCTTTCAGATTGTTCTACCAAACATGTCCACACAAAATTTAAAAATAATGACATTTTTGCCAAACAAACAGTTATATGTTTCCATCAATTTCAAAAAATAAGTTAAACATTGACATAACATATTTTTTTAGGTAGAAAGAGTTTTTTTTTAAAAGTGCTACCAAACACCCTATAACTATTTGAATACCAAATTTTAGATCAAAATTTTTATATCGATTGACAAGTATTCACAAATTCTTATTAGTTTTCTCCTTATTAATTTGTTATTGTTTGCCATTTATTCTATTTTTGCTTTTTAAAATATAGGTATATGTTGAAGATTTGTGGATATCAAATTTTCTATTAACTAAAGATAGAACTTATATGTAGAAAATGCATACTAGTAGTTCTCTTGCAATGTACTTAGTTATATAAATTAGGCTTCGCCTAGGCGCCTTGCCTTGTCGCCAAAGCAGTAAGGCGGTGGGCCACTGCCTTGGTCGCCTTGGACGCCTTGACAACCATGCCGTCAACGAGGCGGGATCCTTCCAGCGGGTTTGGCCGACTCCTGCTCCCCATCGAGTCTTCGTCTGTCGGGTCTGGGATTTGGGTCTGCCTGCGGGACCCGGGACTTACCCGAGTCCAGCAGCACTTGGCCTAGTGGGTCATCGGGGCCCACTTCCAATCCTCTTCCCCACCCAATCTCCCCGCCTGTGCTGCAGCGGTCACAGTTCAAGGTGAGGAGGTCGTAGGCGCTCCCGGCGGCGGCCGCGGTGGCTCTGGTAGCTGTTGATGTGTTTAAGCTTGGGGGTTAGAGGGTCTGTTGTTGCTTTTGCTCCCGGAGCAGAATCTTTTCTGCCGCCTTTTGTATTTGGGAGTCGTGTGGGAGCACTCCCCCCTTACTTGTTTATCCTTTTTTCTTTTATATATACAATGGTACTACCCACTTTCAAAAAAAAATAGAGAAGATAAAATATGGAATTTTAGGCCCATTTAATAAACAGGTCGGGCTTGAGTTTGATGTTTTAGCCCATTGGGTGTCATAGAGATGATAAATTATAAGTTAAAAGGTCACATGCGGTATAGTGGTCAGATCCTTCTCATTCCAAAAATAGTTGGGAGTTCGATTCTAGCAGGTTGCATTTCTTCTATCATTTTTGTTAGAATTTAGATTAAATGGGTCAAATCAAGTAGGCAGGCCAAACTGATCCGAATATCAAAGGCCTGTGATGGGCCTGGGCAGGGCTTGGGCTGCCCTTTAGATTTATGGGTTGGCTCAGGCTTAGGTGTACCAGCCCAAGACCGGCCTATTGACACCCCTCTATAAATGATTACATTGAAGAGACCAAAAATCTGAAGCAAGATATCATGAAATATATTCCACTTTAACCTTTTTACAATAAGATTACCTTATAATTATAAAGATCATATGGAAACTGCTAATTATGGATGTCTGACATGCTGCGGCGCAGTTGGTATGGTAGAGGGTTAGAAAGGGAACCACTGGGGCTTGAACCTGGGTGGGTTGGGTATTCTGCTATTTCTATGAATTGTCTTGCCATTGTGGCAGAGACCCTCCAAAAAAAAAAGGAGAACACTGCTAATTATGGATGAGTTGTGGGTGCACATGATTGGAGAACTGGAGGTTGAAAAATATTTTACCAGCAAAAAGATGCACTCACCTTAATTTCTTGCATGGGCAATTATCTACTTATTTTTGGTGGGATAGATGGGCAGGGGAAGTTTATCTGGAGGACAGATTTCCTAAGATCTTTCCCCTTGTGCCTATTAAGTTATATACTGTTAAAGATTGTACCAGTCAATCAGGAGAAGACACAATCTGGTCTGTGCCAGTGAGAAGGGGTCTTGAAGATGAGGAGTTATATCTCATTCTGATGTAAACTTCTGTCTCAGCTCAAATTGTGTGAAAATGTCAGACTATCAGAGACCGTTGAGTTTTCTGTGGACCAGGATAAAGGCAAAGTTTTGATAGAGGATGTCCACAATATTCTTCAAAATTGGGCACCAGGTATTCAGCAAAACACAAGTCTCCTCTCGAAGTGCGGACATTTATGTGGTTTGCTTCACATAAATGGATTGTTATCAAGGTCTACAGGAGGAAATGGAGGCAAGATTGTGAGACTATTTGTTCCTTTTGACTTTTTTTTTGAAACATGTGACATTTCACGGGAGGTTTGACAGTTATTCAGTGTCATATTCAACTTTCAGTGTATATTCCTTTATGTTCAAGACATGTGGAACTACTTCCGAGCTCTCAAAGACAGCATGTACAATTGTATCCAAACAAAGATCCTCATTTTTATCCCATGCGAATGTTCCTTTCTGTTCAAGACATGTGAAACTATTTCCGAGCTCTTAAAGCCAACATGTACAATTGTATCCAAGCAAAGATCCTCATTCTTATCCCCAAAGATCCTTATTCTTATCCCATGTGCTATTTGCGGGACAGGGAAGGAGGGATTGTCACCACTTTTAGTTTTATTAGACAAGCCACCTGTCACAGTTGTCCCCACAAAGTCTTTGGTCAACCAACAGAAGAATGATCTTTGAAGAAAATCTACCAAATTCTAAATTCATTATTTACGTAAGAGGGTAGTAAACCTTAGCTGCATACGGATTCTTTAAAACTTAACAAACATCTTTCTCAGAACTCAGCAAGAAGAAAAGTTAAGATGTCAATTAAATAAAATAGCTCCTTTATTCGTTGATTATGGATATCAGGGATGGTGCTAGCTGTGCTTGGTTGTTGCTCAAACAGGCGGTCTCATTGTATATTAATTAACTGAGCAATTTGCTTTATGAGCTTTTGCATTGTGACGTGTCTGTATTTTGCAATTTGAGTAACTTTAGTGACACCCTGTTCGTGTTGTGATGTAGAGGTGAGTGAAATGTCAAGCAGATTGACAAATGAGTCTCGCATCTACGCTGAGAAAGCAAAAGACCTCAATCGACAGGTAAGACAGAATTATTGATGCCATTCGGTTTTGCATAATTTCTTTATGCTCATTGTCATTATTAATGGTTGTTAATGGTCTTATACTCTTGTTTTTTTAATAGTTTCTTTTCAATGGTCATTGTCATTATCTATAATTGTATGGTTCGAGATTCATCTCTTGGTGGGTTACTTTTAGTTTCTTTTAATGAAAGGCCCCGTTGCACAATGGGGGCTTCCAGAGTTTGTGCTAGCTTATGTGAGTCAGCTTCCTGAGAACACCATAAAATACTCGAAATTTTATTTTTCAAAAGCACCACAACAGAAGTTCCAATTAGGATGTTTCAAAAGATCTTGTTTGATTTTCCTTGGATTGTTCGTGTTAGCTGCTAGTGTAGGAACCGCTACTTGATGTCGCCAAATTAGCATGCTGGACCATGACATCATAGGATGTACTGCTAATGTGGGTTTTCACATCCATCAACTGTTTCTTTATTCTCTGAACATTTTTCCTTTTTTCTTCCCCCCGCCATTCCAACACCTGTACTGTGGCAAACAAGTTCAATGATTGATCACATGCTACCCGTGCAAATCATGTCTATCTTGGACAGAAATATGTACATGGTAAAGCCTTACATTACATGTGATTCCATTTCTTGCTTTGAGAACATTATCTAATTGTTCAACAGTATGCAGTGGTTGTGGTTCACATATTCCAATTGAATATGCTATGACTATTCCATCAATTTAAGGAAAATTTCCCACCAGAGCTTTGAAGATTTGTGGTCATAGTGTTGAAGTCTGATGCCTTCTCACAATTGCATTTGACTTCATATCCAGTGGAGGCTGTGTTCAATCAGGCTGGCACTTATTTGGGAGAAGGGTAGGTCACTTTGCTCTGCCTTCCCCAGGGTCTAATCAGTGCATGCTAGGATTTCTCATGATACAAGAAATTTTGATGTCCGATGACGTTTCTCCATGTAAGAATTGTGGAGTTCAGTTGCCCATTGTTTGCTTAGTGATGTGCCTCCGGGATTACAGCCCTTCAATGCGATAACATTTGCCTATGGATGTTTGATGATTTAAATGGATAGTGAAGAATGACACAACGTCATTGAACCTTTCTATATCCCTATCACGAATCCTTTTGCTTGATCCCCTACTTTCTCAACTGCTTGCTGAGTTCTTATTAATGCTTAACCTACTTGGAACCATCCAAATTGAACCAACTTCATCCCTTTTCTGCATTCTTCTTTATGTTTCCCTTTTATATTCCCTTTGTCATTTTGAGGGCTTGGCTTAAGAGGTCTTTTTCAATCACAGTAAACATATTCAATTAATTATCTTGGTTCAAGAAGCTGGGAAAAAGTTTGCCTTTTCACATTTTAGTGTGTTGTCTTGTAGAATTTAACATGGTTTACTCTACATCTCCTAGCATCTTATTGGAATAGATGACCTAATTCTCCTTAACTTCTCATTGATTGGTTACCCAAAAGGAACTAATGGGCTTAAAGGCCTCAGAAAACTATCTAAACAAACAGCATTAGATCCACAGGTTGAACCTAATTGATGCTTTATAAAACTGTGTGAATTGAACCAACAATTAAGGGTGCCAAACTGCCAATTTGCTGAACTTGGGTTGGACTAAGCTAGGCACCCAGCCCTGGTCCGGGGTTTAAAAGCTTAAGCCCAAGCCTGGCCCACCTGGATCAAGGAAGCGCTTTAAAATACTATCCACTAGTTTTGCCATTGTTCCCACTTTCGGAAGTGCTTCTGCTCCCCATTTGTGCTCCTACTCCCCAAGAAAAATAGAATAGTAAAATTTTCAGAAATTTATGGAAGCTGAGAGAACATGCTTCAAGTCACATTCATAAACTCAGCTCTAATAAATCACACTCACCTCGATCTCCATAGAACACTGCCAAAGGAAACAACATAAGTACGTCAATGCTAAAGGATAAGAACTTAAGGATCTCAGTCTACCTCAATAGATGAACTTTGTATTCTTGCACGGTGCATCTATCATCCACCAAAAGAAGAGGTACTTCTGAAACCTTCCGGCTGGTTCATAATTCTGGCAAGATATGGCACTAGAAAATAAGCCCATCAACCTGTTTTTTGAAATGGGATAGCAAATCTACCATAGTCACACTAAAAGCAGAGATAAAAATAGACTAATATTTTCGCTGATCCTCCATACCCTAGTCTATCAATCTCTTCAAGTTGGCAAGGTCATTGCTAGAAAGTTAACAAGGAATCTGGAAAAGGGGTTGCAAAACTTCTTTCTGAAAAGTATAGGTTTGGACCATGAGTTTTTGGGCATGCTCAACTTCTCAGTCATATGAGACAAACTGCCTTTGCCTACTAATGTAGATACTGCCCAACTGTCAGTTTATGTTAGGGTAACTGGAAGTAGCATTTGCATATTAGCACATTGTTCTGTGCCATTTATGCATTGTTTGTATTGAAACACAACAAGACTGAGAGATGAGTGTCAATCTTTTTTAATATATATCATGATTAAAAAAAATTGTGGCGTTGCATGCTGACGGGTAAACTAACAGAACAGATACGTTATAATCATGTATCCCACTGATATCTGCACTCATGAGCATAAATTTGCCTATGCAAATTAAGCTCAACAACCATTGGACAGAGCAACATGTGCAAACTTTTAAACAGGAGTGGCCATAACGTTACCTTTTCCCCTTTATTTCGCTGTTTGTTATTGTAATACTAAGGAGAGGTTTTGATGCTTTTTTCAGGCTTTCATTCGGAAGTGGGCTCCTGTTGCAATTGTGATTGGTGTGGTCACATTCCTCTTCTGGGTCAAGCACAGATTATGGTGATTCGAAGGTGGAGATGATGTCGGACCATTTTGCACTTGATATGGTTGACCATGCCAGTTTTGGCATCCCTCCATATCCAGCTGGATGTCTTGGGAACACTTGAAGATGCGCCCTCCGAACCACCCAACAAAGACCCACCCACCCACACCAACAAACAATGCTGTCAGGATGCCACATTGAGTGGGCCTTTGTTTGTTCTCCTTCCATGAGTATGATAACGGAACTCATAGCTACATTGATCGAGACAGATCTAAAAATGAGGATGATAGACTTGTGTGTGACTTGATTTGAGCTTTCTTATGATTCTGTCATGCATGGAAGTACAGATTTTTTTGGACAATCGAGAATTACAGAATTTTTGTCATGAGGATGTTAGTCACGATGCTGAATCAAGTGGTATATATCATGCACTCATTTTAGGGCTTGTTGCTGTGAACTACCACAATGGCGTAGGTTTCCCCGGCAACTCCCAGTGTTGGGGCAAGATCGAAGGGGGTTAGATGAGCCCTGCTTTATTGTTAAGGGAGACTGTTATGATGCCACACTTTTTACCATTTCTTTTCGACACTCTCAATTCAGCTGTCTGTTGAGATTGTATGGTCGAGTTGAGTGACTTAAAATTCAATTCTTTTGAATTCAGAAGGAACGAAGTTGGGAAAGTGATGCCATCCGCCGTTGGCCTTTCGGGCGCTAGCAGTGGACTTACATCACAGCCATCCAATCAAGATCAGATGGCTCCCTTTGAAACCAGAAAAAAAAAAAAGCAAAAAGGTGTGCATTGTTAGTTTGATGCGGCATAGATGGTTGAAAAAAAACTACAAAAAGCAAGAAGGGCTAAAACAAAAAAATTGTCCAGGTGGGCGCCGTTGGATCGCCCAGGTGGGCGATTGTACGGTGCCCGGATTGATCCAGTGATGTTGGACCGTCCACCTGCGCGATCCAACGGTGCCTAAGCATTTTGAGTTTTTTTTTCATTTTTTTAAAGAAAAATCCCGACATTCATTTTGGTGAAATCACGAGTGACAGACCTCTGCCGGTGGCACCTATTTGCATCAAGGTGGCCCATGCCCCTCCAATTGATGGGAGGGGGGTTTCTTCTGTGGAGACGGAAAGGGACCGTGGGTGAACCAGGAGTGGAGAGAACCAGAGCCACGACTGACAACAAAAATGTGGCTGCCGCCAACAAGTGTCTCACCATCAGCCACGATCACATTCATCGTCGTGATAAGGTCTCAAGCCAATGCTCATAGCCATTTTAACGTACCCCTTTCACGTATTGTACACATTTTATTTAACATGCGTCACTGGCATCCGGAGGTGCGGCTGATGAAAATACTCCCGAGGGATGCATCATCTCTTATATAATTTTTGCACTTTTTTTATCGCAAAAAACTTAGCAAAATTAACAAATTTCGAGTCTTCGTATCTGGAAGATTAAATGGGAGCTAGATAAGTCTCCTCTTATTTTTTTAACTTCAATATGAGACTGAACGAAGACAAATATAGTGCACAACACAAAGAGGCATAGTTATTTTCATATAGAACTGTACGAGAAAATCCTTCATAAAATCTTGACCAACACAAACTTTTAAAAATTTAAATTCATAAAATTCCAGCATACACTTCAAAAGTTCGAAAAGTATATGGCATATATGAATATTCTAAAATCAATTCGTATGCATTTCTCTAATGAATCCCATTCTATGAAGGAAAACAAGAATCTGACCTTACAAAACATTTGGAAATCCAGCTTTCATGAATGAATGATGGGTAAATAACAAGTCGAAAACAATCTTTCATTAATACCAGTTGTTCCCATTGCCGACTTCCTGAGTACGTCTAAACAATTAAAGAGACTCTCAGAGAGAGAGAGAGAGAGAGAGAGAGAGAGAGAGAGAGAGAGAGAGAGAGAGAGAGAGAGAGAGAGAGAGACTTCCGTAGATGCAGCCAACGTGAGAAGGTCACCTCTCTCTTCTTCTCTCCGCGGCATGCATGCGGCCATCTCCCGCGCCATGGCATGATAAATTAATTTGACTGATAAAAAAAGTGATCATGGGAGAAGAAAAAAAAAATTATACATTAACTTAGATGATCGAGTTGACTAACCAGTTTAATTATCAAAATCTGTGATTGATGAAAAGAGATCGAGTGAGGTCGTCATCGACTCCATCCGGGCTAATAATACTACGTGACATTAATTAGTCACAATAATTTTTTATTCAATTCTTTCTCAAGTAATTAATCATACGTTTTGGTGACCGAATTAGACATATCTAATGTAATCGCCTCGTCCGACATTAATTAAAGAACCATATGACCTAGTGGCAGATCTAAGTTGGGAGGCGCACCATCCCATGGAGCATAGTTCTCGTTCTTTGTGATGTGTGGTTTGAATTAAAGTTTGACAAATTGATACGGTACATCTCGTATCGCACGTACTGGATCATATTAATCGATGATCGATACGACCAATATATGATACGTAATTTGTATGCTATTTATATTATTTTAAATATTCAATATTTTATTTTATATTAATATTACTTAATATATAAATTAATTAAAAGCATTTCAATTTTCAATAAACACCAAAGTTTGAAATTTACAGCAAGCATCATTTGTGTTTTTTTTTACATTGAATTCCTTCTAAAGAAACATGAAATCAGTGAGATTCGAATTCATACACTTGTGTTTTTGAGAACTCAATGGATCATAGATTATGATTTAGTAATTTTCACTCATCTAAAATTTCATCAAATGTCTAAATGTCACGTCAGACTATTCAAAAATCATAATCTAACTTTTTATAGAGATAAGGTGAAAATCTCTCAAAATCTATTTTTTATTAGATTATTCTAACTCTAAAAGATTATAAAAAAAGTCATAATTCTATCGAGTTTTCAAACGAGACCAAATTTAAATAACACATCTCTTAACTAACTAAGTTAATAAATTATTTGAATAATTTTAATTATAATATATACGTTAAAATGTATATTTCGTCTCGATACATGACAGTATGATATGGCATCGTATAACTAAATCATGATCGATACCACTGATATAACTGTACGTTGACAAAACTTGGTTAGAATGGGTATATAAAAGGACTCCACTCTTGAGATGCAAGTGAACGCGAGTGCAGAGCTTCGAAGGGACGTGCGCGTTTCCTTCCGATAAAAGAACAAGACGTGCACAGTTCACCTCCGGCCGCCCTCCGGTCGCTTTCGTTCCACCTACTACTGATTGTAAGGGAGGGCGGGCGGGCACAACGTGCTTTCCAGTCCCATGGGTGTGGGTTCCTCATTTTCGCCCCCTCATGCATCTTCCACTAAACTGCCTCGAGCCCTCTCACAAATTAAGCCACCAAAGTGGCGAGAGGTGGAAGGAGAGGGGAGAATGGAACCTGACCTACGCACTACTGCATGTGTTAAATGAGTAAATTAAGATGCCATGTCCCTCTCTTTTTCTTAGTTTACTAATTAACAACTATATGGGGATCAAATAGCATAAATATATAATTAATGTCATCTAGAAGTCTGCCAATTTTAAATTTCATATGGGGAACAAGTTCATATGGGTTAAATTCTCTATGACCTATGAATTTGTCTTAATTTGCATATATCCATTGGTGGTATAATGTCATTGGAGGAAGAAAACGTACCCCAACTCTCTCTCTCTCTCCCCTGAAAGTTACATATATACACCTGAAGGTATATACACTCTTAATTGTTTTAATAAGAGTAAAGTTATGTCATAATATAATGTCCATTCTCATTTACTCCTAAAAAAAGGTGAAATGACCGTTTCTGTGTAAAAAATTACGTCTCGCACGCGTCAGACCCGTACGGCATATTTTTTTACGCATTAAATATCAAATCTACTCGACGAAAAAATGTAGAATTGAAATATTTTGTAACATTGAAATATTTTGTTACCGAAATGAAACATTTGGTATAGAATTGAAACAGTTTGTTAGGTTTCGTTCTTATAATTACAAAATGTTTCATTTGTGTAATATTTTATCCTTATAACAAATGTTACGTTCACGTAATAAAATGTTTCATTTGTACAAAATATTTTATTGGTTTATCTATGAAGTCAAACAAAATATTTCATTCCTATAATAAAATATTTTATTTATATACAAAATATTTTAATGCTATAAAATATTTTAGTCTTGAATTTTTTCATCGAGCGGGCTCGATCTTTAATGCTCAAAAAAGTGCGTACGGGTCTGACGCGGGATGTACTTTTCTGCACAGAAAGAGTCATTTCACCTTTTGGGGGGACCAATGAGAATAAACGTTACATTGTGACATGACTATGTGGATCTGATTTGGTGCACAAAATATTACTCTTTTAATAAAATAAATATATATCTAAATAATATTTTCGACATTATCTCTTTTTAAATAACATTTTGGTTCACATGCTCACTAACAACTTTAGAAGATGACATTTTATGAATCTACACGTTCACAAGACTTTTAGCAACCAAGAAAAACCTTCATTTCTTGAATGTGATCAGTGGTGGTAATGAGGTGATTGTCACACTATCTAGGGTTTCTTTTGTCCATCGAAGACCGACCGGCCACCGAAGTAGCGCCACTAAAAAGAGCACAACGCCGTGTGGAGGTAAGCTGAGAGCCGAGAGGACATTCATGGCGAACAGAAGCTTATACACAACGCCGTCAGGTCCGCCGCTCAAGTCCCCGCCCTTCCTCCTGCGTAGCCGAAGTGGGGCTTCCCGTCTCTGCCACTCGGCCTCTGCCTTGGAGAACTCTCTCACCTCCCCCAACGTCAACATCTCCACCAGTACCCCCGCCACCCGCCGCGCCGTCTCCGCCGCCCGCTCCCGTTCCACCACCAACTCCCGGTTCCCCAGCGACAACAGAGACGCCCCTCCTCCCCAACGCTCCCAGCAGAGGGACTCCAAGGAGAACCGCGAGAATCACATCAGCGCTCTCTTCGGGAAGTCGCAGAAGCCGGCGGGAGGACCTCCGCATGCAGCGGATGCAGTCCCCAGCAAGCAGAGGTGGCCGAGGTATTCCAGCGGCGTCGCGCCCGCCCCGGCCTCCCCCGCCACATCTCCCTCCGCCTGGGCCCTTTCTCCCGGCCGGTCCCCGACTTCCGCAGAAGCGCCGGAGTCTGGGGACCGTGTCAAGAAAAAGTTCACCGGCCGTGGGGTGCTGGGTTTCTTCCGCCAGAAGAAGGCGCCGTCGCCGAGGGAGGAGGCAGCGCATCAGCTCCGCATCCTCTTCTCCAGGCTTCTGCAGTGGAGGTTCGCGAACGCGAGGGCCGAAGCGGCTGCCCGCGCCAGCAAGTCCAACGCTGAGGTAATAATATTTGGAGACTAGATTAATGTTAAAATTAATGGTCCCACGTGAAATAGAGATCAAAATAAATCAAACATATAATATTGTGATATATTTTTTCAAAGAAGATCGAATTCAACAATTTTAATATATTATGAGAGTCAGATTGTAATTTGAGTCGCACGCAGCTGCGTGTTCATATATTATCATTCACCTGAAATTTAAATCTGCTACAAAGTTATAGATTTGATTTATATCAATCGATCTCCTTTTCATGTGATATTATTCTTTAACATAGAGCCCTGCACGCTGAGAGGTCTGCAAAGCGTATGATGCTACCCGTTTGTGCAGAGGAAGCTGTTCAACGTGTGGGTGAGGGTCCGGGAGATGAGGAAGGCGGCCGCGGCGAAGGGGGTCCTGGTGCAGAGTGTGAGGCACCAGATGAAGCTCGCGGCGGTTCTCGTCCCCCAGCTCCGGCTTCTCCGAGAGTGGGACGAAGGGGCCGGCAGGAGGAACGTCGAAGCCATGGCAAAGTGCGCGGGGCTCCTGGAGGCGGCCTGCACCGCCCTCCCCATGGAGGAGGGTGCTCGAGTAGGTGCATCTTCTTGAGTTAGTGGTAGGCATGCAGCTAATTAACAGCGGTTGGTATTATCCGCTGCTAACGATTCCTCTAACTGATCACCTTCCGCATGGTCCTTGTCCATTGGTAGATTAATACACTAAAATACGTACAGAGCTCAACACTAAACTGCATGCCTCATCTGTTTCTTTCCGGGTATTAGCGTCAAAATTAAATTAAGAGGTACCAATAGAATAGGTAAAAAAATGGAAGAAAATGAAGGACTAAGATTAGGTGTAATGCATGATTCATCGCCACATTCTCTCGCTTTCATGTTGGGTTCGAAAGGTAATTAGATGGAACCCTCCCTCCAAGAAGTGGAGGTTGACGATTAGGATAGTAAGCAAAATTGAAAAGATATATAACTAGAGATATATAACTAAGAAAGTTTGGCAATTATTTGCCCCATATTTTTCTCAAGCGCTCGCATATATATGTTCCTGGCAGGCTGACGTCGCGACTCTCCAGGCATGTATATCTGCGGCGATGGAGATGATGGAGAGGATAGAGTCTACGGTTTCAAGATTATACCCCAAGGTTTGTAGTTTTAATGGAACTTTATATCGTTTAATTAATTAGTTGCTAACGACATATATATATATATATATATATACATATATATCCAGCTTTGCTGTTTGTTGCACGGACAATCGCGATCTGATGCAAGCAATCAACACCCAGTCCATCTCATCGAGTCGTCAAATTGTTCCTTGGCACGTAGATACAGATAAACTTCTATTCTGTCCCCTTATTCGATTATCAGACGGAAGAAAAAAGGAATACGTACTGATCAAATAAAGAAGATGATTGAGATCATTAATTGCCAAATCGAGGCTTCCCAAATTATGTACGTACGTATATATATAGAGCATTAGACCCCATTAATACATGAAAGTGGAGACATACAAGGTGACACAAAGAATGCCATGGCCACTTGACAATTATAACTGCATTTTTAAAGTTGTATATATATACATTTTATTGGTTGACGTAGAAGGACAAAAATTTGCTAACCTTTATCCAGTTTCCCGTTATTGGATGCGTATGTAGTCCCCCTCCACCCATGTTGAGGATCCGAACAACTCATGTGAGGCCATTTTCCCTGCAGCTAAATGATACGCGAGCCTATTTTTTATGCTGTTGATCTCTCTCTCGCATTAATTATTATATCTTTTATATGTTGTTGAGCAGGCAAATGATACGAGCTCACTTCTCGACGAGCTTGTGAAGACGCTAAAACTAGAAAAAGAGGGACTGGAGGAACTTGCGAAGGCGGCCAGAACAGTTGCCTCACTACAGGTCGGATCACCATCCCCTTAACAAGCTGCATAAAGACCAAATCACCCATTCTCTTCCTTTAATTTATCCAGTAAAGAAAGAAGCCAAACTGCGTGCCCTAACACCCAGCCCAAAGCAGCTCCTATATATGCCCTAACACCCACCCCAAAGCAGCTAATAATTCCTGATTTGATTCCCCTCGCGTCTTGCGGACCCATTAATTAATCGTGGGAGTAATATTTTCCGGGGCTGACTATCGAAGCCTGAAAAAAAAATTTACTAGTCCCCGGCCCTTGGATCGTCCGCTATAACTTCCAATTGTTGGTCATGTTTTGTTTACAGATGCAAGAGCTGAGCCTAAGAGCACATCTTGTTCAAGCCACACGGGGGCAGGATTTGCTGTCGAAGACCCATCAAAACAAGCTGCTATTCCGAGAGGCAACCATATTGGGCAGCTGGGCATCTGTGCCAGTGAAGGCCTAGCACGGTTCACCTTTCGGGTGAACTCTTGGTCCCCGATGCATGCATACAATTCGACAGCTGCTTAATTAAATTAGCCTTTCCTAGTGGCTGAGGGTATACACGTGCATGTTTATGCATGCATGTGACTTAATTAAGCACGTATACGTACGTACATATTTATCCACACAGAATCTAGTAAGTTACGTCTTTAATCAGGCATATATACCAGGAATGTAATAAATCACATTAATTGACGAAAGATCGCGAGTGACATCCGTGACATTTTGTAAAAGGGGAACTTTTTCTTTGCAGTGTCACAAAGAAAAGGTGATAAAGATCTTTTTTTTTTCTCTCCTTTGGAAGTATTTTTTTTTTCTACCGCACATCCTGCTGCACAGATATACATGCATGGGTCAGCGAATGTTCCCGGTATTTCTGTGCAGATGTCGAAAATATTGATGCAAAATGGGTTTCGGGGGAGCTGTGCAATTTAATTAACGCAATGTACATCGATTACAATAACTATTGAAGTCGATAATCGAAAACCAAGACGATTGAAAAGGCCGAAAGTAACTTGCAAGCCTAGTTATGAGCAGAAACATGACGGCCAACTGGCATGGACTTCGTCGATCCAGCAGTAATTGATGGCTTCCCAGGTATACAAACAAATAGGACGACTTTGCGTGGTAATATGTGTTCTTTCTAAGTCCGGATCCTCTATGGATAATTATTAATAGAACCAGATGTAGTTATCTCACCGTGTCAAAAGGAAATCTTTAAGCCTTTCTAGTTTCTTCTAAGTATAGGAATTTTTAATTCTAAACCCCTAAGATCTTTTAAAATTGAAAAAGATCCCCCTAATCTATATATTTAGTCAAAACCTCCAAAATTTTCTTCGGTTTAGGGTTTAATATCATAATGCCCTCATTGAGAGAGAGCGAGCGAGAGAGAGAGAGAGAGAGAGAGAGAGCTCCCCGAGAACTTGAGGTCGAGCCCCTGTGTGGCAGCCGTCGCCGGAAGAGACGAGTTGCTGGTCGTGGGAGAGAGAGAGAGAGAACATCATGGCTGTTAATGCAAAGGGATAAAGAAAAGGACTACAAAACAATCAGAGAGATCAGCTGGCTGTTAATGCAAAGGAACTTCTCAGAGAGATCTGGGCGTATTGCCAGTTTTCTCAAGTCGGTGCTCAAGATGAAGAGATGGGGGAAGGGAGGAACGTACCGTCGTTGGCGGGTTTGTCGATGAGGTCGTGCAGGGGTTTGTAGATGTCAAAGACGACCAGGTTAAGCCCTGCCAGCTTCTGCGCTAGCTTCCCCGCTGCGTGTTGAGCTTCTGGTTGAAGACGAGAGAGTCCTTGTTGAGCCTCCTCACGCAGTCGTTCCTGCCGGAGCCGAGCAATGTGCATGATGGCCAGCAGTAGGCAGCCCATTGGCGGCAGGGTTGTCACCGCAATCTTCCTCGCTCCTAGTCCATATAGTTCCTACCATACGCACACATACAGAGAGAAATATAGATGGATGACACATGCACACACGCACACATACACACGTACACACACTGAGAGAGGGGGGAAGGCCATGTCGAAGGTGGAGAGACCAGCATCTGCGTAGCGGAGCATGGCCTCCACGGCGTCGTCGGGATGAATCTGGGCCCAGCCGTCGTTGGTCTGTCACATCCCGTTGAGGACCCGGCGTATGTCAAGCGAGAGGCCCACGTTCTTCACAGTAACCCACCGGGCCGTCTGCTCCTCCGTCTCCACCTGACACCTGACGGCAGCCTCCCATCGCAGGCAGCGCCTCAGGGGATCGAGCCCCCGGCCCACTGCCCATTTCGAGGCGGCGGCTGCAGCGGAGGAGGTGCTGCAAGAGTGGAGCCGCCGCCATTATCGCCTCAACGGTGGCCGTTGTTGCTGCGAGATGTCGCCGCGACCGCTGCTACGGGGGATGGGTGGGTGGAGGGGACGAGGTGGGCAAGGCCCCTCCAGAGAGGGAGAGAGAGGTAGGAACGGTGAAACGGCAAAGAATAAGATAACAATAGTGTAGGATGGAATATTTTACAGTATACATTCATATATTTTTGACGGTTAATTTGAGGAACTTTTTACTAAACAATTTCTTGACATAGGATTAAGTTTAACCCTAATTAAGATAGGTGGGATAACTTAATATAATACTCTAATTTTAAGGACTTTATAGTATACTAGATTAACAATGATTGGAGCCTTTTTAGTTGGCCCATTTACTAGATTTGAGCTCATCAGTAGAAATTTGTGATTTCAAGAGGATAATCTGTTATTTATAACATAACTAAGTGTAAAAAAATCCAAATGAACATAACTCAGTGTAAGAAAATCCAAATGAGGTGAAATTATACTCATTAGAAATATAACTTAATTATGTACAGCTTTTATATTAAGTATTTTTTTAACAATGATTGGAGCCTTTTTAGTTGGCCCATTTAGTAGATTTGAGCTCGTCAGTAGAAATTTATGATTTCAAGAGGACAATCTGTTATTTATAACATAACTAAGTGTAAGAAAATCCAAATGAGCATAAATCAGTGTAAGAAAATCCAAATGAGGTGAAATTATACTCATTAGAAATATAACTTAATTATCTACAACTTTTATATTAAATATTTTTTGAGATTGTATCATTTAATAGGTCACAAATATTAAATAACGAAGTATAGTGAAATAAAGGTGGAAGGGAAGATGACCATCTAACAAGGTGGAAGGAGGAAGACGAATCATCAAACAAGACGGAAGGGAGAAGACAAAACATCCGACTAAGGGCGCAAAAGAGGCAAAGAGAGAGCATCCAACGTTAACTAAAATAGAAGGAAAGGTGGATAAGAGGAGAAATGTGATATATTGATGATATATTAAGGAGATAAATGACATATTGACGATATATTGGGGAGATGCACGATATATGAACAATAAATTAAAGAAGAAGATAATAAAAAAGATAAATGATGATCAGTTGTCAGAAGGTGATTAAAAACTTATATATGTGAAATTAGAAAATTATCCTTATTAAGGTTAATTACTTATAAAAATATCAGATCATGTCGAGATTAGACTTATTAAAAAATAATCTAATTATCTTTAAATATCATGTTAAGTATTTTTTACTAATTATGTCATTTACTAGGTTAAAATTGATAATAATAAAATTGAGTAGTAAGTAAACTTATAGTTTTGTCACTCAATAGAGTAGTTATCTTTAAATATTATGACACACCACCCAAAAGAGGCAATATTGTTGTACGTTGATAGCACATCAGCCGTGCCTTAGTCTATGCCAAGGACCCAAAATATCATGGAAGTACTAAACACAATGACATTCGCTATCACTACATTTGGGATCTACTTGCGAAAGGGTTTGTGGTGCCTTACATATCTCAACGGGTTGTATGATAGCAGACTCACTAACCAAACAAATTCTTAGAGAGGCCTTCTTAACCAATATTAGAGCTATCGGATTATGTAAATTATAATGTAAACAATTTTTTAGTTGACATCAATGAATGTTGTTATTCCTTCTTGTATGTGTGTCTTTGTATGAAATGCATGTTTACACATCATTTAGAGAAAAGTGTCACCAGACTCGAATTGATGACTTTTTTACATAAGCAATTCACATTGACACTAAGATAGTGAGGAAGATGAGACATTAAATATCAATGGCACTTGAAGAGCAAGTAAGATATATATGAGAATTTATCTATTATGTCGCCTTAGATAGAGCTAAGATGAGCTTCACTTAGATTGATCACATGTTTCAATGTCTTATCCTGTGAATCATGACTAAGTCAGATGTGAATTTCATGACATGACACTAAGTGAGAGGGATAGTAGCGTGAGATTTGGGTTAGCCATAATGGGAATGGCTACACCAATATTAGTATGGTGTTTAATTATGCTTTTGAGTTACACGCCTATATTGATAAAAAAACACCATGGCATACGTCTCATACCGCATGTGCTATATATATATGCGACCATAAGTGAAAATGATGAATGGATCTCTGCTTCATTATTGTTAAGCTCTTGGATCATATTTTGTTGATCTCCTTCGTACCCTTTGTGACTTAAGGGCTATACCATGAAAAGGAAGCTTGATATCACTACTTTAGTATACTCCTTAAAACTATAGTTGATACAATTCAGCAGGACAGGTCTTAAAAAATGATCAAGACCAATTGGATTGATATGAGAACTCAAGAAAGACTTACACATATTACACCATGTTTTGTGACTCATTCCTCAGGGGACTCAGTTGACTTTGTGATTATAGATTTACGAGGACATGACATTTGTGATTTAATTTGTTATTTGAGAGATCTAGAGTGTTAAGTCAAGTGAATATGAGATTGTATGAGGTGTTACAAGATATATATTGTTAAAGTATTCTATTAGTTTTGATGATAACTTAACAATTCACTACTCTTGTGAATAAGAGTTTCCTTGTCGCACACTTCATTTATGACAGAGTAAAAGTAAGAATAAAGAAAGAATTTGATATCTACCCTTTGTGGGCAATTAAGTGGGAGATGATGATTAATGGGGCGATTATCCGACATGGCGTGTTGCCCACGAAGGGGCGCAAATGTTATGGGAAGGGGGGCGCCCCATGCATGCAGAAGCATGTAGAAGGACGCACGCGACCGTTGCGAGAGGTCACATGCAACCCTTCACATGGTTCGGGTGCCTCCCCCTTGGTGCCTCTAAAAGATGCTCCTTCTTCACGCGTGAGATTGCTGAACACATGATGGCGACCTTCTAGATGGCCTCTCCCTCTCTCTCTATTTTCTCCCTATTCACTGTGGAACGGTAAAAGAAGAACACCGGGTTGTTCTTCCTAGTGCTTCTCCAAGGGCCCATCACCGACGACGTCGGGATTTGGAACGTGTTTTTCAGGGAGACTCTGGTAGCTATGTTTACGAGACTTTCGAATTTTGGGACTACAAACTTCAGATATTTTGTATACCATTGTGTATCTCACATCATTATATAACAAGTCGAGGGCGGTGAATCTTGATGAAGTACTACTACTTGGGCTGCAGTTGTTGGGGGGGAGAGACGGTCGTCAACGTTGTTGGAGGCTGTGTACTGCGTTGTGGGGTCATCGCCTGGGGAGGCAGTCGCCACGAGGAGCTAGCGGAGGACGAGACGTACGGTGGTACCGGAGAAGGGTCCCCTACACCTGCAGCAGGAGGAGCTGGGAGGACTCTTCTAAACCGCTCTTAGCCTTGTACTTAGGTGATGAAAATTTGATCCATGAGGACTTTGCGGGGTGGGTGTAATGTAAGGGCTTCCGACAAGTCCTCGAATAACAAATATAAAGGTATAATCCAATGACTTCGATCGTTCGTAGGACTTCTTCCATCTCCTGTGTAAGAGAGTTGGCTCTCGGAGAGCTACGATGGAATGCGATGCCAATGTCGACTGATCAGTTCGTCCATACTACCTATATTAATGATGATTGATATTAATTAGTTCCCCATTCTTCTCTCTCTCTCACTGGTTACACGGTAGAGCGAGTAATCATATATAAGCTTTAATAACGTATTGTTTATAATGAAAAAATTACATATTAAAAATAAGCACAATATTATCCTTTATACTTTAGTAAGATAGCTACCGAGAACACATAGCAACCATAAAAGATTTACTATAAACTTTTGTCATTTTTTTTATTGAAGTTGGTTCCCTTGAGTTTTATGAAGAAGGGAAATGGAAACAAACTGAACCAAAAAAACGCACTTCAAGTTGCATTTTTCGATTTGAATCAAATAATAAAGACCCCTATATATGAGACAACAGTACTTCTGATGCCCACATGGGTCGTCCTCGATCGGTCCCCCTCCCCCCTCACCTGTTGCTTTCTCCTTCAACTCCACTCCATTCCAAACCCTACCATTGCCTTGTGTGATCATACCCCCTCCGGCTAGCTGTCCCTCTCTCTCAATTAGCACCTCCTCCTCAATTTAGACCACTAACTAATGCAGAAGTTGTTTAATTTGTAAAGCGGCGACGAGAAAAGAGGTGACCAGCTGCCGAGCGACGTCGATCGATGGTGCTGCATCTGGCGGCGATCACCAAGCTCGAATCGAGCTGCTCGCGGCGGCCACTCAAGGGGATGGCCCCTGGCAGCTACTAGCGGGCATGCTGCAGACCTTCGTGCTGATCAAGCTGGCCTTCCACCAGGTACGCCCCTCACCACACCCTAGGGGACCACGTCTTCTCCTCCAGGCTCTTCCTCTTCCGGCGCCTGACCCAGCTGGTATTCTTCCGGCGGGCCCTGTCACGGCCGGTGTTGACAGGGGCGGATGGGAGAGGGCCCTCCGGCTGTTGTTGACGGCAGGCAGCTCCCGATGCCGCCCCCGGATGAGGGCAGACTGCAAGCGGTATTCATGCATGGTGGTTCTGTGAAGCCCTCCTATACATTTGCAGGGTGGAGCATGAGATGTTAATTTGGACCTTATAACCTCATGGGGTTTCGAGTGGTTCTTCTTACGTACTGTTAAGGATCTAGTTCGATCTTGAGGGGAAAATAGGGATTGATGGGTACATCAAATGTTAAGGGGGATCGGGAAATTAAAATATATATCGTCAGAGGAAATGAGACCCGAATTAGCCCTCGGGCAGATCGATATTTTATCGGAAGATAAAGTTCTATGATCGAGTGGACATATATAGCCCATCTTACCTTCAGACGGCTGCCAATTGAATAGATAATGTACTAATCGATCTAATGCTGATAAGATTGCATGCAGCATGTGGGTGTCAACTACGTACATAAAGTAAGAACAAGTAAAATCGTACTCAGATATCACTGCGTACGAGCAAAACTAGAAGGAACTTTTAAGGAGACGTCCTTTTGATCCAGGATACTCCCCTTGGAAATCTCCTACTCCTGAAGAACATAGGCCGGCCCATGATCTGTCAACTTCATGGGTGAAGGAAACTGGTGTTGTAACACCAAAACATATATAACAAACTTCATATATTTGCTATATAAAAAGATAAAAACATATTGTCATTCATTGATTTGGATGCATGATTTTGTTGTAACGGGGGAGAATAGTTTGGATGCATGCTAATTTTCAGGGCATATATGTTAGAAAAGTGTGAGAAAAAACGTTATCTTACAAAACGATTTTCCTTTTTTGAGTATGTATATATTTTCAAAGGCTGGCCCCACCCTTTGTCCAAGGATGAATCGACGGGGACCACATGTATGTATGTATGGCTGTGAATTGGGAACATCAGCTAACAAATTAATCTGCCTTCAAAACCTAGTTGACTTAATGTTGAATAACAAGAGTGTGCAGCAAATTAACGTTCACCCCAATCCTCCATTGTTCCACATAGGACCAACTGGGGACTTGGAGAACAAAAGAAACTCCATCCCAAAAATTTAATTAAAATGATGTGACCTAGGTCCACCTTTGGGGATGCTTTTGACTACCCAATTAAGTCTCATCGACCCTATATATGTGGACCAATGAACTAAGCTAACCTTGGGGTGTAAATTTACTGCACCCACAGGGTGTGCGATAAATATTACTCTTTCATGTTTCTTCGCAGACTAATGGGACTTGAAGAACAAAAGAAACTCCCTCCAGAAAATTTAAAATGATGTGAGGTCCGCTGTTGGGAGATGCTTTTGACTACCCGAGTCTCATCGGTCTTAATTATGTGGACCGGTGAAGCCTTGGGGTGCAAATTTACTGCACCCCGAGAGTGTGCAACAAGTATTACTCTTTCATGTTTTTCAGTAGAACTATCTTTCATGTTTTTGACTTGTGTCTAGGTGACTGAGGAAACTTCGACGACCCATATCACCCTGGTGGCACGAGGAGGTTGACCTGGGACCTAATGTAAGCGCTTCCTGCATGCACGGGAAGAAGTGTTGCTTCGTTAGAGGTCAGTTGGGCCGTGCGCGATCTCCATCTAATGCAATGCATACAGATCTTAAATTATTCATTCTTTTATATATGATAAGATTCTTGTTTGGTGTATTCTGAAATACCGTAACTTTGGGTTTTTAAATTTGTCAATCTTGGTTTACTTTGGTATTGGAATATTAAAAAAAAAACTAGAGTCGGAGAAAACTGAATGGTGCACGAGTTAAATGCATTTTAAAACTCAAACACGTCAAATGTTAAGAAACATATATTACTGAAAATAACATTTTATGATACTTCTACAGCATCACAAGTAACACCTTTATAATATATATATATATACTCAGCTGATTTATATTTGTAGACAGGTTCGTTTAAAACTCTATTTTATTTCTTTAACAATACAGTCATATAGTAGTTCAGGAGTTCTCTTTAATAATTTAATTAATATATAAATATATATTATATTATCTTCATTTATTTTCATTTTTAGTAATCCGAACAAGTTGATGGATGCTAAATCACTGGAACTATTAATATTCAAAAGACTCGAATGGACAAAGTACTTCCTTGGCATGCGCGATTTTCCTGCATAGCTTCCAGTTGCACGAACAAATGGATTCGTTGATATTCGTGGACCTTCTTCGTAGATGGGCTCAACGCAAATAGGATTTCCTAAAACTAGTACGACCAAAATTAATTTGTACTAATTAATGTAGATGTTCATTGATCAAAATGTTATCATATTTAAGTTATTGGATTAGGTCATCAACTCAAAATTTTAAGATGTTGGGTGGAGAAGTGCTAAGGATATTATAATTTTTATCTTTTTGTGATATAAGATTAATTCTTCTTCTGTAAGTATAGAGCAATTTGAATTATGTCACATGAAACATGACATACACAGGGTGCAAAGTCTATATCATAATCACATGCTCTAATATAATGTTAAAGTTATTGAATTAGATCATCTAACTCAAAATCTTAAGTTGTTAAATGGAGAATAGTCTACTATTTTAAACACGTTATAATTTTATCATTATTCAATCTATTCTAATACAAAGTTTTAGTTCCTTTAGATTCTTTTGTTTACAACATACAATAACATTAATAATAAGTCGTTACCCAAAAAAAACAAGATCAGTAGAATGAAATAACTTGTGGATCTTTAGGGCAGAAACAATGCAGTCAATTAGGGCGTGTTTGACGCCCGAGTAAGCGCAGGTAAGATAGGGGTGCGGATGAGAGAGAGAGAGAGAGCGGTGGATTCCGCTCTCTCCTCACACACAAACGTGTTAATCGAGCTCGGTTAGCAAAGCCCCTCTTTGAATTTTATCTCAAATAAAAATTCAGTCAATCGAGGATCATTTGACTTTATATATATGATGTCAAATCAAACAACCCCTAACCCTCTTTGATCCGACATAAAGTAAATGGTTTTACCAAGGATCGTAGAACGAATTTGCATAGCTATATATCCCTCAAAATGTATGTCCTCAATCATCCTGGTCGACTACTGGGGGAATTAGATGGAGTCAAATTTTATGATTTACAAAAGGGTCTTCAAAATTTTACTTTAAATCTGGGGTTTTAAATGTAACCCTTTTATATGTAAGATGTCTTCTATGAGTGCTTGTAGAATCTAAATTAATCACATCTGTTGACTATTTAAACTTTGTGGGAAATTTTTTAAAATAATTTTATTTTAATAATTATTTACCTAAATATGCCCAATCCTAACTTGTTTTTCATTATTGCCACCTAAGCATTTTTGCCACCTAATCTTCTTCCATGTCATCCTTTTCGTCGTCTCTAGCTCTCTCTCTCTCTCTCTCTCTCTCTCTCTCTCTCTCTCTCTCATGAGCGCGTTGGGTGGGGGTGACTATGCCGTAGGGGAAAACCCCCCTATGACGCGGCACCCTCCCATGATAGTAGCACAACCCCATCATGATCTCCCTCTACCTCTTGCAGATGCATGCGCACGACACCATATTTCACTGCGGTGGCCACCGGTCCTCACTCACCTCCACCCTGCCAATGATCTCCTCTAGTAGCTCCGGTAGCATATCTGGGACCATCGGTCCTCCTCCTCCCCCCCTCCCGATGACCACCCCCTCGTTGTCGCCTCTCGATATGTGTCCCTCTCACTCCTCCTTGCCCCGATGGATCTCACTCCTCCTTGTCCTAATGGAACTAGGAAAGGGCTCTGTTGCCACTGTAGGCGGCTGCAACATTCGAGGAGGAAGAGGAAGGAGAGTGGGAAGCAGAGGAGGATTGCCACTTGGAAGGGAATGGCCTCCTTTACGACATCCTCGTCGGCAGGAGTGAAGGGCGTGGAGAGGGGAGTAGAGGGTGATGGCAGGGAGAAGACCGTGAGGAGTATTAGAGTTTATTTGATTGGATTATCCAACTCAAAATTTTAAGGTGTTGAGTGGAGAGGACTCCACTATTATAGTCACATCTTATTTTATTCTATTTTTCATATAAGACTATGCTAGCTCTGTTGCCACTGTAGACGGCTACAACATTCGAGGAGGAGGAAGAGGAAGGAGAGTAGAAAGCAAAGGAGGAGGAGGAGGATTGCCACTTGGAGGGGAATGGCCTCCTTTATGACATCCTCTCTAAGGAGTATTAGAGTTTATTTGATTGGGTCATCCAACTCAAAATTTTAAGATATTGAGTGGAGAGGGCTCCCCTATTATAACCACATGTTAGTTTATTTTATTTTTCCATATAAGACTAAGTTTATTTGATTGATCATCTAACTCAAAATCTTAAAATATTGAGTGGAGATGACTCCACTATTATAACCACCGGTTAGTTTATTTTATTTTCTCATATGATATTATTCTAACACGCCCCCTCACGTGTGAGGTCAATTTTAGATTTTGACACAGCCCATATCATAACCACAGGCACTGATACCATATTAGAGTTTATTGGATTGGATCGTCAAACTCAAAATCTTAAGGTATTATAATCACATCGTATTTTATTGTATTTTTCTATATGGGATTATTCTAACGAAGAGATTCTTTTACGGTGGTGGAGTGGTGGCGGAGGTTGCGTCAGATGGTGTGGATGGTGAGGGAGGAGAATGTAGAGGGAGTAGGAGAGAGAAATCTGAGAGAGAGAGTGCCGAAGAGTTGTTCTCCCCTCCGACATTAGGATGCGGACAACACACACAGAAAGAGAGAGAGAGAGTGCCGGATGAGGTGGCAACTAGAGTGAAGTGGCATGCGATGAGGTGGCAAAAATGGGACATAATTTTATAAATAAGTTGGGACCAGATATATTTGGATAAATGATTATTAAAATAAGATTATTTTTTTTAAAAAAAAGTCCCAATGTTTGTTTCCATCACAGTCCCTAGCTATATATTATTCTCATATATAATACGGCAAGAAGCAATTTCTATGGTGGCGTTCGAGAATAACTTTCTATCGCCCTTGATCCTGGAAGTAGGAATCGGATCCTGAAGAAATTGGTTTCACGGGGGAAAAAAGGCTTGTGCAGATTCGTCGGGCATCAAATCGATTAAAACCAGTTCAAGAGTAGTGCCATTTTCACGCCAAAAGCCACCGAAAGTGCACTGCATAAAATTGGAAAATTGAGCATGGACAATCACAGGGACTGGAAATAACTGAAACAGTACTGGAAACAAAGGATTCTTTCTTTGGGTACGTAAGATTGGGCATAGTTCATATTAATACAATAAAGCCTTGCATACTTACTAGTCCCATCTTCCTCGCAAATTAATGCCCGTTATTGCTTTCGGCAAGATTGTTGACCAAGTAATTGAGAACTTAGCCTGCCTTCCCTGTACTGCCAACCAGCCTGCGGCTCTATTTTCTTCTATCTTTGACGTGTGTTATCTCATGCAGCTCCCCTAACTTCCTGTGGGGATGAACTCGATCCTTCACAATTGTTACTGCCGCCAGCAGGTTCTATCCTTTCAGATCGATCACAGCAGATTACTTCCATCTCGATCTCTCCACAGTTCCTCAGCCAATATATAATTGCAGGCCTTTGATATCATATATCGCACAAGCTTTTAATTAAACTCTGTAATGGCTCACCCGGCCAGATAGAAAGCTCCTCAAAGATGATCCCACTCTTACATGACAAACAAGAGAAATCCACACACAGCTGTGGTCTATATATGACCATGCACCTCCCAGAAAAAAACAAGAGATCCGCACACACCAAAGCCAAACATGTCTATGCGCCAAACCGCATGCAGCAGACATGAGGATCCATAATATGCTAGCTAGCTAGAGTACCACCATAGACACCGCTTGCAGGCTACCCTCATCTAGCGGCAGCGTCGACCGGAGCCGAGGGCCCCCATCCGACCTCCCGGACAGCAGCCGGAGGGCCCTCCCCCACCTACCCTCGCCGGCGGCGGCCGCCCGGAAGATCAGCACCCGGCTCAGCCGGAAGAAGAAGAGCCTGGAGGAGAAGATGACGTCCCCGAGGTTCCGGGGGGCGTACCTGCTGAAGGGGAGCTTGAGCACGAAGGGACACAGCAGGACCCCGAGGAGCGGCCCGACACCGTGCCCGTGCCCGGCCACTACGGCGAGCAGCTTGAGCTTCGTGATCGCCACCAGGTGGAGCACCATCGCTCCCCAGGCCTGCACCCCCGGGCACGTACGCCAAGGCCTTCTCAATTACAAAAACTGATCGATCAACTGCTTCGTCGCTAAGCAATCCAAAAGAAGTGATCAGTAGGTTGGGCTGGGGAGAAGATCCTCTCCCACGCAAGGAGTACTACTGTCATGGACGAAAGATATTGTAATAGTGACTTCTTTAAGGGGGGGTTTTTCCCAAAAATTCCCTTGATAAGATATTTATAGAGAGAAAGGAACCTCGATTGGATCCCTAATCTCTCCTCTTCCCAATTCCCATCCCTTCTCTATCTCAACTAAAGATGAGTCTTGGAACGGAATGGGGTTCAGCTGCAGGTGAAAATAACAGGTGGGCTAGCTGGTGAGGAGGATCCGTGTGGGCACGTGCCACCACTGCCATGGTCTCCATCGAGGACCTTGCCTCCGCTGCACCGCGAGCTCACACGGAGTCGGTAAGATGAACACGGCAGAGGGGCACTACATATGGTGGTGTAGGGCCGTCGGTAGGCGACAAGCCAGTGCGCGGCTCTTGTACGTATATATAGTGTGCCTGTCACTTCTCGGCAAATTTCTTCTTTTCCGTTTTCCTCTTCGTTTGATAGAAGAGCCGGCCGGGACTCCAGACCTTGAACGTGTTATCAGCTGGGAGCATCTGAGATTAAGGTTCCTAGCCAGCTAGCTGGCTGGCTAGTTATAACTTATTAAGTCTGATTATGAAAAATTAACAGATTATGATCTGCATGTGAGGCAATTAATAGATAAAGCAGTTAAGAAATTAATAATCGTAGTATGTAACGTACGTGTTTAATTATATGTAGTCTCATATGTATGGATGCTGCACATGTTTATCGATCCCAGGCCGCGCGTTATCTTCTTCGGAACTTAATTAATTACCTTGATAGCCTTCGCTTGAAGCTTTATATATATATCTGCTTAATTTTTTATTCAGCTTCAAACAATTGACTGTTAAATTTCGCCTGTGAGGGTATCCTTTCTCCTCGATCGAGTGGCCGCTGATCAGTATACCGAGAGATGGATTAATGTAGGATTCGCTACGTGATATGCATATACATATAGGACATGGTTTAATCTGCATGGTTAACGACATGTATATACATAGTTAATCGGGCTGTCAGAAATTTCGATGTCATTATTTCGTTCGTTTGCGGAGGCACGGTTCATGGTTAAAAGTAAAAGCACTGTAGTTATGAGGGTCGGATCGAGGTGGATCCGATCGAGACTAATAATCGAGGACATATACAGGTCTGGTAAACATTCGGATCATAATATATATATAACCTAATAGATCACGAGGATAAAACAGCCAGGTTTAATTAATTAGGGCATGCTTGGCGACTTTTTTTTTCTTGAAAGCCATCACTAATTTCTAATAAGTGAGATCTAGAAGTTATAATGATCATTGTAGATAGTCACGATTAATATGGAAAGAAACGAGACATATTTGATTATAAAAACTGCGTAATTAAATTACTTCTGAAACTTAACATCCTCCTTCAAATAGGCCTGTCAACGGAGCGGATACGAAACGAATATATGACTATCCGTATTCGCTCTGTTTTTCGATTCAAATTATCCGATTTTGATCCGCTCCGATTTGACTCGGATACGAAGCGAATATCTGACTATCCGTATCCGCTCTGTTTTAAAATTCGAATTATCCGATTCAAATTTAAAAGTATATAAATATAATTATAAAATATTAAAAGTATATAAAATATAATTATAAAATATCAAAAATATATAAAATAAATTTTAAATTAAAATACAACTATACAATATCAAAATTTCTCTATAATATCATTTATTTTATAATATATTATTTAAAAATATATATTATATAATATATAATATTACGAACGGATATTTTTCGAAGCGAATATTGTAATATCTGTATCCGCTCCGATTCGAATTCGGATATTATCCGTATCCGAAAAAACGAATACGAATCGAAGCGGATCCGGATAATATCCGTATCCGTTGACAGGCCTAGCCTTAAAAGTAATTGGACTGAGACGTACGAGTGAAAACCCAAATCGCTTCTAATTATTAGAAGCTGCATTAATTAGTTCAATCCCATTTTTATTAGGTCCGAAGATGTTACGATCACTCCGTGTCTGATATGATATCATCACCTTCCCAACCACAAACTACTCGATCGATCCATTAGCCTTACGCTACACGGCCAGCCTTCTATGCAAATGGCATGAGCTCGGGAGGGAAGAGGCTTTTGTAACTTATTCCACCATGTAATATTCCATACCGCATTAGGATGGGCAAGAAGAATAATATGATCAGATTGTGAAGAAGGTTAAAAGCCAAATACTGATGAATAAACCTGATGCTACGGTGAGGACAGATCGGATACATCAATATGTATGTCTTCAGTCACAAAATATGTATTATTGAGCTTGAAATTAAGCATATATATATATATATATATATATATATATATATATATACATATATATGTATATGTATATATGCTCTTCAAAAACTGAGTGTTCACCCACGTACTGGTCATGGTTATGGTGACCTATGTTTCATGGTTCAAGAAAAAAAAAGATAAAGATTATCATGGGTACAACGAATTAATCTGTGGTAATAATTAAAGTCCTTGCAAGTTACAACCGAGGACAGGAAAAGGTAATTAATTCTGCTTCAGGGCTGCTCGTCTAAGGCGGCATAATCACCGCTTGCCTCCGAAAGAGAAGCTAGCACAGCCTCCCTCGCCAGGGGCACCGACACCGGCCTCGCCCTAGTCTTCTTCGCGGGCTTCTTCTTAGCCTCAAGGCCTTCGAGAAACGCACAATTGCTACCTCGCCCTATTCCTTGAGATATGTAAGGGTGTAGATCCCCGACGCGCTGCCTCATCAGCCCCTTGGTGTTGTGAGCCTTGTGACTCAATTGAGGCCCCCTCCTTCCTCCTCCCTCACTTCCACAATGGGCATGATGGCACTTACCGTGTCAATCGGCACCACCAGCATCTACTGCACATCAACTGTTTTACGAAAGTCCCACAATAAGAACAAGTACAGAAAGAAGGGGAAGTGGAGATGATGCACGCCAAGTACATCGAACCGAGTCCGTTGCCACTTGGGATATTATACCTGATCAGGAAAAAGTTAAATCTTATACAGATCACCGAGTCGACGAAACCTTAGGTAAAACTACCTAATTAACGTCTTCCCGTTAGCATCTTCAAAATATATATGAAGTGTACTCTGACCAATATCTCGAATTACTTGGAATCACGAATCTCTCCGTATAATTTAAAACCATGAATTACTGTAAACAGTTGCTAAAATAACTCTCCTGAGCGTAGTGTGATTTGAAATGCACATGAGATAAAAGGTTTTGGGCGGCTGGAAATCCCCAAATTGTAACCCTTCAAAAACAATTCCAAGGATGTCAAGGGTAGAAAGAACCCTTGCTCTCATTGCAAAAATGAGAGCCTAAATCAACTAAACTGATAAACATGAACGATCTAAGACCAGTTACAAACTGTTTTGGAATCCCCCAAAACCAGCTGCAATCACCTTGTACTTCGCCGAGTAACAATTGGAGAACTATTTGCAGGAAGACCACAACTTTGGGGCAGGAATCCCTGCAGGTCGGACTCCTGCAAACCAAATGCCATCTCAGTTAATTGGAGGATGCGGGCCTTCGGCACGAGGATGCCACCCAAAACACCAATGCAGGAAACCAGCACATCGGACTGTGCACAAGAGACCGTGTGTAACCAGCTGTCTGCTTTCTAGGAGCGACCCAGCCTGCAAGATCTTGCTGGACCCCGAGTGATCCAAAATGATATGATGTGTCTGCCTCTGAATAGACCTTCATGTGAGCTCAAGGCAGACGGATATCCATTTTTCATTCCGATATTCTCTCAATCCGATCCACAGGTGCTTTGGATATAATTTAGTCTAAGTAGGAACGGCATCTGGAGAATGATATCGTGTTGGATTTCCACGAGGACGGAGACAGCTTTCGTGTTATTGCTTTCATGATCACAAGAGGGCATCAAGTACTGGTGTTGGAGATGATAATGCAGCCATATCGTGCTCAGCTTTTTCCATCGGTTGCCAAGGGAAACCCTGTCACCAAAATTAATATGGTTCATTCGTAATCCCGTACCTTCCTAGTAGATCTACTTCTGTCGTCCCCCATGAAGTACATGCAAGTCCAACCAACAATCTTTTAGTTGAACCAAGAACGGAAGTGCATGAGTAATTAAATAGTCCCACAACATCAAATGCTTTGTAAGTGACGTTATATTTGAGAAAGCATAAATTCGCGTATAAGGATAATGCTTACTAAAGGAGTGTAAACAAAGCATAATTTCTAGAGTAGTTCAACATTTTAGATGTGGGAAACGCTGAAGTAAAAGAGTAACGGACCTAGAACTACCAATACAAGAGGATGTGACAAGTAAAATAGACGACGAGTTCAGGCGTGTCGGTAACAGTTTTGAACTAGTCAAATGCAGGCAAGCCGGCTAAGACCGAGTAAAGTTCATTGCACACCCGGCCAGGGTGTGGGTGTGCAGACATTTTAAATTTTTTATTTTTTTGAAATTTTTAAGTGATTTTTAAGATATTCTAATTTGAAATATAATTCACAATATCATTAGATTGTTCAAAAAATAAAAAAATCAAGTCAAATAAATAATGCTAGATCCATTCTTTTAAAAATCGATCTGTTTTATTTTTAATTTCTTTAGATAATCAGACGATAACGTGATTTACATCTTAAATTCATATATCTTGAGTCATTTCAAAAAATATTAAAAATTAAAAATATTACACAGTCAGATTGTGTGACAAACCTAACTCATGAATTAAACCATTCAGATTTACCGGGCCAAAATGAACATTTAGTTATGAACCATGCAACTGCTCCTGAAGCAGGATGTTTGCGCTGGTTCACCCCAAATAATAAAAGCACAACAAGACACAACTAAGTGCTTTCATTCTTCTGCATCTCATTTGCTAGAAAATGAAAAGATGGTATCCAACAGCATCACGGGCGAGGCTGCTGGAAAAGGTACCTAGTTGCCTCGGGAATTCCAAACTGAAAATAAAATTCACTAAAACTAGAAAATCATGAAATAAAAAGTACCTTTCAGCCTTGGAACTTGGAATGTATAAATACCATGTTTCTGCTTCACCCTTGTGCAGTATTGATAGTTAGAAATGTCATTAAGTGCACCCAGGATGTTTTTGAAAAAAGTGTAGATCATACCACCAATTTTATTCAAGATGAACAGAGGTAGTAAAATTCCTCATAAAGACTATAAACAAGCAGATGAAAGACAACCGATCCCAAAGACTACTACACTGATGCTGATCGAAGTCCGATCGAACGTTGCCGTGTAACAGCCCCAGCACTCTATCCTTCATGGGAGATGCCAACTCCTTCACCCACGGACTGGCCTTGGGCGAGTAGGTCCATCTTAGTGAAGAGTTCTCAACAATTTCCCGAACTGCCCTGGTTTGTCATCGATCTGTAATCCCAACGTTCTTGCTTTCTACACAAGTTCCTCATTACTCCATTAAGACAAGAAATCCTCAACTCCCTGGTTAGAAAAGTCTTGTTGAGAATCGGCAACTGATCCTTGACCTGTTATGCTTTCAGGCACCCTATCCACAAGGCGTGTCTGACGTTGATTGTCGTCGCCGGGACGAGCATTTAACCAGCGCAGCAGGCTCGGCTCCTTCAACCAGCACAGCAGGCTCAATTTCCTCAACCAGTGGAGGACACACGTCGAACCTCGGAGACGATTTCCTGAACCAGTGCACCAAGGATGTCGAAATGCCATTGTTAAGTGCACCAAGGATGTTGCATCATTGCCACAATGAAGGACCAGGTTCAACCTGACAATGTCAAGAAGAGTAGGTTCATGTGCCAATAATTGATATGTAACAGCACTTTACCAAAGGCCATAAGCTATTAGCAAATTTTGGGTATTGATGCCAAGTAGCCAGTTTTTTTTTAAAAAAGAAAAATTACTGCAGAAATAACCTTTGGTTGATATGCCCACTAGCAGTACACTCTTATAACTTGTCAGGGAGCATATAACGGATGTCAAAGAAATGTGCAACACCAAATGTGTATTCGCATGCACCGTGCTCTGAAAGTTTGACCTCAAGTATATTCAAATAATCAATCAATACATCTTGAGTAAAATATGAGCCTTTATGCATGGCTTTTCAATGAATATGTCCATTAACATCCACCCATTTCAAAGATGATCTACACAACTGTTTTCTGTACTTGAGTCAACCGATCATTTTGATCCAGGTCCAGACCATAGATCATGATATGAGCATTGTTGAAGTGCCTGTTATCCAGAATATCAATAAGCAGAAGCAAATGGCAGAATCCTATGCACTACGCAGTATCAGATGACAATTACGAACCAACCCATTTCAGAATGGTAAAGATACGTCCTGCCCTGCTATCCCGAATGTGATAACAAAGGCTAATCAACGATGGATTTTTGTGCATGAAATAATATCAGTTGACAATTATGAACCAGCTTGCCCTGCAATCATGATTCAGGCAGTAAATATACGGTGAGGTTTGGTGTTCAGTTGCTGCTTTTTCCCTCGGATACCACTGGCATATATGTCTCAACTCCAATGGCACAGTAGGCAATGAAGTGGAGTGAATCCACATCATGATCTATGTAAGCAAAGTTGACGTGCAACTTTATTGGCAGGTGTAATGAAATTTCTTCCTGCCTTTAATGCCACTTCCAGCATACTGATGAGTGAACTCCTGAATATGTAACCCTCTTACCTCATCGTAATGGCGAGTCCCTAGTGAATTTGCTCGTGCTTGTATTCAACCTAAGCAACAAGGAGTCACTCATAAACACATATCAGCAATAAATCAAGCATAAAGAGATGGTGGAAAAAGAATGCTCAACTCAAATAGTAAGAGAAGAAAACAGCTCCCCATTTTCTCAGTCCAGAAATTCTTCTCAGCATTTTTTTCATTTCTCTACAAGCAAATTTATAGAATGCAGTGGCAACCTTCGGAACTATAAACACAATGTAAATGAAACTGAGAATAATTCAAAAAAAAGCATGACATTCAAGATGGAAATGAAGAACACTTGAACAGTAGAAGAATTTAAAATTTTGAATTATTAGTCAACTTCCGAAAAGACTGATACATTAACAGCCAACCAAGGGGAGAAGCCCGTTCAATCAAATTTTGAACAAGATAATCTTTGACAAAATTCCCAATGGCGTGATCAAGCACAAAATTTTAGTTTTTGCCACAAACAGGATGTGAACATGGAAGAGAATGCATTGAGGAAGGACCTAATACAAGTGATTACTGCTGAGAGTTGTTCAGAAAATAACAACGGTGCAAAAATGATCAACGTAACATCAATAAAAAGGAAACTACAAACAAGAGTATACTTTGTAGCTCATAGCATATCCCAACATGAGATCAACATGCAAGAAAGGCACAATATTATCCAATTGAAGCTCATTTAGGTAGTTATCATTTGGTACAGCGACGCAGCAGTACCAAAGCCTCCCCAAAACAGATGAACATCTCTCCTATGTATATAATTTAGAACAACCTTCAGTTCCTTACCTGCAACCCCATCTTGTTAATTTACTTTGAACTCTCCAAACATAATCACCTCACAATCACTGAATCAGGGCCTTTCCATCTATTCCTCAAGCATTTGACACATGGAGCCATCTGTGTGAAAACAAAAATTGAATTTGAGTTGTAAGCAAAGAAAAAAAAACAGTTTATTGAAGTTCATTCATGTATATTATCAGAAGACAAATGTGACACAAAATGTGCACCACAATTTCTGGTCTAGAGTGAGAAGCTCTGAGGAGGGACATGTCGCAGGGAGGACTGCCTGGACACGCCCCCAGTGCGTACCGCCGGAGTACGTCTGGGTGGTCATTGGGGAACCGCTCTCCTCTCAAGGGCAGGGACTGCTTCAGGTGCGGACGTCAGGGGCACCTGATCCAGTCCTGTACAGAGTCAGCAGTGAACTGCAGAGGTCGGGTACTCCCTGGCTGGTCGTTTGCAGAAGCCATTAGAAGCAGCCCAGGCCATTCACTGCCGGTGAAGGGAGGTGGGTCGTGCGTTGAGACGGACCCTTTGCCGCAGGAGGTGGTGCAGGATAAGCTCCAGTTTGGCTGAAGAGGTGTTCGAGGGTGGATGTGGTAGAAGGGGGAGCAGATTCGGTGCGAGTGAAGGGGGGGTGCTAGATAGTGGGCCGAGCAGCGAAGATGGATGGACAGTGGTTCAGATGAGGATTCAACGTTTCCTGGGGGTGGGACGGAGGGAGGAGGAGGCCGCAGCTTGGGCGAAGGCAGGCTAGATGGTGGCGGAGGGAGCTCTGCTCCGTCTACGGTGGAGGACCTGCCATATGGGGACCTTCCCCAACCCCAGGGTCAGACGAACCTGAATCCGGTTCATGGGGGTAGCCCTCGTGCTTTGTGATGAGTCTGGGGTGTCAGCGATGGTTTGTCAGTTCGGTAGACTGGAGCCGGGATCTGTGGGCTTCACCAAGGGGGGAGAGCTTACGACGATGGAGGCCATTGTCTGGGTGAGTGCCCCGCAGGAGATCCCAGCTGTCGTCAACGCGGGACTCGTCAGAGAGGCCTTCCCGGTGTGAGTCATACCCCTGCCAAAGAAGGTGGCAGTGGCGGCGCGGAGGGATGCCCGACAGCCGCAGTCCTTAGGGTGTCCAGTGCCATGTCAAGAGGAGGAAGATGACTCGGGCAGAGGGGTACGTAGTGGCCCTGCAGTGAAAGATTTGTATTTCAATACTTCGGATCCGGCGAGCAATGAGAGTGGGGATCCGAATCTAGGAGACCAGACTTTGGGTCGGCTAGGGGTCGGGCCGGGTATAGGTTTTGGGCCAATGGGGTCGACAGGCACAACATCTTACCCGGCTCTGCACCCGGACTGTGTATCAGTCGCCTCGACCCGATAATACCATCCCCTACCGCCCTATCACTTCTGGTGCACACACAGTTGACCTACAGCGTTCGGCAGCAAAATCTAGCGACGCTGGCACCAGCTCCGGCCTCAGCCCCGGTCGCCAGCCGTCGAAGGCGACTCCATCCCCAGTCATGCCGCACTTGGAGGCTTCTCCAGCAGCGGCGAATGGGGGATGAGGTAGCTGGAGGCCACAAGTCCAGCCCAACCGAAGGAATGGCAGTCTGAGCATCCTCCCAAGAGGGACTCCGGCTGTGCACCGATGCGGAACACCCTCCCCTCTCAGTGCAGGACCAACAGGGAGCCGGCCCCCTGGGTGTTGGGCCGCCGTCGGCCATCCTTCCCCGGCTGCTACTGCTCAAGGCAAGCACGTGGGGGTGGCAATGCTGCAGTTCCAGCCCGGCCTGTCACCCCAGGGTAGGAGACCCAAGAGGCACTTGCTCTAATCTCTGAGACCGATCTGGCTGCTGCTCCGGCAAGTGTTTCCACACAGAGCCAGCGGAAGCAGGCCATGTTGGAACTGGGGTGGTCTACACCGACAGTAGCAGAAGAAGCTGTCCGGTCATCCCTGGGCGGAGGAGGCTGATTCCGAGGAAAAGCAGGTGGAGGACAGCAGCAGGTTGCCCAAGGAGGTGGTGAGAGCGCTGATGGGGGTAGTGGAGAAGTTGTCAGAGGCACATATGAGGGTGTTGGTGGACAAGATGGGAGTCGCTTTTGAGGGGGTGGATAAGGATATCAGGGGGATGTTCATCGAGGTCCATAAGAGGTGGCATATTGCCTTGGCTAGAGAGGCGAAGCTGAAGAAATCACATAAGAGGGCTGTGAGAGTGTGTGGTGAGTGAGGAGGAAGGAGAGGGGGGCACAGTCTTATCCTTATGAGGATCTTATCGTGGAATGTAAGGGGGTTAGGTGGGGGCGAGAAGAGGAGGGCGGTGAAGGAGTTTGTTAGAAGATGCAAGATTACTATCTTGTGTCTCCAAGAGACAAAGTGTGAAGGTGATGAGGAAGGGTTCATGAGGGAGATTGGGAGTGATAGGCTTTCGAAGGGGGTAACCTCCCCGGCAGAGGGCTGGGCAGGTGGCATCATAATTCCGTGGAAACCGTTTAAGGTGGAGGAAATGGAGGTGGATAGGTAGGTTGGCCAGGGGGCTATCTCCCTCCACTTTCGCTTTGTGAAGGATGGCTTCTCATGGGATTTCAGAGGAGTTTACGGTCCTCAGTCCAAAGAGGGGAAGAGAGCTCTTTGACAGTATTTGCTCCAATATCACCATAGCTCGGGTCGACTATGGTGTGTAGGGGGTGACTTTAATACTGTGAAAATGACTTCAGAAAGGACGGGAACCGCCCACCATACGGGAGAGACAGAGGATTTTTGTGATTTCATATAGGAGGTAGCTCTCATCGACATTGGATTGGTGAACGCTTAGTTCACCTGGTCCAATTTGAGATCTTCACCGTCTTGTTCCAAACTAGGCAAGTTTCTGGTATCGATGAACTGGGAAGATCACTCGTGTAGGCATCATGGTTAGCCAGCCCAACTTCAGACCACAAACCCATCTTGTTGAAGATCAACCGTAGCCAAGGGAGAAGACAAGTATTCAGATTTGAGAAATGTTGGCTCAAGGAGGAAGACTCCATGGACACTATCAGGAGGGCTTGGAGTGTGCAGAGGCATGCAGGTTCTTCTATGGCCAACTTGGTGGGAAACTGAAGCATTTGTCCCAGGTGCTTCAAAGGTGGGGTGTTGGAAAAGCCCTACTTGGCAAATTAGCTAAGGAAAAGATCCTTCAACAACTGGCACGGCTAGATAGCTTGGAGAAAGTTGGATTGTCCGATAGATTGTACATGGACACCTTGAGAGTAGAATTTGAAGAGATCCTCACTAGGGAGGAGATTTGTTGAAAGTAGAGATAGAGAGAGAAGTGGATCAAAGAAGGCAACAGGAATACTAAGTACTTCCAGAAGATTGCTTCAGGGAAAAAGAGAATCAACCACATAGCATCCATCAACGTTGGTGAGCAGAGTGTCCAGAGGGAGGTGGACATCAAGAGGTGTGCTACGGAGTTTTACTCCAAGCTGTTTACTGAAGAGCAAATGGACTGACCTAGCATTGCAGATGACTTACTCTCATACCTTTCTTTGACTGAGTGTGAGACACTATCTAGCCCTTTTCTCGGAGGACGAGATCAAGCACGTAGTCTTCTCTCTGGCAGGTGACAACCCCAGGTCCAGATAGTTTCCCTATGATTTTCTTCCAAAAGTGTTGAGATATTGTCAAAGAAGATCTCACCCTAATTTGAGGGTAGTTCCAGGAGGGTAGGGCCCACTTGAAAGGCATTAAAAATACTTGCCTAGCTCTCATCCCTAAGAAACGGGGCACACAAGATTTTGGAAATTTCAAACCCATTAGTTTCCTAAATAGTGCCTACAAAATCATCACTAAGCTGTTGGCAAGAAGATTGGACAAGGTGATTGGCAGGGTCATTAGTGGACATCAAGGGGCCTTCATTAGGGGAAGACATATCCAAGAGAACTTCCTTGTGGCACATGAATGCCAGCATGCTATGAAGACCCAGAGGAAGAGGGGAGTGGTATTGAAGTTGGATTTTGAAAAGGTATATGACAGTATCAATTGACAGTGCCTCCTTCAGACCTTATACAAGATGGGGTTGACTAGAGATGGAGAGAATGGATCTGGGCATGTATCTCTTCACCCTCCTTTTCAGTCCTAGTGAATGGGTAGCCCTCTCCATCTTTTCTTAGCGGTAGAGGGCTCGATTAGGGAGACCCGTTGTCGCCTCTCTTGTTTGTCCTTGTTGTATAGATTATGAGCAAGATATAGATGAGGGCTGAAAGAGAAAGTATTATCAAAGGCTTCCAAGTTGGGCATGGTAGTTTGAGCATTAGTCACCTACAGTATGCAGATGATACCATTTTGTTTCTAACAGATGAGGAGAGACAATTATTTGATGTTAAGATGATCTAGAGATACTATAGGAGGATAGTGGCCTGAAGGTGAACTATAGCAAAAGCACTATAATTGGGATCAACATGGAAGAGAGATCACTCAAGAGGGCAGCATTCATTTTGGGTTGTAAGGTAGGAGACTTTCCTTTCTCCTACCCTTGGCCTTCCATTGTCACCTAGGGCTCTCCACTGTAGGGACTGGGATGTGATAGTGCAGAGGTATGAGTCCAGACTTACAGGACGGAAGGCAAGGCTCCTCTCCTACGGGAGGAGAATGGTCTTATGTAACTGTGTTGGACCACTACTGCTGGTTGCTACTCCCAATAGTTATCGCTACCCGACAAAATCTGTGTTGGACAGCCTTCCTATCTATTATCTCTCTATTTTTAGGATCCCCAAAACTATGGCCAAGAAACTGGAGTCCATTCAAATTAGATTCTTATGGCACGGCAGTAGAGATAGTGGGTGGGGTTGGCATGACATCTCCTGGGACAGAGTATGTAGAAGCAAAGTAGGAGGAATGGGGTTCAAGAACATTGGAGACTTTAACTTAGCTCTTCTCTATAAATGGTTGTGGAGGATAGTGGGAGACAGCGGGCTAGGGCTTGATATTACCCGGCATAGATACTATAGCAAGTCCAAAGAGCCAGATTTGTCACCGCCTTCTTTATATAATGTCTTGCCGATTTGGAGAGGCATCATCCTTTGTAGTGATTTCATCAGATCCAATGTTCGCGTCAAGCTGGGCAATAGGTAGAGAAGTCTATTCTGGAAAGACAAGTGGTGTGGGGACTTCACACTTGAAGAAGTCTACCCTAAGATTTTTGCTACTACAACTGCACCCTTGTCTTCCATGGCACAGTCCTTTGATAGCCAATTTTCCAGCGACACCTGGGCATCTACTTTCAGGAGGAATTTTGTGCAAGAGGAGATGGATCAACTGGAGAGCCTACTATCTAGTGGATAGTTGTGCTGACAGGTGCGCGTGGAGATACGAGGAGGATGAAGAACTCTCAATCCGTTGCCTACTCATGTATCTCAGATTCGGGTGTGCATCACCACTTTGCTCCACAAGTCTAGAACCCAAAGAGCCCATTGAAGGTGAAACTGTTGATATAGAAGATTTCACATGGTCTACGTGTGATAGGATTGCACCCTTCGTCCAGGACTTAGTCACATTGTGCTACTTGTGCAGAGAAGAGGTAGAGGACCTCGATCACCACTTCACGGGCTGCTCTTTTTCTAGAGAGGTTTGGACTAGGATAGGTGTCAGGTTTCGTCAGCCCTTTGACCATTTTGAGAGTGTGCAACATTTATTCCTCAATTGGCACAAGAGGTGGATCTTAAAAGGAGACAAAATCATTTGGTGGCTCATCCTTCGTGCCACTTTATGGGCTTTGTGGGGTGAAAGGAATATAAGAATTTTCAAAAGGGAAGCTAGGGTGGAAGAGAGGATTGTCTCCTATGTTTGTGAGTGAGTGAGTGAGTGAGCTAAAAATCTTTGTAAAGTAGTCTCACAATTCCTCACTTTTCCTTTTGTTGGGGGAGGGATAGGGCCTTACCACCTTGGCAAGGATCTCTTGTACAGAGATTCTTTTGAGAGCTTACTGTTTACACTTGCAAATCTCTTTCTTTTCATTTAATACAATAATGATACTACCCACTTTTCAAAAAAAATCTAGTTTGAAAGTCTAGAAAATGATGTGCCTCATATTTGTCATTCGCAAGACATTTGTTTTTTCCCAAATTAACATTGGCATTTTGTAAACCTTTCGATTAGCAGATATTGCCGCGTACCTTTCTCAAGAGTTTTTAGAAAATAACCCCCAAAAGTATAGTAATTTTGTGCAAAAGACCCTTATCCAATGAATATATTAACAATCCCCCTATACCAAATGAGGGGATTATTTACATATATGGTGAAAATATAGGGGGGTATTTGGAAATACTCAAAGTTCGAGAGGTTTTCCACAAATATACGATCTTTTAGGGGGGTATATGCAAAAAATCTCATTTCTAAATTGACAACAACTTGGCAAAGAAAACGCCTCTATTTAGCTATCCCCTACAACACCGAACCATGGTTTAAGTTTTGGACACAAAGCAATGCAGCAATAGAGACTCGTAATGTGTGGCACCCCCCTTCCCGAGTCCAATCCAATCCGGGGACGTCACATTCGGATCAAAATATTGTGAGCTGAAAAAAACTACAAGGCACAAAAGACCAAACTATCTATATGTCTCAAAAGGCACAACCATACTATTTCCGTTAACATAAACACATAATTTACATCATATACAGTAATACACATTTCTCAACCCAAAAATAACACTTCTATTTTATACACAAAAGAAAACTAACCTACTCTAATCTTTACGTAACGGATTTCAAAATATTCCCCTACATCACTCTCTAACCTACTCCTCGTCAGAGTCAAACCCACAATATACTGAACTCTTAGGGGGGGGGGAAGTTAATCACATGTGTGAATCCTGAGACTCATTAGGCATCAAAATCAATAACATACCTATCATATAATAATTCAACAAATCTTATGATAATTCTAAACTTAACATGAATTTCAACATTTTCTAAACATATAGCATAATCAAGAAGTAACGAAACAATGCAAACATTAAGTACATATCTCTCAAAGTCGCAATCCCAATTAATTATCAAATAATTCAAATTTATGAATCGTATGCATAACAAAACAAATCATATTCATATGAGCTTAGCAGATTGTTTGCGACCGCGGGGAGTCATTTGTCGTTTTGTCCTCGCGACGGGGGTGTAGACTCGCCTTTCAAGGAATGTCGAGATAGGTTGACTGGGCACGCGAGGATTCCGGGGGTATTGAGAAGAAGGCAGAGAGAACGATATGAACGCGCTGGAAGGGATGGCGTATGGTTAATCATTCTGGGAGACTGAGACAAGGATGGCTGGGTGGAATGTGGGCGTGCCAGTCGATTTCTCGACAATCACCTATGGAACTAACGATTGACTGAGGAAGCGTCGCCAGGACGCGGCACGCGGCTCGAGAGATCGGGCGACACGTGGATAGAAGGGGTTCCACGGGTGCGAGTGCGCAGGCGATTATGGGGATTCGTGTACTGGACGTCTTTCCCCACCGGCCGCAAGCAACCGGTGTTTATTTTACATCGGATTGAATCCGAATACCTTTGTTTCTACTGCCGAAGAGAGAGTCAGGGACCCTGGGAGCAGCGAGGTCGAGAGGGCTTAGTCGGTGCAACAGCGACAGGGCAACAGCAACACAATAGGGATTACTGGGGACAGAGAGACTGGTTCCAGCGAGGAGGGGAATCCGCTCCTTGACGGGATTATATGACTTATATGCCATGAAAGGCATTTATATGGGGGCGTGAGAGCCCGATTACAAGTGCTTGCAAGCCGCATGACAATTCCGTCATTCATGACGGTCCCCGGGTCATTGCGTTATTGTGCGGGTATTTCCGCATTTGTACGTAGTGTCCGTCAGAGGACCTGTGACTGAGCAGGATGGCGCCCGAGGGGCGTCACAATGTATTCCCAACATGAGACAGTGTCGAGGTCGGGGTTGTAGGGGTGCCGTAGGCACCATTGTGCTTGGGAAGTTGAGTGGTCGGGTGCCGCGGGTCCCGATGTGACTGGAGTAGCTGGCAGTCGGGTGCCGGGGGCACCGTTGTGACTGAAGTTGTTGGCAGTCGAGTGCCGGGGGCACCGTTGTGACTGAAGTAGCTGGGTAGTCGGGTGCCGACGGCACCGTTGTGACTGGGGTAGCTGGCAGTCGGGTGTCGGGGGCACCGTTGTGACTGGAGGAGGCGGGCGCGGGAGACCTCGATGGTCGTGCTCGGGGCCCGATGTGACTGGAGTCGAGTGCCGGAGACACCGTTGCGACTGGAGTTGTTGACAGTCGGGTGCTGTGAAGAGGCTGAGGCCCGAGTGTAGGTACGAGTGTTCAACTGGTTTCATGCTATATGAGAGCCACGTGGGCTTTACAACTGGGCCAAGGAGGCCAAAGTACAACTGGCGCAAGCCACGGGACAATTCTGACGCGCAGGTCGGTCCTCGGGTCAATGCGTAATGAGGCGGATATCCGCGTGTTTTACAGAGGCTCTCCATGAGGAGATCGAAACAAGCCCGACTGCCTAGGTGGCAGGGGTGGTCGTGGGCTGGCGCCTGACGGAGGTTGGACGCGGCTCAAGGTGAGCGGTCGGGTCCGGGCCTCAGAAGGCGAATGTCGTCGTGTCGGGGAGTCGAGACCGGCCCCGGGAATATTGCTCCCGGGCCAAGGTCCGAATAACTCGATTCATCAGTCCGAGCGGTCGGCGGCTAGCTCGAGGCGAGGGTAGGCACGCGGTTCTGTGACGGAAGTAGGTGCGGCCAGCACAAGGAGCTGGTCTGGTCCACCTAAACCCCTCACGGAGGGGTTTTTTCTTTTGTTAAAAACCTTTTTTTTTAAATTTGGATGGGGTTTAGGCGGACCAGCCCAGGGGGCTGAGCTGGTCTGCCTAAACCCCTCCCCCAAGGGGGGGTTTAGGCGAACCAGCCCAGAGGTTTAGGCGGGCTAGGTTGAGGGTTGAAGCTGGTCCGCATAAACCCCTCCCCATGGGGGGGTTTACGCGGCCTAGCTTGAGGGGTGAAGCTGGTCCGGGTAAACCCCTCCCCATGGGGGGTTTAGGCGGGCTAGGTTGAGGGTTGAAGTTGGTCCGGGTAAACCCCTCCCCATGGGGGGTTTAGGCGGGTTTGACTGGGAGGTTTAGCGGGGTCTGACTTGGGTTTGACTGGGGATTTGACTGAGGGTTGACTGGGGGTTTGACTGGGGGTTAACTGGGGTTGATTGGGAGTTTGACTATGGGTGACTATGGGTTGACTGGGGGTTAGACTGGGGTTAGACTGAGGGTTGACTGAGCGTTGACTGGGGGTTTGACTGGGGTTTGACGGGGGGTTTGACTGAGGGTTGACTGAGGGTTTAACTGGAGTTTGACTGGTGGTTTGACCAGCAATAGACAGGTCGATCCGCGTGCGAGGCCGCACGATGGTGGTGCATGACGCGGTGGGTTACTGAGAGTCCTGAGTCGAGCTCCGACTTGCTGTAGAGTGGCTGGAGCATACGCGCCAACCAGGTGCTCGGGAAAATTCCCGACACGCGTGCGTGGGCCGTATACGGGTGCTGTGAGCTCCTGAAGCTTGCGGTTGGCCCAGATGGGTCTTCCTTTGACTTCAGAGGGCTGGAGGGAGGCGACTCGAGGGTAGACCCCAGCCTCGTTGCTGGGTGCCACATGGCGTGGCTTGTAGTCAGGGCGCCTCCGGGTCGGCTCCGGTGACTGTGTTGAACGCAGGTAAACCCGCGAACTGAGTGATCGGGGGTGGACCCGATCGATCGTTGATGTTGTCGTGGGTCACGGCTAGCTGGTTAGGACCCCTGGTTGGGCCCAGTGACTGGGGCGTCGACATGATGATGCCGTTTGTCTGGTGGTCGGGGTGACCCTTGCTCCTTAGCGAAGAGTCGTATGAAGCGGCAGGCTGTTCTGAGTCCCGAGTTAACCTAGTTGTTGAAGCATCGGTGGTATAATACCGTATGCAGGGTGTCCGGGGGTGATCCCTGAATCTTCACAGAGTGCCGTAAGGTACGGCAGGTTGTCCCGAATCCCTAAACTGACCCGGTTGTCGAGAGACAGGCTGGCATAGTGCCATTTGCTCGAGGCCGATCCCCGGTTGTTATGTTGCGCCGCTTGACCCGGCAAAGTGTCTCGATTTCCGAGCTCAACTCGACTGGTAGAGCAGCTCTGGCGATGTGCCGTTTTGCTCTGTTTAGGGAGTATTTCCCTACGCTTAATCCTCGATTAATTCGAGAAAATAAGCCGGTGCCAACACAGATCAAATTATATATACAAGTCTCACAAATTAAATCATAATTTCATATGCATATTCTAAGATTTAGTTCAATTGTAATAATTAATTAAATTAAATCATATGTAATTTAATTTCACATATGACACATGCATCCAAACCATACCATACAGGGTCAAACATACAACACCCAAGCACCTAAACGAATGGCGCCGAGGTCTTCATCAACTACGTAAGATCAGAAGTCAATATCACCATCCACCAAACCGAAGTATGGCTTCCAGATTTTCAAAGTATGTCGTCCTCGGACATCAAATTGACTACCCGCAACTAACGTTAACTACGGGATCGTCCACATCCACTTAAGATGGTACTGTCGATATATTTAATTTCATATCAATTACAAGATGCATAAGACTAATTAAAGAATAATGTGAATTAAACAATTTCACCTGAATAACCCAAAACTAACAGAATAAATTAATTGACGGCACATCAATATAATTATTGACAATCGAGAAGTTAATTATAAATGGTCAGATCAAGTCTACCAATTAAGCAAATTTTAAGTTTCAACTATGCACAAGTACTATGGGGACTGTCCACAAGCATGCCCTATAACACTGTCGTTTTAATTTTAATTTCACTAAAACATCCCCAAATGAATTACGCAATCTCTGCATGCTAAAATTAAGTTTCTAAATATCAAAATAAAATCAAAACAATACAAATAACAACTAACCTGGTCTCCATTTATCACATACCTCTCTTTAGGGTGAGGCCCTCGAATAATCTCTATAAATTCCTCCGAGCTTCTATAGTGATTTCTGGTCACCTTTCTGATGTTCACCAAGTGTTAGAGATGACCTTTCTATTCCTAAACACAATACAAATATTTAAAAAAAGTGTAAACACAATAAAAATATACTTTTTAATTGATTCATCTCCAAACAATAAAATTTAAACTATTAAAATTTACCGTTCCCGTCTTCTTCTCCTCTTCTCTCCCTCACTCTCACTCTCGCTCTCGGGTTGGGTTCAGGAAAAAAACGAAAGGGAAATGAGCAAGAAGCTCATTTAAATAGACCCCCCCCCCAAACCGCCAAGGTGAACCGCCAAAGAGCTGTCCCTTCAACCCACACATGTTGACATATGATTGAGAGCAGAGTTCGCCGACTCGCTGATCCGTATCGGATCAAGTTTTCCTTAATCTGGTATGGTACGCCCGAGTCACATCCGACTCAATCCAACTCGGGCCAAGTCTCTTCAGAAGCTCCCACCAGCTTGCTTGCTCTGCAGTGTCCAAGCCTCTAGGCAGCCGTCGAGGACTTCCTCTTTGCTAGCGGCCTAGTCCGATCTCGCTAGAGATGCAAGAAAGCACTATAAAAAAAGATATTATCTTTCTGTCAATGCAATTACTTGAAGGGAGTCCCCAACAATGACGAAGGAGGCTTATCAAGGAAGGAGGCTTATCAAGGGGCACGGAGACCTAGCTGCCATCGTCAAAGGATATTTGTAGGCCGCCAGTGTCGTTCGACCAGAGGACAGAGACGATCTAGGAGTCGATGTGCTCGTCGAAGCCAGTGACCCCGCAGCCCGGCATCCCCTATAGCTGAGGGTACGATGGGTGTTCACCCGGAACACAGAGTTGCTCTCCTCGTCCGCCACCATCCTACTCAACGTGTCTCGCGGCAGCACCCCCAACCTCTCCGCCATCAAGTCCGACAACCTGCACACCAGCTTCTTCACCGCCGCCGTATACTCCCCCCAGAGCAAAGTTGTGGCAAAGCCTATGTAGTCAGAGGCGACCCAGGCGACCAACGGGTCGCCTCATGCCTCAAACGAGAAGGCATCGCCTAAGCGTTTGAGATATTTGAGGCGACATTTTATTAAAATAATATATATAATTCAAATATATAAATATATGTCTAAATATCACCAAAAATGTATGCATAAAATCAATAGACTTCCTAAATTCATTAATTCCTAAAATCAAACAACATTAAATAAAATTAACAAATCTAAACAAATTTAAACGAAAAAACAAGCATTTTAGGGCATGCGGAGGTGGGCCGATCCCACAAGGATGGATTGACGTAGAGGCGAGGTGTCTTTTGGCCGCCTCACCTCGGCTTCTCACCTAGGTGATCGCCTCCATCGCCTTTGATAACCTAGGGCAGAGCAGTTCATGGAGAAGAGAATTCGAGCAACAGCGTCATAAGGACACCGGATTCGGCCTGATCAGATCTCGCCGGCAAATCTTCGACATCGCCGTCGTGTGGCCACGAGCGCGTGAAGACAAAGGCCTCATGTGAACACTGAATAGTGCACGCACAGGAATTGAATGAAGAGTATCAGGTGACTCATGCGTTACGCCCTTCATCATCATCATCATCATCATCATCATCAGAGCCTTATCCCAATTAATTGGGGTCGGCTACATGAATCCTGTTCCGCCAAAGATTTCTATCAAGTGCAATATTCGTATTTAAACCCAAGAAACTAATGTCCTTCCTAATAACATCGCACCATCTCATTTTAGGCCTTCCCCGAACTCTTTTACTAGCATCCACTAAGATTTGGTCACATCTTTTAACCGGCGCTGAGTTAGGGCGACGACACACATGTCCAAACCACCTGAGTCTATTTTCTCTCATTTTACTATCAATTGGATCTATCCCTAAGTCCTTACGGATACGCTCATTCCTAATCTTGTCTTTCTTAGTCTTGCCACACATCCATCTCAACATCCTCATCTCTGCTACACACATTTTGTGGATGTGTTCCTTTCGTACTGGCCAACACTCGGTACCATATAACAAAGCAGGTCTCACAGCCGTTCTATAAAACCTCCCTTTGATTTTCACAGGCATACGACGATCACAAAGGACACCTGATGCACTTCTCCATCTTAACCAGCCTGCCTTAATCCTATGTGTAACGTCATCATAAATCTCCCCATTCTCTTGTATGATAGACCCTAAGTATCGAAAGCTACTACTCTTCTGAATATTATGTCCATCAATTAGAACCATGTCTTCCTGAACCACTCTCCCATTACTAAAATTACAGTGTAAAAACTCTGACTTACTCCTACTAATTTTAAAACCTTTAGACTCCAAGGCAAGTCTCCAACGCTCTAACTTAGCATTTAGAGCATCAATACTCTCATCAATTAAAACAATATCATCTGCAAAAAGCATACACCAAGGGATATCCTCATGCAATTGTTTAGTTACTTCATCCATAACTAAGGCAAAGAGATACGGACTTAGTGCAGAACCTTGATGCAAACCTATAGAAACGGGAAATTCACCAGTCTCCCCAGCAATAGTTCGAACACTAGTAATAGCGCCGTCGTACATATCCTTAATCAAATCAACATATCCTTGAGAGATTCCTTTCTTTCTTAATGTCCACCAAATCAATTCTCTCGGTACTCGATCGTACGCCTTCTCTAAATCAAGAAAAACTATATACAAATCTTTTCTCATCTCTCTATACTTCTCCATTAGCTGCCGTAGTAAGAAAATAGCTTCTGTAGTATATCTATTTGACATAAAACCAAACTGATTTTCCGATACAGTAGTCATACATCGGAGGCGTTTTTCAATTACTCTTTCCCAAAGTTTTATAGTATGACTCATAAGCTTAATTCCACGACAATTGTTACAACTTTGAATATCTCCTTTGTTTTTATAGAAAGGAACTACAACACTTTTTCTCCAAACTTCTGGCATTCTCCGTTCCTTTAAAATTTTATTAAAAAATTTAGTTAGCCACTGAATACCAATATCTCCTAGGCCTTTCCATACTTCAATAGGTAAACCATCTAGTCCTAAGGCCTTACCCACTTTCATTTTTCTTAAAGCATCCTCCACTTCTGACATCTTAATACGCATGAAATATTGATATTTATCAAATATTGTGGACTCTTGGGTACCTTCTAAAGATAAATCATTGACGGAATCTCCATTAAGTAACTTCTGAAAATAGCTATGCCACCTCCCTTTAATCTCAAGATCCTTAGTTAAAACCCTTTGATCTTCACCTTTAATGCACCGAACATGATCTAAATCTCTAGTTTTCCTTTCTCTTAATTTAGCAAGTTTAAATATGTCCTTTTCACCCTCTCGGGTTCCTAATTTATTATATAAATCTTCAAATGCCTTTGATTTAGCTTCGCTAACTATTTTCTTAGCTCTCTTTTTAACGATTTTATAAGCTTCTAGGGTTTGATCATTTTTGTTAGTTTGCCAAACTTTAAAGCATTCCTTTTTTACTCTAATGATATTTTGGATTTCCTCACTCCACCACCAAGTCTCTTTTTCTAAATTCTTTTTATCTTTAGATTCGCCTAAGAGTTGTTTTGCAACCCTCGTTATACAATTTGTAACATTATTCCACATTACATTAGTTTCTTGTTCTAAATTTCAAATATTTTTCTTTAATAGATGATTTTTAAATGTTTCTAAACTTTTACCTTTTAAATTCCACCATTTAATCTTGGAATAATTATTTATAATGATCTTTCTTTTGAATTTAGGGATAGTGACATCCATTACTAACAACCTATGTTGAGGGGCAAGACTCTCACCAGGAATAACTTTGCAATCTTTATATAAAACTCTATCGACCTTCCTAATGAGAAAATAGTCAATTTGACTTATATGTGTTCCACTCTTGTACGTTATTAAGTGTTCGTCCCTCTTCTTAAAGAAGGTATTAGTAATTGCTAGATCATAGGCCATAGCAAAATCAAGAATAGTGTTACCCATATCATTTCTATTGCCAAAACCAAGCCCTCCATGAATCCTCTCATAGCCTCTATTATCTTTACCCACATGACCATTAAGTATCGGATCCGGATCAGAACCGATTCAGGCCTTATCACACGAGTCAGGCCCGTCCTCCACGAGCCAGTGACGACCTGCCCTGACTCGGGCGATCCAAGGTAGAGCATGTACCGTTTTCTCCCGAGTCGGCGAACCCTGATTGAGGGGCAATTTGTAATTTTAGCAACTTCCCTAATTTAGTTTAACTCCATTATTTAATACTTTTGACAATCCGATCGGATTTTGGGGGAAACGATCCGATCCCGATCCCATGTGAACTGATCCAACCCGGGATCGGTGGGATCGGCCTGGGATCGCCTGGGATCAGCCGATCCCAGGCGATCCTAGGCCGAGTCTGCATTCACTCAGAAGACTTCACTACCAGCAATTCCATAGCCATTATGTTGTCTCTTCGAGCTGTTGTGGGATGTTTTAATGGCTGTCTGGAATCTTTATGATTTTCTTACCAGAAGTGTGGAATGCTTGCTTCATCTTTGTTCCAACATGGATACCATTCTCCTTCAGAGTGTAAGCAACAATCTCCTTGGTGAATGTCACTGGAAATTATGAAAGGACCTTAATGGATATACTGAATGCTAGTTTTCCTTCTCGCTGTCTCTTGTTAAACACATGGTATAACAAGAATGACATCCTGTATTTTTTCTTTTCTTTTCTTCAATCATCCTTTGGGCATGATCTCATGTTTTTCACCATGACCCATTTTCTACTTTCCTGAAGTCTTATTCATCAAGCAAGACAAATTTAATGTGTATGTTACTTTTTTGTGTCCTCATTGATTGATGCTGACTTTTTACAAGCTTAGAAGTGCATCCAAGGATCATAAATTGTTCCTTGTTCGTTTGAATGTGGCAAAAGCCACTCATTGATAGGGATGCACAGTAGAAACAAAAAGGAAATAAAAGGGAAAACAATACAAAAGAGGCCCAGCAACCACAGTTCTAGAAAGACACCAGAAGGCACAAATAGCCGAGTCAGCTGGTCTGACTCGACCGGGATTGGTCCGGGATCGGCCGATCCCACCGACCCGGATCGGTTTGGGACCGGGCGATCCGAGCCCGATCCCCGATTCCGCCTTCCTTGCTTTTGACCTATCATATAACATAATTTGAAAAGGTGCCCAACACAAAACTTGTAGGTAATTTAAATACCTTCCTAATGAACCAAGTTGCATCTCATTTGGACCTTCCTATGCAAAGTTACACTATTAATAAGCGGGATATTCATTTAACTTAATTAATAAAGCTTAATGGGCTCAAACTAAGTAAGTGGGCTGACTTTTCGGGCTCTTCTTACAATAATACAATAAATATTTGGGCTTCCTAAATTCCGAATGTTACATACTGAGTTCACTAAATAGATCAAACAGTTTGTACTAAGTTTCAGACAAACAGAACAACACACAAGAACTAAGGTAGGAAACCATTTGGCATTTTTTTAAGGCCACCCAACTGGACATGCAATGTGCAGGCAGACAGATACAGTGCCCACTTTGGCTTTGAAATCCTCTCACATTTTTTTTTCTCTAATGAACATCAAAAAGCAAATTTCCCTTACAATTTATTTTTGTTTATTTTTAATTTTATTCTATAGGAAAGGAGAATGCAGACAAAACTGCAGCCTAGGAATCTCTAAGTTGCTAAGTTGCCTCCCTTGTAGATACCATCTCTGAAGAAAGGTCCAAAAAATTCATCAAAAGATGTTCCAATTGAAATGGCTTTGCATCTTGGGAGGAATCTCTAAGTTGCCAAGCTACCTCCCTTGTCGAACAGTGCCTTAGACACAGGTCCCGGTTGAATTTCAAATGAGTTTCCCAATTTGTTCTTCAAGATTTCAGGGACTCTTTGAGGAAGATCCACGGCCTGTCTATTTCTGAGAGGATGGAAGGAGAAACGATAGAATCCAAGAAAGGTTTCTAGAAGCTCTACCAGACTGCTCATTCATTTCTGCATATGAAAGAGTCCTTATATGCATCTACAAACAAATTTGTGTGGCTTACCTCCAGTGAAAAGTAAGTATTTTATGCAAAGACTTCCCAAGAAAGGACTTCCAAATAGGGGTACATGAGTAGGAAATGAATGAATGTCCCGCTACTTTGCACATACGAGAAAAGACACAAGACAAGTAGTCACATGTTTTCCCAAAAGACTGCATTGTGCCCTTGAGGGCTGATGCTTTCGGGAATGCATCATCTTAGATCATTAATCACATTTCTCCGCACATGGATTTGTTACAGTGAATTTTCATCTATGCAGATTTGCATCCTTCTTGAAGATGAAGACCTCCTTCTGGAAGTCTTCCAGCCATGTCTACCAAGTCCTAAACCAGCTGTCTTACAAGACCAAATATGCTGCCACCACATTAACAGCATGACTTCCACCCCAGATATTTTTACTTCACAATCACCTTCCACATACTACCCCAATGAAATAGGCCAAAGCTACCATGGAGCCTTTTCTCTAGTACTTTAATGCAGCATGTTATTCTTTGTATTCATGTGATCTAACATGGTCCTTCATGAAACACCTGTATAATCCCCTTCAATGAACTCACTTGAAAATCCGCACACAAACGTTGCTGCAATATCCAGATCTTGTTCTCTTCACCTATTGATATTTTAAGATTATCCTAGAGCTCCCAGCTGATTCATCCATGATGCACTTAACATAGTTATATTTTCTGCATTACCTAAGACACTTCCAGGCCTTGTAGGTTGTTTATTTAAATTTTTTTAATAAAAATAAGAAAGACTGCATGGTATACAGTGTACTTGTTGCATAGATATGCAAATCACACAATCATGGTGATGTAAATTGCACAATAACCAGACAACTATTCAGTAAATGCCCCACCCGGTGAATGAATACCAACACTTCCATGAATAACGAATTATCTGTCCAATAATGCACTTATCTGAAATCAGGGTAGTATATCCCACCGTTCAGTAAGATCCACTCTCCACATGAACATTAATGTAATAAAATTTTAACTTGTTATTTATTGAAACTGTTTTTTTAATAAGTGGGTGGTACCACTCTTATATTGAAAAAAGAGAGGGATGTACATGCATAAGCTCTCTAACTCTCAAAAAATCCCTATACAAAAAACACTGCACCCAGAAGGTGCACCCCAATTAGCTGCCCAAGAACAAAAAAGAGAGGAGTTATTAGCATCCACTTTACATGAATGTTTCGCCCAAAAAGCCACTGTCACAAACAAAAGAGAAAATCCTATCCTACGATCTTGCTTCCCTTTTGAAGATTCTTCTATTCCTCTCGCTCCAGTGTCCAAAGAGTGACATGAAGGACCAGCCACCAAATCACATAATCACCCTTTAGGATCCACCTCCTATGCCACTTGATGAAGAGCTGGTGTACCCCTGTAAAATGACTGATCGGCTGATGGAAGAGCTGGCCGATCCTGGTCCAAATGTCCTTCGCAAAGGGGCAGCCTATGAACAGATGATCCACGTCCTCCTCCACATCCCCACACAAGCAACATAAAGTGGGGATATACTGCAGAAAGGAGCCAGTCTATCAGACGAGGGTAGGCGACCATGTGAGATCCTCCAAACCAACAACTTGACTTTGAGTGGACTCTTGGGGGCCCAAACTTGTGAGACTAAGGAATGTCGTAAACTACTATCTGAAATGAGGGAATAAGCAGATCTAACATAAATTCCTCCCTCTCTCTCCCGTCTCCATACCTATCTGTCTCCTCTAGTGACATCAGGTCTGAAGTGTAGTAGGAAAGCTAGGAGACCTTCCAACTGGTCCATCTCCCCGAGAGTGAGGTTCCCCCTAAAAGTAGGTGACCATACGCCCCCAGCCAGCTGTGCATCAAAGGACTGAGCGACAGAAGCACCTGCAATAGCATATAAGGACGAGAAGGCCTCTGCTACAGTGAGGTCTCCACACCACATGTCCTGCCAGAACAAACATCTATGTCCATTGCCCAAGCTAACCCGAACACTGGCTCTAATGAAGTCAACACACTGAAGGATGCCTCTCCAAATGGGGGAAACATTGTACATATGAACGGTATCAAATCCCAGACTCTAGAAAAAATGTAATACCTCTGTCTGATCAACTGTGTCCATAGCCCTTCATCTTCTGCCCCAAGCCTCCAAAGCCATTTACATAATAAGGCCAAATTGAAGTCTCTAATGTTCTTGATACCCACTCCACCTGCCTCCTTGCTCTTGCAAACTCTACCCCAAGAAATATCATGCCAACCCCTACCATCACTCCCATTGCCATGACAAAAGAATCTAGTTTGAATAGACTCTAATTTCTTGGTCACCGTCTTCAAGATTCTAAAAATAGAAAGGAAGTAGATGAGCAAACTATCAAGCACAGATCTGCGCAGTACCAGGCACCCACCATATGAGAGGAGTCTAGCCTTCCAACCTACACCACCACCTGTCAATCCCTGCAATGGAGTGATTGGAGACAAAGGAAGACCCAGAAAAAAGAAAGGAAACTCCCCAATCTGACATCAAAAGATGAAAGCTGCCCATCTAAGAGTTGGCTCCTCCATATTGATCCCCGCAATGTGACTCTTGTCGTAGTCCACCTTCAATCCACCGATATCTCGTATCATCTCTAACATCAATCTAGCATCAACCAACTGCTGATCCTCGTCTGCAAGAAATAGGATTGTGTCATCGGCATACTTTAGATGGGTGATGTTACTACTGGAATGGCCGGCCTGGAACCCCTAAAGCACACCCTCAACCTATGTTTTCGTCCATAGCCTACTCAAAACCTGAGCCACCAGAACGAACAAGAATAGAGATAATGGATCTCCCTATCGAAGTCCTCTCCCACTAGGGAAGTACACCGAGGGCTAGCCATGTCAATGGATCGGCAGATCCGATAATCCGATCCGAACTCGATTGGTTTTTTCGGATTTGGAGCACCTCGTTGATCCGAATTTCATACGCACGTGGATTCGGGGCGATAGTTTTCTGATCCGATTTCACTGTTTTCGGATCAATTTTTCGGGGCGCCAGTAAAGCCCTCATTTCGGGGCGAGCATCCCAGCGATCGCCGATCGGTTTCGTCCCTCCCCTCTAGGGTTTCTCCAGGCTCCAACCTCCGCTCTCTACAGCTCCACAACCTCTGCTCTCCAGCTCCACGTCCCCTTGATCTCACGACGGCGACGACGACCTCCCCGATCGGCCTCCCCGATCGGCCTTCCTCTCTTTCTCTCCTGTCTACGCTCTAGGGTTTCTGCTGAGACGGCGATTTTCGTGCTTGATCCGGACGACAGCCATACACGGAGCGATCGACCTCCCCGATCGGCCTTCCTCTCTTTCTCTCCTATCTACCCTCTAGGGTTTCTGCTGAGACGGCGATTTCCGTGCTTAATCCAGACGACAGCCATACACGGAGGTGATCTCGACACTGACGAAGGCGATCTGGGTATACTCTCTCTCTCTCTCTCTCTCTCTCTCTCTCTCTCGGTGAAGTGAATTTAAATGCCGGCTTTGACATTGTGTTTTCTTCTTCCTTTTTTCTTCCCCTCCCGCTGGGTGGTGGTGGCGGCGACGGGGGCGACATCCATATTTTTCGGTGCCGAAAGGGGAACAGTTCGTGCTGAGGAAGGTGGCGCTGAGGCGGGTGTGGCCGCCGATCACTTTCGGGGCGTCGCGTGCTGGTACGAGCACATCAGCAGGACGGTGTGCCAGCTCATCTGCAAGAACCACCGCATCTGGGAGTTCTTCTTCAAGCGGTGTGTTGCCCCAACCCCCACCCACCAACCCTATTTCTTAGAAAAAGAAAAGTAGGTGCTTTTGATGAAAGAAAAACCCTGTCAATCCCAGGCACTAGAACCCCCAAAATATCCGTAGGTATCCCATGTAAATGAATAATTTCTTTTGTAAATGCATTGTTCCATTAGAGGGTGGTGCTGCTTCTGGATTTAAATAAGTGGAGGAAGAAAAGTTGGAAACACGTCTTTATGTGTGCGGATCCGTGTCCTACTCCGAGAGGTACTCGGACGATCAGGTCCGCCTCTGCTGCTCCCGTCAAAACTCGTCTTTGACGTTCATGTGAGATACTTGGTTCTGTAGTTTGGCATATGATGGTTCTAGAGCTACCTCTCTGAAGTCTGGCTTTAATCTGTACTTTTTTCATAGACAGTCATTTCTCTTGTCTAAGGAGGTATAAATTTTAAATTCTGAAACTGCTTTGGCTTTTGTCATGTATATTTGTGTATTACTTTTGATATATTAATTTTGATATATTATTAGTTTTAGTGCTAATATTGTTAATGTATAGAGTATTATATTGTAATTGATATAGGAGAAACATTTCTGCCCGCAACTCGGGCTACTAATGATTCAGGCTTGATCTGGGGTGGGTGGGTTTACTCTTAGTATTAAAAAAGGGGCTCAAGTTTGTATAATTGTATTATAGTGTTTCCTCTCTAGTGGCCGGTAAAACAAATGCCTTAGCATCTGAATTTTTTTGTCTGTCACATTGAAATGCACTACATTTGTTATGCACATTCATGCATGACCCTATTCTCCACCACTATTTCTATTGCTGTTATTGCTATCATACATATGAAGGAACAACAGAAATGACTGTCTAAACAATGAAGATGAATGTCTCAGAATTGATGGGGTTCTAGTTTTCAGTTAACTGACAGTATAAAATGATGTCTAAGTCATCAAATGTCAGGAGGACAGTTTTAATGTAAAAAATTCAATGGTGAGGATATATTCAGCATGTAATACCTAGTGGTGTAAATCAAATTCATGCTAGGGGTTATGATATCTTTGTGAAGCTTCCTCACGTGCTTAACTGCAATTATCTAGGCAAATGATACCCAAATTTTTTTTGGCTTCAGCAAGCATGATTGTTCCAGAATATATGTGATGTTTCATTATCCTTTTTCAAAACAATGAATCCTAGTCTTGGTCCAGTAGATAACATGTTCTCTGCGGCTCATTTTGCCCTTGATAAAAACTGATGTTCTAAATTAAGGGAATTTAATTGTTGTAGCATGGCAACTGGGATATTCATGTAAACAACTGTGTGGATTTTTGCCATTTTTTATTTCTTCAGTTGGGTTATAACATTGATTCTCTGTGCAGAGCTTTTTAAGGACAATTGCTGGGTTTAAGTTGCATTTGAGGACACATTGGAGTAAAGCCAAAGAATCCAGTTAATAGCTTTTGTAGCAACTAAGATTTAGCAGTAATCACTCTATTTGTTGACTAGTCATCTCTCATCTCAACACCAGATTTTTCTCACAATCCAAATCGTTTAGATAGGGGAAAAACTGGCAGACGGTTGTCCCAAACTGTTGGCGAGTTGGTATGATCAACGTTTTAAGTGATTCATCAGTTCTTCATTATGCTCCTTCAACTGATTATCTTATGTCAATATCATACATCATTACTTCCAGTAATCTTTGTTCAATTTTACTATTTGTATATGTAGAAATTGATGATCCCCTCGGACACTCAGGAAAAGAATCTCCAGAACTGTAATGCTACATTAGAAATTGAAAGAGACGTGTTATGATGGCTCATAGCTTCCTCTGTTGCATACTTGCATGTTATCGATTAGTCTATTGGTGATTCAACTGTTATAGAATTTATTGTGCTTCCGAAGATCTGGATGATATGGGGAACCATGCATGTGCTGGTAATAACAATAAAAAAAGAGCGAGTTAGAATGGGTGCCTGATTCAACTTTGTTTTGATTTTTTTTGGGGAGGTCTTGATTCCGTGGAGTATTTTGTACGGAAAGAGACAATGTGCTTATCAACAAAGGAATCGATGTTTTTGCAGATCGATCTTCGGGACAAGGAAGCACTGGAGAAAGTCTTTGCTTCTACAAAGTAAGTCTTTCTTCTGTGATGGTTACTTCATTCTTAAGTTGTGCATTAACGTGGGGGTTGCTTCTTAACCCACTTGACTTTGTCATTCTAATTGCAATATCTACTGATGCACATTGAGCTATATGCCCTGTTAGCATATTAAGATACCCACAAACAGTGTCTTTTAGAAATAAAATAATTGCTTAATCTATCTCATCTATCTAACTCCACCCACTCACTTGAGTTTTTCATTGACACTATTACTCTTGCCATCCGTTAATGCTTCTCCAGACAATTGTTGACAGTGATCATAATATATTTCTAAGTTCTATGTGCTTCAATGAATGCATATGTCAATGTTGTCAAAAAATGCTTACCATGGCTCTAAGCATGGCATACTAGTTACTTACTACAGTGATTAGGCTTCTTTTGTCAGTTAACCCTTTCATCTTAGTTTTTGAAGTTTGTTCAGTGACTTTTCCTTATCTTGGAAAATAAGGAGCCATGTGCATTCAATTTTATATTTCCTTGTTTAGAGAAAAATATTACAAGGAATATTTTCTTGAATAATTGTTGCTCAGTGAAAGTTGATGTACAATACAAACATGAACTTTCATGCCACTTCCATATCTGCTTTAAATATAAGGCAAGATCTTTTCAAATTCAAAGCAGCACTGCTCTCTCATCCGGTTACTCTGTCAGAAGTTCTCTATTGGAGGTTAAAATTTCATGCTGGAAGCCAACTCACCCTGCAAACTTTATAGCCAGTGTTCTGATTTTCTTGGGTAGGAAATTTTATTTATATGATGGAATGAGATCAACATCATGATAAGTGATCTTGATAAACATATAGATGTGGTATATTTTTTATAACTAAGATTCCAGAGCAAAAGGTCTTTGCAAAGAAATAATGCATCCATGATTCAGGGAATCCAATAAGATACTACAGGCGGAAGAAAGTTTTGCTTGTGGAAAATTTCACAGAATAAGTTGCAGAACTAAATATGTCCGGAGGCTATAATGTTGTTATTTATGTATTTATCTTATGTATTTATCTAAATAAATAAGCTCAGATTATTCCTTTTCACTCCAAGCCAAATTACAAAGACAAATGGTTAATCTTTCCACTGTCGGTTTCTGGTTACGTAGATATTTGATGAACCAAATGCACCAGGATCTATATTTTTGTTTCATTGTTCAGAAATTGATTGAATGTGAGCAATTAATCTTGTCAAGATAAGTTTGAAGATAATATACAGTCAATCTAGATTTTACCTTATAGATGAGCTCTGCTGAATGACTTTTAATTTTCTGTTGCTAAAGGTCCGACATCAGATTCATCAAGCTGGATACCATGTTGATGCTCACACAACAGAGAAAACTTGAAAAGAAGGTGAAGCACTCTGTTCACTTCATAAGAGTGGAAGCCTCAGCTTCTCACTTAGAGCCTCTGGAGGAGAATGGGCATCACAGTCCTTGTCCATATACAGTCAATCTAGATTTTCGGATCCTCTGGTTTCATCAATTTGTATATGTGTTGTTTTCGGATCCTCTGGTTTCATTGCCTATACAAAATTTCAAGTGTGTTCTGTTCAGGAATTTGTATGTGTTGTTTTCGGATCCATTTCAAGTGTGCTCTGTTCAGCAATTTGTATGTGTTATTTTCGGATCCATTTCAGGCATGTAAATTTGGATCTATCTTACATGATATAAAAATTAGGATTTTCGGATCAGATCCGAATCCGAAAGTTAAAGTTCGGATTCGGGTCGGATCCGGATCCGAAAATATTGTTTCATTCTAAATCTGTGTCGGATTCGGATCTTAGCTTATCGGATCCGGATTCGGATCATGATGGATCCGACCCGGATCCGATCCATTGACACTCCTACCGAGGGCTGCCCATTAATGAGCATTGCGAAGGAAGCAAAAGAGATACACTCTCGTATTTAGGAAATCCATCTCCAATGAAAACCCATCTTAGCTAGCACCTGAAGGAGGCATTTCCAGTTTACTCTATCATAGGCCTTCTCAAAATCCACCTTGAGTACCACTCCCCTCTTCCTCTACTGCTTCGTAGCATACAAACATTCATGAGCAACAAGGAAGTTCTCCTAAATGTGCCTTCCCCTGATAAAAGCCCTGACTAAGCCATCAATCACCTTCTCTAATCTCCTGGCCAACACTTCTGTGATGATCTTGTAAGTGCTATGCAGCAAGCTAATGGGTCTGAAACCAGCCCACTCCTAAGCTCCCTTCTTTTTAGAGATCAAGACAAGAAATGTTCTGTTAATACCACTCAAATGGGCCTTGTCCTCTTGAAATTCCTTAAGGCCCGCTTTGTTTACAAGGTAGGATAGCGCGAATGCGCTACCAGATGAGAGAGGGCACGTGGGCCCCGCACGCACCTCTCACACACAATCTTCTTAACCAAGGTCGGGTAGCGCATTCGACCCTCTGGGGTCGAACGTGCTACCCTACCCCGGTTTCAAAGTTGGCCTAAGTACACCAATGAGTTCCTCCTTGATCATGTCCCAACAATGCTGAAAGAACATCATAGAAAAACCATCTGGCCCAGGGACTTTGTCACCTGCAAGAGAGAAAACTGCATGTCTGATCTACTCTTCTAGAAATGGGCCCGCAAGAGCCTCACTGTCAACTGTAGAGAGGTGAGGGAGCAAATCATCAGCAAAGTGAGGTATGCACATCTGCTCATCTGTGAATAGCGTAGCATAGAAGTCCATGGCATGTTTTCTTATGTCTTCCTCCTCAGTAATAGTCTCTGCTCTAACCCTGATGGAAGCAATATAACTCATCCTCCTACCTGAAGCAATCCTATGGAAGTAAATGGTATTCATGTCCCCTTCCTTGAGCCATTTCTCCCTGGATCTTTGCTTCCAATATAATTCTTCCCTGATCAGGGTCTCATCATACTCTGCTCTAAGGGTCTCTCTACTCAGTCTATCCTCATCATCCATCGAACATGCCTCCTCCAAACAGTCCAGTGCCTCTAACTGTTGTAGGATCATGTCCTTTGCTTGTCTGTTAGGAAGATGCTTGCCAGCTGTTGCACCCGTAATTTTCTCGAAATACTTCGAGAATTTCATTCCGAAACAACCGACAAAAAAGATACGGTGTAGCGCCGATGTCGTCGGACTGCGGAGTACCTCCGCGATTTAGGGTCTATCGGCCCGATCATATTATTACAAGTGGCATCGCGACAATGGAAGTTAAGAGGAAGATATGCATGCATGCCTGTCAAAGCGGCCGAGCAAGTGTATCACACGGCACGGACGGGCGCGAAGATTCTTCCCCACGCAGCGTCACCACGGCTTCTTCTCAACTCAGATTGACAGAAACGGAGCAAAACGGCGCGAAGAGGGGCCAAAACGTATGCCCGAGGGTCAAACGACCCCTCCCGGACACGAGAGGGGGCCGCGGCCACCCCGCCGGGGTCGGCGGTGGTCGCACGACCGCACCAGCCACCTGGCGGGGTCGCGCGACCCCGCTGTGGACTGGCGGGGTCGCGCGACCCCGCTGGCATCCCAGCGTGCTCGCGCGACCCCTCTGGCATCCCACCGGGGTCGCGCAATCCCCCCTTTCTCTCCGGTGTTCCAAAAAAAAAGGGAGGATTTTTAACCCCCTCAGAGGGGTCATTCATCCTTTTTTGGCATCCAGAGGGGTCATTCATCCCTTTTTGGCATCCAGAGGGGTCATTCAGCCCTTTTTGACATCCAGAGGGGTCATTCAGCCCTTTTTGACATCCAGAGGGGTCATTCATCCTTTTTTGGCATCCAGAGGGGTCATTCATCCCTTTTTGGCATCCAGAGGGGTCATTCAGCCCTTTTTGACATCCAGAGGGGTCATTCATCCCTTTTTGGCATCCAGAGGGGTCATTCAGCCCTTTTTGACATCCAGAGGGGTCATTCATCCCTTTTTGGCATCCAGAGGGGTCATTCAGCCCTTTTTGACATCCAGAGGGGTCAAAATGATTTTTTGCCACCCCACCTTGACAGAATCAGGACAAATTCGTTCATTTGACCCCTCTGGGCCCTCCCGCCTTCTATAAATAGACCCTAAGGGTCCAAGTGGAGAACATATACAAAGGATCAAGGGGACGGAACCTCTACGAGAAGAGCACCGCGCAAGGAATTGTTCTGTTTGTTTCGGCCTGTGAGGGGTAAGTCCCCGGGCCTTGTACTTATGCCCCTACGGGGTATTTTTGTAATTACGCCCCTCAGTGGGCCATGTTGGCAATTATGCCCCTCAGCGGACCGTGTTTTATAAGTCTTTACGTCCCGGGACGACTAAGTTATGTGGTTCTGTCCCTATAATGACGGAATTACAAAAATGTCCTCCCCGGGACCGTAAGAGACCAAAGTCCTGTAATTTGCAGTTATACTCTGCAATCTTTTGTAATTCGGGCTACGCCCCTACTTCCCGCGTGGGTGCGGATCTTTGTACAGTCGACAATTCGCCGACAATCCTTGTACCCATTTGGGCCATAAATGCAATCTTTGACTTCATATGTCTTCTTTATGCATTGACTGGGGAAATTACAAGAAAATCCCCGACTTGTCAAAATTGCAAATATACCTCTCCTTCGGCCAAATTGACGGATGTGTGCCTTCTATGAAGCCCCTTGTCATTCCTTCGGTCCGGAAGTGCTGTCAGCTCAGTCCAGCACTCGGGTATCATCTCAAACCTATGTCTAGGGTCTGGTGAAATTACCAAAATACCCCTGTGACCTAAAAATGACCTCAGTCTTTAAAATCCTCCAGAAACGGCTTCCATGCCTTGGGGAGTCAGGAACCCAATCCTACTTCCGTTCCAGTCCAAAAATTTCATAAATACCCCTGGCCTGAGAAAATTACCACAATGCCCCTGGGGTGGTAAAATTACCAAAATACCCTCGGGGTCCAGAAAACTCCTCTCCACTTCAAAAACGCCTACGGCTTCCGCATATTTGTGTCTTTATTCCTAAATCTTAGGGTTTTGTTCAGACTTTAGCCCTAACTCTGTTAACATGTTGGTGGTAAATGAGTGGTCATGGAGAGTTTCTCGAGTGAGCCTGCCCTCCACATCAGAACCTCTATAGAAGACTTTGGAACTTCTTTGACAGTCAAACAAAGGTGTTCGGACGTTAGGCCGATGTAAATCAACACTGACTCCGGTCAGTGGGGAAATGTCCAGCACTCGAACCCAAATCGTCTGATATGACGCGCACACACGGAATCACCCTCTACTCAGATGGGGGGGGATGTTTCTTTTCAAAAAGAACAAAAATCTACCTTTTATCTACGATAAAAATCGACCTTTAAATTTTTTCCGTGTCTCACAGACTGACACGCCCGGTGGGACTTTTCCCGCCTTTCTTCTTTCTATCAAAGAAAGTCTCTAAACCTTCTTCAAGGTTCTGATTGCCCCTCTTCCTCTTACAGGACGGGAAGAGGAGAGCACATCTCTCTGTTCAATTGAGAGCTCTTTGTGTATCTTCACGCCACTCCTTTCGTGCTACGCACCACCACCACCACCAACACCAGTAGCAGCGATGGCAGCCGTCACCTACGGCCCCGAGATCGTTGCCAACCATGCCAGGATCGGCTACCTGGCAACGCCACTTGTTTTTGGCGACTTCCCAGCGGTCGTCGGCTCGCCCTTCTTCTTGGGCGTGGTACCGGTGGCTGAAGCCAGTTCAGCCATGCCTGCAACAACTGTCGGGGGCGTCAGGCCCTCGACCCCATCAACTGGCCGGGTCCGCCTGGTCAAGAAGACAGTCGCTGAGGGTGTCAGACCCTCTGCTCCAACAACTGGCCGGTTTCATTCGGCCAAGAAGACTTCTGAGGGCGTCAGGCCTTCTGCTTCAACTGATCGGGTCCGCCCAGTCAACAAGACAACTGTCGGGGGCGTCAGGCCTTCGGCTCCAGCAACTGGCCGGGTCAGTCCGATCAACAAGACCATCACTGAGGGTGTCAGGCCCTCAACCTCAATTGCTGGTGGAGTCCGCTCGACTAAGAAGACAACCCTAGCCACTGGCCGGGTTAGTCCGGTCGACAAGGTCGTGTCTGAGGGTGTCAGGCCTTCGGCTTCGTCGATTGGTCGGGTTCGCCCGGCCAAGGAATCAATCACTGAGGGTGTCAGACCCTCTACTTCGTCGACCGGCCGGGCTCGCCCGATCAAGGGGACCGTCCTCAAGGGTGTCAGACCCTCTGCTGCGGCATCTGGCCGGGTCCAGCCGGTCAACTCCCCAACTGTTAAGGGTGTCAAGCCCTTCATCCCAACAACCAGCCGAGCTCCATTGGCTGCTCCGTCAACGGCCGGAGGTGTTAAGCCTTCTGCCCCAACTGTTGGCCGAGTCTTCTCGGTCAATCAAATCACTGCTGGCGTCGCTCATACTCAACGTGGGCAACGCCACCGCCGCAACGGCGCCAACTCCAATGCGGCCACCCTCAGAGGTGCTGCCCTTGCTCAACGAGGGCAACGCCGCCGTCGTCAGGGTGACGCCATGCCTATGGCGGGCACCAGCACTGCCGCCCCTGCTCAACGGGGGCAACGCCGTAGCCGCAAGGGTGCAAAGCCTGAAGCGGCTGTCTCTCGCTCCGGCAAGACTCTAATTGTCGGAGACATTCGCATCCAGCTTGATGGAGGTGAGCCAATCCTGCCCCGGGATCGTCATGTCCCGACTGTTCCTACCTCCAACCGTTTCGAGCCCCTCCGGCAAGTCCGGGAGGACGGAGCGAAGAAGAAGAAGTCTGCCGTATCGGCAGCAATCCAGGGCCCTCTGCAACGGCCCAAGCCACGAGCTCCCCATCCAAGGACAGGGGGCAACCCAATTGAGGAGCACCAGCTCCATTTGAAGAAGATCTGGGACACCAAGGAGGAGGCCCGAATCATAAGGCGCGCGAGGGCGGAGGAGCCCTTCCGCATGTCAGAGCTTCAGCGGATGCGGAGTCCGCCAAGCACTGAGGCCTCGACGTCTGTGAGATTTATATCTCAACCCCTACGGGGACAAAAGCGCCGAGGAGCCGGCAAGAAAGTGCGACCGACCTCCCCGTGGGCTAGTTCTACACACACGGAGGAGGATCGCTCACCTCAAGCAGCCACATCCCGAGTGTCTGTCTTCGACAGACTTGGGAGGCCGCCCAAGCCGGAGCGACAACCGCCCAAGAAAAAGCGGGTGGTCCAGGTGACCGATGACACTGTCAAAGTGTTCACATGTTACGCCACCTTCGGCGACAAACAGCCCGAGAACACCTCGGGAGAGCGTGACCAACCCATCCAATATTTGAGGAGGTCAAGGCCGGTCTCCCGGATTTTAGCGGAGACGCAACAAGCGCCGGCCGCCGGTACATCTCAGCCTGAGCCGGCACGGCAAGAAGAGCGCCAGGAAGACGTCCACAGTGTTGATGGGGACAGTCACTCCCGACATGAAGAAGAGCTGGGGGAAGAGCCACGGGCCCCCACATTGGACGAGCTTCGACGGGAAAACCAAGAGCTCAAGAACCTCTTACAGTCCCTTTTGCGCGAAAAGGAGGTTCCTTCCCCGCCTCAGGCGGCACCGGCTAGAGTGGATCAGCAGCCTTCTCCCATTCCAGCAGCAGCCAATGCCTCCGCCACTGCTGCAAGACTCCCGCTGGCGGTGGACTTCGAAGTCCCGCCGCATGAAGTCAATGCGCGGTCATCTGCTACTCCTGCCGCAGAAAGCCTCATGGCGCAGAAGCAGATGATCGAGCGCATCGTGGAAGCGAAGTTCGCTCAACATGGCGAGGGGGTGGCTACCGTTGATTTGTACAGCGTGCCTTATCCCCTCCATCATCAATTCAAGAAGCTTCCACCAGACTGCCCGAAGGCCCCGAAACTTCAGAAGTTCAACGGGCAGGGCTCTCCGCATGAACACCTGGCCTATTACATGACGGCCATGGGTGAATTAGCCCTGGAAGAGGCATATTTGTTGCGGTATTTCGCCACATCCTTGACTGGCACCGCTTTCCAATGGTATTCAAGGTTAAAGCCCAATTCAGTATCTGATTGGGCTGATATGCAGAAGAAGTTTGTCGACCGTTTCCAAATGGTCGAGCGCAAAGTCTCCTTAGCAGAGCTTTGTTCCCTTCGACAGAAGAAGGGTGAAACAGCATTGGACTTCATCAAGCGATGGAGGGACGTCAGCATGCGCTGCGATAACCCTCCGACGCCTGAAGATGCAATCACTATCTGCAGCAGAGGTCTCTCGGCAGAAGTCAGCGAAAAGCTTCTGGGCTCCAATATCAGAGGCTTCGACCAGCTCAACACGGTCGTGGCAGAGATTGAGATGTTCTTCGCTGATCACCCTGCACAAGTCTCTACAAAAGGCAAACCCTCCAAAGACCGTCTGGCTAGCGGTAAGGAGGTGAATGCCGTGGACTTTTCCCCGACGAATGGAGATAAAGGGGAAGGAAAGTCCAAAGGGAAAGGCAAGAAGTCGGGTGATAAGACAAATGCGTCTTTCTTAGCGGAGAACATGAAGACGCCTTATTCCTTCAGAAAGGAGCATACTAAGATGCTCTTTGATCTATGTATGAAGGAGCAGCTCGTCACTCTGCCGGACCCGCGGAAGCCCGCGGAGGTGGATAAGACAGATGATCCAACCTATTGTGTGTATCACCGAAGGTTGGATCACACCGTCGGGGATTGCTATGTTTTCAAGAATATAGCAGAGGAGCTCATTCAAAAGGGCCTGGTAAATATGCTGGGCCATGCAGTCGACCCACCCCAGCCTCATCCTTGGAGCCGATCGAACCGGTCAGCTAACGTGGTCCATTTGGTGGTGATGGCTTCAAGCTCCAATGCCTCCGAAGCCGGGCCCTCAAGTCGACAGCCCAATGGTGGTCCCAGAGCCACTCCTCCATTCCCAGAATGTTTAGCGCTGCGGAGGACCATCCGGAAGATCCGAGGGGAAGTCCGGCAGCTGCGACGAGAACAAAGGCGCCTGCTGCAATTCCTGGAAACCATTGATCAGCAGTTGTCCACTTTCCCTCTTGGCCCGTTTGCCAGGGGGTTAGCTCCAGCCCACATACGGGAGGCAGGTGTATCACCTGCCGGTCGGGCCCCGCTCAGGGGTTGGCTCTCTGAAGAGTCCTCGGATTCATCTGAAGACGAAGAGGACTCACCGGAAGACGTGGAGGCTCCACTTCAAGTCGAGCTCCCAGAGAAGTTATACTCCTTCCCTTTGGAGAAAACTCCCAATATCTTCTTCGCATGTCAGCGGGCAGGGTTGATTAGCCCGTCACCTCTGGAGCAGACACCAGGTGCTGCTTTTCATCAAGGCTATTGCCCATATCATGAAATTGTTGGCCATGTTATCCACAATTGTGAGCCGTTCAAGGACCTCGCCGAAGACTTGATCAGGCGAGGGAAGATGGATATGGGCGAATTTCTAGTCGACCCACCGCAGCCGCATGCACGAAGGAGTCTTCACTTCTCCATCAACGTTATTCACGCTGCAGCAGTCTTCCAGTTCCCCGAGCCGCAGGAGGAGGGAGTTAGTTCCCAGGGAGCCAGTTCCCAATCGCCCAAGTCCACACTATGGTATCCTGGGTGGCGACCATCTCATCAGTGTTCTTTTCCTAAGGAAGACACTGAGAAGGTTTTTGATAAACTTCTGAAGGATGGCTGGGTGCTGACACATGACCCACCGTCTTATTACAATGAGACGGCCAAGAGTCACCCCCGCTATTGCAAGTATCATGCAAGGGTGTCTCACCCCACTCGGCAATGCCCAAAGGTTCAAGACTTCATTGAAGCCCTCATCCAGAGAGGGGTTGTCGATACTCAGGAGAACTCCATGACGAGGTTGCGTCTTGCAGAGGCCGCCAGGGAGACTCTCCAGCAGGCCCGGCGAGAAACTGAAGCTTTCTCCCGATTAGCCCGACCGAGTGAGCCTGCGAAAAACGATGAATTCCCATTACTCACAAAAGGCAAGGCCACCTGTAAAGTGCCTAAGGTCCGGAACCCAAGAAGCCAAGCCGCGAGAGAGAGTTCCAAGGCCCGTCCCACGTCGAGTCAGCTTGGCATCGTCATAAGAGAACTCTCGGCCCGATAACAAAGGCAAAGCCAAGGTGTCAGAACCTTCAGCCAAAGCTCCTGCCCAGTCAGCAAGGCCGTTAGTCATGGAAAGAACTCAACTTCTTAAGCCCGCGAAGACCCCAATTAAGGCTTCTGTCACCCCAGCGAGGCCGCCATTTGTAGAAAGGCCTCAGCAGCTCAAGCAAGCCAACCCACCAGACCAAGCAAAGTCGGTGGAACTACAAAGCTCCAAGAGGCCCTACTGTGGACTGGCAGAGTTCCAGGAGTTGCCTCCTGAAATAATTGCTCAGGCAATCAATGCCACCTTCCAAGCTCAGCCGGAGGAGGCCAATTGGACCAAGATTGTCCCCAGAAAAAGCCGTGGCACTAAGGCTCCTAAGGAACCAGCCCGGAGCAAAAAGCAAAATTCTGGGGGCAAGCGAGTCCCACTGCCGAAGCAAACTCCTCTCTCTTCTCAAGAGGCAGCACGCCAAAAGAAGCAAGAGAAGAACCGTAGGAAGAATTTAAAGCGGAGATTGAAGAAACAAGCTGAGCAAGCCGCTGCTATGGAGGCTCCTAAGGAGCCAACTCCTCTACAAAGACTTCAAAAGCTCATAAATGAGCTGGAGGAGTACACTCCCCCTCGCCCCACCAGGGTCGTCACTCTAGACGAATATATTCCCTGGGACAAACTTGGGCGCAAAGCCCGTCTTCTGCAATGGCTCCGGGAAATGGCCCACCGCCTTGAAGAGGGTGAAGACTTCCCAATCCCAGATGAGCTCTCCTTATTCTATAAAGATGAGGAGCTCACAGTCGAGATGCTCGAGGAAATGCTGCAAGAGCTCTCCTGCAACATAGTGGCGATCCCGCCACCCGACAATATTTACTGTCCTACAGCTGATACCACTGGGGGTCAGGCTCCTATGGCAACATATCAGTGCCGCTCGGCAAGAAATGGTCGGGGACGCGGCCGAGGTCGTAGCCGAGGACGTGGACGGGAAGGTCCCCCGACCCTTGACCGGGTCATAATATTCAGAGGGGAGAAGCCGGGTCCTGTCCCGGAAACTCAAGTTCGGGGGATCCCTTTCATCCTCAACCCCTCAGAGGGTTCAGGCCCCATCTCAACGGCTAAGCCGGATGGCGTTCCTTTTACAATCACATCCTCTGATGAAGAAGAGGAGCCGGCCAAGTCGCCGAAGTGCGAGAAGGCGTTAGAGCAAGCCGGCCCCTCCAACAGGGTCGAGCCCGCGAGCCAAGCCGATCCTTCTAATGAAGACCAGCATGATGGGCCTTTGCCACCTCCAGAGGAATCATTGGCACCGCTGTTCCAAGAAGATGCGGAAGGCCAGAATGCGGAGGAGCGCCCTTCTAAGCGGGAGAAGCCTCGCCAGGCGCCGAAGACTCTGGCGGAGATCATCCCGCCATTCGACAAGACCCGTGCTCGGGCAGACCGCAAAATCATTCATCATATGAAGCGGTTCCCAACAAATGTCACTATTTGGGAAGCCATTGCTTGGAGCAAAGACCTCAGAGAGGCTCTTGTCAAGATACTTCAAGATCCAGAGGCATATGAAGCCCATGTTGCAGAGTTGCAAGCCCAGGCGTATGAAGCACTCACAGCCAACATCTCCTTCACGGACAAAGACATGTTGCTGTCCTCTCCGTGTCATAATCGCCCCTTATATATGAAGGGGACGATTAATGGGCATGACGTGAATCGCATTTTGGTTGATGCCGGAGCAGCCGTCAACATCATGCCTTTGAAGACTTTCAAGTCTCTATACTTGGCACCTTATTTGCAAAAAGTGACTGATGTCAAGATCTCGGGATTCAATCAGGGTTCCGAGGAAGCGCTTGGTCGGGTTGTGGTCAAACTTGCCTTTGGGCGATTTTATCACCCAAGCGACATTTTATATCATCAACTCCGACACATCTTACAAGATGCTGCTTGGAAGACCCTGGTTGCATGAAAACTGGGTTGTTCCTTCAACTCTGCATCAGTGCATTAAATATGCCAAGGAAGGGGAGCAACATACGGTCTTCGCAGACCAGGCCCCGTTCCACCCCAATGAGTGCCATCTGGCCGATGCTTCACTATATTTTGGGAAGCCCACTTTAACAATCCCCGAGTCTTTAAAAGACAAAGGGAAGCAAAAGGTGGACCCTGAAGTTGAAGAAGGGCAGCTCTTCACTGTCAACCAAGACATGGTAAAGCTGCACAAGCTGAGCCTCAGTGCCGCCTCCAAGCCAACTCAACCAGAGAGGCGGAATGTTGACTTTGAAGCCAACCTCATCAGCAGGGTCATTGATGGGAGTATCTTCTTGCCGCCGAAGTGCCTCCAGCTCTCGTCCCAACGGGAAGAGTATGAGGTGGAGCAGTTGAAAACCTTCACAGTCTCCTATCAACGGAGAAGGAGACGCAACAAGGGCAAAAGGGACAAGCCGATCATCTTTTACAAAGGTGATTTAGTCCCACTATGCCCTCCTGAAGATGATTTCGGCTGGGATACTCCCGCCGATGTGGTGCTAGAGCCATTCCAGGAGATGGATGATATGCCCAACTACATCAGGGAAATGTGCAAAAAGCAGCACATCCCGCAAACTCTGGACCCTGCACGACCGGCATATTTCCATCAACTATGGAACCCTCCGCAGGTTCGTGGGCAACCTCCCTTCTCCCGCAAAGATACAAGGGGCCTTGGCTATGACCAGGAGAAGGATTTCGAGGTTTATTATGCAGTCAACACCATAGGGGTGCTATCTCCACCGTATGGGCAAGTTGAAGTTGAGCCCAACATTGATGACTCTGTAAGGGAGTCCGCTGATGTGTCCATGATACCATCACCTTCATCAGGAGTCGACAATGACCACCCCTCCGAGGAAGGAGCAGCTCAGCCCGCTAACCAGCAGCAAGATGAAGCAAGCTCTTCAGCTTCAAGCCACGAGCAAGAGTGCTTCGAAGAATTTGATGTCTATGAAGCCAACACTGATGATGAGGGAGACTTCGTCGACCTCCAACCAGCTCCACCAGAGATTGAAGACGGTGGTCAAACAACTGTGGACGAGTTGATTGAAATCAATCTCGGAAGTAAAAATGACTATCGTCCCACCTTCATAAGTGCTCTCCTCAGCGAGAAAGAAAGGCAGTCGTATCGACAGCTTTTAGAAGAGTTCAGGGATTGTTTCGCCTGGACTTACAAAGAAATGCCCGGGCTTGATCCTTCGGTGGCCGAACATGAGCTGGCAATACTTTCAACAGTCAAGCCAATCAAACAGGCTCAAAGGCGTATGCGCCACGAGCTGGATCTGAAGGTCAATGCTGAGGTTGACAAAATGCTCAACGTGGACTTCATAGAGCCTTGCATGTACCCTGTATGGCTCGCCAACATCGTCCCTGTCAAGAAGAAGAATGGCCAAGTCCGAGTCTGCATTGACTTCAGGGATTTGAATAAAGCATGCCCAAAGGACGACTTCCCTGTCCCAATCACCGAGACAATGGTTGATATGACCACTGGTCACGAAGCCTTGTCTTTTATGGACGGGTCGTCGGGTTATAATCAAAACCGGCGTGACCGTCAAAGATAAAGACCATACGGCTTTCCGTTCTCCTAAGGGGATCTTCAACTACAAAAGAATGCCGTTCGGTCTGAAGAATGCTGGCGCAACCTATCAAAGGGCAATGACCAAGATCTTCGACGAGATGCTACATGACCTTGTCGAATGCTATGTGGATGATCTGGTCGTCAAGACGAAGAAGCGGGAAGATCACTTAGCTGACCTGCGTCGAGTCTTTGAAAGGCTTCGACAATTTCAACTCAATATGAACCCGATGAAGTGCGCCTTCGGCGTCTCCAGCGGCAAGTTCCTTGGCTTCATTGTCAGGTATCGAGGTATAGAAATCGACCCCGACAAAATCAAGGCCATAAGAGGACTACCTCCGCCTAAGAGCTTGACAGAGCTCAGATCTCTTCAAGGGAGACTCGCCTATATCAGGCGGTTTATTTCTAACCTCTCAGGAAGATGCCTACCTTTCGGCAAATTGATGAAGAAAGGAGCACCCTTCATATGGGACGAAGACTGTCAGAAGGCCTTCGAGCAAATCAAGGAGTATCTGCTGACTCTCCAGTCTTAGGGGCACCCGTCAGAGGGAAACCCCTTATCTTATATATTGCTGCTATGGATGCCTCTTTGGGGGCTCTGCTAGCCCAGGTCAATGACGAGGGCAAAGAACAGCCGCTGTACTACCTCAGTCGGAAGCTGATCGGGCCTGAGCACCGGTACGCTCCCATAGAAAAGGTGTGCCTAGCTCTGGTGTTTGCTGTCAAGAAGCTAAGGCACTACCTTCTAGCCCACCGGGTGGAGCTCATCTCAAAATGTAACCCACTCAAGTTTCTGCTCAGCCAGCCTGTCCTTTCGGGTAGGCTTGGTAAATGGGCACTTATCCTCATGGAGTTTGATATCACCTTCGTCCCACGCAAGGCGATTAAGGGACAAGGGATGGCGGAGTTTTTAGCCGCACACCCTGTGCCAGAAGATTCGCCACTCAACTTTGAGCTACCCGACGAAGAGGTGTTAGTGCCTTCTCAGGCTACTGGGGAACATTATGAAAAAGTCCCACCACAGATGGAGCCGGGTGTCCTCACCCTTGATCTCCCGCATTGGGAGTTATATTTTGATGGTGCCTCTCGGACAATCAAAAGAGCCGGTGGCCTTACAGACTATGTCTCAGGCGCGGGGGTAGTCTTTGTATCTCCACAAGGCGGCATCCTCCACAACTCTTGCGCTCTCATGAAGTCGCTGACTAATAATGAGGCAGAGTATGAAGCGCTAATTATTGGGCTTCAACTGGCACTGGAGATGGACATCAAGTGCATCAAAGTGTACGGGGATTCTCAGCTCGTCATCTGACAAGTACTGGGCGTCTATGATGTCCGGAAGAAGGAGCTCGTCCCCTATCATGCAGCCGTCATGAGGCTCAAAGAAAAGTTTTACCTATTTGAAATAGGCCATGTCCCCAGAGGCAGCAACTCTCAGGCTGACGCTCTGGCAAAGTTGGCAGCAGCCCTAAAACTCTCGCCTGAGGGAGAATAAAATATTATTGTCAGACATCGAAGGCTCATGCCAAGTGTGCTCGACGAAGAATCCGGCCTCACTGTCTATGAGGTCGACAACATTCAAGAGGACAATGCTCCCGAAGAAGAAGATTGGCGCGGGCCAATTATAAAAATAAAGAACGGCTGGCTCCCTCCTGATCGGGCTCAGAGGGTGCAACTGCTACGCAGGGCGACATCCTACCAGCTGATTGACGGCATGCTCTTCAGGCTCGTCCATGAAAAGGACCGATCGGTTCTCCTCCGTTGTCTTTCATCCAAGGAGACCAAGACGGTCATGCATGAGGTTCACTCCGGATTGTGTGGAGCTCACCAAGCAGGAGCTAAGATGAAGAATAGCATCAAGCTCAAAGGGTTCTACTGTCCCACCATGTACGAAGATTGCAATCAATACGCTCGTACATGCCATCAATGCCAAGCATTTGGCCCGGTCCCTCGGCGGCCACCTAACCCGCTCCATCCAACAGCGCCTACTTGGCCATTTGCAGAGTGGGGTATGGATATTGTGGGACCATTCTCACCATCGTCCCAGGGGCACAAGTTCATACTTGCTGCCACTGATTACTTCTCTAGATGGGCGGAAGCCGTTCCACTACGGGAAGTTACAGGAGAGATAGTCGCTCGTTTTGTGCGGCACTATATCATATACAGATTCGGCACCCCCAGTCGGATTATATCCGATAACGGTACGCCGTTTAAGAACAAGATTGTTTATGCTCTGGCGGCCAAGTTCCATATTGACTGGAGAGCGTCGTCGGTCTACAATCCCCAGGCCAATGGGTTAGCCGAGGCCTTCAACAAAACCCTCTGCAAGCTGCTGTCTAAGATAGTAGGTGGCCGCAAGCGAGATTGGGGTGAGAAGGTCCACGAAGCCCTATGGGCCTATCGTACCATCTACAAAACCCCCACGGGTTGCTCCCCATTCTCCCTGGTCTATGGAGCTGAAGCGGTGGTCCCTGTGGAGATCGAGCTAGCATCTTACCGCGTTGCTGTGCACGCCGGATTGCCAGGCCAAGACCAATCTGAAATTGAAAGAAGGCTCGAGGAATTGTCCAACCTTGAAGGTCAAAGACTCAAAGCCTACAAACACTTACAAGTGTATCAAGCCCGCATGACACGTGCCTATGATAAGCTGGTCAAGCAACGGGCGTTCAAGAAAGGCGACCTCGTCATGGTCAAAGAAAAGGAGGTTCTCGCGGGAAGATCCAGCGGCAAACTCCAGCCCAATTGGCGTGGACCTTACGTCATCCAGAAGGTCTACGAAGGAGAGGCCTATACGGTCCTTGACCACAAGGGAGATAATCCCTTCCCTCCTCTCAACGGCAAGCATATGAAACTCTACCATGCGCCACTGCAAGAGTTTCTGCAGCAGTCCTCACAGGACAGTACCTCTCCTCAGTGAAGTTCAAAAAAAAAAGGGGGGGTTAAAAATACTGATACCCCGGCGGATTCACTCAGCCTTCAACGGTTGGCTGAGGGTAAAAAGGCCACAGACCCGGTCGAGGTGAAAACCCGAAAGGGCGCCTCGGGCAAAAATGGGCAACCCCTCGGTGTGAAAACCCGCTAGGGCGCACCGGAAAAAGCTAAAGGGGGCCAGCCTCGGCGAAAACCCGAAAGGGCGGTGAGGTTGGTAATGTGAAAAAAAAAAAGAAAGAAAAATCCTTTCTATGCCTATTTTAAGGGTGGCTTTAAGTCAATGACTCCACCCCATCTCGACCAAAACATCATATTGATGTCAGGGCTACACCTTAAGTGTCGTCCTATGACACCTAGTCCCACTGGCATTCTGATGGTATCATACTTCATCCCATAGGGCTCGGCCTATGCATGCCTCTTCTAGGCTGCCGGCCCATTCCGCCTATCGGCTTCCGGGTTCAGCTCACGTGTCTCTTCTGAACAGTTAAACTCGCTTACTCTCTTGTCCCACTGGAACTGGCCTTAGTATGCTCACTCGGGCTGCCAACTTTTCATGCCTTTCGGCTCCTTTTTCATTCTAGGGAATGGCCTATGTATGCTCTCTCGGGCTGCCAACCCTTCATGCCTTTCGGCTCCTTTTTCATTCTAGGGAATGGCCTATGTATGCTCTCTCGGGCTGCCAACCTTTCATGCCTTTCGGCTCCTTTTTCATTCTAGGGAATGGCCTATGTATGCTCTCTCGGGCTGCCAACCCTTCATGCCTTTCGGCTCCTTTTTCATTCTAGGGAATGGCCTCAGTATGCTCTCTCGGGCTGTCAACCCTTCATGCCTTTTGGCTCACTTTCCTTTCTGGGATTGGCCTCAGTATGCTCTCTCGGGCTGCCAACCCATCATGCCTTTTGGCTCACTTTCCTTCCTGGGATTGGCCTCAGTATGCTCTCTCGGGCTACCAACCCATCACGTCTTTTGGCTCACTTTCCCTTTTGGGATTGGTCTCAGTATGCCCTCTCGGGCTGCCAATCCATCATGCCTTCTGGCACATGTCCCACCGGGTCAGGCCTTAGCATGTCCTCTCGAGCTGCCAACTCACCTACTCGCCTATCGGCTTTTGGATTTGGCTAAATGCGTCCCACTACGACAGTCGAATCCACCCATCTTGTCACACTGGGCTTGGCCTCAGTATGCTCTCTCGGGCTGTCAACCCACTATGCCTTTCGGCTCCTTTCTATCCCACCGGGTTCGGTCTCAGTATGCTCACTCAGGCTGCCAACCCATTACGCCTCTCGGCTCGTTTCTATCTTCCTGGGTTCGATCTCAGTACGCCCTCTCAGGCTACCAACCCGTTTCGCCTTTCGGCTCACAGATTTGATTCATTCGTCTCACCCGGACAATCAAATCTACCATTTGTCCCACCTCTGTGGTACACACGTCCCTACGGGAGTGTCACTTTCTCCTTGTCTTCTGGCATTATAGGACCGAAAAAAAAAAACGGGGTTAAAAATATTGATGCCCCAGCGGACTTGGTTGTTTCCGTTAGGGGAGCAATCAAGGGCAAAAAGGCTTTAACCCGGCTAAGGTGAAAACCCGAAAGGGCGCCTTAGGCAAAAATGGGTACCCCTTAGTGTGAAAACCCGAAAGGGCGCACTGGAAAAAGCTAAAGGGAGCCAGTCCTGGCGAAAATCCGAAAGGGCGGTAGGGCTGGTAAAGTGAAAAAAAAAAAGAGAAAAGGCTTATCAAGCATCAGACTCGCTCATCCTCAGCTCAGCAAGGCGAGTCTCACTCTAAAGAACTTCCTCCTGGAGCCCCTCAAGCCTACGGCGAAGAGTCTACATCGACACGCGCAAGACTGCGCTCCTTCTCGATCTCCCGGACCTCTCACAAAAGCCCCTCCACTCTGTGGGAGGCCATCTGCTCGCGCTCGTAAGTGGCCTTGACTTGGGCGCCCACCTCAGCCTAAGCTCTCCGAAGTCTGCAAAGTTGCTCCGCCTCCTGTTGAATCGTCAGCTGAGTCCTCCGCCTCCGCTTTCTCAATAGCACGAAGATGGGCGAACTCCTCCCGTAAAGACGCAAGCTCAGTTATCCAGGCGTCCCGAGGGAGACCAAATACATGCACCTGGCAATGCTACACCAAGTTGAGGACCATTCGGCCACTTCATCCCAAGAGGTCAGGAAACTCTGAAGCAGCTTTGAAGCCTCACTAGCTGAAACCAAAACAAATAAAGGAGTTGCCTCAGCCTGTGTACGACCGACATTTACCCAGACCAACGTGCCCTAAGGGCTGGTCTACATCAACCTTGGCTATCACAAGTCAGCAATTAGCCACCTTCAACATTCGGCGACATACCTCAGCGGTCAGCCGACACATCAACATGTTCGGCTATACCTCAGATGTTAGCCGGTACATCTTTGGCGACACCTTAGCAGTTAGCCAGCTTTAACTTGCGGCTACACATCTCAGCGGTTAGCCGACACGTCTTCAGTGGCATCTCGGTGGTCAGCCAGCACCACGACTTTTGGCCAAACGCACCCCCAAGGGTCGGCCAGTGTCAGTCTCTAGCTATCACAGCTCAACAGTCAATCAACGACGACTCAGATGGATGCGCATCTTCGAGACAGGCCTACATCAAATTCGGGCTAACAAATCTCTCAGAAGTAGGCCCCCATCAACTTCGGGCTAATAAGTCTCTCAGAAGCAAGCCCCCATCAACTCTAGGCCAACAAGTCTCTCAGAAGCAGGCCTACATCCACTCGGGCCAACAAGTCTCTCAGAAGCAGGCCCCCATCAACTTCGGGCTAATAAGTCTCTCAGAAGCAAGCCCCCATCAACTCTAGGCCAACAAGTCTCTCAGAAGCAGGCCTACGTCAACTCCGAGACAATAAGCCTCTCCGAGGCAAGTCTGCATTAACTCTCACTTTTCAACAATCTTCCCATGTCATGAAGACTCAGGAGATACCCACAAATACTACAAAGGGCACGGACCGTCCGCCTCTACCACCGGCCTCGACGAACGTTCCGTGGGGGACATTTGTTGCACCCGTAATTTTCTCGAAATACTTCGAGAATTTCATTCCGAAACAACCGACAAAAAAGATACGGTGTAGTGCCGATGTCGTCGGACTGCGGAGTACCTCCGCGATTTAGGGTCCATCGGCCCGATCATATTATTACAAGTGGCATCGCGACAATGGAAGTTAAGAGGAAGATATGCATGCATGCCTGTCAAAGCGGCCGAGCAAGTGTATCACACGGCACGGACGGGCGCGAAGATTCTTCCCCACGCAGCGTCACCACAGCTTCTTCTCAACTCAGATTGACAGAAACGGAGCAAAACGGCGCGAAGAGGGGCCAAAACGCATGCCCGAGGGTCAAACGACCCCTCCCGGACGCGAGAGGGGGCCGCGGCCACCCCGCCGAGGTCGGCGGTGGTCGCACGACCCCGCCAGCCACCTGGCGGGGTCGAGCGACCCCGCTGGCACCCCAGCGGGGTCGCGCGACCCCACTGTGGACTGGCGGGGTCGCGCGACCCCTCTAGCATCCCACCGGGGTCGCGCGATCCCCCCCTTTCTCTCCGGTGTTCCAAAAAAAAAGGGAGGATTTTTAACCCCCTCAGAGGGGTCATTCATCCTTTTTTGGCATCCAGAGGGGTCATTCATCCCTTTTTGGCATCCAGAGGGGTCATTCATCCCTTTTTGACATCCAGAGGGGTCATTCATCCTTTTTTGGCATCCAGAGGGGTCATTCAGCCCTTTTTGACATCCAGAGGGGTCATTCATCCCTTTTTGGCATCCAGAGGGGTCATTCAGCCCTTTTTGACATCCAGAGGGGTCAAAATGGTTTTTTGCCACCCCACCTTGACAGAATCGGGGCAAATTCGTTCATTTGACCCCTCTGGGCCCTCCCGCCTTCTATAAATAGACCCTAAGGGTCCAAGTGGAGAACATATACAAAGGATCAAGGGGACGAAACCTCTACGAGAAGAGCACCGCGCAAGGAATTGTTCTGTTTGTTTCGGCCTGTGAGGGGTAAGTCTCCGGGCCTTGTACTTATGCCCCTACGGGGTATTTTTGTAATTACGCCCCTCAGTGGGCTATGTTGGCAATTATGTCCCTCAGCGGGCCGTGTTTTGTAAGTCTTTACGTCCCGGGACGACTAAGTTATGTGGTTCTGTCCCTATAATGACGGAATTACAAAAATGTCCTCCCCGGGACCGTAAGAGACCAAAGTCCTGTAATTTGCAGTTATACCCTGCAATCTTTTGTAATTCGGGCTACGCCCCTACTTCCCGCGTGGGAGCGGATCTTTGTACAGTCGACAATTCGCCGACAATCCTTGTACCCATTTGGGCCATAAATGCAATCTTTGACTTCATATGTCTTCTTTATGCATTGACTGGGAAAATTACAAGAAAATCCCCGACTTGTCAAAATTGCAAATATACCCCTCCTTCGGCCAAATTGACGGATGTGTGCCTTCTATGAAGCCCCTTGTCATTCCTTCGGTCCGGAAGTGTTGTCAGCTCAGTCCAGCGCTCGAGTATCATCTCAAACCTATGTCTAGGGTCTGGTAAAATTACCAAAATACCCCTGTGACCTAAAAATGACCTCAGAGTCTTTAAAATCCTCCAGAAACGGCTTCCATGCCTTGGGGAGTCAGGAACCCGATCCTACTTCCGTTCCAGTCCAGAAATTTCATAAATACCTCTGGCCTGGGAAAATTACCACAATGCCCCTGGGGTGGTAAAATTACCAAAATACCCTCGGGGTCCAGAAAACTCCTCTCCACTTCAAAAACGCCTACGGCTTCCGCATATTTGTGTCTTTATTCCTAAATCTTAGGGTTTTGTTCAGACTTTAGCCCTAACTCTGTTAACATGTTGGTGGTAAATGAGTGGTCATGGAGAGTTTCTCGAGTGAGCCTGCCCTCCACATCAGAACCTCTATAGAAGACTTTGGAACTTCTTTGACAGTCAAATAAAGGTGTTCGGACGTTAGGCCGATGTAAATCAACACTGACTCCGGTCAGTGGGGAAAGGTCCAGCACTCGAACCCAAATCGTCTGATATGACGCGCACACACGGAATCACCCTCTACTCAGATGGGGGGGGGGGGGATCTTTCTTTTCAAAAAGAACGAAAATCTACCTTTTATCTACGATAAAAGTCGACCTTTAGATTTTTTCCGTGTCTCACACCAGCACCCCAACTTCTGAACACCTAGGCCAACTGGTGTAGCTTACCAACCAAAGTAGCCATATGAGAACCATACAGCATATGTGTAGCCCACACCTCCTTGACTATGTCTAAGAAATCATCCTCCCTGAGCTAGAAACACTCAAACCTGAGAGCTTGTCTCCTCTCTCGACTACGACTAGTCTTCAAGAGAATAGGCGTATGATCTAAGGACGATCTGGCCAAACAAGAAGCTTGCACCCGAAAGAAATGCTCCTCCCAATCCACCGACACGAGGAACCTATCCAGCCTGGAACATGACGGGGATGCCCTCATATTAGACCAAGTGAATTGAGCATCCACCAGTCCGACGTCTATAAAACAGCCTGCTGAATGAAGTCACAAAAGTCCTATGTTTCCCCCGTATGAGGGTGGTCTCCCGTCCTCTCTAAAGCCGCCATCACTGCGTTGAAGTCACCACCCACACACCAAGGTCAACCCGATGTGAGGTGGTACTCCAACAGCTCCTACCACAGTTCTCTCTTCCCCTCCCTGGCTTCGGATCCATAAATCCTTGAGAAGACGCAGGTTAATCCATCCCTCAAGCAATAGAAGTGAAGAGAGATAGCCCATCGACCAACCTGCCCGTCCTCTTCCACCTCCACCTCAAAAGGGTTCCACAACACCATGATGCCCCGTGCTCTTCCCATCGCGGGGGACGCAACCCGCTTGGAGAGTCTACCAGCGCCAATCTCCCTCACTAGATCTTCCCCATTCCCCTCACTCTTAGTCTCCTGAAGACAAAGAATGTTGAGCTTACAACTCCTCACCATTTCCTTCACCATCCTCCTCTTCTCCACACCCCTTAACCCCTTCACATTCCATGAGATGATCCTCATGAGGATTGGAAAGTGTGCCCCTCTCCCTCTCCCTCTTCCTCTCCCCCCTCCTCTTCCTCTCCTGGTCCCTCACACTCCTTGCTCGCCTTCTTTTGAGACTTTTCATTTTTTGTCACCCTCGCCAAAGCTGCTAGCCACCTTTTTTGGGTAAGACAGAACCCATGATAACTTTCTCCACCCCCTCATAGGAGAGACCCCCAACTTGTCCGCCAATCCCCTCATGTGATCCTCCGTCAACCTCTCCACCAACCCCAACAGTTCCTTCCCCTCCTCCTTGCCGGGAATATCACCGCCCTCCAAGTCCTCCTCCTCCAAGTAGTCAGCCCCAGAAACAGGAGTGCCCGGGTGCTCGGCCTCAACTTCGGACAGCCCCAGCAACAGGCCCCCGACAGCCTCCGAGTCGTGGTCCTCAGTGTCGACATCTACAGGCGACGACAGGCTGTTGCAGTTCCATCGCTGGTTAGCTCGCCTAACCATCGTCCCTAACCTCCATCTTCTCCCTGCGAAACCCTAGCCCCCACGGCAGCGGCGACGGAGACGGCGACGACGGCGACACATCCGATAGCTCCTCCGTAACCCAAAGCTTGAGGGCAAAGGAATCACCCTCAAGCTGGGTTGTGACGACGACTGCGATCACTGCCACGCGGGTCACCTGTACCACCGCACCAACAAACGTCAAGGATCCCATCGGAGAGAACCCCAAGGTCCCCCTAACCACACTCCAGAAGCTCTGGACAATGAACGCAACCCCTTCTTCGTCGTAAAGCAAGAGAGGGACTCCCTCTATTACGACACGATAACTCCTTGGCTTGGGGTAGAAGAAGGTGCCCTTAGTCTCCGACCACCATTGGAGGCGAAGGAAGGCTCCTCCCCCCACCATGACGCCCGCTTCCGCCACCCCCGACACTAGTTGTTCCTCTTGCCCGACCACCAAAAAGGTGGGCCCCGTCACCCTCGTGGTCTCCCAACAGCCCCCTGCGAGTACCTTAAGCATGTGTGTTACCTCCTCCGGCCCAACCAAGCCCTCCACAACCGTCGCACAAAGGCTCCGCCGCAGCCATCCCACCCGGCTGCGTAGGAGTTCCGCCGAGAACTCCGCTGCGCAACACACCTTATGCTGCCCGACGCGAAAAGCCCCTCTCGCTCAACCCCCTTCACCACCGCCACGAACGTCGCCAACCTTTCGAACCTTCCCCTAGAACCAGCCGGCAAGGGAGTCCCCGCCTTACAGAACCTCTAGATATGCCCCCATCTCCCACAAGCGAAGCAAGTCGGCATTCGGCCGACCAAGCCCCTCGCGTGGACGCGCTCTGGCGAATGCCCACTCCGGCAGGCCATAGAGGGTTGCTCTTATTTATTGAAACTGTTGCAACAATTTAATACCAGACTTGTGGCTTGTGTCAGTGCTTCACATCAAATTCCATGCTGGCATTGCAAATATTGGGTGTTCAAAATGCTAGGATTGTTCATTCATAGAAACTGAAAGGTATCTCAGCCGACGAGTGAAAAAAATGTTTATCATCACCGACAGAAAGATGAAGATTTTCATGGAAGGCAGTAAAAAGCATGAATTACCTGACAGTAAATTTTGCAGAGACTAAGTGATAGTTATTCTGGAAGACCATGCAACAATCTTCAGTATCAACTTGATATGGCAAGCTTTAGAACAAGTGTATCCTCACTCTTCCGTTGTGATATGATGGCACATACACAGTGGAGAACAGGAGTGCATGAGATTAATAAGTTGGTGGAGCGCAAACATTATACTTATTCTTTCATACCAATAACAAGCATCTTCCTCTTTTAACTTCTACGAATTCTTCCTGTTCTTAACTTCTATCAATTGTAGTATTACACTTAAAAAAACAATTAGAAGCATCATTAATATGGGAAGTACAGTGCACACCTCTGCTTTTCAGGAAACACCTGAAGATCAAACTTTAACCTGTACAAAAAGAAAAACAATAATTAAAAGCATGTGGTTGTATCATAATATTATCTCAAGACTCTCAACATTAACACAACAGCAACACAGAATAACACATCTTATAAGATGTAGTTTATAATTCTTGTAGAAATAGTTACCCTCTATGAGATGACCAACTTTTTTCCCATGTTCAACTGCACTCAGAGTCAATGCTGGGGATAATCTTCCGAAGCAACCTAAATGGTACATTAATATTCGGATCGCAGTCACCAGAAAACGATGACAATTGAGTATCCATTACTGAATATGCATCCGCAAAAGCCTGTAGCATGTAATCGTTAGACCACAAATGGTAGGGCAAATTTTATCTTTCATTTATTGTATGTCAATTACTGATAAATTTATTTGGAATCTAGAACTAAAGAAAGAAGTGATCAATATCCCATTTGGCGGATACAGGAAAATTAGAGTTGACTAGTTGAGATCCCAAATGTCTATGGAGGGCTCTCAATTGCCTCTTACATGAGTTCTAACTTCTAACAGCAACAGACTGAAAGTGGATGCGGAGATGTATACAATGGGATCTTGACTCCCCATCCTGATTCCATGCAATGCACCTCCTCTCCATGCTAGGTTCCCTCGGCACCCAAAATTCGAGGGGGGAACTCTTGCGAAATGGGAACCTCGGTCACTGCTGGGCAGGATTTCCCATGCATGCTCGTAACTGAGATATGGCCAAGGGGGTGGTCTATATGTATGCTAGGATACAAGCGGTCTCTCTCTCCCTCTCTCCCTCCCTCTCCTTCACTCGTACATACATATATGAGCCTACACACACACATGTACATATATATGTCCTATGCACTGGCCACACGCTAGCTCATCCATTCAACCTCACTTGGGCAGATGTAATTTGAAACAAATGGTCAAAACCCACTAGGTGGGGTGCAACCGATGCATGTAGTTTAGATGGGACATCTCTCATTTACCCCTACGAAGGCCCATTTTTTGTGAGATCCCTCATTTACCCCTAATGAGTGCCCAAATATGGTTGTGTGCTTGTGTTGAAATTGTATTTGTGATGCAAGATGTATTTATGTTAATTCGTGGTATGAGAAGGGGTATTTGTCACAATTCAGTAAGTTTTGTGAAGTTTTCCTGGAGGATATTTTCTTGCAATTCACAAGATGTTAAAAATAAAGGTTTTTTATGTTTTAGTCCCTACAAATAAGTGTATTTTCTTTTTAGCCCCTCAAATACAACTATTATTTTTAAAGTCCCTCAAATCTTCGTCGTTGTCCTTATTAGTCCATGTCGTTCAGGAGCTCGTTGTTGTAACTGTGATTGCAGAGCATGTCGACGATTTCAGGGTTGGAGTGGGAGCTGAGGAAAAGGAGAGCTCGAAGGCGCCGTCCTCGTCGACGTCAGACAGGGGCTTGAAGTTGGTGACGGCGTCGCGGCCGCGGAAGAGTTGGGGGACGGGGGTGCACGTCGGCACCGGCAACGGGAATCCCGGCGGTGGCACCACGATGAACGTTGGCCACGGGGGGGTGTCGGCGTGAAAGTCGAGGATAAAGAGAGAGTGAGAGTGAGAGAGAGAGAGAGAGAGAGAGCAGCGGAGAGGGGCTGCCGGAGGGGGTCTCCCCCTCCGGTGCAGGCATCCCGGCACGGATGCATACGCACACACACATACAAAGAGAGAGAGAGTGATAGAGAGAGTGGCGGGGAGGGGATGTCGGAGGGGATCTCCCCCTCCAGCGCAGGCATCTCTCCACAGATACACACACACACACAGAAACACGAGAGAGAGAGAGAGAGAGAGCGGCATGGAGGGGGGTGCCGGAGGGGGTCTCCCCCTCCCCCTCTAGCACGGGCATCCCAACATGGATGCACACACACACACACACACACACACACACAGAGCAGGGTGGGGGTGCCAGAGGGGTCCCCCCCTCCGGCACAGGCATCCCAACATGGATGCACACGCGCGCGCGCGCACAGACTAGAGAGAGAGAGAGTGGGAATGATAGAGAGAGAGAGCGGCGGGGAGGGGTGCCGAAGGGGGCCTCCCCCTCCAGCGCAGGCATCCCGCCACGGATGCACACGGGCGAGCGCGCGCGCACACACACAGAGGAGAGAGAGAGAGAGAGGCGGGGAGGGGGGTCTCCCCCTCCGGTGCAGGCATCCCGGCACAAATGCAAACGCGAGCGCCCGAGCGCGCGTGCGCGCACATACACAAAGATGGTGAAGTCGCTCTGTGTTCCCAACGTCTCTCTCTCTCTCTCTCGTTCATGTTTGTATGAAGTGTTTGTAGGGTTCATCGTCGGCGGGTTCGTAGGGGGTCCGACGGCATCTGCAGGAAGGCCCCGCCCATCGAGCGCCGCCAACGGGAGGACGTGGACCCGTCTTCGTCGTCGACGAGCTGCCCCACAAGCGGCGCTACCTCATCCCTCTGACGTCGTCTCCGTCATCGAACAGCTGTCCCACAAAGTGTACACCCGGGAGGGCGACGACGACGTCACCGTGGAGTTGATATCCTTGTTATAGGCCCTCACCGGCTACATTGTCAGGTTCCTAACGCTCGACGGGCCACCATCATCGTCCCCATCAGCACCGCCATCCATCGTTGCAGGTGGGGGGAAGAGGCCACTGCAGGGGTTGCTGTTGGCCGACTAGCTTGGGGAGAGAGAGAGCGTAGGGGGAGAGAAAGAGAGGAGAGAGATAGAGATGCAACGAAGAGAGAGAGAGAGAGAGTAGGGGTATTTTCAAAATTTCCAATGTCCCGTTAGTTTAGAATGGAATATTCTGCCGTATATCCTCTTTTTCTAATGACGATAAACTATAGGGACTAAAAATTAAGACTTAGAAGATTATAGGGATTTTAAAAACAATAGTTGTATTTGAGGCACTAAAAGAGAAATACGCTTATTTGTAAGGACTAAAAAGTAAAAAAAAAAACTAAAAATAAAGGCACATTGATTCTTAACATTAAATTTGCTTATTCAACTTAGATGAATTAGGACATAGGAATCAAGATCTGAAAAATGTGAATCTATGTCAGACTCTAACTTGATGCTACTTACAGCATTAGTGCTAATGAATTTAACTTAGAAAACTGGATGCTACTTCACATATGAACAATATAGTGTAGAAACAGTTATACAAACCAAACGAAGCAAACAAAATGTCAATTAGTATAATAAGAACTATTGTGCAAGGAGACACGTTCATCATCACTCTTCACATCCTGCAAACATATGTTGGTGTAAAGGTAAAAAGTAAGACGGTAATAAGGCCCACAATGGCACTCCATTTAAAGAAAGAAACAACCATATCAGAAGCAAGATTCTGACCTTGATGCATTGATGTATGCGGAAGCAGTTCTTCCCCACATTATTTGTTGGACAAAGAGGATCATCAATATGGATCGGATCAATACTACATAGAGACATTTACATTATCCAAAATAAGTGGTCAAAATTAGTGGCACGCTACAAACATATAAATAAATTACCAATAAATGAACCTTTCACAGAATGAATGTTAAGAGATACAGCACACCAGTGTATGTTTGTATACGTGAAGAGAAGCAAGTAGATCCATAATTACTAAGACAAATGGTTTCCTAACCTGTGTCCTCTTTCTCTATTCATGTAAATGCCACTTCCTTGTATTGAAATGCGCATTTGACGAGGGTCAAAGACATTCCTTGAAAAAGGGAAAAAGATGAACACTGAGGCCACTATACAACTTCAGAGGTAAACAGAAAAGGTTCTCTAAATTTGAAGCAAATACGAGGGATGTACTTCTTGGCAGCCTTAAATTAGGGATGTAAGTGGAATTGTATCGTGAGATACAAATCTTCAATAGGAGATGGTAAATTTTCTTTAGAGTTTAGACATCTATATATATGATCAAAAAATATATGTATTATCACTACCCCAATAGCATCAGAAAAAGGATACTTACATGTAGTTAATGCAAATGTTTGTTGTTGAGAATTCATACATGGAGATATTCATTTTAGTTCTGATATTCTTATTCTCTATAAATACATATCCTTTGTTTATATTCGTTTCCATTTATAAAATGGTTAATCGTACATTCCATTCCTTGAATGACGTCAGCCAGATTTCTATGAAGGATAAGTTTTGGCGTTCAACACCTCCCTCACCCAAAAAAAGAAAAATAAAATGGTGTTCAACCAATTATATCCATCCAGAGTTTATCAACTCAGATGCATACACAAATGTATGTATGTCTACATTTGCAATATTTGATCCCATTTACATCCCTGGACTCACCTAGATTTGCCACATCAGTTTAGAAGCACATCACCTTAATTTTGAGCACCGATACAACAGAATGGATGCTAGAATCAGGGTGCATGAGAGCAAGCGAGAGAGAGGTACCGATCCAATAGTATCTTAGATTGCAATTATTGTGAGGTGGGAAATATATGCAAGGAGTAGGAATTAAACAATGACATGTTTTAACTAAGTATATAACACTAAAATTCTGATGAAGATGTGCTTTCGGTCTTCTTTGTCTAGCCGTTTCTAGAAAGAGATGCAGTGGGCATCTGGGGGGAACCGCATCCCCCTGTGAGGCGGTGGACCTAGCCAGATCTTCCCTGGCGTGTCCTTGTCCAAGGGAAATGGAGGGGTAGCAGGCAGAGGTGGAAGAAGGACGGGATTGAGGGTGCCGACTTCCAGTCCAGACTGCTTTCACTTCCAGCAAAGAGGACACTTGAAGCAGTTTGCAAGGAATCAGAGGGAGGGAAGACAAAGGCGGGAGGGGGAGCGAGGAACACCTCCTATGCAGACGCCGTGAAGCGTAGGATGTCGGAACTGCAGACCCGACAAGGGAGGAGGCAGGCTCTTGACGTCAGAAGTCTCTCCGGAAAGCATGATAGGCCGATTGGAGTGGCTCGGTCGGTGTATTTGGGTCTCCCCTCTTCAAGGTGGGATGGATGTGGAGGCGGCTAGGGAGTTGCTGAACGAGCAGTGAAGAATGGGTGGTCCTTGGGAGGTCAGGAAAGTGCAAAAGGATGACATTCTAGCCATCGCTACCTGCACAAAAGGCACGAAGGCTGTGGCGGATGCAGGGGCAGCAGGAGGCTCCATCCTCTGTGTCCAAAGCTAAAACCTGGAGAGAGGGACCCATTCTAGCCCGGAGAGGACCACTCTATGGGTCAAATTTGCAGAGGTTCTGCGACGACGCCAGAGTTTTCCTGGCCAGAACCTTCAGAAGGGTGGAAGCCAGCACCATTGGATTGGTTCTAGAAGTAAGGGTGAACATCTTTGGAGCCCTGATCTCTACCCCCTCACCCCTAGTAGTACCTCCGGTCATCACCTTCGCCGTCGGAGAGGTGGATGTTGTTGTCAGGATATCCGTCTGACCGGCTCTACAAAAATAGCGGCAGTGGCTTCAACAAGAGCTAGGGCAACCCAGCTCCCGTCCGGAGGAGGAAGATGGCCCTCCAGGGCTCGATTCGAATTCAAATCGGGGGGGGTGTCCCGCGTTGGGCCGGGATATGGGCCGTCCATGCTAGGTCAACCATTGTGGACAAGCCAGTTGGCCCAAGTGAAGATGGGGGGAGGGGACCGGCCCATAGCTATAGGATCGTGACAGGCAGCAGTCGGGACTCAGGTGCAAACCCGTTGACCCACGACTTACCCGAATCCAAGTTGAATGGGTTAATGGTTTCGCACAGACCCAATAGGGGTCATGCCTGCCACTCGACTGTAGGGATGGTACGGGGGCTCTTCCCCGGAGGTGACGTCCCGCTCCGGCAAGCAGAACACAACAACGACCGTACCAACCGGAAAGCGGTTCCTCAGCCCCATACGGCACCCCCGGCAGCAGGAGAGGCGTCTATCGTTCACTTCGAAAGTTGATCTCTGGTACCTACGACCGACCGATGCGGCCAACTTTCTCGTCCAAGCGATAGCGACGGGTGGCCAAACGAACCAAGCGTTGCGCGACAAAAAGTAGGAAGTCTCTGACCATCTCAACTAGGGCACTCAGGAGGAGGGGTTAGACGGCATGCTTCCCGAATGGTGGTGCTCACGGATGAAGAGCCAGTCAGGAATGTATCTCCCGGCCAACGACCTCAGGCAGCTTCATACAAGGAATCAAAGATCGGCCCAGGAGGTGATGACAGAGGCTATGAATTCTAGGATGAAGGGGAGGAGACGACCTCTGAAGATAAGGAAGTCATTCCGGAGACATCGGGAGGGGGTAGGGTGGAAGGAGGACAACCAAATGGGGAGGACTTATCTAATAAGGCCATAAGGGTACTCTGGGAAGGGACAAGGTGAAGGAGTTGGTAGGGGTGGAGAGGTTGACGGCAACACGTGAAGGAATTAGCGGACAAGGTCGATATCTCCTTTGTAGGGTTGTATAGGGACTTGAAAGGGATATTCACCAAAGTCTAGAGCAGTGGCTCATTAGCATGGCGAGGGAGGCCAAGGGAGAGGGAAATCCAAGAAGAGGGGGCATAAGGCGAGCAAGGGAGCAGAAGAGGAGAGGAATGCCTCATTGCCCATATGAGGATCGTCTCATGGAATGTGAGGGAATATGTGGGGGGAGAGGAGAGCCGTAAAGGAGCTGGTAAAAAGATGCAAAATTGATATCATGTATTTACTAGAATTCAAATGTGCAGGGAATGGGGAGTCTATCATGAGGGATATTGGGGAAGCCAAAGTAGCTAAGGGGGTGTTTACACGCGCAAAATTTCGGATGCATGCATATCCAACTTGTGTTATAGATGAACACATATTTCAAGCTAATTAGCATGCATGTTTGGATTTCAACGCGCATAGTTTGTCAGATGATTTAGGGTTCGTGTACAAAGACATTTCCCCACCGATAGAAGTCGGTGTTAATTTACATCGGACCGAGTCCGAGTATCTTTGATTAACTGCCTAAGACCTTTCTGCCCTTGTGATATCGGCTTTGCCATAATGTTATTAGTTGTTAGGAAAGAATTCCTTTGCCCCAAGATATGACATTGTTGCAATTGTCCTTTTACGCAAGGATTTATTTGCGATTCCCCCGTTTGGGAGGGTTTTAAGTTAGAAGGACTTATATGCAATTTTTTTTGGAGGGGTTTCTATGCAATTTTCCCTCAATCGGGGTTCTACGTGCAATTTCCCCCTTTGGAGTGGTTTATATACAATTTTTTCTCAATCGGTGGTTTTATATGCAATTTTCCCTCACCCGGGGGTTTATATGCAATTCTCCCTCAATCGGGGTTTATTTGCAATTTTTCTGCCCTTGGGGGCATTTCAGCAATTTTCTGACCACCAAGGACATTTATGTAATTTTCTGCCCAGCGGGGGTATATTTGCAATTTTCTGCCCCATTGACACTATTTTTGCAATTTGTCTTGAACAACGGGGGGTATTTCATATGATTTCCAGAATATGTTAAATCAACATGAATTTCAAATATTCTTTTAATCAACATAACCTCCCTCTCATGGAAGGGAATGGTTCTACATATATGACCCTCCCATGGAGGGTTACTTTTCAAAGACTTTCAACAAATCTTCTATAAAGAGGAGTGGACCATCTTGTTTCACCTCTCTCTCTCCTTTTTTACTCTCTTCTTCTCTCCAAGTCTTCTTGCGCAGCTTTCCCTTTGGTGGAAAGAGTTCTCTCCGAGCCAAAAGCTATCTCAAAGCAAAACATCTCTCTTCTTGTGGAGAGGTCTTGGGTTTATATAGGGGAAGGAAGAAGGCTTGGTGGAGCTCCACCGGAGGCTTTGGAGAAGGTAACTCCCAACCTTTCATCTCCCCCGTCTTTTCTTCTGTTTCCTTTTTTTTTGTTGTCCCCCGGTGGCAAAGCCAAACCGCAGGAGAAAGGGGGAAGCCCCCCCGGCCGCAGTCGACAGCAGAGGAGGAGGGGGAGTCCCCCCGGTGGCGCAAGGTACCGGGGGGAACTCCCCCGGTTGGCGATGGACCGGGGGGTCCCCCGGTGGCGCGGCGTCGGAGGAGGGCCGGGGGGGGGGGGGGGGTCCCCCGGTCGCGAACGGTAGCAGGGGCGGGGGGAGAACCCCCCCCCCCCCGGTTGCGGCAGGAGCGGGGGGAGGCCCCCCCGGTGCTGGCGGGGCCGGGGGCTCCCCAGGTCGCGGGCGGCCCGGGGGGGCTCCCCGGTCGCGGACAGAACCGGGGGGAGTTCCCCCCGGTGACGCAGGGAACCGGGTGGGGGCTCCCCCCCGATCGCGGCGGCAGCGGAGGCCGGGGGGCCTCCCCCGGTGGCGAACGGAACCGGGGGGGCTCCCCCCGGTCGCGACGGCAGCGGAGGCCCCAGGGGGGGGGGGGGGGGGGGGGGGGCACTCCCCCGGGTGGCGGCGAAGGCGGAGGAGGCCCGGGGGGCCACCCCCGGTCCTGGCGGAGGCGGCACGAGCCGGGGGCCTCCCCCCCGGTGCGCAAGGAGCCGGGGGGGCTCCCCCCGGTCGCGTCAGCAGCAGGAGGCCCGGGGGGGGCTCCCTCGGTGGCTGCGGAGGCGGAGGAGGCCGGGGGCCTCCCCCCGGTGGCGTCAGTCAGGAAGGAACCCGGGGGGGTTTCCCCCACTTGGTCAGGGAGCCGGGGGGAGTTCCCCCTTGCGCATGGAGAAAAAAAGAGAGGGAAAGAGATCCCCTTTTTTGAATATTTGTCAATCCCCTATAAAAAGAGGTGTGGACTTGACCAACTCTGTCCTTTTTTGGCTTCTTGTGCAGGGATACCACATGGAGACTTGTTCGTTTTTTGTGTTTGAGACTTCTCCGGACGCCATCTTGCTGCCGTATTGACTTGAGGTTGTTTAGAACTTTGATTAAACTTTGTGGGAAAACCCGATGGGCCCCTAAAACATTGATTCTTGTATGGACTTGAACTCACGGGCATGTATTTTCATGTTGCCCATGAGGTGTTCGGTAAAATTCCCACTTGTTATAAATAGAGCCAATGGCTCGAGTTAGCGTGGGATTTCACTTGGAAAGGCCCCATGGGCTTGTGTTGTATATACGGGCCTCGTCTAAAAAGACTTTACGGTCCGGATCTTTAATAACTCACAGAGTGGGTGCACATAGCTTTGTACCACTGAGTTATGTTTTAATGAAAATATACTCCTCTTTATTTCTGAAATGCACTGTAATTTCGTCAGCAATTCATCCATGAACTTTTCAGGGTTCAACAAATGCCCCCCACGGGGTGTCAGTCAGAGCCATGGCATGCCCCCCACGGGGTGTCCGTCAGAGCCATGGCGATGGCGGGCAGCCCGTGCCCCTTTCTACTTACCTGGCCATCTTGACCTACTTATTTCACATGGCTTTGCAGTTCTTCATAGAATGTGTCACTTGTCATAAGGAATTGATTTATTTTCTGTTGTCTTGGGCAGGCTTTGAGGATGTCTCGTGTGAGAGATATGCGTCCCCGGAAGGGTGCCAGCCACGGCGGGGAGAGAGATAAACCCTCCTGCTTGTCAAATCAATTAATGCATGTGTTGGCGCCTCCTCATGTCACAAAGGAGAACATGTTTTTGCTTCCTCGGGGCTTTGATGTGGTTGCCATAGGCCCTCTTTCTGAAGACTCCACGGAAGGTGGAGAAGTTGACCGATCATTGATTACTCGAGAGAGAGGCTTCTATGCTTATCAGCGGCCGAAGGGTTATCCGCGACATTTCCCTCTTGATGTACACATGATTACCTTTATTCGACATTATGTACCTGAGTATCTTGATGCGGAGGACTCGACTATTTTTGTCGAGAGAGTATTGCTTGAGAGGGCTATTCTGGCAGGGCGAGACAGTATGATGGGGACTTGCACTTACTCGCACCCCAGTTTTCCCTTGGGATATTCTTCACATATCCGTCTTCCGGGAGCCACTCAACTGGGCTTTTTTGCGGCAGAAGATTATGGCTACAGCATGTCTTGTTCAGTGATCCCTGCTGTATGGGAACTATTTGGGCAGCATAAGACAGGGCCTCCCTCTTCCGGGCTTTTCTTGCTGCCTTCAGGCACTCAATTCGCGGCAGAGGATTATGACAATTTGTGTTTTCTGGATCGCATCATGGGCGACTAAGCGCCTAGCTGGTATGGGCGATGGTCTGTGACGGCTTCCCACAGGTTTCACTTGGGGGCTTCTGAGTGGTTGATGGGTGTCATCCATCACTATCATGATATTCTGGAGCATGTGGGTATTCGCCATGCTGTGACTGCTGGGCTTTATCGGTATCCCTGCTACACTGGACTTCTTTAGAGATTGGCCGAGAGATTTAATCGGCGGTTCAACACTTTTGCAACAGCAGAGGGAGAGACATCCCTAGACTTATGGAGTTTTCACCGGATTTCGGGCCTTCCTATCTCTGGCCATATGTATGAGGAGGCCTACCTTAATGACCTGCATAGATGTTACACCACTGGAGTTGGCTCTTACGGGTTACCTCTTGGCTTTCGCTATTTGATGAAGGTCTGGAGAGACCTTGCTCGAGTTGGAAAGGGGAAGACCCCTTCTGCTTCCACCAGTACAGTGAGGGTCAGTCTCAACGCTTGGATCAGGTTCTTTTATAATGGTCCATTCTGTTTTCAGGATGGCTTTGCTGAGGATGACAAACCACTTGACCAGTATTATCAGCTTTCTCTTGACTTGCCTGAGAATAGGCGATATCTGTATGCACCACAGAATAAGGGGTGGAATCCTCACAAGCTCCCGGACAAGACCTACTTGGCTGCTTATCTTGTTTACTGGCTAGCCACTTTTGTAGTACCTTATGGAGAGGAGGGCATTGTGAGCCCCGAATTGATATATCCGGCTTGCCTGCTTGCTGATGGCCGGAGGCTCGCCCTTGCTCCCGCGGCCCTGGCCAATATTTATCATGGCTTGGGCAGTTTGACAGCTTCTAGCTCGCCACGAGACCGCAGTGTTCGGTTGACGACGCATTACTTGAGTGCATGGGCGGGTCTACTGCTTCCTGGTTTGTGTCAGAGTGTGAGGGTGGTGCAGCGCCCTTGATATTCCGGTTCCGCAACCGGCCGGACCAGAGTCCCTTCGAGCAGTTGACAGGAGCACGGAGAGCTTTGTCCTTTTTGCCCGCCCAGAGTAAGCCGGGTAGGGATTTCGCTTGTGTGACGCGGGGATACCGCCCTTTTAGCACTGAGGGGCCTGACGGTGTTACTTATCATCTTCCTTATTGTTCTAGCCCGAGCAGAGCTTTTTATGATGAGTGGCTATATTGTACACGCCCGATGGTACTCGTGTTCCGAAGGGTACCAGCACTTTTCTTGAGCCCTACTATCCTCACCGCTTCGGGCGGAATTTCGGCTATGATCAAGGGGTACCCCCGAATGCTGACTTCCCTTTGGTAGCACGGTTGCACAGAGGACAGGACAGACATCTTGTAGCCGCCAGCTGGTGGCTTCACTTCACCCGGCCGGGGCCGGAGCCAGGTATTTCTTTTCCCACGGGCGAGAGAGCGGGATAGGTTGATATTTATTATGCCCGCTGGTGGTATCAGCGCAGCAACATCTTCAGACAAACGGCCCAGAAATTGAAGGAAGCCGAGGAGGGGCGTTTAAAGAAGGTTGATGCTCCCCATGTTGTAGTTGAGCAATCTTTTTTGTATTCCGAGTTTCCACATATTGCCAAGACTGTTCGGGAATTCCGTGAGTCATGGGAGGCAGCCCATGGACCCATACCTGTCGACAGGGACACTTATATAGGGGCCATGAAGCCTTTGAAGCGCGCGGAGGACCCGACCTTGAAAAAGGGGAAAGCCCCTATTGATGAAAAAGTTTACTATTGGTGGGGACATTTACTTTCTGACTGCGGCCATCCCCCTGATGCTTCTCTATCTGACCCTGTGCTGCCTGCTGGGTTTAATAATGATCTCTGGCCCAAGTGGGAGAGACATTTAATGAATGCAGTAGCTCAAATGGGTGCCATTGAATTCATTTCTTTCATTGAAAATGCTACTGCTCTTCGGGATATTTGGGATAGCATTTATCAGGCGGGACAAAGTATTGACCTTCCGCCAGAAGAGGTGGTATTACAACCTTCCTTCTCTCCTCCTCCGGCTGGTATATGTTCTTCCTCTTACACTTCTTCTCTTGTTTGATTTGCTTTGAAAAGAGAATTTGTTTTTACATGCTGATGATTTTTTTTGCAGCGAGCTTTGTCCACGCCGACACCTTTAAGAAGAAGAAAAGTTCCCGTCATGCCAAACGGCGGAGAGGGGATGGTGACGACCTTCTTGCGAAAACCCCTCGTCGCCAATCAAGGAGAAAGGCTCCAGTAGACGAACATCAGGGTAACCTTTGTTGCTTCTTTGGCTTGATCTTTGAAAAGCCTTATAATAAATAACATGAGCCCCTTTGTCACTTCTTTGTCTTTTTTCAGCTGCCCCCAATATTACTGGGGAGATTGTGGGGAATGTCCCTGTAGTTGACACAGATATTCCCCTAGCCACCGGCCAAAATGAGTAGGAGGACGAAGGGTTGGATGATTTAGGCATGTTGAATTATGACTATAACCCAGTGTCGGATGCTTCCCCTCCCTCGCATGACAACAGTCCGCGAGATGTAGCTGCTTGCGGCGGAGGTAATTCCCTCCCCCCCTTTTTTTTCTTTATCAGCTTACTCTAGCACCCTGCTCTTGTCACTTAGGAGTTAATATGACTGATGTCTTTAAACAGGGGCTTTGGATGGCGTCATGGAAGCATACACCGCGTTATTGGGCTCCACGCCAGATGGTGAGCTTCTCGCATACTCCGATGCTCCTGCAGTTGGGGACAGTACATTGACAGGCTGAGGAAGCTTTACTGGCTGAATTATGCGCCCAAGAAAATGCCTTAATTTCACAAGGGGGTGTTAATGACCATTCTGTCCTTGAAGAGGGTGAACTACCCCTATTAAGCCACCTGATCAAACAGCCGACTTATTTTTCTGCTAGTAAAGATCATTAATTTCCTTTCGCCTTCCTGCCCTTTCAACATCTATCAAGCAAGAGACATTTATTAATTTGGAACATTTTTTCTTGTTATTTTGGTGCAGTGACTATCTCTGCGACGGTTGGGTCCTCTGCTCCTCCCTTGCAAGGGGCGACCCTTTGGAAGGGGTTCATAGGAGTGGAGCGTCCGGAGTAAGGACTGATTCAGCATCCATGATGGAGCCTCAAGGAGGATTATCAACGGCCCAACCCGAAACTTTCCTCCAGAGCGATGAGGGTAAATTAATTCTCTTTGCTTGCTCTTTTCCTTTCACAAGATATTGAGATTTTACATTATTGCCATTCTGAGGATATGCAGGCAATGGGGATGATGCCGTCCTCCCTATTAAAACAAGAGAGGAGCCGGCTACATCTTTGGAAGAGCTTCTGCCTAAATCGGCAGGTAATGGTTTTTCCTGCAGCTTCAATCATCTTCTTGGTGACTTCATCCGCCTAATGATGGAATATGTATTTCTTCCCTTTAGGCTTAACCATTCCTTCTCTCGTGAGTAAAAAAGTTGTTGGACGGCGGCTGATCCGGGAGCGCCTGTCGCTGTAGTGCCCCTAGGTAGGAGACTACCTTGAGTCAAAGTCTCTTGACTTTCATGTTGTTTTTTCCTTTTTTGCAACATAGTGGTGGCTGATAATCGCTCTTCCTTTGACAGGTCCCGAGATCAGCGCCCCATCTGACTTTCCAGGGCACGAGATTATATGGCCAGATTCTCGTCAACTTTCCCCACTCATGGCAGTGGAATTGATATTACCAAGTCTTATAGGCAGTGCACAAGCTTTACTTCAACAGGAGGCTCTTCCTACCATCGAGACTGTACGGGATGCCCTTCAGAGGAGTACCCGAGCTTATCACACCATGGGCTTGGCCAAGGAATCTTGGATGGCAGCGGTGGAAAAGACTTGGGGAGATTTCCAAGCTCTATATGAAGCTTCTGAATGGAAGGCTTGCTGCATGCAGATTGAACACTTGAATGTGACATTGCCACCTTATCAAAGGAGAGTGAAGCGCTGCAAGCAAAAGTGAAGACCATTCAGGATGAAAAGACCGTGGCCGAAGCACAAGCGGCCAAGAGAAGGAGCAGGCCTTGCGCTGTCAACAAGCTGCTGAAGAGTTACTGGCTAGAGCGCAGGCGTGCCTGGCTAGTGGAAACTCCCATAAGAGAGGGCTCAGCACTTACAGGATGAGGCGGCAACCCTTACTTCCCAAAATTCCATGCTTCAATGCGAGATCAACAATAAACAGACGGAGATCGCAGATTTGATGAAGAAGAAGCCTCGTCATTAGTGAGGTTGGATCCGCCTTTATGATTTTCTTACACTTTTCTTACATTTCTACCGCACATTCATTGTCCTTGCGATTAGTCCAAGGGCTTGTCTCAGGTCACATTTTTATAGATGAATGACATTTGTTGTAAACAAAAAGTTTGTGTTTTGTGCACGAATATGTCTCCCTCTTTTTTTTTTTACTTTACTAGTGCTGACGCCCTTTCGGGTTTTCACCAACACTAGCCCCCTTTAGCTTTTTCTAGCACGCCCTTTCGGGTTTTCACGCTGATGGGTTACCTATTTTTGCCCGAGGCGCCCTTTCGGGTTTTCACCTCAGCCGGGTTATGACCTTTTTGCCCTCGAGTGACTAGTAACCTAGCCACCCAAGTCCGTCGGGGCACCTCTATTTTAAACCCCATTTTTTTTTGAGCTTGGATGAGGAGAATGAACCCCCCCCCATAAGGACTTGGGACAAGGATTAGAAACTTGTGGTGAGTGACCTTGCTTCCATCCTTCGGCTGACCTCTGATAGGTTGGGGTGTGGAGATTTGGGCTCAGCCAGGTAAGTAATCTTGGAGCCAGAATTATGACATGAATTCTGGGATTTTGGGGGCGGATGGCCAAGAAGTGGTTTAGAGAGCCGAGGCGTGGGGATTTAGATTTGGGACAGGCCACAAAGTGACTTAGTGCCGAGACTTAGGAATTTAGGTTTGGGGCTGGCCACAAAGTGGTTTAGTGCCGGAACTTAGGGATTTAGGTTTGGGGCTGGCCACAAAGTGGTTTAGTGCCCGAACTTAGGGATTTGGATTTGGGGCTGGCCACAAAGTGGTTTAGTGCCGGAACTTAGGGATCTGGATTTGGGGTTGGCCACAAAGTGATTTAGTGCCGGAACTTGGGGACTTAGGTTTGGGATTTAGGGCGGTGGAAGAGGAGGACCCTCTCTTTTTTTTTTTTTTTTAAACTTTACTAATGCTAGCGCCCTTTCGGGTTTTCGCCAACACTAGCCCCCTTTAGCTTTTTCCAGCGCGCCCTTTCGGGTTTTCACGCTGAGGGGTTGCCCGCCTGAGGCGCCCTTTCGGGTTTTCAGGCTGAGGGGTTGCCCAATTTTGCCTGAGGCGCCCTTTCGGGTTTTCACCTCAGTCGGGTTTCTTTGGCCTTTTTACCCTCAACCATCCCTGTGATGGGAATGGCCAAGTCCGCCGGGGCACCTCTATTTTAAGCCCCTTTTTATTTTTTATTTTTTTTAACTTGTATCAACAGAGGAAAGACGCGGCAATGATTGCTGCAGGAATTCGTGCTCAGGAGCATGGTATAACTTTAAATGTTTACCATTTAATGGAGGGAACAGATTTTCTCCCTTGTGGTCAATGACCCTGTAGGCGCCTCTCTCATAGACTTTGGAGACGACATAAGGTCCGCGCCAATTGGGTTGGAGTTTGCCACTGGATTTAGCGGCCATGACCTCTCTTTCTTTTATCATGACAAGGTCGCCTTCTTTAAATGCCCTTTACTTGACAAGCTTGTCATAGGCTCGGGTCATTCGGGCTTGATATGCTTGGAGGTGCTTGTAGGCTTCCAGCCTTTTCCCTTCAAAGTCAGACAGCTCTTCTAACCTCCTCTCTATTTCATCTTGCTCCTGGGTCTAGAGGCCATTATGCAGGGCGACCCGGTAGGATGATATCTCAATTTCAATTGGTATGACAGCTTCGGCCCCATATACTAGAGAGAAGGGGGAACACCCGGTGGGGGTCTTATAGACCGTCCGGTATGCCCAAAGAGCTTCATGTATTTTCTCACCCCAGTCTCTTTTGCGGCTACCTACAATTTTGGCCAAAAGCTTGCAAAGGGTCTTGTTGAATGCCTCAGCTAACCCATTAGCTTGGGGGTTGTAAATAGTGGAAGTCCTCCAGTCTATGTGGAACTTGGCAGCCGGTGCATATATGGTTCTGTTCTTGAAAGGTGTGCCATTGTCTGACATGATACGGCTAGGGGTACCGAATCTGTATATGATATAATGTTTGACAAATTGGGCAACTGCTTCTCCTGTTACCTCCCGCAAAGGGATGGCTTCGGCCCACCTGGAGAAGTAATCTGTTGCAGCTAGTATGAATTTATGGCCTTTTGAGGATGGTGGAAAGGGTCCCACAATATCCATTCCCCACTCTGCAAAGGGCCATGTAGGAGCCGTGGGATGCAAGGAGGTTGGGGGTCTTCTTGGAACTGGGCCGAAGGCTTGGCATTGGTGACATGTGCGGGCATACCGATTGCAATCTGCGTACATGGTTGGCCAGTAGAAACCCTTGAGTTTAATGTTATTTTTCATCTTGTCTCCCGCTTGATGGGCACCGCAGAGTCCTGAGTGGATCTCATGCATGATCCTCTTGGCTTCTTTTGGTGAGAGACAACGTAAAAGAACATACTTATCTTTCTCATGAACGAGCCTATACAATTGATCTCCTACCAATTGGTAGGCTGTAGCCCTTCGCAGCAATTGTACCCTTTGAGCGCGATCTGAAGGGAGGCGGCCATTCTTGATATCAATAATTGGTTGACGCCAATCTTGTTGCTCTCCCTCAGCGGGATCGCCTTCTTCAATTGCATTGACCTCAGGGGTTGTAGGGTCGGCTTCTTCGTCTAAGACACTTGGCATGAGTTTTCGGTGTCTGACGGTTATGTCTAGCTCCCCTTCGGGCGGGAGCTTTATGGCGGAGGCTAATTTTGCCAAGGCATCTGCCTGAGAGTTTCTGCTCCTTGGGACATGACCAATCTCAAATAGGTAGAATTTCTCCTTAAGCCTTATCACCGTGTCATGGTAAGGAATTAATTCCTGCTTGCGAACATCATAGTCGCCTGTCACTTGTCTCCCGACGAGCTGCGAATCGCCATAAACCTTAATGCATTTAATATCCATTTCAAGAGCTAGTTGAAGTCCAACAATTAATGCTTCATATTCTGCTTCGTTATTTGTCAAGGGTTTCATGAGAGCACAGGAGTTGTGTAGAATCCCCCCATGAGGAGTAACAAAGACAATGCCTGCCCCTGAGGAGAGGGTTGTAGTACCGTCCGACTTCTTAACCGTCCGGGAGGCACCATCAAAGTAAAGCTCCCAACAGGGGACATCAATCGTGAGGACATCTTCTTCTTGTTGTAATGGCATATCTTTAATGCGGCCTTCTGTTCCCAATTGGGACAGGAGCGTTTCTTCATCAGGAAGCTCAATATTGAGAGGTGAATCTGCTGGGACTGGATGTGCTGCGAGAAATTCCGCCATTCCTTGTCCTTTAATTGCTTTTTGTGGGACAAAGGTTATGTCAAACTCCATGAGGAGTAATGCCCATTTTCCCAATCTCCCTGACAGTGCGGGCTGTTTAAGGAGAAATTTGAGGGGGTCATATTTTGAAATTAACTCCACCTGATGGGATAGGAGGTAATGCCTCAACTTCTTCACGGCAAATACCAATGCCAGACATACTTTCTCCATTGGAGAATAGCGGTGCTCAGGGCCAACCAACTTCCTGCTAAGGTAGTATAACGGCTGCTCCTTGCCTTCTTCATTTACTTGTGCCAGTAGGGCTCCCAAAGAAGCGTCCATGGCAGCAATATATAATATGAGTGGCTTTCCCTTGACTGGCGCTCCCAACACCGGGGGAGTAAGGAGGTATTCTTTGATTTGCTCTAATGCATGCTGGCATTCTTGGTCCCACACGAACGGTGCGCCCTTTTTCATCAATTTCCCAAAAGGGGCACATCTTCCCGAGAGATTGGATATGAAACGCCTGACGTAGGCTAGCCTTCCCTGGAGGGATCTTAATTCAGTTATGTTTTTAGGAGGCGGCAACTCCTGAATGGCCTTGATTTTATCAGGGTCTATTTCTATCCCCCGGTATCTGACAATAAAGCCGAGAAACTTGCCACTTGAAACGCCAAAAGCACACTTCATGGGGTTCATCTTAAGTTGAAACTGTCGGAGTCTTTCAAAGACCCGACGCAGGTCAGTCAAATGATCTTCCCGCCTTAGGCTTTTAACGACGAGGTCATCAACATAGCATTCAACCAAGTCGTGCAACATTTCATCAAAAAATTTAGTCATTGCCCTTTGATAGGTGGCACCAGCATTCTTCAAGCCGAAGGGCATCCTTTTATAATTGAAGATCCCTTTGGGGGACCGGAAGGCCGTGTGCACCTTGTCTTTGATGGCCATGCGGATCTGATTATATCTCGATGATCCGTCCATGAAGGATAGAGCTTCATATCCAGTGGTCATATCGACCATAGTTTCAGTAATAGGGACAGGAAAATCATCCTTTGGGCAGGCTTTATTCAAGTCCCTGTAGTCGATGCAGATTCGGACTTGGCCATTTTTCTTTTTAACAGGGACTATATTGGCGAGCCAGATTGGATAAATGCAAGGCTCTATGAAGTCCACATTCAAAAGTTTGTCTACTTCAGCATTTACTTTGAGCTGAAGCTCATGTCGCATACGCCTTTGGGCTTGTTTGACAGGCTTAGCGGTGGGAAGTATTGCCAATTCGTGCTCTGCCACAGACGGGTCTAACCCAGGCATTTCTTTGTAAGTCCAAGCAAAGCAATCTTTGAACTCTAATAGGAGTTGTTTGTATGCATGCCTTTCTTCCTCACTGAGGAGGGCACTGATGAAAATTGGCTGAGGCTCACCGGCTTGTCCGAGGTTGAGCTCAACTAATTCATCTACAGTTGCTTGCCCGCCGTCTTCAAGTTCCCGCGGAGCAGGCTGCAAGTCGAGGAAATCTTCTCCGTCATCAACCTGGGCTACGTGAGAGTCACATTAGTCCAAGTTGTTGATGACGGCCGAGTATAGCTGCTCATCTTGGCTTTCTGAGGCTGCCTCTTGTAGTTGGTAATTTGCATCATCCTCGGGCTTTTTGCTGGAGTCGGGATTAGCGGAGGGGGATACCAGCCCTAGAGTGTTAACCGAATAGTGGGCTGTGGACTTCCCCTTTCGGCTATAGGTAGGGCCAATCAGGTCTCCCCTGAAAACAGGAAACTGCTCTGAGGATAGTTCCTTCGGCATAAACTTGGGTAGCGCAGAAGCAGCTAGGGCAAAAATTTGCTTGGCCGACGGCTTAGGCCGCTCCCAATCATGAGGATGCGGGGGAAATACCTGATGATTCTTAATTTGGATGACCCCGATCTATATCAGGCTCTCGACCTTATCCTTGAGGATGTAACAGTCTTCAGTGGCATGCCCTGACATTTGATGGTACTGGCAGAAGCTGAGCTCTTTAGTTGTACCGCCTTTGGGAGATCTCCGGAGCTGTGGGAGCGTTATAAGGTCCTGTGCCATGCAGATTTTAAACAATGGTACGGTATGTGCCTTAATAAAAGAATATGGTGTTTCCATTCGCTGTGCCAGAGTTATAACAGGAGACTTGCCCTGAGCACCTTTGTGATGTTGACTTGCACCAGTCTTCCTCTGAAGATAGGCATCCACGGAAAAGAGTGGCGTGTTGGCTACCTCCTTATCAGGGGGGTAACGGGCCTTTACAGATTTGCCTTGGCCAGCTGATGCTTCAGCGAAAACCATTGGAGGGTTGACATTAACTTGAGCCCGGTAACTAGTTTCACAATTAGGTGAAGAGACGAGATGTCTAAACAGGGCGTCTCGTTCTCGGAATAGTTCTTGTACAAGCGATTTCAACGCTTGATTTTCTTGTTCCAATCCTGCTAATCTGGTGGTTAACACTCCTTGCTGGCCATGTGAGGGAGGATCCGGAATGATTTGCTCGGAAGTTTTTAAGCCGAGCCCAGCCAACTGGCACAGGGCCACCTGTTGAGCATCTCCCAGCCCAGGGGGAATGGGCAGCGGTATGATACCGTCTTCCTGGTGACTAGGACCAGCAGGGCAAGGAGCCCTCCGGTCAATATCAGATTGACGAAGGAGGTCGCCTTGATGTTCAGCCACGCAGGCATCATCCTTCTGGCCGAGGCTAGCATCACTAGGAGAAGGCACCAGCCCTATAGTATTGACAACGTAGTGTACCTTGAACTCAGGCTCGGGGTCATAGCCCAATCCCCTCCTATCTTTCTTGGAGAAAGGGGGCTGCCCTCTGACTTGCGAAGGATGCCACAACTGTTGGAAATAATCATGCCGGGAAGCTTCTTGAACTTGAGGAATACGCTGCTTCCGACACATGTCTTTGATATGCCTGGGCATGTCGCCCATGTCTTGAACAGTTTTGAGAGTATGTTGGGTCCCTTACCCCATTTTCCCCAATTATGATCATCTTCTAGAGGGTCTTGAGGGACTGGGTCCCCTTTATAAAAGATAATGGGCCTAGCGGCTTCAACATTCTTTATTTTTCCTTTCCTTTGATAAGTAACAATAAATGTCTTCAATTGTTCAACTTTATGCTCCCCTCTTAAAAAGGGGAGCTGTATGCATGCTGACGGCAAAGAGATGCTTTTGTCGATGGACCGACTAATGAGATTAGCTTCAAAGTTGATCTCCCGTCTTTCCAGCCGAGGTGACTTGGCGTTGGGAGCATCAGCTTGCATGTGTAGCCGGTGTAGTTTAGCCAGATCTTCATTGACTGTGAAGAGCTCTTCTCCTGTTCATCTTCTTCTTCCAGGACTGCCTCTTGTTTCTCTTTGTTCTTAATTCCGGGATGAGGGTTAATAGTGGGCTCCCCGAAATATAGCTGAGCATCAATCAAGTTGCATTCATTTGGTCGAAAGGGAGCCCGGTCAGCAAAAACTGTATGTTGCTCTCCGCCCTTTGCATATTTGATGCACTGATGAAGGGTAGAAGGGATGACCCAATTTTCATGTAACCAGGGTCTCCCGAGCATAGCTTTGTAGGATGTGTTTGCATTAATGATGTAGAATGTGGCCTTAGTGACAAAACTGTCCATGGTCACCTCCACCTCTGCCTTTCCCAATGCATCCTCAGAATCTTGGTTAAATCCCAAAATTTTGACATCATGAACCCTTTGCAAATAGGGTATGAGAAATAAAGACTTGAAAGTCTTCAAGGGCATTATGTTGACAGACGCCCTGGATCTACCAGAATCTGGTTCAGTTCGTGACCGTTTATCTTTCCTTGCATGTATAGAGGCCGATTGTGACAAGGAGAAGAGAGCAACATGTCTTTCTCTGTGAAGGTGACAGTTGCAGCTAGGGCTTCATATGCTTGGGCCTGAAGCTCGGTTACATGGGCTTCGTAAACCTCTGGTTCTTGGAGTATCTTTACGAGGGCTTCCCTGAGCTCTTTACTCCAAGCAATTGCTTCCCATATGGTGACATTTGTTGGGAACCGCTTCATATGCTGAATGATCTTGCGATCGGCCCGCGCACGAGCCTGATCTAGCGGAGGGATCACCTCCGACAGAGGTTTAGGTTGATAGACGGGCTTTTTGCTTGGTTCAACCTTCCCTTGATCATTGGGTTCCTCTTGGAATAGCGGAGCCAGGGAATCTTCTTCGGGAAGAGGCAGCTCAACATTGTCCTTACCAGAGGGACCTGCTTGAGTCGGGTCAGCTGAATTTTGTTGCGGTGCCGAATCCCCTGCCTCATCCTCTCCATCTGATAGATCGAAGGAGAAGGTGGAGACTCGTCTTGAGCTTGAGAGGGGGCAGCTGCCTTTTGGGGAGTTGGCGTTACCGGCCCCTCCTCCTCATCTGATGGGTCGAAGAGGAAGGTATCTGCTCGAATCTGGACTTCGGGAATAGGCCCCGGGTCTTCGCCTCTGAAGATAATGACATTTCGAGGACGTGCTGAGTTAGCATTCCGCTACTGGAAGATGCTGGATGCCTTCCTCGCCCGCGGCGACGATCTACTCCGCGTCCCCGATTTCGGAGTTCTGCATTGCGGCGACGATAAGTGGCCATGGTGATTCTATCCTCAGCAGGGGGAGCCGTGTTATTGCTCCCGCTTGGTCCGTATAGACTTTTGGGAGGAGGAATGGACACCATGTTACATGAAAAGCTTTTTAACATAGCTTCTAGCTTTTCTATGGTGAGCTCTTCGTCTTTATAGAAGAAGGAAAGTTCCTCGGGATAGGAAGCTTCTCTCCCTCTTGTGCTTGCTTGTACATTTGTTGGAGCCAGCTCTTCAGCCGAGTTTTCCGTTCCATTTCTTCCCATGGAATGTATTTATCAAGAGGGACAGCCTTGGTAGGCATGGAAGGGACGTACTCCTCGAGCTCATTAATTAAATTTTGTAGCTTCTGTAGGGGAGTTAACTCGCCGGAGTTTTCCATAGCGGCGGCCTGTCGCTTTAGCTTTCTCTTCAAACTCTTCCTCATGTTCTTCTCCCGCTTCTTTGCTTGTGCTATCTCAGCGGGAGAGGGAACATCCATTTTTGCCGACGGTCGGGGAATGCCCCCGGCTTTGGAGCTATGGAATCCATCCTTTCTCCTCACCGGTGCAGGACGATTATACTTCTTCGAGGCTACACTGGTCCAGCCAACCTCCCCTGGAGTCTCCAGAAACGTAGCACTAATCGCATGATTGACTATTTCAGGTGGGAGTTCTTGAAATTCGGCTATAGTAAGGCCAGAGCTTTGAGGTAAAACTGCCTGTAGAAGGCTTTTCAGGTGGTGACTCTTGCTTTATTTCAGACCTCTTCATAAGGGATTCTGACTTGGCTTTCCCCTTTCTGCTTGGAGCCTTGAGACTTCTTTGCTGGGGATCACTATTCGGACCTTGCTTGCCAGGCACTTTGGGGTCCGCTAAAGGGGTCTGACCTTCTTGATTTGATTGTGTAGCAACCTCAAACTTTTCATCTAGACGCTCCCTCGTCAAGATCTGCTTGACGCTTGTCTCGAGCTGTTCCTGCCGAGTTTTCCTTTTTGTGTGAAGGCTACCTTTCGTGAATGAGGAGGTTCCCGGACTGTTTCTGGGAATGCCCGCTCCTTGACATTGGGGACTGAGGCAGATGAACCCTGATGTTGACTTCGAGATTTTTGGAGTGACCTTGTGATGGGTCCCGCACTAATACTTCTTTCCCTCCAAAGAGGATCTCGAGTAGTTTTTGAGTTTCTTTCTTTGAGAAGGGCAAGGATTCTAGATCCTGCCATGGGCGCCACTCGGAATTTCTTTGGGCGGCTTGACTTGAGCTGGGGCCGGCCTCCTGCTCTTAGCTCCAGTTGGGGTGCAGGAAGTTGATGCATGTATGACATTAACTGAGAAAACCGACGGGCCTTGTTGAAAAGGTCTTACGGCTCTTTGAGGAGGATTGTCTATATTTATGACCCGGCGGGAGATGAGGTCCTCCGCGATGTCTTTGAAGACAGAGCAGTCATAAATGACGTGACCTACAGCGCGATGGTAAAGGCAATAATGGTGCCGATATACCACAGGCGTGCCAAGGTCATTGCCAGGTGCAGGGAGCTGTATCAGCCCTTCCCTACGACACATATGGAATATTTCCAATGTTCTATCTCGAGGGAAAGAGTATAGCCTCCGAGGAGCCCGATTGATGGGGGAATTTATTGCATCATCGGACAACCATCCTCCAGTCCTCCGAAGCCTTCGAGGCTCTACCGTATTTTCCGAGTTACGGGTAGAGACCGAGGCAGAGGGCCGTGGTACGGGGGCCGGAGCCTGCGTCGACAGCCGCTCTTCAATTCGCTCCATAAAGCGGAGTAAATCCTGCTGGTTGCGTCGTAGGCGACGAACTTCCCTTTTTATCTTCCTGACTGCTTTCTGGATGGCAAAACATTCAGACATAAGAAGGGGGATACCCCTCTGTGCTGCTTCCTGAGACCTGGCAGAGAGGAGTGGTTGAAGCCCATTTGTCGCCGACCTCATCTGGCTCTTTCCCGAGATGATCTTGTGAATTACATTCACCGACAAATTTGATTTTTCTCGGGTAGGAGATGGAGGCGGGCTATCTACGCCAGAAGGTTGGCTTAGGGTCTGCTCGACAGCTTCCCGCAGACGTTTTAGCGACATGCTTTCCCCATGGATATCAATCTCTCCCCTTTGGATGAGAACTTCGATGAGGTCCTGTACCTCTTTACACTTCCCAGTGGGGTGGGATATTGTAGCATGATACTTGCAATATGGGGGATGTCTTTTTTCAACCTCGGTGTAGCCTGGCGGCGGGTCGTACACCAAGACTCACCCGTCTTCAAGTAGGCGATCAAATATCTCCTTAGTGTTCTCCTTGGGAAAGGAACATTGATGGGACGGCCTCCAACCTGGATACCACAACGTGGGTCTTGCTTGGCTGGGACCGGCCTCTGATGCTTCTGGGTGAGGGAAAATAAATGTTGCAGCCCTGAAGGTCCCCTCATTTGAATGGTTAATTACATAGGCTGAACGTGTCGGTCGGTCCCATGGATGGGGTTCGGGAGGATCCACCAAACCATTCTTCATTGTAATGAGTTGACTTTGGATCATCTTCTCTGCCTCGTCTTTAAAGACGTAGCAATTTTCAATAGTATGGCCCAATATGCGATGATATACGCAATAATTGGGATGGTCAGTTTTGTTGGCATCCTCCGGCTTTTTTGGCTCTGGAAGGGATATGAGCTTATTCTTGAGGCAAAGGTTAAAGAGCCTCTTGGTATGCTCCTTTTTTAAGGAATAGGGAGTCTTCATACGCTCCGACAACCTTGCGGACGCTTTTCCTTCAGACTTTTTTCCAGACTCTTTTGGGGTCGCCACTTCATCCGACCCATTGGTGGGAGAGAAATCAACGGCATTTGCCTCTTTCGTCTCCTTCCCTAGAGCACCCCGCTCCTTGGAAGGTTTCCCTTTGGAGGGTGTGAATGTTGGTTCTCTGCGAAGAACATTTCTATTTCTGCAACAGCCGAATTTAACTGGTCGAAGCCTTTGATATTTGCGCCCAAGAGCTTCTCGCTGACTTCTGCTGACAAGCCCCTTCGGCATATGGTCATTGTGTCTTCTTGAGAAGGAGGGTTGTCGCATCTCAGGCTAAAGTCTCTCCAGCGCTTGATAAAATCAAGCGCGGCTACGCCCCTCTTTTGCTTAAGTGAACATAATTCTGCAAGAGAGACCTTTCTTTCGGCTGCCTGAAAGCGGTCAATAAACTTCTTTTGAAGATCGGCCCAATCATCGACGGAATTGGGCTTCAGCCTTGAATACCATTGGAAAGCGCTGCCCGTAAGAGAGGTCACGAAGTAGCGGAGGAGATAAGCCTCCTCAAGTGCCAACTCGCCCATGGCCGTTATATAGTAGGCCAAATGTTCGTGGGGAGATCCCAACCCATTGAACTTCTGGAATTTCGGTGTCTTCGGGCAGTCCGGCGGTAACTTCTTAAATTGGTGGTGTAGAGGATACGGCACACTGTATAAATCAACAGTGGCTACCCCCTCGCCCCGCTGGGCAAACTTATCTTCGACAATTTTCTCAATAAGCCGTCGTTGGGCAATAACGTCTTCCGCCGGTAAGGCCCGGGAAGACTGAACATTGGGCGTAGGCTCGAGGCAGTTCAATACCTGCTTCAATGGCTGCCTGGTAGGGGGTTCCCACTTGTCGCTCGACAATAACGGGATTACCCGACTGCTCTCGCCGAAGGCCTTGATCATGAGTTGGTGTTATAGGCCTTGGGGCAGTTAAGTTCATCTGACGTCTCATTTCTAGCATGAGATTGGTCATTTCAATATGCCAACGCTGCATGGTCTCGAATTTGGCATTGTCGGACATAGCTTGAAATGCCGCCCTCGTCAGTGGCTCAAAAACTGGGTTGGCAGAACCACCGTGGGGTTGGGCTCCCGCTTCTCCATGGGCGCTCCTGACCTTGTCGGGGTCGTTTTCTTCTTGGATGAAGTTGACCTCCTGATTTTGGGGCTGGTCAGGATTCTGCTCCTGGTGCTGTCCCTGACTGGAGGTCCCTGGATGGCCACTATATTGGGTTTGAAGGTTCCTCCTCGCGACAGTCCTGGTATTACGGTACACCGCGTCAGCAGCCAGGCTCGGGTCATCTGGCCGAGGAGGCTCATTGGCTGGATTGTCGGCTGGACCCGTGGCTTCTCTGCCGGAGGTATAGCAAGTATATACCTTCATGCTATCTCCAGTGTCTGAGAGTCGAACCGTTCTCCGCTTCTTCGGGGGCTGCAGCCCCGTGCGAGAGGATGCCCCCAATCTGTCAAAGACTAACGGCCGTGTTGACGGAGCTTTCGCCAGTCTATCGAAGGCCGAAACCCGATTAGGTGGTGTTTGACCACGAACGGTGTCTCGGGGAGACAGGGCTCCAAGCTTCGGGGAGCACAGTCAGATTTTCGGTAGACCCCTTTTCTTTTCTTCCCTTGGAGGGGTGAGGGGTCAACATGCTGGGTAGTTTGACCAAACTTTTGGTGGAAGATTTGAGCTTGATCGGGCTGGCTCGCCCCGGCTCGTTTGATTTGGTGGGCCTCCGGCTTGGTGACCCAAATCTTCTTCATCTTCTGAGAGCGTTGTTGAACTTTGCTGCTCCCGAATTTAGACTTGGACTTCTCTTTGAAGTCTGACTTGTCCTCTTGCACTCGGCGAAGGAGGGCGAAGCGGTTGGAAGTTGATATTGTCGGGACATGGTTGTCACGAGGTAGGTTCGGCTCGGTACCGTCTAACCGGACGCGGATGCTTCCGACCAAAACGGTCTTGCCGGACCTAGAGAGCTTTGCCGAAGGCCTGCAGCTTTGACGGCTTCTTTGTCGCCCCCATTTGGCAGGAACGGTGTAGGACGAAACGGCATGGACCGAGAATACTCGGCCTGGCAGGGAGCAGGACCGGTTGCCCCCGGTGCTTGCTAGGATAGCCGGTACCTCAGAAACTTCAGAAACTTGTTGGGGGGCGGGGACCACCCCTAAAAAGAAAGGGGACCCCACGACGGCTAGGAAGTCTCCAAAGGCAATTGGGGTCGTCAGGTAGCCGTAGCGGGCGTAGTTGGCGACGACGAGGGGTCCGTACGTGACGGCAGCCATCACGGACAGAAGAAGATTGCTTTTGCCTGAAGTTGGTGGCGAAGTCGGAAACTCTTGTCCTCCCTCCCCCTGCATGGACAAATGAGGGGACATGAGGGTCTTCACAAGACAGTGAAAGATCTTTTGGCAGAAAGATGAAAGGCGGGAAAGGTCCCACCGGGTGTGCCAGTCTGTTTACACGCGCAAAATTTCGGATGCATGCATATCCAACTTGTGTTATAGATGAACACATATTTTTAGCTAATTAACATGCATGTTTGGATTTCAGCGCGCATAGTTTGTCAGACGATTTAGGGTTCGTGTACAAAGACCTTTCCCCACCGATAGAAGTCGGTGTTAATTTACATCGGACCGAGTCCGAGTACCTTTGATTAACTGCCTAAGACCTTTCTACCCTTGTGATATCGGCTTTGCCACAATGTTATTAGTTGTTAGGAAAGAATTCCTTTGCCCCAAGATATGGCGTTGTTGCAATTGTCCTTTTACGCAAGGATTTATTTGCGATTCCCCCGTTTGGGAGGGTTTTGATTTAGAAGGACTTATGCAATTTTTTTTTGAGGGGTTTCTATGCAATTTTCCCTCAATCGGGGTTCTACGTGCAATTTCCCCCTTTGGAGTGATTTATATACAATTTTTCCTCAATCGGTGGTTTTATATGCGATTTTCCCTCACCCGGGGGTTTATATGCAATTCTCCTTCAATCGGGGGTTTATTTGCAATTTTTCTACCCTTGGGGGCATTTCAGCAATTTTTTGACCACCAAGGGCATTTATGTAATTTTCTGCCCAGCGGGGGTATATTTGCAATTTTCTGCCCCATTGACACTATTTTTGCAATTTGTCTTGAACAACGGGGGGTATTTCATATGGTTTCCAGAATATGTTAAATCAACATGAATTTCAAATATTCTTTTAATCAACATAACCTCCCTCTCATGGAAGAGAATGGTTCTACATATATGACCCTCCCATGGAGGGTTACTTTTCAAAGACTTTCAACAACTCTTCTATAAAGAGGAGTGGACCATCTTGTTTCACCTCTCTCTCTCCTTTTTTACTCTCTTCTTCTCTCCAAGTCTTCTTGCGCAGTGTTCCCTTTGGTGGAAAGGGTTCTCTCCGAGCCAAAAGCTTTCTCCAAGCGAAACCTCTCTCCAAGCAAAACCTCTCTTCTTGTGGAGAGGTCTTGGGTTTATATAGGGGAAGGAAGAAGGCTTGGTGGAGCTCCCCCGGAGGCTTTGGAGAAGGTAACTCCCAACCTTTCATCTCCCCCGTCTTTTCTTCTGTTTCCTTTTTTTTTTTTTGTCCCCCGGTGGCAAAGCCAAACCGCAGGAGAAAGGGGGAAGCCCCCCCGGCCGCAGTCGACAGTAGAGGAGGAGGGGGAGTCCCCCCGGTGGTGCAAGGTACCGGGGGGAACTCCCCCGGTTGGCGATGGACCGGGGGGGGGGGGTCCCCCGGTGGTGCGGCGTCGGAGGAGGCCCTGGGGGGGGGGCTCCCCCGGTCGCGAACTGCAGCATGGGCGGGGGGAGACCCCCCCCCCCCCCCCCCCGGTTGCGGCAGGAGCGGGGGGAGGTCCCCCCGGTGCTGGCGGGGCCGAGGGCCTCCCCCGTTGGCGCGGGCGGCCCGGGGGGGCTCCCCCGGTCGCGGACAGAACCGGGGGGAGTTCCCCCCGGTGGCGCAGGGAACCGGGGGGAGTTCCCCCCGGTGGCGCAGGGAACCGGGGGGGGCTCCCCCCCGGTCGCGGTGGCAGCGAAGGCCGGGGGGCCTCCCCCGGTGGCGAACGGAACCGGGGGGGGCTCCCCCCGGTGGCGGCGAAGGCGGAGGAGGCCCGGGGGGCCACCCCCGGTCTTGGCGGAGGCGACAGGAGCCGGGGGCCTCCCCCCCGGTGCACAGGGAGCCGAGGGGGCTCCCCCCGGTCGCGTCAGCAGTAGGAGGCCCGGGGGGGGGGGGGCTCCCCCGGTGGCTGCAGAGGCGGAGGAGGCCGGAGGCCTCCCCCCGATGGCGTCGGTCAGGAAGGAACCCGGGGGGGTTTCCCCCGCTTGGTCAGGGAGCCGGGGGGAGTTCCCCCTTGACCGTGGAGAAAAAAAGAGAGGGAAAGAGACCCCCTTTTTTGAATATTTGTCAACCCCCTATAAAAAGAGGTGTGGACTTGACCAACTCTGTCCTTTTTTGGCTTCTTGTGCAGGGATACCACGTGGAGACTTGTTCGTTTTTTGTGTTTGAGACTTCTCCGGACGCCATCTTGCTGCCGGAATGACTTGAGGTTGTTTAGAACATTGATTAAACTTTGTTGGAAAACCCGATGGGCCCCTAAAATATTGATTCTTGTATGGACTTGAACTCACGGGCATGTATTTTCATATTGCCCGTGAGGTGTTCGGTAACATTCTCACTTGTTATAAATAGAGCCAATGGCTCGAGTTAGCGTGGGATTTCACTTGGAAAGGCCCCATGGGCTTGTGTTATATATACGGGCCTCGTCTAAAAAGACTTTACGGTCCGGATCTTTAATAACTCACAGAGTGGGTGCACATAGCTTTGTACCACTGAGTTATGTTTTAATGAAAATACATTCCTCTTTATTTCTGAAATGCACTGTAATTTCGTCAGCAATTCATCCATGAACTTTTCAGGGTTCAACAGGGGGTAGCCTCCCCGATTGAGGGGAGGTCTGAGGCCATTATGATTCTCTGGAATCAGTTTGAGGCAGAACAGGTCGTGCAAGACGAACAGATCAGCCGACAAGTTTCAGAATGCAAGGGATGGCTTCTCTTGGGACTTCACGGGAGTGCATGGCCCTCAAAATAGGGAAGAGAAGAGGCTTCCGTAGGAAAAATTGACATAGCATCATCATAGCTCAAGTCGGCCTTGGTGTGTAGGCGGTGACTTTGATGCTATTGTAATAGCACTATTAGAGAGGATTAGAGCTCACATCCATATGGGGGAGGTGGACGACTTCGCTGACTTTACAGAGGAAGTTGCACTAATTGACATCAGAATGGCAAATGCACAGTTGACTTGGTCTAATCCGAGGATAGATCCCACTTGCTCCAAAATAAATAGGTTTCTAGTATCAATTAATTGGGAGAATCATTACCCTCACGTGCAAGTGTTGTCTCTAGCGAGATAAGTATCGGACCATAAACCACTCCTTTTGAAGACCAGTCGTACACATGTAATGAGGAGGAACTTTAGACTAGAAAGATTTTGCTTCAAAGAGACGGACGTTATGGAGACTGTTAGATAGACCTAGAATGTACAGAGAAATGAAATGTCCGCTATGGCTAGGTTGGTGGGTAAACTGAAGCATGTGATAGTTCTCAAAGTATGGGATGCCGAAAAAACCCTACCTAGCAGAGCTGCTAAAGGCAGGATACTACAGCAAATCGAGAGATTGGACTGCTTGGAAGAGGTAGAGCTACTGGATGACGTAGACAGAAGGTTCAAGGACACTCTCATGGCAGAATTTCATGAGATCTTCACAAGGGAAGAGATCTACTAGAAGTAGAGATCAAGGGAGAGATAGATCAAGGGAACATGAACACTTCGTACTTCCAGCGCACTACCTCTAGGAGGAGAAGAGTCAACTCAATCAACTGTATCTAATGGGTGATCATCTCTTCTCTAGGGTTGAAGAGATCAGGGGACAGACAAGGGGCTTCTATGTCAGACTTTTCACATAGGATGATATCAGCAGACCGAAGATTGCCCCGGACCTTCTCCCCCGTCTTTCTCCCGATTATAGGGAAGCTCTTTCCCGTAGCTTTTCAGAGGAGGACATCCGCCAGGCAATCTTTTCTCATGCAGGGGACAGAGCTCCGAAACCGGATGGATTCCCGCTTGCTTTCTTCCAGAAGTGTAGGGATATTATTAAGGGTGACTTTATGATGTTTGTGAGGGAGTTTCAAAAGAGAAGGGCTCACTTGGGGGGCATAAATAGAACCCTCATATTCCTTATCCCTAAAAAACAAGGTGCACAATATTTTAAGAATAGGCCCATTAGTCTTCTAAATGACACATACAAGATTATCACCATGTTGCTAACAGGAATACTAGACAAAGTAATTGACAAGATGGTCAATGACTTTCAGGGGCCTTCATCAAGGGCAGGCATATTCAAGAAGAAAAAAAAATTGGTGGCTCATGAATGTCTCTTTGCCATGAAGACTCAGAAGAGGAAAGGAGTAATTCTGAAAGTGGATTTTGAGAAAGCATATGACAGGTCAACTGACAATGTTTATTTGATGTATTAGCACAAATAGGTTTTGGAAAGAGAGAGATTGGTTGGATACATGCCTTCAATTTGCCCGCCACCATTGCAGTCCTAGTTAATGGGAAGTCTACCTCGTCTTTCCATAGTGGTAGAGGGATTCAACAGAGAGACCCCATGTCTCCCTTCCTATTTGTACTAGTTGCTCACATACTGAGTAAGATGTGGCTAAAAATAGAGACTACAGAATTGATCAAAGGTTTCCAGGGCGAGAGACGTAGTGTTAGTATTACCCATTTACAGTATGCGTATGACACCATTTTGTTCTTAGCAATAGGTGAGTCCCAAGTTTATGTGGCTAGGCTGACATTTGAGTTGTTGGAGGAAGTCAATGGTCTCAAGGTTAATTTTAACAAGAGTCTCTTGGTGGATGTGAACATGGACGATAGGGCTCTTGAGAGGGTGGAATTCATATTGGACTATAAAATAAGTCTTTCCCCTCTCCTACTTGGGCCTCTCGCTGTCTACAGAAGTCTTACATTGTAGTGAATGGCAGCCTATGGTGCAGAGGTATGAGTCCAGACTAGCAGGATGGAAAGTCAAGTAACTCTTCTATGGAGGGAGATTGATACTATGCAAGTCAGTGCTCAGTAACCTACCTACCTACTTTCTGTCCATTACCGAATTCCAAAGATGATGGCAAAGAAGATAGAATTTATTCAAGCGAGATTCTTATGGCATGGCGGTGGAGAGAGGTGCAGGGGTTGGTATTATATCTCTTGGGACAAAGTCGCCAAAAATAAGGGCATGGGAGACGTGGGCATCAAAAATACCAGAGATTTCAATATGACTCACTTGTGCAAGTGGTTGTGGAAGCTAGGTGTAGGTGAGGATGGACTATGGGCACAAGTCATTAGACAGAGATATTATGGCAAAGTGAGAAACTAGGATATGTCACCAACATGACAACATCTCAGCATAACATTTCGCCCGCCTGCCGGAGTATTTTGACATGCAGGGATATCATCATTTCTAATGTCCGGGTCCGACTGAGAAACGGTGAGAAGAGTCTTTTTTGTAAGGATAGATAGTGTGGTGACTTTACACTAGAGACATCTTTTTTGAGGCTCTTTGCAATGTCAATAGCATAATCGACATCAATCTCTCAGACCTTTGACATTCAACTGTCAGGAGGTACCTGGATATCGTCATTCAAGAGGAACCTCAGACCAGAGGAAATGGATCAGCTAGAGGGTCTCCTGTGCTTCCTTCTTGACTATGCTCCACAGTCAAGCAGAGAGGACCCGTGGTGGTGGAGGCGGGGGAAGAAAGGTGTCTTCTCAGTTAGGTCAGCTTACACCTTCATTTTTGACGAAAGGGTGCCATCGCCTTGCATCACAAATTTGGATTCCCAAGAGTTCATTAAAAGTGAAGCTTCTTATTGAAAGGATCTCCAACAGGAGGCTCCCGACCAGCGATAGGCTGGCTTCTTTTCTACATAATATACCCACTATATGTTACTTGTGTGGGGAGAAGGATGAGACCTTGAACCACCTTTGTGTAAGATGCTCATACTCATAGGATGTTTGAGGTGAGATCGCTAGTAGGACGCATGGTGCTATTGGCTTGCAAAGGAATATGCATCATCTGATTGGGCAATGGGACAGAATCTGGACTCTAAAGGGGGGATAGACTTAGTGGATTATTCTTCATGCTACATTGTGGGAAATATAGGGAGAAAAGAACAACAAAATTTTCAGAGGGAAAGCTAGAGCGGTGGAATGATTGTTTTCTTTTATTTGTGACAGAGTGAGAGAGTGGGCGAAGCCCCTTTACAATGTGAATTCTCACAACTCTTCCTTTTTTTTGTTTTGTTGGGGGCTAGTGTGGGTCACACCATCTTGGTATGGGCTGTTTTTGCTACATAGGGATTTTTTTGGAACATATTGATTATACTTGTACATCCCTCTTTTAGTTTTGATACAATAATGGTATCACTCACTTTCCAAAAAAAAGACACTATAATTCTGACAAATTAGAAAAGGAATTATATCTCCACTTTTACTAGTAAACATAATCATACCCAAAAAAGTAGAGGAAGTTCATCAACAGGCTTCCGAGATTCTGAAAAACAGAAATGTATGGCAAGTTAGAAATGATATTGCCTACAAATTACCAATATAAGAAAAACAATAATCTTAAAACAGCATAGTCATGGTTAAATTATGAAGAACTTCATAAAGTGTATCATATAAAGCTGACATTGACTTAGCATTTGAAGAATTACATGACGTCTAGCTTTCCCAATAGATATAGACAATTGAAGATCATATCTCAGCACAACTAAGGTTTAATCATTTTTATGTGAAGCAAGCAAGTATACCACAAGTACTTATTAATTTATTTTAAGGGTCACTCTCAAACCATAAAAAACCTGTGTAAAAGATAAATCACAGTTGTAACAAGCGAAGTTTAACTATAGTAACCCAATCACTAGCCGTGCAAAAGAAGAGGGTTACCCGGATGCGAGGGTGTAAGATTTACCGGAGTGAGCCACCATGACATCGACCTACCACTATATATGGGGCTGGGACATGAATGAACCAGATTAATCTCATATCAGAAAGAGAGAAAAGTGATTAGACTATATATGTAAGGCCGGGCTCTATAACTTGTGAGGTAACTTGTGGGGACAAAACTATATGGGCTTGGTTTAAAACAGACAATGCCTCACAAGGGTTGATCGAATCATGGCATTGTGGTATCAAAGTAGGACCCGCACAATATAAGATGGGCTGGCTCAAAGACGAACTAGAAGAAAGTTGGTGAGTCTGTAGTGACCTATTCCCGAGTTGTACAGGAGAAGAGGACTACCCAGAGGAAGAGGCTACCCAAATACAAGGGTACGACCGTATGAGACATACCAGAGTGGAGTTGCCACGGCATGAAACATGCACTATGTATGGGGTTGGGGCTAGGGATGTCAAAAATATCCGCAAACCCGATTACCCACATCACCCGATCCGTGATGGGTTGGATAATACCCGAATAAATGGATATGGATTCGGGTTTGGATATGTTTAAAATACTCGTTTCATATTCGGATAGGGTATGGATTTAGTGCACCCGAACTCATACCCAATCCGAACCCGTTATCAATAACTCATTGTGCATGTTAGACCTATGATTTTGGCATGAACTCAACCCGTTGCCCTCCTTGTTGGGTTTGTGAGTTTGGCCTTGCTAAAATTGTAAAGACGTTTTTATAAAACATAAAAATAACTTTGAAGAGAAATATATTGACCGGACTTCTCTTTTTTCACTTCCCATAAATCCCACATTCTCTTGGATGTGGATGTAGATGTGGATGTGGATGTGAACTCATGCTTTATAGACGGATACGGATATCTGCGGGTATATCCATACCCGTGACAGATATACCCGTATCCATATCCGCGAAAATAATATGGTACTATCCAGCTATGGTATTTATAAAATTTTCACGGATAGGATATGATATTAGTCTACCCGAGCCGAACCCGATCCATTTATATCCCTAGTTGGGGCAGGAATGAATTGAATCAGTCTCATATTAGAAAGCGAGAAAAGTTATTGGGCTATATATATAAGGGTAGGATCCATAACGTATAAGGTGCCTTTTAAGGACAAACCTATGCAGGCTCAGCCCAAACCGGACAATACCTCGCAAGGGTTGGATCAGGACATGACATTAACCATTGTTTTGTGGCATCAAGAGAGCTATCTGGCCTTTCCTTTTGCCCTAAAAAGCCTTCCCCTAGATCATTATCACCTTTAGCATACAACCACGTTGACTAAGTCTATCTTGACTACTCTTCACAAAAGTTTGTCTGAAATTTTTGCCTTCAAAAATTTCCACTCGTATTATCATTTTGCTGCATGACATCAAAATCATCGGCTCTACTACAATCACTAAGTACAACATAGATTTTTCTACAGCAAATGGAAGGTTTCACAATGAAATTCTGTTAAAAGAGAAAGAATGACATAACTAAAAAAAATAGAAACCGCACGTGTATAATACCAACTAAAGGTTTTTTACAAAGATGGCCAGGATGTTTTTAAAGTGGAAGATACCACCATTCTAACAAGGCAAAAAAGGAGTATACAACTATAAGAGTGAAAGCTCGTTGACAAAAATCCTTGTACAAAAAGGTATACACTGAGAAAGTGTGGGCTACTACAACCCCTCCAAAAAAGCCAAAAGGGAAGAACCATTGTCGTCCAAATTACAAGAAAGCTTGGCCCATTCATGGACCCTATCACACACACAAGGCATAATCCTAACAAGCATCTTGGATTCCTTCTTAAAGATCCTTCCATTTCTTTCCATACATAAGGCTCAAATGGTCGCTTGCAGGATCAGCCACCAAACCACCCAATCCCCTTTGGTATTCCAATCCCGATTTCAGCAATTAAGCCGCCCCACAATAGGAGAAGGAAGATCGACTGGGCAACGGAGCTTGTGCAGGAGATTCACCCAGACAATAGATGAAGATCAAGATTAATCTGTTCCTTTTACTTGCCTAGTCTAACAAGAAAAAACGATGGCAGCAAACATTCAATTATAGATGCAGCATAGATGTATAATACACCATTCATGGCTACTCTCAGAATAATGAAATAATGTACAAATGAACAAGTTATTTTTAAGTAAACCACATTATAACACTAGTAAACATTAAATACATTATGATATTGTCACATTAGCGATGTTGCACCCAGCTTGCAAATGACAAAACCGACATGTTCACTGCACCCACCAAGGATGCTTCTTGAAAGCCGATGATCCCATTTATAAAAGAAATGAGAAGTCACAAGAGAGGTTAATATCTGCAGCTGTGCCATAGGCAGAGAAAACTATGCATTTCCCATCAAGAATGTCATCATGTATCCAATAATAAATGTGGAACGATAACCCTTTCTGAAAGTTTTTTCCACCATTACAACTTGTAAGTATTCAGTCATGATCATTATGATTTCAAACACTATAAGGCAAAGATAGACATGGAAAGATATATAACGATACATTAATCATAAAAAAGAGTAATCATAAAAAAGACTTCTACATGATGATTTTAACAGTACAAACTTATGATGACTTTGTGTGTTCTTCACCAGTTATTGTATGTTCCTCAAACACATTACTCATGAGAAACGACATGCCAATGTCACCTTAGATTAATGCAAAGGAATTCCATGCTCAACAGCATCCAAGCTACAAATGATTTAAGCACCTGAAGTTGTCTATCACATTGGTACCATCATTATTTTGGTTTATGAACATAACCATAGGATCATCATGAATAATCTGATGATTTTTCTGATCACATATTGCTGTGGGGAAGAAAGGCAGACAGAGCAGGAACAGAACAAGGAGAAGAAAAAGAGAGGGCGAACAGGAGACGCAGCTGCTATTCTCTGGCAGCGCCCTCCTCATCTCTCTTCTTAGGTTAAACTTGATCAAGACAAAGACCAAAAGACCCCCTGTTACATTAACTTAAACCAGGGGTATTTCTGGGAGTAGGTTGTTTCTGGGAGTAGGTTAAAGAAACTCAAGTTAACCGGATCCACCTTAGTGGGTCCAGTAATGAACCAGAGGGCCCAGAAGCCTAGACTACTGTTGCACCCATGATTTGTTCCAGCAAAATCCAATCTATTATTATGTTACCCTCGCACTGATCGAGGTATATAATTATACTCGACGTATCGCCTCTTTATGGGACATCTTCATGTGGGGGTTTAATATATGGCGTATCGCCATCCCGCAGAGTGTCTCCATACACTTAGGGCTCTATAGCCCACATATTGCTGAAATCATAGACCCCTCCCAGCAAAAGGGGCGGTCAAGCGCCGGGTTAAACCCACCACGATTGTTAGGATCGTGTGGCTCCGGGAAAATCCCTATGGGATAAAACTTTCCCTCCTTTGGACATGCGACTACGGATAAAGGAAGCTCTCGCGAGGGGGAGGAAGGCACCACAAAGGTCTACGTACCAAGAATGAGGTCCCTCGCACGTCTACCGCGTAGCACGGATAACAACAAGTCTCCCCCTTCCGGCCTACGGCACGAGGAGGACGACAAACGAATAAGGAGACGCTTCTTCTCTCTTCTCCACGAGGCACAGCGAGAAAACGAGGCTCCAAGGCTCCAAGGCCCCAAGGCCCTCCTTTTATTGAAACCGGACGAAGAAAAGACCCGTCCGGGGGCGGGGGGACCGGTACGGGGTCGCCGGCACCCGGGCGGGCCCGCGCGGCCGCGCGCGGACCCGGGCAGACCTGCCCGGCGTCATTTGACCCCGGGCAGGCCCGCCCGGGGTCATTCCACCCCGGGCAGGTTCCGCCCGGGGTCGAATGACCCCGGGGCGGTCCCGGGCGGACCCGCCCCGGGCCATTCGACCCCAGGTGGGCCCCAGGGACCTCCCACCCCAGGGAGGTCCCCTCTTCCGTGCACGGAGAACCAAAATTCAAAAAAAAGGAGGGAAAAAGACCTCCCCGGGGTCATTTTCCTCATGTTTAACCCGTACGGGTCTAAACGACCCCGGGGAGGTTCCTACTTCTATAAATACACCCCCAGGGTCCAGAAGGAGGCACATCGACACACAGAGACGACCTACGCACTTGGAGCATCCAGCATTTGTTCGTTGTTCGTTGTTTTTGGCCCGCGAGGGGTAAGTCCCCGGGTCCTGTGTATATGCCCCCATGAGGATATTTTTGTAATTTCGCATCTCAGTGGGTCATGTTGTAAGTTTCTACATCTCGGGATGACAAATATGTAGTTCCACCCATATAATAGGGGAATTACAAAAACGTCCGGGGCCCGAGAAACAAAAATGTCATGTTTTTTACAGTTATACCCTGCAACTTTCTATAATTGGGGCTACGCCCCTACTCCCGCATTAGTGCGGATCTTTGTACAGTCGACAACTCGCCGACAACCCTTGTACTCATTCGGACTATAAAAGCACTCAGCATGTTTTATATATGTCCTCGGGGAAAAATTATAAGAAAACCCCCAGCTTTCACAAAATTACATATATACCCCTCCTTCGGTCAAGTTGACGGTTATGTGTCTTCTACGAAGCCCCTTGTCTTTCCTTCGGCCCGAAAATGTTGTCAGCCCAGTTTGACACTCAGATATCACCCCAACCCTAGGTCTGTGTAGGGTATGGTAAAATTATCAAAAATACCCCTGTGACTTAGAAATGGCCCAGCAGCCCCTAAAACTCTCCAGAAAGAGCCTCAGCGCCTCGGGAAGTCAGGAACCTGATCCTACTTCCGTTCCAGTCCAGAAATTTCAGAAATACTCATGTCCTGAAAAAATTACCAAAATACCCCTGGGGTGGTAAAATTACCGAAATACCCCCGGGGCCCAGAAAACCTTCCTTCACTTCAAAAAATGCCTACGGCCTCCGCACATCTACGCTCATACTCCTAAATTGTACAGTTTTGCCTCAATACGAGGGGCCTCAGTTGAAACCCTAACTCAATTGTTTCTGTTGGTCGGTGGTGAGCGAGTGGGCGCTATGAGCCTCTCCAAATGAGTTTGCCCTCAACATCAGAACCCCTATAGAAGACTTTGGTATTTCTTTGACAGCTAAGCAAAGGTGTTCGGACGTTAGACCGATATAAATCAACACTGACTACGGTCAGTGGGGAAAGGTCCAGCACTCGAACCCAAATCGTCTGATGATACGATGCGCACCCACGGAATCACCCTCTAACCAGATAGGGGAATGTTTGTTTTCAATAAGAACATGCCAGTTGTTTATTTTTCCTACGCAAAAGATTCCGTGTCTCACAACTACAAAAGGCTTAACTTAACCGGATCCACCTTAGTGGGTCCAGTAATAAACAAAAGGGACCCAAAAGCCTAGACAGACCCGGGTCAGGCCCAGAGCGGCCTGAACCCAGTTTATCTCCTGCATAATATAAGCATTAACCATGTTTACTATCATTATTTTGGTTTAACAATGATGGTATTTTTCTATTTTCACCATTTTCATACATTATGATGATACAGCTGGTAATATAAGAAGCATTTGTCGGCCCCCTAATGCGCATCAATAAGATGTTGATCTGGCGTAGGATGGGGCTGTGACAAACAATTTATGTCCTATTTTTCTCAGGAAAAAAATCCTCTCCTATAAAAACCAAATTCAATAATGTCGGAACAAGAACAAGGAGAATAAATATGCATCTTCATGATTTCAGGAAAACTAAACCAAATTCAGTAATGTCGGGTGAATAGAGCAATCACAAAGATCTGAACAAGTGGTCCAAAAGTGACCATTCTTCAAAATAAAAAGGAAAAAAATGTCTACTCGATGTACATCTCTGAGCAGCCTTCTTGTCTGCTAGTTTAACTTTACCTTCTCAGACAATCCATTTCCTTATATTGTTTAATTCATTCAGCTTGTTTTCAGGACAGAAAAGAACCCCAGATTGATAAACAGACACAAAAAGCATCAAATAAAAACATAATTGTTGTTAAGAAAATATCAGAGAGAATGGCAGCTTCAACTTAAATATTCCATGTACTAAACATGGATACCATATCAAAACCAAATGTTAGCCACAGTCTATGTCCAAAGCAGCTTTTGTTAGTCCCACCAACAGCTAGGAAAAATGCAGTTCAGAAAAGTGGACCACAATGTTGTCGCACTTGCATTAAAAGCAATCGAGAACGGACTAAAACAAAAGGTTTGCTGCACCTGAGCAACATTATTCACCAACCTAAATTTACAAATGAAAGAACTCTTCCCTTCTCTTCTCGCTTGCAAGGAGATGAAAAACAACAACTGCACATAACTGGCAAATATCCCCACATAACAGATGCAGACATATTAAGAGCATGGCCACCAACAAATTTAAGAGGAGTGGCAATATATCAACAACGAAATATCCAATGGCTATGGCTTCAGGTTTTCTTACTTGGCTATTAGACCGACCAAGATGGTGCTCGTGCTGAAGAAAGCGTATAACCAATAGGACCTGCAGGAAGACACCAAACAATAAGGTACAGCATCATTCGATAGAGATAGTCACCAAATCAAATGCAAGCTTACATAGCATCATTACACATGAATATCCCTCATGCCATATCTCGGAGCATTTGGAGAGAATGAAATGATCTCATTTTCCAGGGAAGTAATTTTTATGTTGAAAATATAACCTGAAGATCCATTAGCCTTCTTTTCCAGTGGAGTCGGAATATTCTTAACATGTCTCTGGATGATTAGAAGAAGGCCACCTTATCTGCTTGTGTAACTTTCTTTCTAGCATTGTTTACCCTTCTTTTTTAAGGTAGAGGAACCTCTCCTCACCTCCTCTGATTGTACTACCTCTGGTTAGCAATAAAATTGGTGGTGCAATCAACACCTTTCCTCGAAAAAAAAAGAGCATTACACATGAATATCCACTGCCCATCCACAAAAGTTGAAACATATATATGGACAACATTTTCCTTTCCTGGAAAAGGACAGGTTTAAGTCACTCTTCTGTCAAGTTTGACATAAGAATACATTGATACAATTTCCCAGTTAGAGGGCAGCTTAAGAAATACCTGAAAGTAATCCTATTAGATATTCATTTTATAAAATACACCAACCCTCTTCTAAACATTCGCTGATTTGAGTCAGCCTGTGCAGTTTAATTGTGGTTAAGATCTAAAATGAAACATTCTTCAGTCAAGAAAGAAAGCTTTTCTCTTTAAATTTTAAATATATATATATGAAGAGTCCATTTCCTTTATTTTTCATGTAATATCTAAAGTAAATGGAGAAAAAATATAATAAACTGTCAATTAGATTGAAAAATCGGCAAGGAAAGAAATTGACCCAGAGATCTTCCTTGGAAAATTTCTATAACTTCATACTTTGAATGGGTGAGCATTGTCATCTTGTGTGAAACATTTTGCGTCGTGCAGGCTGCATGAGTATCTTTCTAAATTCTTAATAAAACGATTTGTGGCTGTAGTAACCTTCCAAAGAGAAGTAATGGGTGAACTAGAGGTATGTCTCATTCTACTATCTTGTTAGATGATAGAAGCATATACTTGTTGTAAACTTTTTTCCATGTTTTTCATTTGATGAGTTGAGCCCTTTGACTCCCTCCTTAAGAGAGCAGTTTTACAGCTGATAAATGTGTTACTGTAACGTATGAACTGTCAGTAAGCCAACAAATACATTGCCTAATTATCAAGTCAAAGCATTGAGCACCCTCACCATAGACCGTAAGATGATTATTTAATTGATTCTAAACAGGAGATGAAAAGTGCTCGGTTCCAAACAAAAAGAAAGATTGCAAGTGAAATGACTCACCAAACAATAAGAACTTAAACCACCAGAGTATGAGCGATCCAAACTACGATCTGCCAGGAATTGCTTAAGCACCAAAGCGAGGGGGATGGATGCAGGAAATTGTTCAGTAAGTTCTCGAACCTGAGCATAAAGAACCAAGAAAAAAACTAAAAGAGGTTTGGAGACAGAACATCAAGCATGACTGAGTCACAAGGTATAGTCAAAAGAAATCCATTGTTTTGACTTATCACTTTATACGTGTATGCTACCATTGAAATAGTATCATGCTTTGCTGTAGACAAATGTTTTCTCTGATTTTCAAGTCTCGTTCGCAAAATAGATATTCATCTTGGGTACACAAATATGACATATTGAAATGTAGCTGAAGGACAACAATGAAGCTGGACAATATGCCAGCTTCGATCAACTTCAATTCATTCTTGCAAGTCTTTTGTGCTTTTGAAATTGCAGTTCAGATGCCTTCATCTGAAACATCATTTTCTGTACTAAAGCTTCACTGCCAGTGATTTATAGATGGCAGGAATTGACTGATGGGGAGAGTGAATGGAAGATCCTGCATTTTTGGTTAAACCGGTGAGTGGCATAGATTCAAATACAAGATGCTCAGAACATGCAATTTCTCCCACCTGCAATGTACAGATGACACCATTCTTTGCTACCAATGCTAAGGAACAATTACTTGTGATCAGACATGCTGGGATTGCTGGGAAGGTGAGTGAGCTGAAAGTGAACTTTGAGAAAAGCCAGATTATAAGGGTGGACATGGACTACAGGGCTCTATGGAGGGGGAGTGTTCCTCCGCAAATAAGTCTTAAATAGTCTTCCTATCTAGTATCTCTCCTTCCGCGGAATACTAAGTTCTACAGCAAAGAAGCTTGAGGGCATTTAGAGATAGTTCTTCTAGCATAAGACTGGAGACGGATTGGGAGGATGGCCTCATGATACTAAGTGGGGTCTAGCATGCAAGAGTAGAGAGGACAGGGGGGCAGGTATCAAAAATAACATAGATTTCAACTTCACTCTCCTTGGCAAATAGATTTGGAAGTATAGTATGGAGGAAAAGGGGTTACATGTGGAAGTGACAAGGCAAAAGTAACATGGAACATCCAGGGAGTGGGATGTAATACCTAACACATTGAGTAACATTTCTCATTTGTGGAGTGGCATGAAGCTGAGGATGTGAAGCAGACACGTGCGCATCTTATCAATGGTAATGGGTAAGGCTACTTTTGGAAAGATAGATCATGTGGTCACCTTCTTTGAAGATATTTTTCTTTATCTATAGACTCTTTCCTAATCCTCTAGCAGTGGCAGCACAGAAGCTTAATATAGGCCTTTATGGGGAGGTTGGGCTCCATTGTTCATGAGGAATTAGTGGGAGGAGGAAACTATGCAACTTGAAGAACTTCTAGTACTGCTTTGATAGGGAGTTATCCCTGGGTTAACTCCAATTTAACCCGGGGTTAACCCAGAGAGTGCTTTGATAGCCAGGTTTAGTTAATCAGGTTAGGAGTGAGTTAACTCTGGGATAACTCTTGGTTTCGAAACCAACCTCCAGAGGTAGGTTTAATTGTTCCGGAGTTAACCCCCCTAATTAATGCCCTTGATTCCCGCACCTCTCTCTCTCTCTCTCTCGCTCTCTCTCACCTTCCTCCTCCGACTCCGACCACCCCCTCGACACCGGTGACACCCTCCACCCCCTCGACACCGGTGACACCCTCCACCCCCTCGACGCCGGTGACACCCTGCTAGCTTCGCCATTGACGTCTGCGCCGGCTTCCCCTTCGCCGTCAGTGCCGTCTCCCCGGGTACCACGCCCTCGATGCCAGCTACCCTATTGATTCCCTTCCCTCCATCTGGCGGATCACCGTCGACTCCGTCCGACAGGACTCCCACTACTCCCTCCCCTCCTCGCTCTTCATCCTCTCCACCGTCACCAAGCTCGTCCCTGTTCCACCCTGATCCGACGCCAGCGTGACGGATGCCGCCGATGCCCCCGCTTGAGGACGCCCCCTCGTCATGCCGCTGGCAGAGACGCCCGCTCTCTCTCTCTCTCTCTCTCGATCCAGAGAAGACACTGTAGCATGAACAGTGTCGCGAAAGCACTGTTTAAATGAACAATGACCGGTGGCAATTTATGTATTTTTTCACAAAAAAAGTACAGAGTTAACCCCCTCTATCAACGTAAAAGTGGGATAATTAAGAGGTAACTTGCCCTAGTTGAGTTAACCCCCTTTTAGCCTATTCCTCTACCAAAGTGGTACCTACAAGATGGACACATGGACTTGGAGTCGGAGAGTAACAGGCTGTCAAACTTGATTAACCAAATGTTGAGTTCCTACCTAAAATTTTTGTGGTAGATTGCCCATTATGTCGAGTATGTATGGTTAAAATCTCATGACTTTTAGTTGTTAAAAGACTAACTGGTTGAGCATTTGATCCGCTGTTTGAGGGAACTTAGCCAGGCCTGAATCATTTTCCATTTAAATCATATATCTGTAAAAGAAAAGAACAAGTGGATTTCCATCATTAACAAACTACAATATGCTGCAATTTGTAGCAAAGAAGTTTTTTAATGGTAAATCAAAGTTAAACAATTAAAAAAATCAAAAATTTTCACTAAAATTGATAAAAATACAGAAAAATGTAAAGTACAAAATCTACAATTACCAGTTCCGTGGTTTGGAGTCCTGTGTGTGTTGGTGACTTAAAACTGATGTCAAGACGAATTGATTTCACAGTGGTGCTGCCATCTATTGCTCTTTTACAACGTTTCGTCGAAGGAACACTGTCTGTGCCACAAGGATCTGGATGAGAAAGACCATTAGGAACATCACTTATCAAGCCTGACTGCACTTCTGAGGTACGAGCCATGGAGGCAATTGCACTCGAGTCGATAACATCATGAGGAACTTCGGCTATAAGCATGATAAGAGGTATCTGTAGACAATGAATTTGCAAAGAAGAAATCAATACAACAGAAAAATATCTAGGAAACTTATATACTTGGAGTTGGGAAATCAGCGTTATGATGTAACAAACCAACGTTAAATACTGGAGGAATAAAGCAGGAGGATGGACTAGAGGAGAAGGGAATTTACAGCTGTATTTTCTATGGTCTTGAGTGAATCACTCTTAACCCAATCCTGGTTGGCAAGATTTCTAGCGGCATGCTGAAATGACAAGCAGAAAGAGCATAAGTACTTGAGGAGAAAATAAACACTAAAGCAAACATATAATTCCCTATGAATTTAAGAGGTATCAAGTAGAAATCAATGCGTCAAACATTACATTAATTTGACATGCATATTGTCAATAAGAAATTCTAGAAATTTGACTACGATTTCAATAATTTTAAGCCAACATTTATCCATTGGTTGACGAAGAACGTGTTTGTTCTGAGTTTGAAATTTTACAATCAATAATGATACCAGGAAGACCCTGATTCTGAACCAGGGATAATAAAGTTTTTCCCATCTTTTGTTAAAAGTGAGCAACATCACGTATATATTAAATTTAAAAAGGTAGTTATAATTACCCAGAAGCCAGAATGGCACTCTTACAAAGCCTTCACCTCTCTGAGCCAGATGCCTCCAATACGTCAACCACGAAACGAAACAAATCACACGAAAAAAGGAAAAGGAAAAAGAAAGATCCAATTCAGAAAAAAATGCCAGGCTGACAGTAACATTCTTCCAGCCTACACTAGAATGAACCAAGCTGACAAATATGTCAATTTTTCAAAGTAGTGTGACAAGCAGAGAGAAGGAAGCAAAAGGATCACAGGTATGAAAGCATCAACAATTATATCATACCTACAGTTACAACCAACTAAATGTTTCACATTACTTAGTCAAGCTCATCTAACCTGAAATATAATTTTTGATACTCTCCCTCCTCATCCCCCCCCCCCTTCAATCTCCCCCAAATCCAGTTTCCACCTGCAATTGGCTAGAATCTACTATACATAGTCAGAACCCACTGGCTTCTCACGAAAAACTGGAAATGAAACTGGACAGATTCAGTCCAATTCCAGAATCTTGTTTTAATTCTTTGAAATGATCTCAAATATCTGTTACTACACAAGGGTCAGAGCAAAGAAGGCGCAGGGTAAAGTCTGAGAAAAGAAGGGTGCAGGATGGACACAGTTGGGATGTACAACATTGCTGGTTACAACGAGGAAAAAGCCTCCCTTCCAGCTGTGGATGGAAACGGGAGCATGGGTGGTGAGAACACCGCAATTAGATCAAGTTACCAAAAACAGACAGCTCAGCTTAGTGCTCCTCTTTGTTGTATTAAGAGACCTAGAATTCTAAGGTTACATGGAGGACCTATAAGGTGGCACTGTACGAAAAAGGTATAAATCTTCCTGCTACAAGTTTGGGGACAAACAGATCCTAGAGGACTTGGGCCTGCATGACCCATTAGCTATTCAACAACTCATAGAAGTCATCACTCTAGAGTTCACGTAATCATGCTGATCTTTACACCTCAGACCTAAGACTGACCAGAGCTTTCAGGGGGGGTTCTCCTCAGGTCACCCTTGGGTACCTCCACCTCACCTTTTGCACGGGGTTTTTCTTGGAAGGTACCTTTTGCACAGGGTTGAGGATCTCTATGCACCACAAACCCCACTTCTCAGTGGACATTCCACCATTCCATGGTGTTGGACCCCAAAAAGATTTACTATTAATTTCTGATATGTTCAGAGATTTTTAAGAAAGAAAGAAAGAAGAAGATCCAATGTATCACGAATGACCGTGAAATGACGTCAGTCGTCGCCATCATGAATCCCCTATAAAAGTTCCGCTGAAATAGGAACTATTTTTACGTGCTTTTATGCATGGGAAATTTTATTAAACGTTCGGGGGGCGACGCAATCTTGCTCACTCGCGTCGTAAATCAATTACCAGCAAGGTGTTCTACCTTTCCGGTTGTCCGACAGTCAACGGGAAAATTCCCCGGACAGAGCAAGCGCCAAAAGCAACTAAAGAATGCTCCACATGCTGCAGCCCAGTCTTTTCTAGCAATAAAAAAAGACTTTTCAGAAGTGTGGCAGGCCTTTTATAGCCGGATGAAGCCAAGGAAGCCAAGGAAAACCCCTCCGCCCTCTTCCCCTCTCTCAAAAGACGCCGGACACCAGAGGGGGACCCCCCTCCGGTGAGGTGGTGGCGGAGGGGACCTCCTCCGGTAGCAGTAAACCGGATGGGGGGGCCCTCCGGTAACCCGCGAACCGGAGGGGGACCCCCTCCGGTAGGATGCGCACCGGAGGGAGTCCCTCCGGTCACTGGCAGACCGGAGGAGACGCCCTCCGGTCGCAAGCTACCGGAGGGAACCCCCCCCCTCCGGTCTTTCTTTGCGTCCGGTGCATCAAAAACAAAAAAAAGGAAGAAGAAGAAAAAGAAGAGGGAAAGAAGGGGGGAGGAGGAGGGGTGCATACCTTTTGAACTTCCACCAAAGCCACCTAACCTCCGCTCTACCTTCCACCACCTATAAAAGGAGAGGGTGGCCAAGCTTCAAAGGAGAGAACACGAAGCAAGAAAGAAAGAGAAGACAACTTGAAGAAAAGAGGAGGTGCACCCCCCTCTCTTGCTGGTTGCTGGTTTTGTTTAAACACAAACCCCATAGCATTTTTTCAGAAAAACCCCTATTCTAAGGTGTGTTTGTCCAAAATGCCCCCGGCATCAAGAAATCTCACATTTTTGCGGCAAATGTATTTGAAAAATATCAGAAAATTTCACAGTAGACCAGAAAACTTGGTCTTGATGCAAGAAATTATGTAAAAGCCTTTGAAGGCTTCAAAAATTGTAATATTACCTCAAGTCTTTGTGAAATTACACAAAAATCCATGTATTTCAAGAAAATTTCAGAAAAATCTGAAATTCAAGAAAGGGAATTTTTATACAAGGGAATGCTCTCCAATTGATGGAAATGTCCCCCATCGAGACCAAGGTCTTGAAAATTGCGTTTTTACCTCGGATCTTCTCAAAATTGCACAAATGACCGAAAAAATCTGAGAAAATGCAGAAATTTCAGAAAAAAATCGAAAGAGTCATGCACGATGCCCTAGTCATGCCAGAAATTGCAAAAAGCCCTGTTCTAAAAGAAAAATGAAATTAAGTACTCATAAAAAGGAAAATTATAGATAAACCCTCACTCGAGGGGAAATTATAGAGACACCCCGCCTCAGGGCATGGGCCATGGGCCGTAAGGGTAGAAAGGAACATTTAGCAGTTAATCAAAGGTGTTCGGAGTTGTCCGATGTAAATTAACACCGATTCCGGTCGGTGGGGAAAAGTCCAGTACACGAACCTTAATCGTCTAATAAACAATACGCGCGGAATTAACAAATACGCAAAAGAAAAAATATATATACACATATCCATCCGACGAATCGGATATTCGAAAAATTCCACGCATGAAACACATGGGGAAACCTCCCATTTGTTAAATCTCCCCTTGAAATTTCCACCTCCAGAACCCATGTAGTCACACCAGTTTGGGGTCATCAACTTATCGTTACCTTCCTTCCCAACAACCACCTGCAGAAAGGCATCTCCATTGAGCCAGGACTTGTTGGTGTCACACCCCCAATCAACCAGTATTGAATGCTTCCAAGCAACCATTTTATCTTGGGTGAAGGGTTGTACAGTGTCAAATCTAGATCATCCAGCATGAGAAATTCACAACAAAGATATGCGGGCCTGGCCCATTGGTCAGACAAAGTCTCAGACTCTCAGCATATCCACACGCATTTAGGTCTGTTCTATGGATTTTCAACATTGTGTCCAGTCTGCAAACCATTAAATTGAGCCAATGTCAGTTCCAAGCCTAATGCATCTTCATTAGGCACCTTGCATAGCAGCTGCAACTGACGGCCCACCAATTTAGCAACCCACCTGGGAGGATCATACTATCCATTACATGATTAAACAAATCAACAAGGAGGGAAGATGAACTCCATAAAGAAAAGTAGAAATGCAACTGATGGCACATGGGCACCCCAACAGTTATACAAAGAAATGCACAAGAAGGAGAAAAAAAATACCTGGAGGCAAGTTTCTTTAATACCATTTCGACCCTCTAAGATTCCAGCTTCTTTGATGGGTTCCTGGCCGATAGCAAAAAACTCAGATAGTAAATTGTCCGCAGAATTGTAGAAATGAGTGTAGTAATGGCAACAAAAATGATAGGTGATCCTAGCAAAAATTCCATGTTAATCTTTTTTTTGAAAGTGGGTAATACCACTGAGTGTGTTAAATGAAAAGAAAATGTACAAGTATAACAAAATTCCATGTTAATCTTAAATTGGTAAACAATAAAAGTCCATGTGACTTACCAAATTCCGCACAGGAGGAAGGCAAACTACAAGATCCACATCACTGGATGGAAGAGCCAAACCAGTTGTATTTGAACCAAATACATTGGTCCTTGAACGTGGCCAAAGGACCTGAAGAGATTTAGCAACACGCTTGACAGCCCAATTAATATAGGGCTTTCTAATCAAATTTTCAGCAGCCACCTATGTTTTTGCAGTGAAAGTGAATCAAAATGAAAAATATATTGATAACAAGAACAAGAACAATGATAGCCACTGAGCTCCAAAAAACCAATGAACAGAAAATTCCAATGGAGAAATATTGCAGCTGCAGTGCAGCAGAAAGGAAGTGCCATAGAATATAACAGTTCAAGTTGATTGGCGGCATCTCAAAAGAAGGAGCTAAACATTCATTTGTTTAGAAACATACAAAATCAAAAGTTTTTCAAAAAGTTGAGTCTACATATTTTTGTATACATACCTTTTTACAGAAATAATCCATCTCTTCATGAAGAAGGCTATGCATAAGTGGCAAGGACACCTTTCGACTGGGACAATTTGACTCAGGAGGTTGGACCGGGAAAGCAACATCTGGCTGCAATAAAAATTTAATTGTCAAATATAAAATATGCACAGTCGAAGAACATAAATGGATGTAGAGATCATATGAACTTACATGTTCTTGATCACGATTCAATTGGGAAATAGCAATCAAGTGGTCCTGCAATAGAGACCCTGGTACAGGCTGCATCATTGGAGCTCCAGCACGTTTGTCATTTTCCCATGATGCCCAGACAACCTCAGCACCATCCAAACAAATGTGGGCTCCTGAAGAGGTATTTTCTTCATGGTGCCAACTTCTCGTTCCCCAGTTCCTAGGACTTGAGCTACCAGATCTAACAACAGGGAAGCCTCTATGTTTCCTAGATTCTCCAACAGGAGAAGGTGGAGGTGGTCTAGGTGCACGGGGAACACAAAGCACCACTGGCGATGGTGGCCGTTTGATCCGGGGAAAGTCCCTTCTAGTGGAAGGAACACATGGGCTTTTATGGTCCTGACTGATCTTGAATTCTGATCTAGACCCTTTCCTTGATATACTGGGAATGATAATCGGACGTAAAACTGGGTAGGTAAGCAAATCCCCTTTCACACTCTCGGTTCCGGAGCCCGAATTATTCAAAGACAACAACATCTTTTCATCTGGAGTTTCAGTTACTGATGACGGAGATTGCAGCTCACTGGTGTCGTTTCCTGGCAAAGCATGAGCAAGGGACTGCTGGCCGGGCCCCAAACTGTCAAAAGGTGGACAAAAAGGAGCAGCAGGTGGAGAGGCCACACCACTATGTGAAGCGGGCAAGCCTGGCATGCCAACCATGTCATCAATAGCCTTATTCAGGTCTGCTTCATGCCAAGCCCAGGAGCTATCTTCAGAACTATGAGAAGGTGGATGAGAAAAGCTTGAACCAACATAATCAGATGTATTCCAGTACATAATTCCACCACCAAAAAATTGATTGTAATCTCTCCCAGAAAATGTGTGCATATCAGACTCATCCTCAGACACCCAATAACTCTCATCATCCACAACCTCTAATGATTTCTTGAGGTCACATAAGTCCAAAATATCCCCAGAACACTTCCTCTCACCCTCATTGCCAGTTCTCTGTGTTTTGCGAGCAGTTAGACTTGTGCAGAATGGAACCTGCAATCTTGAATTGTGAGAAGTATCGAAATTTAATGACACAGACTGGCTAAATCTGCTGCAGCTTCTTACCATCGGAGGCCAGTCTAAACTCATAGGAGGAATTAGAGAAGGAATAATCCGGCGGCACCCACCTTCAGCTGATGCATTTACAGCCTGATGACTTGCCGTCGCAGATAATAATGATCGAGAAATGTGACTGGGCCAATTGTGGCCAACATCCAAATGCAATCGATCAGTAGCAGGTGGGAGATGCTGGGAATGAACTGATGGAAAGTGAAGAGAAGATACACTGGGCCACTCATATGATGCACCCCCAATAAGACTTGGATGCGTGCAGGCATAATATTCTCTGTTTTCCTTTCTATTCACTTCATACGCATTGTTTGCATCAACTTGAAATGATTTTGAAGATTCAGCTAGCTGTGAAGCAGCATCTGTGATGATTTTTGAATTACAACGTTCAACCTCATCCTTAGGGAAAAATGCATCATGTTTCCACTCAGAACTGACACTATCAGCTGTTTTAGAGCCTAAGACAACCTCAGAATCCCCTCTTAAAGAAGAAGCAACAACATTTACAGTTTTTTCAAAGGAAGCAGCGCTGTTGATTGGAACAGGATCTAAAGGGGTCACTTCATGAGACAAAACTTCATCCTTTAGAAAACATGTCGAGAGGTTCTTGAATGCATCATCAGCATCTAATTTGTTTGAATTCAGAGCATACTCAGCACATGTAGCGTAAACAGTAGAATGAGGAACAAGATCTGATTGAATGTCTTGCATGTGAGTCTCATTCTCAATAGTCTGGTACCCTGATTCTGGTTGAACATTACCATTAACTAATGAACTAATCGATGTGATGCCAAAGACTAAAGATTCTGATGACTGCAAAGATTTTTCCACCTCATTCTGTACGGTACCAGATGGAGTTAGAGATTCCATACTGTTGCATTCGGACTTTTCTACTGTAAGATCTTTCCTACAAGATCTTTTGTTCTTGGGGCCTTTCCTCCTATTCTTTTTTCGAGCATCAGCCTTCTGATCAGCAACAACTGCATACTCCTAGATGGCATTAAAAGCATATCATCAGACTGACAGTGTCTAAAGAAGGTAAAAAAAACCACAAGATTTACCATCTCCACTTGTGTTACTAGGGCCTTGTTGTTGAGAAGTTTTTCTGGGGCAGAAGCACCAGCAGGCTTTGTCTTCCCATTAGCCTCAGTAGTTGGTATGCTCCCCTGGGCAGTAGCCTTGGGAATGCAGTTCTCTATATACCATTCATGCTCATGATCCTGGGAAATTAAAAATCATGCAGAACAATTAAAATTAAATTAAAGTGTCACAAGAGGGAAGTTTGATGCAAGTCAGCCACTTCCAAGCCATAGGACAGATATCTCAGGATCTTGCAGTGAACTGACCCTCGACAACTTTGGTGTGGAACTTGGCCTCTTCGAATTGCGACACTTTTTCTTTCCTCTCCGATGGCCTTGAGCCAAACCGTCTTCAGTTTTACTCAGCGGTTTATTCAATCTAGAATCTCCCATAATAAGTTCAACCTTTATGCACTCAGCGGAAAGTGACAGAAGGAACCCGCGTACTCTCCTCAATATACAATCAGAAATTCCATGCACAGAACCTAATGTACTAAAAAATAAAGTCTCTTTTTCACAAGCAACATATTGAGAGCCTAATACAATATCACTAAGCTCTTGAAGTACGAGCAAACCATTTAAGAGGTTGGCCAACCGACAGGGTTTCCTACAGGATGAGACAGGCACAACACCCAAGACAAAGTCCGGGGCAATAGAGCAGCATAATTCACTTGCCCTCCGACAAGGGGGAACAGAGCCATACCGTATCGGCAGTTTTGATCCAACCCTTAAAGAAACAGATCCATTGTTTAAGGCAGTTATTTGTCCCTCAGTCATCTCTTTTACCTGACAATTCACAGTGATAAAATGTCAGTAGTTATAAGAAGATTTTTTATGAAAGTACGGTAGTCATGAGAACATTGAAACTTGAATATCAATAACCGCAGATACGCAATTGGCTTGAGCTATTAGAGATATAACCAAAAGTGCATCTCACAGAAAGAGTAATATATCTTAAGTATTGCAAAATCAAGAACAGAATGCTCTCTTTTTTTTTTCACTTCCAAACCCCTTCCCAAGCACCCCACCTAGTATCATGAATGGCTTGCACCCTAAACCTGGGTGCGACACACATCCTTGCCTGCTGGCTGTAACAAAGGCAGGTAAGGAAACCCCCAGGTCGTACCCCAGGGTGAGGCAAACGAGTTTAATATGAACCCTTCTATGGGCATGTGACGCTTTCTGATGAACAGAATCAAACTGGCAACCTCATGGACAAACACTTGGTGCATTACATTTCGGTATACCACCCCAGAACTCCACGTAATTTCTACAATTGCATATTATTCAAAGTGGAAATGTTGATGATTTAAGATACAACATGTTTTTTTTGTTTTCGGTAAGTTCAGATACAACATGTTTTCATAAAATGCTTTCAAAAAGGAGATTCAATAAGACAAAAAATAGATATCCAGTTTATGGCTAGTAATAAATAAGTTTCTATTCTACAAAAGGTAAAAAAGCCTGTGAGGCCAGAGCCCTGTAGGTGTTCATCAATCACAAAGAAAAGCCCCCATACTATAACCATCTCTGCAAACTAGACCTTCAAAATATCAGATTGCAAGATCTGAAGGAACCAGTAGAATCAGAGACTCAAGACTTTACGGCAAGTGCTTATCTGTCTATAGAAGTATACAAAAAAAGACAGTGGAGCATTCAAGGATAATTTCTCATTGGAGCAAATGTTGATGTGAAAGCATCCATTTATCCAGACAAGTGTATAAGCTGATGTTGTAACCAGAAAATAAATGTATATATACGTTTATATATGTACGCATGTATGCGTCAAAAGCCGATGCTTACGGTGTTGGCTCTTTCCAACCCGTTCTATCCCGCAGAAGCGAGGAGAACCCGCGATAAACCCACGGAGACTATTATAGTCATGTGGTTCCGGGTTTTAATCAATCAACTCAAACCCTAAGGGTGTGAAGACGTGCTATGCACATTGTTTTGGTACCTCGACGGCGTGTATCACGTCTCGTAGGATCAAAAACTCCTTCCCCGACGGACGAGCGAGGCGCGGAAGACAACGAACAAGGCGAGGAGAAGGCTTTTTCCTCTTCCACGTGGAGCCAAGTGCAGAAATGTCGCTGTCGAAGCCGTACGGAGCTTTTTTGAAGAAGCCAAGGGAACGGCCCGGGGAGGGGGGAACCCGCCCGGGGTATAAAGCCCCCGGGCAGGTCTCCCGACGGCTGCGCGCTGGCGGGCAGACCCGCCCGGGGCGCTGCGCACCCGGGCGGGTCCGCCCGGGGAAGCGCGCCCCCGGGCGGGTCCGCCAGGGGTGCCGCGCCCCCGGGCGGGTCCGCCCGGGGTGCCGCGCGCCCGGGCGGGTCCGCCCGGGGTGCCGCGCCCCCGGGCGGGTCCGCCCGGGGTGCTGTGCGCCAGGGCGGGTCCGCCCGGGGTGTTGCGCCCCCGGGCCGGTCCGCCCGGGGTGCCGCGCGCCCGGGCGGGTCCGCCCGGGGTGTTGCGCCCCCGGGCCGGTCCGCCCGGGGTGTTGCGCACTCGGGCCAGCCTATCAACTGCCCGTTTTCAAAAAAATTTCGATTTTTGGAGGGAAAGGGACCCGCCCGGGGTCGCCTTGACCCGCCCGGGTCCCACTTCCCCCGGGCCGGTTCCCTACTTTCTATAAATAGACCCCATGGGTCCCATACACAGGAGGAGGACAAGAGAGAAGAAAGAGGAGAAAAGGTGGACTTGCCTAGACTTCAAGTTCAAGTTGTTCGTTGTTTTTGGTCCGAGTGGGGTAAGTCCCCGGGCCTTGTGTATATACCCCTACGGGGTTTATTTACAATTATGCCCTTCAACGGGCCGTGTTCGTAATGCGTTATCCAACGGAGTGACAGACTTATGCAATTAGGTCATTATGTCATTACGATGACAAATTGTAAAAATGTCTTCCTCAAGGTCATGAAAGGCCTAAGTCCTGTAAATTGCAGTTTTACCCTGCAACTTTTGTAATTAGGGGTATGCCCCTACTTCCCGCCATGATGCGGATGTATGTACAGCCGATAATTTGTCGACACCCCCTGTACTCGTGCAAAATTATAAGAGCACCTTATTATGCCCGGCACATTTCATTAATGCAATATTGCATATAAACCCCGACTTTCTAAGAGCTTGCATACTTACCCCTACTTCCAAGCAATTGAACCCACGAGTGTCTCCTCTAGAACCTCTCGTTGTCGGCTTGGTCTGGGAGTGCTATTGGCTCAGTCCAGCGCTTGGGGATCATCTTAAACCTAGGTTTAGGGTTTGGTAAAGTTACCGAAATACCCCTGCGACCTAAGGTGTGATCTAATGATCTCCCAAACCTTCTGAAAAGGGCCTCAGAGCCTTAGAAGTTTAGTGACCCGGCTTTATGTCTACCCCAGCCCAGAAACTCCTAAATCCCTCTGGTCTGGTTATTTACTCAAATACCCCTAGGTCTAAGACGGCCACTTAAACCCCAGTGGCCCACTTCAGCGTGCTCAGTCAGGGTCCCCGTCAGCTCCCCCGTCCTGTTTTAAGCAAACCTACTCTATTGGGTAGAACCTCGAAGAAGAACTTTAAGTCTTCATGTTGTCATTTAATCAAGGGTGTTCGGACATTAAGCCGATGTAAATCAACGCCGACTCCGGTCGGCGGGGAGAGGTCCAGCACTCGAACCTATATCGTCTGATACGACGCGCACCCACGGAACCCTCTCTACGCAGAGGAGTGTTTCTTTTCAAAAAGAACGAAAATCTACTTTTTATAGTCGATAAAAATCGACTTTAGATTTTTTCCGTGTCTCACAGACTGGCACGCCCGGTGGGACCTCTCCCGCCTTTCTTCTCTTTGACAACAGAAGGCTTGCACCTCTTTGAGGTTCTTATTGCTCTCCCCCTTACAGGACGAGGGAAGAAAGTTTTGCTTGCCGATTGTAAGCGCTCTGTCACGTCACAGTCACGACAATGGCAGCGGTGACGTATGGACCGCAAGTGATCGCTACCCATGCCAGGTATGGCTATCTGGCGACGCCGATTGCTTTCGGCGATTTTCCCCCGGTGGTCGGTTCCCCTTTCTTCTTAGGGGTAGTCCCGATCACTGAGGATGACGCAGTGCCAACTGCTGGCCGGACTGCTCCGGCTAAGAAGACTGCTGCAGAGGGTGCTAGGCCCTCCGTTCGTGCTGTAAGCCGGGTTCACCCGGCTTCGAAGGTGTTCGCCGGGGGCGTCAGGCCCTCCGTTCCTGCCTTTGGTAGGATTGTTCCGGCCGAGACAACTGCTCTGAAGGGCGTCAGGCCCTCTGTTCCTGCCACCGGCCGGGTCCGCCCGGTCCGAAAGATACCTACCGGGGGTGTTAGGCCCTCTTTATCTGCTGTTGGCCGAGTCAGGTCGGCCGGACAATACAACATGGCTGGGGGTGTCAGGCCCTCGATGAAGCCCACGCCTGGAGATGTCAGGTCTTCAGTCTCTCAAGCTGGCCGAGTGTTCTCGGTCAACCATATTACTGTTGAGACGGCTCTTCCCCGACAGGGACAACGCCGCCCTCGTCGAGGCGGGAGCCGTACTGAGATGGTTGCCCCTGCTCAACGGGGGCAACGCCACGCGACGAAACAACTTCGGCCCGTGGCCACCACTTCGCGTTCCGGCAAGACTATTCTCGTCGGCGACGTCCGTATCAGGCTCGATGGAGACGAGCCGATTGCACCTCGGGACCGACACGTCCCCACCATTCCAACCTCCAACCGATTCGAACTCCTTCGGAAGATCCGGGAGGAGGGAGCGAAGGCAAAGAACGTCACCACGCTCCGGCCCAAGGTGGTGGCCCCCAGAGTCAAGTCTGGGGGCAACCCAACCGAGGAGCGTCAGCTCCACCGAAAGAAGATATGGGTCACCAAGGAGGAGGCCCAGTCAATTAAACGCGCTCGAGCTGAGAAAGGTTCACGCAAGTCTGGGCCGCACTCAGGGCAGGGCCCCTCTATTCATGAGTCGACTAAGCCCTCCTCCTCTCACACGCCAGGTGCTCGCCGGCGGCAGTGCCGCGCCCCGCCAAAGCCGGTACGTCCGACTTCCCCCAGGGCTACCTCAGACAATTCAAGAGGGGGCAATGGGCGACAGTGTCCGGCCCCTCGAGCATCTGTCTTCGACCGGCTAGGGGACATATCTCCCCCGGTGCGGCATCCGCCGAGGAGGAGGCGGGTAACTCGTGTTGCAGATGACACTGTCAGGGTGTTCACCTGCTACACCTCCTCCACGGACAAGCACACGGAAGCGGCTCAGGAAGACCTCACCCAGCCATTACAAGCTATGAGGAGGTCGAAGCACGTCTCTCGGGTCGTGGCTCAGCTAGACTCAGTTCCTCTAGCAGGAACTTCACAGCCTGACCCTGCACGACAGGAGGAGCGCCAGGATAATGATCATGGCGCTGTCGGGGAGGGCCTTTTCCCTCGCGAGGAAGGTACAACGGAGGGGATTCAAGCTCTCACCCTGGAAGAACTCCGGCGCGAAAACCAGGAGTTGAAAGGTCTGTTGCAAGCACTCCTGCGCGATAAGGAGCCTCCTGCCCAACCCGCTGCAGTACCGGCAAGCGTTGAGCATCAACCGTCTCCAGCTCCGGCCACTATTAATGGGTCGGCTATGGCGGCCAGACCACCTGTGGCCCTGGAAGTGGAGGTACCTCAGCAGGAGCCTAATACAAGGTTCTCTGCTACTCCTGCCGAAAGTTTGGCGGCTCAGCGGCAGATGATTGAGCGGATTGTAGAAGCGAAGTTCGCTCAGCATGGTGAAGGAGTGGCCACAGTCGATCTGTACAGTGTGCCCTACCCTCTCCATCACCAATTCAAGAAGCTCCCTCCGGACTGCCCCAAGGCCCCGAAGCTGCAAAAGTTCAATGGGCAGGGTTCACCCCATGAGCACCTGGCTTACTATGTAACCGCCATGGGCGAACTGGCTTTGGACGAGTCCTATCTCTTGCGGTATTTCGCCACTTCTTTGACAGGTTCTGCTTTTCAATGGTACTCCCGTTTGAAGCCCAATTCGGTACCCGATTGGGCAGATATGCAGAAGAAGTTTGTGGACCGGTTCCAAACCGCTGAGCGTAAGGTTTCCTTAGCGGAACTTTGCGCTTTAAAACAAAGAAGGGGTGAGACAGCCCTTGACTTCATCAAGAGGTGGAGGGATGTTAGCATGCACTGTGATAACCCTCCCACGCCGGAGGATGCTATTACCATATGTCGCCGAGGTCTGGCGGCCGAAGTTAGTGAAAAGCTCTTGGGTTCCAGTATCCGGGGCTTTGATCAGCTCAACTCGGTGGTCGCGGAGATCGAAATGTTCTTCGCAGACCATCCGACACACTCCTCGGCCAAGGGCAAAGCCCCCAAGGACCGCCCAGTTGGGGGAAAAGAAATCAATGCAGTGGATTTCTCTCCGACAAATGGCGAGAAAGGAGGCACTAAGGGGAAGGGTAATGGCAAAAAGTCGGAGGCCAAGAAGGCTGCTGAAGCCTTGGCGGAGAATATGAAGAAGCCGTACTCCTTCAGGAAAGAGCACACAAAAATGCTCTTTGATTTGTGTATGCAGGAGGAGCTGTTTTCCTTGCCAGAGCCGCGGAGGCCGGCAGAAGTAGGCAAGACGGATGATCCCAACTACTGTGTGTATCACCGGAGGTTGGGACATACTATTACAGACTGCTATGTTTTCAAAGACATAGCTGAAGATCTTATCCAGAAAGGTCTCATAAACATGTTAGGCCATGCGGTTGAGCCTCCACAGCCGCACCACTGGAGTCGATCCACTCGATCGGCCAATGTGGTTTATATGGCGGCACCGGTTTCAGCATCGCACGCCGCCGAGGCTGGATCTTCAAATCAGCAACCTCAAGCCATTCCCGAGTCGTCGTGCTGGCCGGGGGCGGAATACCTTGCTGTGAGAAGGCTCCTCTGGAAAGTCCGCAGGGAAATCCACCAGCTGAGACAAGAACAGCAAGAGTTGCTGCAATTTCTCCATTATTTGGATGATCAGCTCGCTGCTCTTCCCCAAGCCCAGAGTGAACAGTTCACAAACCTTCATGGAGCAGAGGCAAACCCACTTCCACCTGTCTCACAGAGGTCAGGGTCAAATGGTTGGCTGTCCGAGGACTCATCAAGTTCGTCAGAAGAGGCGGAACCTGCAAAGCCATTTTCTTTTCACCGCGAACAAACTCTACAAATTTTCTTCGCGTGCTGCCGTGCTGAGCTGGTAACCCCGTCAGTGGTAACTAATCACCAACGACCTGAAGCCCGGTTCTATCAAGATTACTGCCCTTTTCATGAGGCATCGGGTCATATTATTTTCAACTGTCAACCATTTAAGGACCTTGCGGAAGATTTCATCAGGCGAGGGATAGTTGATATGGGTGATTCCTTAGTGCGCCCTCCCCAGCCACATGCGCGTGGGGCGATGACTTTCTCAGTTAATGTCATCCATACGCCGTTGGCATTCAACCTGTCTGACCCTTCTGCTGAAGGAAATGTTTCTCGACAGCCGGGAACCGAGGCCACACTCTGGTACCCAGGACAGCAACCTTCCCATCAGTGTTCTTTTCCCAAGGAGGACACTGAGAAGATATTTGATAAGCTTCTGGAGGATGGATGGGTGTTGGCATATGACCCTCCGTTTTATTACAACGAGACGGCCAAGAGTCATCCTCGCTATTGCAAATATCATGCGAGGGTGTCCCACCCTACTCAACACTGTGAAGAGGTTCAAGACTTCATTGAAGCTCTCATTCAGAAAGGGGTCGTGGATACCCAGGGGAATTCTATGACGAGGCTACGCCTCGCAGAAGCCGCCAAGGAGACTCTTCAGCAGGTTCGGCGAGAGAACGAGGCCTTTGCCCGATTGGCCTGCCCAAGCGAGCCTCGACAAAATGAGGAGTTCCCGTTGCTCGCCAGGGACAAGACTGCTCGTGAGAAGCCTAAGGCTCAGAGCCCGGGAGACTGCGCTATGCGACGAAGCCCTGGGGCTCAACCCAAACCGAGCCAGCCAGGTGTTGTCATAAGAGGATGTCCTCGGCCAGTTGATAAAGGAAAGGCCAAGGTTCTGAATCCTCAGGGTGAGGCTCCGGCTGGATCAGCCAAGCTACAAAGCCTGGAGAAGCCTCAACCGACGCAGCCCGTCAAAGGGCCGGCCAAAGCCCCCTTGCAGTCCGGTCGCCGTGAGAAGGTTGCCACTAGCTACCCGCAGAGCAATGATAAGGGCAAGCGCAAAGTTCTAGAGGTTGAGCCTAAGACTCAGCCTGGAGTTAAGTTAACAAATCCTCAGCCTGCGGCAAAGAAAGAGTCGGCGATTCCGCAAAAATCTTTGGGGCTCCACTTCGGTCAAATGGAGTTCCAGGAGTTGCCGCCAGAAATAGTTGCTCAAGCGATCGAGGCCACTTTCCGACCCTCCCCTGAGGCAGAGGAGTGGACCCGCGTGGGCCCAAGGAAGAGCCGCGAAAGCCAAAGGGCCAGACGGCCAGTGCAACGCGGGGGTCACAGTGGTGGCATTAAGCAACCTCGTTCCGCAAAGTCATCTCCTCCTTCTTTCGAAGAGGTCGCTCGCCTTAAGAAGCAAGAAAAGAACCGGAGAAAGAATCTAAAAAGGAGGCTTAAAAAGCAGGCTGAGCAGACAGTCGCCATGGAGGCCTCCAAACAACTCACTCCAGTGCAACAGTTGCAAAAGCTTATTGACCAACTGGAGGAATACGTGCCACCTTGCCCCACTGGGATGGTCACGTTAGACAAATACATCCCCTGGGAAAAGTTTGGACATAAGACCCGGCTCCTCAACTGGCTACGGGAGACTCTGCATCGTCTTGAAGACGGCGAGAGGATTCCAATTCCGGAAGAGCTCTTGCTGTTTTATAAGGACGAAGAGCTTACTATTGAGGCCCTTGAGCAGGCGATGCGGGAGTTGTCATGCAACATGGTAGCCATCCCACCTCCGGACAACATAAATGCTCCTGGCGGAGAAGGCTGTGCACCCATGGCTACATATCAACGCCGATCAGGGAGGAGTCGGCAGGCACGTGGTCGAGGTCGAGGTCACGGTCGAGGGCGGGAAAGTCTTTTGACCCCCGACCGGGTTATAATGTTCAGAGGAGAAAAATCGGGCCCTATTCCTGTGCCACGAGTACGGGGCGTTCCCTTCATCCCTATATCCTCGGAGAATGTTGATAGAACCTCGGAGAATCGAGGGACGGGCGGCGTCCCTTTTGTAATTCCCTCCTCAGAGAGAGAAGAAGCTCCCGCGGATGACTCTCCTTCAACTCCGGCTTCTGAGCAGGCGGGTCCTTCGAACAGTGCCACGGGAGAAGGTCCCTCGGGTCATGCCGAGCCAGCCGAATCTCAGTCGGCCTCAGATGTGTCTTTGGCACCACTCTTTCAAGAAGCGGCGGAGATGCAAAATGAAGATCAATGCCCGGCCAAAAAAGAGAAGCCCCATGGAGCTCCGAAGACTCTGGAGGAGCTTATTCCCCCATTTGACAAGATCCGCGCTAGGGCGGACCGTAAAATCATTCAACATATGAGCCGGTTCCCAACTAGCATTACTGTATGGGAAGCTATCGCCTGGAGCAAGGATCTTCGAGAAGCTCTGGTAAAGGTGCTCCAAGACCCCGAGGCGTATGAGGCTCATGTGGCAGAGTTGCAAGCCCAAGCATATGAGGCTCTGGCAGCCAATATTGTTTTCACAGACAAGGATATGCTACTGGCTTCCCCTTGCCACAATCGTCCCTTATATATGAAAGGGACAATCAACGGCCATGAGGTGAATCGAATCTTGGTCGATGCAGGGGCCGCAGTAAATATCATGCCGTTAAAGACGTTCAAATCTCTTTATTTGGCACCTTACTTGCAAAAGGTCAATGCTGTCAAGATTTCGGGGTTTAATCAGGGCTCCGAGGAGGCCCTTGGACGTGTCGAGGTGAAGCTTGTGCTGGGCGACTTCATCACCAAGGCGATATTTTACATTATCAACTCTGACACATCCTACAAGATGTTGTTGGGAAGACCCTGGTTGCATGAAAATTGGGTCGTCCCATCAACATTGCACCAATGCCTTAAATATTCAAAAGGGGGAAAGCAGTATACAGTCTTTGCAGACCAGGCTCCTTTTCACCCTAATGAATGCCACCTGGCGGATGCCTCCCTGTACTTCGGGGAACCCACTATTTCAATCCCCGATAAAGTCCAAGACAAGGGAAAGCAGAAGGTCGAACCTGAACCAGAAGGAAGCCAACTCTTCACGGTCAATCGTGAGATGTTAAAGCTCCATCAGTTGAGTCTCAAGCCTGCGTCGAAGCCTACGCAAGCAGAAAGAAGCAAGATTGACTTCGAGGCCAACCTCATCAGTCAAGCTATCAATTGCAGTGTACCTTTGCCCCCAAATTGCATTCAACTTCCCTTTGTTAAGGAAGAGCATGGGGTGGAAGAATTGAAAACCTTTGTAGTTTCTTACATACGCAAAGGTCGAAGGAGAGACCGTCACCCGGTTCAGCCAATTGTCTTCTACAGAGGGGACCAAATACCGCCAAGTCCGCCGGAGGACGACTTTGGGTGGGCATCGCCAGCCGACAAGGTGTCAGAGCCTATCCAGGCCATGGCTCATATGCCCGCCCGGCTCAAGCACATGTGCATGAAGCAGGGGATTCCACAGCAGCAAACTTCTGCGCAGAAAACATATTTTTCTAATCTCTGGAATCCTCCACATGTCAGGGGGCAACCTCCATTTTCTCACAAAGACACCCGAGGATTGGGCTATGAGCAGGAGCCAGAATTCCGGGTCCATTATGCTATTAATGCCATAGGGCTCTTATCATCCTCTCGTGAGGAGGCCCGAAAGGAGCCGGCGGCTGAAGAACTCTATCAGGAATCTATAGAAGCCATGGCGTCTCCTCCGTCAGCGTCCGGCAAGGATTCGCAGACAGAAGAAATCTCCCCAACTCCTACTGGCGACTTGGTGGTACCAGAGGAATTTGAGATCTGCGAGATCAGCCCTGACGAAGCTGAAGACTTCGTTGACCTCCAACCAGCTCCACCTGAGCTCGAAGACGGTGGTCAAGCAACTGTTGATGAGTTGGTCGAGGTCAACCTTGGCACTCATGGTGAACATAAGCCCACCTTTGTAAGTGCCCTCCTTAGTGGGGAAGAACGACAGGCATACCAGCAACTCTTGAATGAATTCAGAGACTGCTTTGCCTGGACGTACAAAGAGATGCCGGGCCTTGATCCGTCCGTGGCAGAACATGAACTGGCGATACTCCCGACAGCCAAGCCAGTTAAGCAAGCCCAAAGACGCATGCGCCATGAACTGGAGGTGAAGGTGAATGCGGAGGTCGACAAAATGTTGGACGTGGACTTTATAGAGCCATGCAGATATCCTGTGTGGCTCGCCAATATAGTCCCCGTCAAAAAGAAGAACGGCCAAGTCTGGGTCTGCATCGACTTTCGGGATCTGAATAAAGCCTGTCCAAAGGACGACTTCCCAGTCCCGATCATCGAGACAATGGTGGATATGACTACTGGTCATGAGGCCCTGTCTTTTATGGACGGGTCATCTGGTTACAACCAAATCCGTATGGCTGTCAAAGACAAGGATCATACGGCTTTCAGAACCCCAAAAGGCATCTTCAGCTACAAGAGAATGCCATTTGGCCTGAAAAACGCCGGTGCCACATATCAAAGGGCAATGACCAAAATCTTTAATGAGATGCTGCACAATGTCGTCGAATGTTATGTCGACGACCTGGTCGTTAAGTCCAAAAGGCGAGCTAATCACTTAGCCGACCTACGTCGGGTCTTCGAGCGGCTTCGACAATATCAGCTCAAGATGAATCCGATGAAATGCGCCTTTGGAGTTTCCAGCGGCAAGTTCCTCGGTTTTATCGTCAGATACCGAGGGATAGAGATAGATCCTGACAAAATCAGGGCTATCAATGAGCTCCCTCCACCCAGGAATATAACAGAGCTCAGATCTCTGCAGGGAAGGCTCGCTTATATCAGGCGATTCATCTCTAACCTCTCAGGAAGGTGCATGCCCTTCGGCAAATTGATGAAAAAAGGAGCACCCTTTATCTGGGACGAGAGCTGTCAAAAGGCTTTCGAACAACTCAAGGAGTATCTCTTGACTCCACCAGTCTTAGGGGCACCTGTCAGAGGAAAGCCTCTTATTCTTTACATCGCAGCCATGGAGGCTTCCCTTGGGGCTCTCCTGGCCCAAATTAATGAGGAGGGTAAAGAGCAACCACTGTATTATCTCAGCAGGAAGCTGATTGGCCCCGAGTGTCGGTACTCGCCTATGGAGAAAATGTGCCTTGCTTTGGTGTTCGCTGTCAAAAAGTTACGGCATTATCTGTTAGCGCATCGAGTGGAGCTCATCTCTAAATGGGACCCGCTCAAGTATCTACTCAGTCAACCTGTCCTCTCTGGAAGGTTAGGGAAATGGGCTCTTATCTTGATGGAGTTCGACATTACATTCGTCCCACGCAAGGCGATCAAGGGACAAGGGATGGCTGATTTTCTTGCTGCACACCCTGTGCCGGCGGAGTCGTTCCTCAACTTCGAACTACCAGATGAGGAACAGCTGATGCAACCACCTGAGGCTGAAGACGGTGCAGATGTCTCACTCCATCTTGAACAAGAGGTGTTGTCTCTCGGCACACCATATTGGGAGTTGTATTTTGACGGTGCATCTAGGACCGTTAAGAAGACAGGCGGCCTCGTAAGCTCTGTAACCGGCGCCGGTATAGTCTTCGTAACCCCTCAAGGGGGTATACTTCATCATTCCTGCGCTCTCATGAAGTCGCTAACTAATAATGAGGCGGAATATGAAGCATTAATCATTGGGCTACAGCTAGCGCTGGAAATGGAGCTCAAATGTATTAGAGTGTACGGGGATTCTCAGCTCATTGTCCGTCAAGTCCTCGGTGAGTATGATGTGCGGAAAAAGGAGTTGATCCCTTACTTTGAGGCCGTTATGAGGCTTAAAGAAAAGTTCTATCTCTTTGAGATAAGCCATGTGCCGAGGAGCAATAATTCTCAGGCAGATGCGTTGGCAAAGTTAGCAGCTGCGTTAAAGCTTCCACCTGACGGTGAATTGAATATTACAGTCAGGCACAGAAGGCTCATGCCCAGCATGCTTGATGAAGAATCGGGCCTCACCATTTATGAGGTTCACCACCTTGAAGAGGGAAATGATCCAGAGAAAGAAGATTGGCGCGAGCCAATTATACAAATCAAGAACGGGCAGTTTCCTCCGGGACGAGCTCGAAGGGTGCAGTTGCTTAGAAGGGCTGCGTCATATCGGTTGCTTGATGGTATTCTCTTCAGGCTCGCCCAGGAAAAGGACCACCCGGTGCTCTTGCGATGTCTCTCGCTTAAGGAAGCCAGGACCGTCATGCGGGAGGTCCACTCTGGGTTGTGCGGGGCTCACCAGGCCGGGACAAAGATGAAGATGAATATCAAACTTAAGGGCTTCTATTGGCCTACTATGTACGAGGACTGTAACCAATACGCTCGCACCTGTCACCAATGCCAAGCTTTTGGGCCAATCCCTCGGAGGCCTCCAAGCTCTTTACACCCAACGGCTCCTACATGGCCGTTTGCAGAATGGGGCATGGATATAGTGGGACCATTCCCTCCATCCTCTCAAGGGCATAGATTCATTCTAGCAGCCACAGATTATTTTTCTCGCTGGGCTGAGGCTATTCCTCTGCGAGAGGTTACAGGTGAGGCAGTGGCTCGCTTCGTAAGATATCATATTATATACAGATTCGGAGTCCCTAGCCGAATTATTTCAGACAATGGATCGCCCTTCAGAAACAAGACAGTGTATGCACTGGCGGCCAAATTCCACATTGATTGGAGAACCTCCTCGGTTTATAACCCTCAGGCTAACGGTTTAGCGGAGGCTTTCAACAAAACACTTTGCAAGTTGATGGCAAAGATTATAAATGGCCGAAAAAAGGATTGGAGCGAAAAAGTCCACGAAGCCCTCTGGGCCTATCGGACTGTTTATAAAACCCCTACGGGGTGTTCCCCATTTTCACTGGTGTACGGGGCTGAGGCAATCACCCCTGTAGAGATTGAGCTGGCTTCATATCGAGTGGCAGTTCAGGCAGGCCTACCCGGCCAGGAGCAGTCTGAGTCGAAAGGAGGCTGGAGGAATTATCCTCTTTAGAAGGCAAAAGACTTCAAGCCTATCAGCATTTGCAGATCTACCAAGCTCGCATGGCGCGCGCTTACGACAAGTTAGTCAAGCACCGGGCATTCAAGAAAGGCGACTTGGTCATGCTTAAAGAAAAAGAAGTCATTGCTGGCAAGCCAAGCGGGAAACTCCAACCCAATTGGCGGGGGCCTTACATCGTCCAGAAGGTCTTCGAAGGCGGGGCTTACACGGTGGTGGACCACAAAGGCAACAGCCCGTTCCCTCCTCTCAATGGCAAGCACATGAAGCTCTACCATGCGCCACCGCAAGAGTTTCCACAGCAGTCCTCACAGGACACTACCTCTCGTCAGTGAAGGTTCAAAAAAAAAAAAGGGGGGGGTTAAAAATACTGATACCCCGGCGGACTCAGTCAGCCTTCAACGGTTGGCTGAGGGTAAAAAGGCCACAGACCCGGTCGAGGTGAAAACCCGAAAGGGCGCCTCGGGCAAAAGTGGGCAACCCCTCGGTGTGAAAACCCGAAAGGGCGCACCGGAAAAAGCTAAAGGGGGCCAACCTCGGCGAAAACCCGAAAGGGCGGTGAGGTTGGTAATGTGAAAAAAAAAAAAAAAAATTTTCCCTATCTTTTTTTAAGGGTGGCTCTAAGTCAATGACTCCACCCCATCTCCACTAACCCATCATATTGATGTCTTGGCTATACCTTACATGTCAGTCTATGACACCTAGTCCTACCAACATTTTGAGGTTGTCATATTTTGTCCCATCGGGTATGGCCTCAGTATGCTCTCTCGAGCTGCCAACCGATGTCGTCTTTTGACCCCCTTCTGTCCCATCGGATATGGCCTCAGTATGCTCTCTCGAGCTGCCAACCGATGTCGTCTTTTGACTCCTTTTTGTCCCATCGGGCATGGCCTCAGCATGCTCTCTCGAGCTGCCAACCGATGTCGTCTTTTGACTCCTTTTTGTCCCATCGGGCATGGCCTCAGTAGGCTCTCTCGAGCTGCCAACCGATGTCATCTTTTGACTCTCTTTTGTCCCATCGGGCATGGCCTCAGTATGCTCTCTCGAGCTGCCAACCGATGTCGTCTTTTGACTCCCTTTTGTCCCATCGGGCATGGCCTCAGTATGCTCTCTCGAGCTGCCAACCGATGTCATCTTTTGACTCTCTTTTGTCCCATCGGGCATGGCCTCAGCATGCTCTCTCGAGCTGCCAACCGATGTCGTCTTTTGACTCCTTTTTGTCCCATCGGGCATGGCCTCAGTATGCTCTCTCGAGCGGCCAACCGATGTCGTCTTTTGACTCTTCTTTGTCTCACCGGGTTTGGTCTCAGTATGCCCTCTCGGGCTACCAACCCATTTCGCCTTTCGGCTCGTAGATTTGACTCATTCGTCCCACCTGGACTGTCAAATCTACCCATTTGTCCCACTTGTGTGGCATATACGTCCCTACGGGAATGCCACTTTCTCCTCGCCCCCTGGGCGTTATAGGGTCAAAAAAATATATATATATATAAAATAAAAAAATAAAAAAAATGGGGTTAAAAATATTGAGGCCCCAGCGGACTTGATTGTTTCTGTTAGAAGGAACAATCAAGGGTAAAAAGGCTTTAACCCAGCTAGGGTGAAAACCCGAAAGGGCGCCCTAGGCAAAAATGGGTACCCCTCAGTGTGAAAACCCGCAAGGGCGCACTGGAAAAAGCTAAAGGGGGCCGGTCCTGGCGAAAACCCGAAAGGGCGGTAGGACCGGTAAAGTGAAAAAATAAAAAAAAAAGGAGACATACACACAGAAAGATGGGAGTAAAATCAGCTATATTAAAGCTCTGTCTTTCATTTGGCAATGTCAATAATGGAGCCCGAGACAAGCCCTCGGGGAAGATGTACATGGCTGGGGTCTGAATGCAGCCCCACACAAAATAAAAGAGAGGAACAAGAAGCTATCAAAGCTCGAGATCAGTCCGCAGGCCGGCAAGAAGAGTCTCCTGCTGTGTCAACGCCTCCTGACTCCTCCTAGCTCGTGCTGGAACTCCTCTTCCTTCACTCTCAGGAGGTCGTGTGCATCCCGGGCCTCTCGGAGCCGTCGCTGCAGAGCCGCCAACTCCTGCTCCAGCCCGTCCACGTGCGAAGAAGCCACCCGAGACTGCTCCTGAGCTGCCGTCGCCTGCACGGATAGGTGCTCTTGTCTGCTGCGAAGCTCAGATGCTGTCTCCTCTGCCTGCTGAAGCAGAGCCTGTAGCTGTAGTCGTCTCGCCTCAGTTGCGTGGCGGCGGGCAAACTCAGTCCATGCATGCTCTAGCCGGGGCATCCACGTATCTCGGGAAAATCCAAATGCGTGATATCCTCGGGTGGAGTTGGCTAAATGCTCCCTCATGACCTCAACTGAGGGAAGCGGGGTCGTCTGCAAGAGGAGCTCGAGGTTTTCAATCAGTCCCGCTTCTAAAGCACTGCCTTGGGGAGCCACCAGAAGCTGAGGTCCCTCTGGCCAGTCTATGCTCAAGGCTGGGAAATCTGCTGGCAAAGACGGGGTATTCCCCCCAGCACCTGAAAAGACAGTTAAGAGGGAACAATGCATTAGCCCCCCCCCCCAAAAAAAAAAAGAGGAGGAACAATGAATGGCACCTCAGGAAGGCCAAGCAAATAGCTAACCTGAAGAAACCTCCGGGGCCGTGTCTGAGACGACCTCTGGTATAGCCTGATCATTAGAGGTCAGCATATTCCCTGCCCCCAGAGGCGGATCGCCAGTCACAGGCATGGATAGTCCTGCCTCTTGCGAAGGCCCAACTGAGTCCTCAGAAGCCGCCTCAAGGCTCTCCTCCCCTACTGAGGGAGTCAGTGCAGCATCACCTGTATCTGTGTGGCATAAGGGGTAGAAAGGCCATCAATAAGACACCAACATGAAAATACACAGGAAGACTCAAGCTTCAATGCTGATTATACCTGACAATAGAGGTGTCGCGTCATCTGGCCCCACTGTCTGATCACCCTCCTGGACAGTGGCCGGAGAACTCTCCTGTAAGGGAACCGTCTCCAGAACAAGCAGGGGAGTGGATGCAACCACAGAAGTGTCAGCTGCTATTTAAGCAAAAGTATGGTTAGCTCTATGACTAAGTTTAACCAAACGAAAGGCAATTACGAGGCAGACCGAAGACACACCAGCAATGTCTCTGCCTCTGTCCTCGGCCCGTCCACCAGTGGAAGATAGCAGGCTTGGAGCAAAATCAGGAACCCCAGCATGGTAAACCCCGACGGCTGAGACTGGAACGCTCGGGGCCCCAATAGAAACTTCTGGGTCAACATCATAGGCCGGAAGCTCAGGGCCAGCCCCAGAGGAGGAGATCAACTTAGCCAGCTCGGCTGTGGAGTTGGCTAACTCAGTAGCTGCACAGAAAGACTGTCAGAGGTTGCAGTGACAAAAGTAATTGTCAGCTCCAAAGAGGGTCAATTGAGTTTCTTGGTATACCAGAAACAATGCCCAGGTCGCCTCCCTCAGAGGAGCTCAAGGACGAAAGGGAAGGAGCTGTCTCTGTCTCAGAACCAGTGCTGGAGCTGCTATTACTCAAAGAGGTGCTGGAATCCGAAGATGTGTCAGTCCCTTCTTTCTCTCTGGGAGCATAGTGCTCCCTCTGAGGCTCTGTGTAAAAGAGAAAACAGAGTCAGTTAAAAAAAATAACACCTCACTTGATTCAATGAGTAAACAAGGAGGAACTATGAATTTCAAATTCACCTGGATTGGGAGAAAGTCTGCTCTCTCCAATCTGGCCAGCCATACCAGCGGAAGGACAATCCCCTAAGGGGTGGTCCAAGTCCTCCAGCTCCAATGCCAGGTCCTCTGGGACATCTGCATCTGGTATAATTGGCGGAGTCTTATTCGTAGGTCCTGGCGAAAACTGCCCTAGTAGCCTCATCTCTGGGGGAGCTACACACAAGACACTCCTTCAGTAAAACAGAGGCACAATTACAAAATCATACATAAAGGAGTTCATAGTTTCCAACTCACTCAAAGGAGCTCCGCCCCTGGCAGGGGTGGTATCCACCCGAAGGCGTGATGAAGGCTGAATCTCAGCTCCTAAGCCCCCACTATGCCGCCGTTTCGCCGCCGGACCATTATCCACGGGAGGGTGAGCGGGGAGAACATCCTCTGAAGGTGGAGCGTCGGCAACCTCGGCAATTCCTACAATGGAAATATGGCAATCAGCAGTTGATAGCTCCAGAACATTTATATCTTATTATAATGATAATAAATGCAGACGGAGAATCAGAAGGTTCATACCTACCGCCCCTGCATCAAGACTAGGGCGGGTAATCAGCTGATTCGAGTCAATCCGGAGAGCTCTAGCGGCCTGCTCCACGGCATCCCTCAGTGCCTGAGGTGTAGAAGCCACCTCCAAAGCCGGAATATGGGTTAGCAAGCCTGCACAGCCCACGGCATTAATCACATGGGCCTTCCAGAAAGCGAAGGCCGTGCCCACCAGTGCTCCCTCCGGGATGGACTCCGACAGCTGGGAGTCGTGGGTCAGACCACAGGAGGCCCTCAAGTCTCCCCACCAGGAGTAGCCCGGAGTAGAGCCAGAAGCGCCTTTGCGGCGCGAACTCAAAGTAGAGGCCTCCTCAGACGTCGACCTCAAGGGCCGCAACGCCCCCGTATACTGACTCCTGTCAATGGGCAATGAATGCCCCTGCTCCCGCCATCGACTCTCGATGTCTCGAACCGCTGCAGCCAAGCTGGAAAAATGAGCCCTGACGAAGCCGGGGTCAAGGAAAAGAGGAGGCAGGTCCTCCCTCTTCAGGCGCTTCTCCTCTGCTGCCCTGATAGTGTCTGCCCGCTCTCGGAAGATGTTGCTGGCTTTAAACCACCAGCGGGCATAGTAAATGTCAAAATGCCCCACTCGGGCCTGGGCCGGAAGGGGGATATGCTCCCTCACGCTGCGGTAAAGAAAGTCCTGCCAGCATGCGGCAACCAAATGCACGTCCTTCTGCTTGTATTGCCTCGATGTCAGAGGTAAATCAACATTAGGTGGAACCGCCTGGTCATAGCCAAAGTTGCGGGCAAATCTGTGTGGGTAGTACGGCTCTAGAACCACTGTGTAAGAGCGCCGGTAAACCAGCACACTAGGTCGTATACACACGACCCACTCCCCAAAGGCATGTGGGGAAACAATGCCCTTTAAGGACACTTTGCAGACCACTGAGTCTCCATGTCCCTCCAGATACGGGCGATAAGAACGGGAGCTGTGGTCAAACTCCAAGCTCTCTCCCCTCCTCGTATGAAGGAAAGAAAGTGCTCGCCGGGCACCTGCAAGCTGTGTCACAGCATCCTGATCCTGGTGACCAGCAAAAGCAAAGATAAGCGGAGCCTTTATATTCGGAATGGAGGACCGCTGGGACAGCTCTGGAAGAAGTAGTCCTGCCCAAGCACTCAAATAATGAGTGGGCAGCAAAAGCTTCTTATCTCGCGGGCTGGCATGCGAACTCAAGGCACCCAAACAGTGGTAGATGTTCGCCAAGGCAGCAGGGGCAAGGGCCAGCCGACGTCCACATGCAAGCAGGCACGCAGGATAAATCACCTCGACCCGGAGCAGCTCCTCTTCCCCATGTGGGAAGACAAAGGTAGACAGCCAATAAGCTAAATATGCAGCCAAGTACGTCAGTGTAGGTAGCTTCCTGGAATTCCAACCTTGTGCTGGAGCTGGCAAGTGCCGAGGGTTGGATGCAAACTTTATGAGGACCTCTTTACATTGGTCCCAAGTGGCGCCGAACGAAGGGAATTCCTCGTAGAAACAGTACGGCCCGCTGTAAAAGTACATAATCCAGGCATTAAGGGTAACCCTGGGTGTCCTGGCAGTCTTCTCCTTGCCCACCAGGGCCAAATCTCTCCAAGTCTTCATCAGATAACGGAGGCAGTAAGGTAAAAGATAGTGGCCCGCCCCATCTGAACTGTAAAGGTGGGCGTCATCGAGGCACAGCTCCTCGTAAGCCTGTCCGCTGATTGGCAGGCCCGAAATGCGGTGAAAAGACCACAAATCCAGAGAGGTCTCTCCCTCAGCGGTGACCAATGTGTTCCAGCGCCTATTCCACCTCTCCACTACAGCCTGGAGCAATCCTGCATGACAAGGGTATGAATACAAGGCTGCAGTAACTGCGTGACGAATCCCGGCTCTATCCAGAGTGTCACCGTGCACAGTCAATATCCCCCAGAGCCACTCACCTGCACCTCTGTGAAAGCAATGGGAGGGGACGACGGACCAACTCCCGTACCAACTAGGAACCCTCAGTGAAAGGATTCCTTCTAACATGCAAAGATGGTCATAGCCGTCATGGGCAAAACGGCTTTCAGAGGGAGCCAGATATAGCCCGTCAATCACTACATCGACGGCCTTATGATGCCCCGCCAAGTGCCACACTGCAGGGGAAGAAGGTGTCGACCTGACCACAGCAGCGTCCAGGTCCTGGTAGAATCCGAGCCATTTGCTGTCGGGAAACTGGGGCTGCCGCGTAAATCCCCCGGGAAAGCTGGCATATGAATATGTGCAGGTACCTCTCATGCTGTCCCTGCCAGCCAAAATAGCCCCTTCTAGTCGTCGCCGCTGCTCTGGGAGAGAAGGGTCGTCACCATCAAGCCCCGGTGGAATGTAGCTCTGCACGAAGGCAATCAGATGCCGGTCCACCGGGTAGTGGGATAAGTATCCCCCAGAACGGTCGTATGCATAAAGTCCGCCCCGGTAGCTGATCCGAGAAGCTTCGACTAAGCCCTCGCCGACAGGGATATCCTCCGTTGGGCCTTCAGCGATCCAGGATGTGCCTTGATCAAGTGCGTCGGAACTGTCAGAGACGACGCGGCGAGGAGGCAAAGGTGGCATGGACTTATCAGTCCGTTGCACGTAATGCTCATTGTGGCCAGCCGCCCTCGACCCCCGTGCAGCAGCACGACTCCTGCTTGGACGAGCCATGTCTGTGGAGTTTCAAAAAAAAATGCATTAGAGATCATGCTGAAAAAATATCTCGATACAGGAGCTATGCTCCAAGCCCAAGTCCCTCAGCGGACGTGTTACAACATTTATGTAAGTGCACGGGCCATCCGCCCCTGCCTCCGGCTGTCTCGGATGTCCCGTGGGGGGCACTTGTTGTAACCAGAAAATAAATGTATATATACGTTTATATATGTACGCATGTATGCGTCAAAAGCCGATGCTTACGGTGTTGGCTCTTTCCAACCCGTTCTATCCCGCAGAAGCGAGGAGAACCCGCGATAAACCCACGGAGACTATTATAGTCATGTGGTTCCGGGTTTTAATCAATCAACTCAAACCCTAAGGGTGTGAAGACGTGCTATGCACATTGTTTTGGTACCTCGACGGCGTGTATCACGTCTCGTAGGATCAAAAACTCCTTCCCCGACGGACGAGCGAGGCGCGGAAGACAACGAACAAGGCGAGGAGAAGGCTTTTTCCTCTTCCACGTGGAGCCAAGTGCAGAAATGTCGCTGTCGAAGCCGTACGGAGCTTTTTTGAAGAAGCCAAGGGAACGGCCCGGGGAGGGGGGAACCCGCCCGGGGTATAAAGCCCCCGGGCAGGTCTCCCGACGGCTGCGCGCTGGCGGGCAGACCCGCCCGGGGCGCTGCGCACCCGGGCGGGTCCGCCCGGGGCCGCGCGCCCCCGGGCGGGTCCGCCCGGGGTGCCGCGCGCCCGGGCGGGTCCGCCCGGGGTGCCGCGCCCCCGGGCGGGTCCGCCCGGGGTGCCGCGCCCCCGGGCGGGTCCGCCCGGGGTGCCGCGCCCCTGGGCGGGTCCGCCCGGGGTGCTGTGCGCCCGGGCGGGTCCGCCCGGGGTGTTGCGCCCCCGGGCCGGTCCGCCCGGGGTGCCGCGCGCCCGGGCGGGTCCGCCCGGGGTGTTGCGCCCCCGGGCCGGTCCGCCCGGGGTGCTGCGCACTCGGGCCAGCCTATCAACCGCCCGTTTTCAAAAAAATTTCGATTTTTGGAGGGAAAGGGACCCGCCCGGGTCCCACTTCCCCCGGGCCGGTTCCCTACTTTCTATAAATAGACCCCATGGGTCCCATACACAGGAGGAGGACAAGAGAGAAGAAAGAGGAGAAAAGGTGGACTTGCCTAGACTTCAAGTTCAAGTTGTTCGTTGTTTTTGGTCCGAGTGGGGTAAGTCCCCGGGCCTTGTGTATATACCCCTACGGGGTTTATTTACAATTATGCCCTTCAACGGGCCGTGTTCGTAATGCGTTATCCAACGGAGTGACAGACTTATGCAATTAGGTCATTATGTCATTACGATGACAAATTGTAAAAATGTCCTCCTCAAGGTCATGAAAGGCCTAAGTCCTGTAAATTGCAGTTTTACCCTGCAACTTTTGTAATTAGGGGTATGCCCCTACTTCCCGCCATGATGCGGATGTATGTACAGCCGATAATTTGTCGACACCCCCTGTACTCGTGCAAAATTATAAGAGCACCTTATTATGCCCGGCACATTTCATTAATGCAATATTGCATATAAACCCCGACTTTCTAAGAGCTTGCATACTTACCCCTACTTCCAAGCAATTGAACCCACGAGTGTCTCCTCTAGAACCTCTCGTTGTCGGCTTGGTCTGGGAGTGCTATTGGCTCAGTCCAGCGCTTGGGGATCATCTTAAACCTAGGTTTAGGGTTTGGTAAAGTTACCGAAATACCCCTGCGACCTAAGGAGTGATCTAATGATCTCCCAAACCTTCTGAAAAGGGCCTCAGAGCCTTAGAAGTTTAGTGACCCGGCTTTATGTCTACCCCAGCCCAGAAACTCCTAAATCCCTCTGGTCTGGTTATTTACTCAAATACCCCTAGGTCTAAGACGGCCACTTAAACCCCAGTGGCCCACTTCAGCGTGCTCAGTCAGGGTCCCCGTCAGCTCCCCCGTCCTGTTTTAAGCAAACCTACTCTATTGGGTAGAACCTCGAAGAAGAACTTTAAGTCTTCATGTTGTCATTTAATCAAGGGTGTTCGGACATTAAGCCGATGTAAATCAACGCCGACTCCGGTCGGCGGGGAGAGGTCCAGCACTCGAACCTATATCGTCTGATACGACGCGCACCCACGGAACCCTCTCTACGCAGAGGAGTGTTTCTTTTCAAAAAGAACGAAAATCTACTTTTTATAGTCGATAAAAATCGACTTTAGATTTTTTCCGTGTCTCACAGCTGACAAGGCAGCTTAACAGAAATATGCTAATCAACATCACAAACAGGCCATAGCTTAACAAGACATGTAAATCAGATCAGCTTGTAAGAGGTTCCTAAAGAGAATATGAAAATCATCTGAAGACACAGAGAGAAGAGGTTCCTAGAGAGAATTTGAAAACCATATAAAACTCAAACAATGAAACTTGTCACACACACACACACAGAGAGAATCAAATGAACAAGTTGATAAAGAAAGAGGTTCCTAAAGAGAATATGAAAATCATCAGAAACTCGAACAACGAAACTTTCAAGGAGTTTAAAATTGGGAAAAAGAATGAAATATATAGCTCCTAAAAGGAATACTTGAAAGCAAACTCATGAGGACAAAGATCCGCCTAGGCATCTAGGCAGCCAACCTAGAATGAATAACTCACGAAAACAAAGGTCCACATGACTACATGAGCTCTACAAAGCTCCTAAAGGATATTTGAATGCAAGCTAATGCGGACAAAGGTCTGCCTAGCCACCTGGTTAGCCTGCCTAGATGCTTTGGACAAGTCAGCCGCTTCAAAAGTTGCCACATCAGCCTTCTATAAATAGCTTGGTTTAATTGATTTTCTCATCATGCAAATAACTAAATAACCACAAAAATACATTGCATGACTTCTAGGTGTTAAACAAAGCTAGATAACAACATAAAGATTCTTAAGAGAAAATAAAACTTGATTCACCGTTTCACATTTACTACTGGTTAGAGTCATCATAGCAGAAAAGATACTCCACTGACTTTACACCAATAAAAAGAGAAGGAAAAAAAAAGAAAATTGTCAAACTGTACAAGATCTCCATCGCTATCTTGTACTCTATGTGAACTCCTCACTGTCACAAACCAGTGACTTGCACCTTTTCTCCCACTCTACAATCATCATTTTTGTTCTTTCCCTTCAAACGTGTAGGTTCAGGCAACATCTATGATCAATTATACAACAGTTTTAGCCCTTAATGTTGGTACATAGTGTCAATGTCTCTTACATCACGTAGTAAGCTAAATAACAACAGCGTCATGCCATGACAAATATGATTCTTAACCTTAGTATATAGAGTTATTTGTTTAGTTTTTCTATTACCTTTTTTCGAAAAGGGCAAATATGTCTTGATTCTCCTTCCTTCATGATCCATGAATAATTTTTTTTAAATGTCTAAAACAATAAAAAATTAATCTCATCAAAACAAACATTACATGAAAAAAAATCGAAAAGTGGTAAATTGTACCACCAATTTGTTTTAAATGTTCAAAATTTGGCAAAAATCCACTGCAGAGATACCTGCCTCACTGCTTAGGCAGTCCACCTAGCTAGGTGGTAGGGGGTATGCACCACCCTAGGCAGACAGGGTATATACTCTAGGCAGTAGGAGGTATACTGCCTTGCACCACCTAGTCCTTAAAACATAAAGTATCAGAACTAATACAAAGTGAGATCAATTTTCAAAGCGAAGGAAGAATGAAAAATAAAATAAAATTGAATGAATATAAGATCTCTAATAGCTTGAGCTTCCGATATTCTGGTTTAATCATGCAAAAAGATGGAGAGAAATTGATGTCAACATCAGCTAAAGGTCAAAAAAGCTAGATAGATACAGCCACCAAAAGCCATTAAGCCTTAGAGTAGAAATTATGGAACAACACAATACCAGTGATGTTATGTGGAGCTGACTATTTGGAGATTCAGAATGTATGTGAGAATAAGTAGAAGGTAGAGAAGAGAGATTTTAAGGTGGAGTAGCAGTAAACCCTTACAGGACAGGTTCAGGAATGAAGCATTAAAAGAAGATTGGGGGTGACATGTGCTGATTGAATAGGAGAACAAAATTCTAATGAGGTGTTTGATGTGACCCTTCACAATGTTGAGAGAGGAGTTTAACTCCCCAAGAAGTATGACAACCCCAAACCTGTCTTTTCCTTTCTGAAAAACAAGATATCATTTGCATGAGGCATGTCGACTCCTCTTCACATTTATATTTCTTGACGTCCCCGTCAGCCACACAGATGCCTTCCTCTTGAAAGGCTTGTTCCTCCACCTACGCATCTTCCCTCTCATGTGTCCATCTTTTGCATCCAGGGATGGACATGTCCACCCTCATCCAAGACCTCTATCTCCCTTGATGAAAGATTCCTTACCATCAACACCCCCACAGCACACACCCCACCAGTTCTTCTCCTCTCCATCCTCATTGTCCTATGCCCCATTACCCATCAAGTGATCAAACTCCCTCTTCACAATCACAATTGCTGAATTGCCGGGATGCAGGACCAGGACATAGGGCCAGGAAGGCAAGAACAGATGCAGGGATGCTGATAGCAAGAGGGCTGGCTGTGATGCATTGTTCATGAGCTCAGAATCCCAGCTGTGACCCCACACAAACATCACCCCAGCCACTCGTGATGCATGAGCAGCCAGTGCCACAACACAAGCAGAGGAAGTGTCATCTCCTGCTGGATCTCACTGAAAGTCCATGTTGTTCTCCTCAAGCCAGGAGTTCACCACGCATTACTGTCACTTCACCACCAACACCATAGCAACTGGTTCAACTTTGACATCAGGTCTGGAAGCCTGTAGGTGTCTAAAATAGACACCTATGCAAGTTCATGAAAGATGGCATCAAATTTGTTGGCAATAAGAAGAAGAAGAAGATGATGATGATGATGATGAAGATGAAGAATCATCCTGGTAACCAAGTGAGAGCAGGAAAGAAACACCAGTCACCATCAAGATTCAAAAAGGCCGCCTTTTTTTTTCAGAAATACAGACAACTCTCTTGAAGGATTTTTGAACTCAAAATTATGTCTTCTCCAAAATATGTTTCATGTCAAAATTCTATATGATTATGCTGTACTTGTATAATCTCATTTATGAAAGAGTTCTTTAGAATATTTTTTACTGTTATAGAAATACCTACCAAATAAGATTTGCACAATCTTTAAAGATTATTGAAGTTTTATCAACAGGCCAACAACTAATTACAGCATTCTTAAATTAAAAAAATAAATGAAAAAACAAGAATAAAATAGCTTTAAAAAAAGAGTGGCAAAACACCCTACAAACCATTTGGAACCACCAATTATACCCATTGATACCCTTTTCATTGATCAATGTCAAAGGCACCATGAGGTGAATGCAGAAGGAAAGAAACGTGGCTGGGAGTGGCTTGCAATCCCATGTAAGTTGCCACCATATAGAAACACTTCATCATCATCACCATCACCATCATTGTTATCTCATTTATTTGTGGCCAGCGACAAGAGTAATGTATCGATACTTTAATCTGTCTAAATGCATGTATTTAAGCCTATGAAGTTCATATCTTTTCTTTCTATGTCAACCATCTCATTTTAAACCTCCACAAATCGCTTTGTCATCCTCCATTTGTATTTGGTTGCACCTTTCAACAAACCTTGAACTTGAACAATAATGCACATGTCTAAACCATTTATTTACATTAATTGGAGCTACAAAAGGTGAAGATCAGAGGGTTTTAACTAAGGATTTTGAGATTAAAGAGAGATGACATAGTTATTTTCAGAAATTACTTAATGGAGATTGCGTCAAAGATTTCTCTTTAGAAGGTGCTCAAGAGTCAACAAGATTTGATAAATATCAATATTTCAAGCGCATTAAGATGTCAAAAGTGGAGGATGCTTTAAGGAAAATGAAAGTGGGCAAGACCTTAGGACCAGATGGCATACCTATTGAAGTATGGAAAGGCCTAGGAGACATTGGTATTCAGTGACTAACTAAACTTTTCAATAAAATTTTAAAGGAACGGAGAATGCCATAAGTTTGGAGAAAAAGTATTGTAATTCCTTTCTATAAAAACAAAGGAGATATTCAAAACTGCAATAATTATCGTAGAATTAAGCTTATGAGTCATACTATGAAATTTTATGAAAGAGTAATCGAAAAACGCCTCTGATGTATGACTACTGTATCGGAAAATTAGTTTGATTTTATGCCAAATAGATCTACTACAGAAGCTATTTTCTTACTACAACAGCTAATGGAGAAGTATAGAGAGATGAGAAAAGATTTGTATATGATTTTTCTTGATTTGGAGAAGGCGTATGATCGAGTACCAAGAGAATTGATTTGGTGGATATTAAGAAAGAAAGGAGTCTCTCAAGGATATATTGATTTGGTTAAGGATATGTACGACAGTACTATTACTAGTGTTCAAACTATTGCTGGAGAGACTGGTGAATTTTCAGTTTCTATAGGTTTGCATCAAGGTTCTGCACTAAGTCCGTATCTCTTTGCCTTAGTTAAGGATGAAGTAACAAAACAATTGCATGAGGATATCTCTTGGTGTACGTTATTTGCAAATGATATTGTCTTAATTGATGAGAGTATCGATGCTTTAAATGATAAATTAGAGCACTAGAGACTTGCTTTGGAGTCTAAATATTTTAAAATTAGTAGAAGCAAGTCAGAGTTTATGCATTGTAATTTTAGTAATGGGAGAGTGGTACAGGAAGACATGGTTCTAATTGATGGACATAACATTCCGAAGAGTAGTATCTTTCGGTACTTAGGGACTATTATATAAGAGAATGATGAGATTTATGACGACGTTGCACATAGGATTAAGACAGACTGGTTAAGATGGAGAAGCGTATCAAGAGTCCTTTGTGATCGTTGTATGCCTGTGAAACTCAAAAGGGAAGTTTTATAGAACGGATGTGAGACCTGCTTTGTTATATGGTACTGAGTGTTGGGTAGTACGAAAGGAACATATTCACAGAATGTGTGTAGCAGAGATGAGATGGATATGTGGCGAGATTAATAAAGATAAGATTAGAAATGAGCGCATCCGTAAGGACTTGGAGATAGCCCCAATTGATAATAAAACGAGAGAAAATAGACTCAGGTCGTTTGGACATGTGCTTCGTCGCCCTAACTCAGCGTCGGTTAAAAGATGTGACCGAATCTTAGTGGATGCCAGTAAAAGAGCTCGGGGAAGGCCTAAAATGAGATGGTGCGATGTTATTAGGAAAGACATTAATGGCGAAATAGGATTCATGTAGCCGACCCCAAATAATTGGGATAAGGCTCTGATGATGATGATGATGATGAATTGGAGCTACACCAAAACTCCAGGTATGGCTTCATTCTGAATCTTATCCTTTATGGTCTTACTGCAGATCCAACTCAACATCCTCATATCTAACATACAAATTTTCTATGTGTCCTTTTCTCACTGCCAAACACTCCACCCCATACAATATAGCAAGTCTTACGATGGTTGTATAAAGCTCCCTTTTTAACTTTAAGGGAACTTTTCAAAACAAAGGACTCCAAACGCACTTCTCAAGGCTATTACTTTTAGGAATACCTTGACCCACAATTGTGACCAAATCCTCTTGGTCTACCCTTCTCTTACAAAATTTATATTTCATTTATTCTAACTTGGTTCAACTAATCCTATAAATCTTTAGATTCCAAAGCACCTACCCACAGTTCTGATTTAGCATTTAAACCTTATAGATTGTCATCAATTAAAATAACAGCACCAAAAAATAGCATACACCAAAGAATTTCATCATCTAAATGTTTCATCAAAACATCCATAGCTAAAGTAAAAAGGCATAAAGTTGATGATAATCCTTGTTGTAATCATAACATGAAAGTCACAAGTTTTTTCAGTAGTTATCACACTAGTAAAAACCCTCTTATACATATCCCTCACTGCAAATTTATATACATTGTGGTACTATCAACTTAAATATATCCCTAACAACATCAATATTAGCCCTAGAAATGTATTAAGCTTTTTTTTCTTCATTTTTATCATTTTTTATCTTTTATCTATATCTATCACTTTTTACTTTTCCCTTCCTATTATAGAATGAAGTGAAATCAGCAATTTATTTCAACTCCCAATTTCCTCCAACTGGCACTATAGGAAGGCCTCATAAGGGCCAAACACCCGGACCATTAGGGGTTGATTTGGCAGCCCATGGCCTTTTGTTGGCCTGGTTTTTATGCTATTACAGCCCAATCAACCCACCATGCCTTTAAAAAAAATCTATGGGATTTTGATTAAATTGTTTTAAAACCCCTTAAGCTTATAAAATTCTGGGGGAAAAAATTCCCCTACATTTATAAAGATTCTTACAGATATAGCCTACACCAATATGGTGTAACCCCAACCAACTGGAAATGGAAGATTGAGATTCTGCCACATTACATAAAAAGTGTTTCCCACTCGCTAACCTTTTTCACAAATAAAAGTAAATACCCCTGTAGAGTTTTTTTTTTTAAGTGGGTAATACCACTGACTGTATAAATGAAAAAGGAGTGTACAGGTGTAAGAAAGCTCCCCAAAAAGAGACCCAATACAACACACCAAGGCAGTGTATGGCCAATTACCCCTGTAGAGTTATATTTTGCCTATTGAAAATTTTACCATTTCTGAAATCCCCAAAGGTCAAAATGCCACATGTAAGAACAGCCACCCAGCCCTACGGTCACCTTTAGTAGCCCAACTTCAATTCCAGCCCAAAATTAGTTCAGGTTTCAACTGGACTAGTTCTAAGATATGGCACAAGTTCCACTAAGTATATTTAAAATCTGCATGAATATTAATAGAAATTCAAAGATATGGTAAGTGCAATTTAAAAAAAAAAACAAAATGTTCCACTTTATGATTGGCTCATAGCCAGCTCAGGCCAGTTGACAAGATTGATTTGGTATAATCTTTATTACTCTGTACAAAACTCGACAATTCATCCTAAAACTGACAGAGATGGGGTGGTGCTAAAGTTATAATGCAGTTAGGCATAGTCCAAGTTATATGGCTTTTAAAACCGTGGTGAGTGATATGCTCAATCTTGTCAAATCTCAACATCAATTCCCTTTTAATCTCAGAAAAATGACAAGCCTGGGAGGATCACAATAAGGTTTGCACCGTTTCATGCTCTTCCTTTACTATAAATTGGCAAGCAATTAATGAATTTGCAAAATCGTTGGTGAATGGCATATCTGCAGATGAGCTAAAGGACTTAAGTCTCAAAGAAATTAATTCCTGATTGTGGTCTTTCATTCTTCCTCTTGCATAAATTTCAACACTGATTTCATCTTCACTTTTTTGCCCCTGGCTGACAAAATTTTATTAAAATACTTTATTGTCTCGATGGCCTTGATATCGCTCATCTATTAAGCAGAGAAGACCCCCAGACAAAGTTCAATTTAACACTATTGTGACAGTTTTGCCATAACACCCATCTTAACCATGAAAACAGATACGTTTTGCATGATTCGCAAAGAGTTTCGCAGAAGAATCGATGGTGCATGATAACATGGTGAACAACTTGCATTGACTCCATTTTCATAGTAGAAAGTAACCTTATAGCATGAGATTTATTTCTCCTTCAGGTGGGAGATATGGAGAGTCAATACTTTTCATTAATTTTGAATCACACATTTGCTTGATTCAATATCCAAATGTTTCTTGATGACCATTGTGACTCCGCGACATTCTCACAGTTTAGCGTAACTCAGATGAGCCCAGTATCACACAGTCAAATGAAAGTGAACCAAGATTGATTCCAGAAAAGCCGCTATGAGAAAACAGAACTTCTAAATCACAGAAGAGCCGAGTTTGCAAAGGAAGTACCAAGGATTTAGCCCCCTTGCATAGGAAGGTCACAGTTATCTTCTTTCTAGTTCCAGGGTCTAACCCCAGCCACCAATCTATGCACCCCTTCTTCCTCCAGAACACATTCGCAGCAAGTGCAGCTATACCTATTCTATCCTTGGCTTTCACAACTCTCTGCTTCTTTCCTCCGTGACAATCCTGCCATGACAACCTCAGAGCCAACTCAACTCTGTTTGCAATAAATGCCTCCATGCTGTAATACCCCTTACCCTTCAGCCACTCCGATTCCTGCCAAGCCGACTGAGGCCCACCCAAACCAGCATCCCCTAAAAATCCTCCGCTTGATATCCCGTCCATAACCGCAACAAATCGCTCGCCATCCTCCACGAGATCTTCGGAAACCGTCATCGAGTCGAGAGAGTATTCAGTACCCTGTTCCCCCTCCCGCGAGTCAAACAACCGGACGGAGCTGGAGATCAACCTCTCCGACTCGTTCGAAGCGCTGGCCCTCGACAGCAGGCCTCTGGACGGGCGATAGCACAGGCTGGGGAGCGAAGGGTCGGAGGTGGAAGGCATGTCCGGCAGCAGGAAGAAGAAGCCATGCCCGTTGGTCCGCAGGCGGGCCAGCATCTCCAGAAGGATCTTCACAAAGTCGGGGTCGACGACGGTGAGGGAGGCCCGGCGCTGGTGGACGGACAGGGAGGAGAACCACCGGAGTACGGCCTTCCTAGGGTTAGGGTTCGAGGGCGGAGGGCGGGAGGCGGAATGGTAGAGCGCCATGTGGGCGGTGAGCACGTCCATGATCTGCCTCGAGCTCGAACCCATTGCTGGCGAGATTTGGTGCTTCTCTTCTCTCTATCTGGGAGTGAGCGGAAAGCTTCTCCGAGGTATCGGAGACCGAGACTTGGATGCTGCTCGCGGCGGAGATGGCAACTGATTCCGACCGGGGGAGGAAAACAATGCGTTAGGGGGAGTGGGGCGAGCGCTTGGACTTATAGAGACGACGCCATCGATTCTGCGCAAACTGCGGTCGAGCCGGGTGGAAACGGGAGCCCGGGTGTAGTGCGCCCAATATGAAACCGCCGCACGTTTTTTCCATGATGTCGGAGTCTGATTTCGAATTTTGATTGTTTTTTTATATTTTTTTTCACCGGAGAGGGGGCAATTTGGGATCGAACCCGGACCTCCCCAAATAACAGACACGCTGAGACAACCACGACAAGTAGTGAGCTCTGAAATTTTGACTGTTGAACAAACGGATCCACGCCACCTACTATCATTAGTATCATATGTGATGATATTTGTATCAGGAATCTTTGATGAAAACATTGTTAGATCGGGAAAATATATTAACGAAGAGTTACCTTGTTAATTGTTCCTAATTTCAAACGTCATATCCATAATAAATCTTCCTTTATTTGAGTTGGTGTGAGGGAGGCGTTTGATTTCCCAATTCTTTCGATAAATCAAATATAACATATATACATATATGATTTTATAAAAATATGAAAGTAGTCATTACAAATTAAAAGAGTATATTTTTTTTGAAAAAAAAAAATTTGTTCTCACACACTTTATGCAAAAATGAACTGAAAATAAAAACACGTGATTGTATTTTACTTATGAGAATGAATTTGCATCTGATATATTGTTTTGTTCAAAAAATGAAACATCCACAAATGTTCACTTTGAAAGATTTGTGAAAATGAGCCCAAAAATGAAGCACATGGAATTTACGAAAGATCAAATATGTAGCCATTTTTTGGCCAATCATCTATTAAAGATTCCATTGATTCCACCAGTTGTTAGGATAATGGATATGAATTATTTGATTTCTATTCTAGATTAGTTGAAAGTACAACAAATATGATATTTAATTTTCGTAATCTTGTTATAAGATGAAAATGCGAAGGAGTTGTGATTTCATTCGTAACTTAATTACGTGAGAGGATCCAAAAAAATATAAAATGTCAATTATGAACTTTGAGTTTGAAATTTTATGTGGGTGTCCGATGGGTCATTTTTTATTATATGGTATATTCTTGATAATAAAGATATTCTTTGTAATTTAAAGTAACTTTTGCAAATTTGACCTTCTTTCTTGAAACTTAAGTGTCGCGGATGTTACGCTTTAATTTATTTCAGTATACAAAAAAATGATTACACGAGGGCCAAAGATGGCAAAGTACACAGCTTGAGAAGAAACATATGGGCTCGGATACAGAGCCTAAGAAGGAGCAGCCTGAGATACTCGGGGGTCGACCGAGTGTCACGTCTGAGTTCCTAAAATAACTCGCGTGCATCGTGTGCTCGAGGGAGAGGTCGCTCGTGCTGCCAATCAGGGGGCCTCCTAAAGGCGTCATCTTTGGCTTAGTCACCTCCTGGGGTGAGCCCTGACTGCTTATCATAAGTCAGTCATTGCTGCCTAGTGCTCACGTCTGTTTGAGAAGGGACAGATGAGTTGACCGCATCTCTGAGGGCCAAGAGTCCGTGTCTCTAATCGGCCCTACTTAGGGACTGATTTTATGAAGGCAAGGACGCAATATCTAGCCGAGGAGTGTTGGAGGGATGCTGCCACCATGATTATGCCATGTCTTTTAGTGGCTTTCTTGCACGTAAACAATGGCGAAGTCTCTAGGCCGGGCAAAAATATGGAAGTCATTCTTGGTGACTTCTCATTAGATTGGTGGCCGTCTTCCACTTGGGTAGATTGGTCCTACACAAGGTAAATGGCTCGGCCGAGCGTACTCACACCCTACATCGGTCGTGAGTGTGCCTTTTCGAGCCTCTCTGCAAAGAAGCGGAGACAGTCCATCGTCTCAAGTGTATCTTCCCGAGCCTCAACATGCACAACAGTTCTTCACCGGGATAAGGTATCTCCAAGAGAACCCTCCAATGCTTAAGTCATTAAATGGGGGTGGAGAGAGGAAAGAGGTTCTCAAGAGGTGGAGGTGGCTCAAGACAAGGTGAGTGGCTAGGCGTGGGCAGGACTATGTGGCCACGGCTCTAGAGCTGGAGTGTTGGACCTTCCTCTATAATTGATCTTACAGTATAAGGGTGGCCTTATCTTGTTGCCTATTCTTCTTCCCATACCTGGAGGCCATTGAGACCCCCTTTTATATACGAGGGGTGCAGAGAGAGGTGATTGGGTCGATGGGTTCCATTCCACATGAGGTGACTGCACAGTCTGGTGTGACAGTTGAGACCGCAGTCAATATAGGGAAGTGGAGAAAATCACGACGTTGCGCATGGAAGAGGATATGTTGATGTCATGCCATCATTATACGATTTCTCGACGGTTTCTCGTTCCTTGGGACCAAGTGCATAACTCATGTCGGATAGGAGCGGGACATGTGGCGGTCATCCGCAGGTGCCCACACAACACTCAATTGAGATGAATTATGGAGAGGATTTACTCTTCATTTTTTAGATAATCTTTTATGTAATCTTATTTTAATAGAAAATTACTCAAGTATGCCTAGTTTCATATTTATAAAATAGTTGTACCTTATGCACCACGTGGAGTGCAACAAAGTTGACGTGGATCACACTGTCCAATCATGCAACGCCACTTGTTTTGCCCTCTGTGGGATTTGATGCTACCCTTAAATGTGTTATGACGCTGTTAAATGTCCTCTAATGCCCTTAAATGTGTCCAGACATCACACACACATCAACATACATGGGGTTCCCAAATGAAAAAAATACACCTTTTTAAAGCAATTTTTTGATGCTCTCCAAAGCATCTGGATGCTATGAAGAGCACTTCATAACAAGAAGCCCTGTGGAAAAGACTTTATATACGAATGCCCTAACAAATGCTACACTTATGCTAACAAATAAGAACCTGGTATTCATGTGGCAGTTCTAGCCAAGGTGAATACCATGTTGTAAAAATCTTTGTTACATCTGCAAAAAAAATCATTTGTGTAGTCAACCTTAAATGGTCAAGCCTCGAACCTAACGTACTCAACTAGTTACTTAGGAATAATTTACTAGATGATAGTCTACTATTTTGAAGACAATTATATGTCAAATCTTTCTCTAGAAATTTCTTTAATGACTTTTTGACAACAAATGAATGGCAGCAACAACTTTGCCAAACCTTTCAAAGATAAATTTTACAAAACCATAGTTCACTAGGCATTGTCAAGATGAGTCACTAGTGGAAGATGAGACTTAAGATGCACCATCACCTGTGGATATATTAAAATAGATTAGCAATCTTGTTTAAGCATGCCACAAATGCCAAAAGGAGTAAGCTAAATTTTGTCAACACATTCTTAAGCTTTAAAAAAAATTGATAAGACACGGTCCTTATCCATCTACAAGATGACAAAGCAAAGGCTACTCGAAGAAGATGCTCAATGACTCAACATACACGTTCTTTTATTTTCTTTTAATTACTTTTGTAATAGAAGATGTTAGATGACTCAACATCTACTTTCTTTTGTTGCTTTTGAAGATGCTTGATGACACTTCGTGCCTCAATTATACGAGGGCATCTAAGGTTGTTCATATATTAGAAACTATTAAAAATAGAAGTTGATAATCAACCATTCAGAGAATCTGAAGTCGATCATCATTTGAGTAAACACTTGTGTTTCTCTTGTTGCGAGTGCGAGCCTCCCAACAATTACAGATCTTCGATAGCCTTAGCTAGTATCAAAGTCTAAGAATAGTTAGAACTATAACGTTAGTAGGAGATTTTGACTATTGTACTTATGAAGATCATAGTGGTGTGTTCAGTATTACAATAAGTATATCGAGGTACGTGAACCCTTTAATCCTTCTATAATCACTAATATCACTCATTCTGTTCAGTCTTTTTCTATCACCACCATGAACCTATTCACCACCTCGTATGCCTCTCACATAGAGTATCTCGTTCTAGAGGAATTCCAAACTTACAACTCTAATGCCCATCTTATAGACCACATATACGAATTGGCTAGTCACTTTGTAACTGTATGAGATCACAACCCATGTAGTCATCAGGAGAGAAACCTTTAGCTATATTATACACAACCTGAAGAGAGATCTTTTCATGTTACCAATACCAAACTTGAAACAAATCTTATCCAGCCCATTTACTTTCCCACGGTATCAAAATTTAGACATGGCATACAACAAGAAGATTGGTATCATGATCATTTTCCTATTGAGAACAATTACAAGTGGGAAGGATTAATATATAGTCATCAATCTAAATATATTTTTGCACTCTCTCATATTGTGTCTTACTCTAAAGATCATTTCGTAGCCGTGTTCAAAGTTGTGAGATACAACAAATCCACGAAGAAATCTTCTATATATGATAAATTCTTAAAAGCAAGTACCAAACTAATGCTGTTGCATGAAACAACTAACAAGATTTTCAACCTTCAAAAGTGGTGTCCTCCACCACTTCAACGGTCGGTATGGAAGCAACTTATAAGTGGAAGTTAGTATGTCAACAATAATGTTGAATTTTACAAGCAACCTCAAACTTTCAAGCATCAAGGAGATCCTCGTCTCTATACTTATTATTATACCAAAGCAGAAAATTTGAAGATGCTAAAGTAGTTGGTAAAATATATCAAAATAGAGGAACTTGATAACATGTCTTTTGATGCAGGAATCCTATATACTAGGTCTACTTCTAAGTCAAGTATTAAAAGATATTGGATCTTTTGGCAGCATAATTTTGTTTTGAAATTCAATTGACTTCATATTTTTGAAATTTGAGTAGTCCATAAGTAGTTTTAGATTTGCATCATGTTCATCTAAAACTTTTAATCCACGTCAATCTTGCTTCACCCGACACAGTGCAACGAGCAAAACTCTCTACACAACTATATCTCTTCCCTACCAAGTGAGCCATCTTGTCACCTTTTTGCGTCATGACATTTTTTAATATGTATATACCATTAGTTACACAAATAAGAGTATATTTCCTATATAATTTACACAATTGCAATATAGTTTTGCACAAATGTGTAATGAAACATATCTATGGATATAAGTTGCGCATTACACAGATAAGGCTATATTTCACAATTGTGACACAATTTACACAATTAAAATATAGGTTTGCACAAATGTGAAATACAACCTATATAATATATATTGTCAGTTACAAAGATATAATCATGTTTACACATTTATGATACAATTTACACATGAAAATGTAAGTTTGTACATGTAACACCCTAGGGAAGTCGTCATGCGTATGTGGTATTGTATTTGAAGTAGTAAGAAAGTCTAAGCATATATAAATGAGAATAATGGATGAAACTTAGGGAATGTAGATGAAGCCTTGTAGGGTAGATTGGAAGATTTAGATGAAGTGAATTAGATATCGGGTCGCCGATATTGTCAGGCAAACGATGCATTGGAGTCATACGAAAGAAGTTAGACGATATAACGTCTAGTTTGAAAAGATGGGCAATGCATCACCTAATTTGGGGATCGTTGATAAGAAGTTAGACGACGCGAGGTGGATGGAAGGTTTAGGTGATGCAAACTTAGACAATGAACAGTAAGTGATATAAATCAAATGACGCAGTGAACAAAGAAGGAAAGTAACAAAGACAATGGGATGTGAAGACGTAAAATTTTTGGTGTCTCATTTGAGGTATTGTCCCCGCTACGTCTGAGAGTGGCTAGGTTTTTATCATGTTTGCTGGTAAAAGGTCTCTTAAAAGAGATGGCTCGGGCCTTGCTTATAAGCACATGTCCATCTTTATAGTTTCCGATATGGGATCTTATGAGCCTCCTTCTTGGCCCTCTTTAGCCCCCTCCCTTAACAAAGGTAGACTTTGTGCTTATCGTGCCGGAGTTTCTCACAGACGCCGCCAATGAAGACGTACAAATTTGGGTGTCTCTTTTGAGATATTGTCTCAGCTACGTCAAAGGGTGGCTAGGGTTTTATCATCTTTGTTGACAAAAGACCTCTCAGATGAGAAGACTCGGGCCTTGCTTATAAGCACATGTCCATCTTTGTAGTTTTTGATATGAGATATTGTGAGTCCATTTCTTAGGCCTCTACAGGATGTAAACGAATGACTCGGAGGTGGATGATGGATTTAAATATTGGAAAAGTAGATATATGACTTCAAAATATGGAGATTTCACCTGAGTATCATCTGACAATGATCAAAAGGGTCTGGCAAGAATCAAGAGTCTGCGGCTAGGATCATAAATGAGGGAAGAGGTTAGTGATGTACGACATACATGTAAGACACGTGGAAAGTAGTTACAATAGGTGGAATGTCATTTATGACAAATATAAAGTATTATGAGATAGGTGGAAGGTGTTGACCAGCACGTGGAGAGGTCTTGGGAAAATCAATGGAAAATAGTATGAGAAATATAGTTTACGATTTAAATATTTTTTTCCACCAAGTAAATCTTGAGGACGACCTATTTAAACCCTCCTTACCTTCCCTATTACCCTTTTCTCTATCGTTAACACCCATCACAAAAATTAGGGGGACAAACGTAGGAGCCACAAAGAAAAGGAAGGACTGGGGAGGAGTAAGCTGATCATCCCTGGTGTTAGGAGGACTGCCAGGAGGAGTGCTGGCAGATCATATAGAAGTTTAAGTGGAGGTTCAATAAGTTGCTAGGAACTCCACTAACAAGGTAGGCATGTGATGAACAAAAAATGTGTTACTTGTGCCTCTCTCTCGCTACGATTGTGCTATGATTTCTACAGTCCTAAATCCCTACACGAGAAATTCTTTGCAAGGTAACTACGAGGACAGTCCCACCTTAAGGGATAAGAAAGGTTCCCCGACATCCATGCCACAAGAATTAGACATATGTGGGGAAGGGTTCCCCTATCAGCAACGATGTGCAACGTCAATTAGACCCATGTACTAAAGGGTGCCCCAACTGGTAGTAATATGTAGCCAGAATTAGATCTCAGGTGCCCTAACATGCAGGCCATGGGAATTAGACCCATGTATGAAAGGGTGCCTCAACTGGGGATGATATGGAGCGAGAATTAGACTTCAGGTGCCCCGACATGCATACCATAGGAATTAGATCTTGGGTGCCCCGGTTAGTAAGCATCCTACGAGAATCAGATCCATTGTTTGAGAGCGATGGACTTGTGTAATCCGCCGAACAATGCATGTCATTTGGGTGCTGTGACAACTATGTGATATCGTTGCTGGTGTGGCTCATACGCATTTCCAAATTTTGGGATTGCCTATGTATAAAACCATTTTATTTATGAGTTATCTCTATGAAACTATCAGATGAAGCAATAGACACAAAAAGAAATATGAGAGAAAGATGATGATTTGTGAACTAATCACCCATATTTAAATGGAAAACAACACCTCATGTTGTACTTACATTTTCTTGCATTGCAATATACTCTCTTGAAGCATCCTCTTAAAGCATGCCTAGTCTCACATATGATATGCAATCCATCCATACTATCATGATACATATATATGTACCTACATATTAATCATTTTGATTCCTATCGAGTCAGCAGACTCATGTCTTCATCGGAACCTTATAGAAGAATAATAGATCAGGGTTAGCACATGCTAAGGACTGGCCATAAAGGGAGAGAGATCCTAGGATAATTTTGGAAGCCGACTGAGCCCATGACTTAAGGTCTAGTTCTTTTTATATTTTGTACAATGAACCCCTTTTTGAGAGTTGTTTCTCTCTTTTTTTCTTTTGCTTCTATGTTCTTCTTCTTTCTCTTTTTTTTGTTGTGGGAACGAAGAAGGAAGAAGAGAAAGGAGAGAGAATAATATCCCCTCGGCTTTCCTCTTGCTAGACTGGATACTTGAAAGGAAAACACCGAGGACATGTGACGAGACCCCATATTGGCTGACGATATAACTACGCACTTAGTAGGCATGGTCAGAAGGGATGGGTCCGTAAGGGTGGATGTGTCAGGCGATGTGAGAGATCGGGTGCTGAACGAGATCCCCACCGATCGCAAGCGATCGATGTTTATTCACATCAGATTTAATACGGACACCTTGATTCCTTCATCAGCAAAAGGGGGTGAGGTGGCATAAAAGCCATGATGTGAGAGGGGAACCATACATCTACCGGCAAGATAGCACAAATAGTGGCAACCCATGAAAGTGGGAATAAGATACACATAACCATCCACATTTCATTGATAAAAGTCGTGAAAGGCATTACAGAGATGCAAGAGTTCTCCTTATCATATCTGCAAGCCACGGGACAAATCCGTCGTAAATGACGGTCACCGGGTCATTGCTTCGGAAGGGACTCGACTGCATACATAACATTACCCCGAGCAGGTGTATATTATGGGAAGTACCAGCCATGAACGCAGGATGGTTGGTGTTGAATTCACTGTGCAGGGATCCAAATTATGCTCAAGATGAGCAATTGGGGATCCCTGAATGTGCTCACGTGCTGGGATGATTGCATACTCAGAGTGCCATGTGTTGGAACATCATATATGCCCACTTGGTAGGGCATGACACTATATCATAGCCGAGACAGGTAGAGGGGCAGTGCCACGGCCGTAACCGTAAGAGGAATGGTCAGGGTGTAACTGATCCGGAGTAAAACTGGTATATGTGAGGCAAGGGACGTCCGGATCGTAATTGACCTGGAACAAAACTGGGTTTAGGCCAGTGGTTGAAGTGACTGGGATGAAGTAAAAATCAGAGAGAATTATGGCCCATATCATGGTTAAACCAAACAGAATGGGGAAAGCTGAATAAACTGTAGCAGGTGAGTGGACTAAGACAACTGTATAAATTGGGACAGTTGAATCGACTGAGTGTAGACTAGGACAGTTGAAATAAACTGGACAGCTGAATAACTTCGGCGACTACTAGACCAACTTATTAAATAAACCGGTATAATTAGTTGGGTAGGATGGAGTGACTAACTAAATACACTAGAATGATTAGTTAGATAAGCTAGAGTGATTGAGACCGATTGAAACTGGGATGATCAGCTAAGACTGGCTAGAGCCGAAAACCGATCATGATCAAGAGACTCAAGATCACCGAAGAGTGCATGGACAGTCTTTCAGAATGGCTGATAGAAAAGATATTGAATTAACTGGCGGCGCTCGAGGAACAAAATCTTTTTTTATTTCATAAAAAATAATAATCAACTTCAGCAACGGCGACGATATACTCAAAGGGGCAATAATCATAGAAAAAATTCTCCACGAGATGTTGCTCCTCTTAGAAAATTTCTTCAGAAAAATTAGAAGTCTTCTCCATGCGCTATTGCTCTGGTTGTCTGTGTGCTCGTCTATCTGCGCGTGTTTGCATGTGTGCCCACCCCTCGTATTTACAGAGGATGAGCTAGAGCCTTGGGTGCGGTAAAAGGGGCTATTAGGACAAGGTAAGGATGCTGGGCGAAGCCACTTGGTCCAACTGGCGTCTGTCCCAGCCCTAGGTTCACCAAAGTAGGGACGCTGAGCGCCTTCAGCTAGCCCAACTGGTAACGTCGGGTGCTGTAAATTGGAGTTGGGTCAAGGTAGATGGTGTTGGAAAGAGGAGTTGGGTCAGGGTAGAGGGAGCTGGAGAAAGGAGTTATGTCATGGTGGATCGATGGCATTGGAGGGAGAAGTTGGGTCAGGGTAGATGGTGCTCGAAGGGGGACCTGAGTCCAAGTGAGGGACACTGGAAGGAGGGCTGGGTCAAGGTGGCGCTGGAATGGCCAGGGGGTCCAGGTGGCTGGCGCTCCAATGGGTAGTAGGGTATAGGTGGCTGGCGCTCAAATGACCGGTTGAGTCTAGATGGCAAGCGCTCGAATGGCTAGTGGGGTTCAGGTGGCTGGCGCTCAAATGGCCAATTGGGTGCAGGTGGTTGGTGCTCGAATGGTCAGTCGGGTCCAGGTGAAGGGCGCTCGATTAGCCAGTTGGGTACAAGTGGGCGTGGCGCTAAATTTTTCAGTGGGGTCTAGGTGGGGCCGCTGGCTGACCCCACTCTGACCACCTGGGGGTGGTGAGCGCCCCCCTCTAGTGCAAGTGGTCCTTCCAGCGCTATAAGAAGGAGGCTTCTCTCACAACTTATTTCCTATTGTTCACACTTGGACTCTTCTGCGTTGGATTTTATGGTCTTGGCTTCGGACTAACTGCTGGTTGGACATTGGCAATTTTGATCAAATATTGCCCATTTTCTCATAAGTACTTACCATAAAAATAATAGCAATCTTTTATATCACTAACAAGAGTCATGATGTACAAGTTATAAACTACATTTCCTTATGGGAATGACCGACTGTGTGGAAGCCTAATGTGGGATGATATAAATATCATGTCTCGCGTAAATGATATGGGTGCTTGTTTAGACCATTGATGGTTTGGCTTTCAGTGTTTGCGGTTGCCGGACTCTCAACGTATAACCATGGAATCGATCACTGTGAGCAAACTCGTATGGTCATACCCGGACATTGGATTCGAGGACAGGGACGCTACAGCATACACATGTAATAGAATCAGTTTACACATGTAAGTTGCCAACTGCACAAATGATATCATATTTACAAAATTATTTTTTATCAACTTGCAAATATAAAGATTATATATCATTAAGACAAGTTTACAAATGTAGACGTGGCACCCAACAGAATGGGCCCTTTTTACAAAAAATAATTGTTTTCCTAGCTAAGTTGTGGGCTTCTTTGTTACAGCCCCTGTTAACGTATTTTAGAGATATACACATGCCCTATAAGAGGGATTTGCATCTATCCATTTCAAAATGCTCTTAATTCTCCAGGGAGTAGTAGCAACGCCTTCGGAAGCATTGATGACATTTTTAGCATCACCTTCAATCTGCACTAGGTGAGGAATAGTTTTGGTTATGTAAGAGCTCTGGCTTCAAGTGGGTTGTTCTGCAAGGACTTTAGAATCCGCGTAACTATGGTATTTGATAGATGATCTTTTGAGATGATTTCTCTAGTACCAAAGTCATCCGCTATAGCACCATCAAAATTAAGTTTAAGAAAACCAACTAAAGGAGATTCCCATTCACTATCATTTGGCGTGCTTTCAGTTTTGTCTTCCTTTCAAGGCATCGATGACTTAAAATCACTGATTGTTCTATTAAGAATTGAATGTGGATTAGAAAGAGAACCTTGAAATAGCCTAGCACGTCTAACTTTCCAAACATTCCACATTATATCAATGCGTAAAGCAATATGTTCACATACATCTGATTCATTATAGAAAGGGGGTTCTACCGTGAAACAAATCTTTGATCAAGTGATAATTCCTCCCTATCTGAATTATGTTGGAAAACAAAGATCACATATGCACTATTGAGGGATTTCTCTATCAGACGGATCAACAGAAAAATGTGGAATTGAAGTTTAGGAAGATCAAACTCGGGTCGAAGCGCGATGTCGCTTTCTTTAGAGTCTTTTCGCCCCTACACGGTGCAATAGGCTCCACGGCGATACTTCTCCCAAGATACGACGACCCAAACGATGACGGCGTAAAGGTGCACTCCAAGTTGCGACGCCGGGGCGAACACCACAGTGACCACTTCGAGATCTTGCAGAGGAAGATGACCGAGAGAGTAAAAACCGGAGGAAGATGAGTTCCTTCGTATGAGAACCCTCGGAAAACTGTTACCCTAAATAGACTCCCAATCAGAGTCTACAACGGTCAAGCACACGAACCGACACCCCCGTTCCCAAAGGGATGCGAGAGAGAGAATCCGAGGAGACGCGGAGGATACCCAAAAGACGCTCGATCAAAAAATAAAAAAATAAAGGTCGAATATTACTTACACACACGCACGACACGGCATTGACAAGGCAAGACAATATATGCGCGTGTGTGATATAGAATAAAGCCCAAGGAGCCCACAAGCTCAAATGGCCCAACAACCAGTATCCCCAAAAAAGTACACAAGGTAGTAAAGAGTCCTAACTATAAGAAGATGAAAACTTTTCCCATCTTCCAATGTGGGACAAAACTCTACAGGAAATAAAACTTTGATATTTTAAAACACTAAATTCAACAAATTATAGTTTAAAGATGAAGCTAACCAAACTACTCTAGCTATATGACATACGGTAAGAAGATGAGAAGTAGTTTCAAAACTATTTCTGCACATATCACAACAAGATCTGCCTTTTTTGCACTTACTAGCAATGATGAAATTTGTGGGCATAATATATTTGATAACTTTCTAGAGAAAGATCTGGACCTTCGAAAGAATCCACTTAGATAATAAGTGATGCCAAACTTTTTTCCGCATAACATTTTGTGAGAGTGAGGGGGGCAAAAATTGTTGCATGATGGACCAATAAGTAGATTTAGTGTTAATATCCCCGTTTTCAGTCCATCTCCAAATTGGAATATCTTCAACCTGTGAATAATTATCCGGAAGATAAATAGAGATAATTTTTATAGTTGTGCTCTTATCGCTGACTTTCTCAATAAGTGATAAATTCAACCAGTTATTCTTAATCACTTGATGAACTACTTGAGGAGGCTTGCCTTTAAACTCGGGATTGAGAGCAAGTGGGCCAATTAAATCTGGGATCCATTTGTCTACCTAGATGTTTGGGGTTTTGCCATTACCAATACTGCAAACTAGACATTTTTAAAGTTCATACTTAACACTAATCATAGCCGACCAAGTATCAAAATAGCTGCCTTTGAGTTTGGCCGACAACAAAATATCGGAGGAGAGAAAATCTTTAAGAAATCTCAAAGTGATTTTCATAATTGCAACTTGACTGTGTATGGTAAGATCCCCAAAACCCAATCCACCTTGATTCTTCTTTTGGCATATTTTATTTTAGGGAATAGAGTGTAATTTCCTCTCCCCACCAGAAATTTATCATGTTTAATTAATTTTCTTAGTTACTATTACGAGAAAAATATTGATTGCCATAACACGAGATGGTAAAGTTGTTAAGGTGAACTTAATGAGAGTGGTTCTTCCTGTAAATGATAATAAAGGTATTTTTTAAGAAGCAAGCATGTTCCGAATTCTTTCCCGTATAAAATTATAATCGGACCCTCCCTCTTCTTATACATAATGGAACCCCTAAATATAATTCACTTCCTTCCATAAGGGCAGATTTACCTTTGTTGATCACTTGCACATATCAGCTTCCAAATTGATCAAGAATATCCATATATTCTTTTATTTCTTCATCTTTGACTGTACCAAAAAGGAAGACATCATCATCATATATAACGTGAGTGAAATATTGTAACAATCTGTTAAGTTTAAATCCTGAAATATCCCCTTCCATCTGCTTCCTCTGAAATAGTTGAGTTAAAATATCACAGCAAATAACAAACATGAAAGGAGATAATGGGTAGCTTTGTCTTAAGCCCCTTGATGGAAAAAATATTTTCGAGGTTCAACGTTGATAATGATTTATGAAAGGAGATAATGTGAGAGTGACACTGATGTGATATATTTTATGATGAGAGAGGTCGCCCGACTAGAAAAACCTTTACTTCTAAGAGTAGCTTCAATGAAATTTCAATATAACATATCATACATTTTAGATAGGTCGGCCTTGAGAGCAATGACACCGTGTTTATCCTTCTTCGTTTTCATGGAGTGTACTAGTAATTTGTTTACCGGAATGAATGCTCCTTGATAAAGAGAGACCAGCTTAGGTATGTAACATTTAATTCTATTAGCCAAAATCTTTGAAATAGTTTTATATAGTGTATGGCATAAGTTGATTGGTCTAAAAGAGGAGACACTGGAGTATTATTCTTAGGAGTAAGTGTAATAAAAGTATGATTCAGACCGTCCGAGAAAAATACATGTCCCGAAAAACTTCTTCACCATATCAATAATTTGTGATTCCACGAGCGGTAAATGTTTTTGAAAACAATACTAGAGGAAAACTGTCTGGCCCAGAGCTTTTAGGGGATGCATGGAGATCGAATAGAGCTTCTTCAATTTACTGACTTGAATTGATTTGAGCAATCTTCTGATTATCTTACTCAATTAGCTGAAATGTAGAGACAGGAATGCCATTCTGATTGATGATAATGTTACTGGGTGCATAAATATCCATAAAATATACATGAAAATCATTAGCTATTATATGTGGATCATCTGACCAGCTGCCATCTGATAACTCAATAAAGAAAATTCTGTTTTTCCGTCGTCATTTCAGAACATTAATATGGAAGAAGGCCATATTTCTATCTCCTTGTTCAAACCACACATTTTTAGCTCTTTATTTCCAAAATTCCACTTCAATTTTCTGTTATTTTTTCTATTTCTTATTTCAGCCGAGCTTACCTTTGAGCTGTTATTTCTGATGGGGGTAGATGCACCAAATTGAGTAACTCATCCTAAAAATAAATTAATTAGAGATTTTTACAAAAAAATTATTATTATAGATGAATTTGTAAAAAAATATTCCTAAAAATGTATTAGCAGCCAAATCATTGGGTTAATTCAAATAATACATAAATGTCATTTAAGCATGATTTCTTTGCAAGTTTGTGGTAAAAATAAGTGATATGTCTTCAAATAAATATGCCATTTTTGCACAATTCACATTTACATAGTGGTATGCATGCTAATATATTTATATGAATGATTTGTTTGTAAAGTTTATTTAATATTAGTTTTCATAAACAAACTAATTAATTATGTCTTTTGCATTATAACCTCCGCTTTTCATCCATTGGATACTTCCTCGCTTGATATTGTTCATTTTCTTTTGATAATTGATTTCCGTCGTCACTCTTCAATTTTTTCTTAAATACCCTACTGTAAGAGCCAACTAGATTCAAATCTGAAAACTTTCCTATATCTTATCTTAGAACCTTCCAAGGTTATATAAATAGGAACACGATCACTCTTTACCTGTAGGAGATGAAATTACATAAGTACTGTAATTTACACAAATGGGTATAATGCAACTCATTTGTGTGTATAAAATATAAATGACATAAATAACAATATGTGTATAACTTGCGCTACAATTTACCAAAGAGGGACATGGTGAGGTGGCAAGATGGATCACTTGACAGTGAATAGACATATTATTACAAATATGTTAAAACTATATATATTTTGATAAATATTTATGAAACTAAGCTTTTTTTTAAAAAAAAAATCTGTCTTATCTACCTCTTTCTCAATGCCTATAATCTCCCTACAGAAGAGCCCTCATTTTTAGTTAAAGATGATAACAATGATATTTGAGAGGTTTTAATCATTTGAAAATTTCTCTCATAAACTTTTCTAATATTACATTGGGTTACACCAAGATTGTTCATTAAAATAATGATAATTTGATTCATGTCGACCTTTAAAAATGACTGCCAACTCATAATTTATTTACTCACTCCATCAATAATATTGAACCCATATGCACAATGTTATGATTAATGTTTAACATCAAAAAACATTTTAAATAAATTATTCATTTGTTGAATATAAATTTATATTCATTAGTTATTTAAATAACATATGTATTTTTTATTTCCTGAATTGGGTTTGTCAAACGATTTAGGATTCGGGTACATGACATTTCCGAGTTGGCCACAGTCAGTGTTTATTTACATCGACATAGAGTCAAAATATCATTGATTAACTATCAAAGATATCTTTTTAGTCTCTACAATATATGTCGTGATATCGTATGTTTTGTGTAATGGATATGATATTGATGATCTCCTACTAGAGATACATGCTCTTACAAGAATTTTGAAGAGTTTTATTTTTAAAAAATATATGTAATTTGGATTATAATATATCTTTTGACACCTTTACATTTGATCCCGATTATGCAATTAACTTTTTGAGTTTACATCTGGTCACATTTTGATCGTTGGATGAACTTCTTCTTACACTTCGTATTTGCTTCTGTCGACGATCAGACCTTTAAATTGACTTACGCTCAAGATCTGACCATTAAATTTGAATTTCACCTACATCAATTTTTTTAGATACTTTTATAATTTCTAACTTTTGGGGGTATCTTTGTAATTTCTTACCCTTCTTGGGTATATCCGCAATTGCTGACCCTTCTTGGGTACTTTTTTAGTTTTTGACATTTTTGCTGATTTTTTACTATTTTCTGATTCTCCTGGACTTATATTTCCTTGACTTTCTAGGATATATCTATAGTTTCTTGATTATTTAGACATCATTATCGTTTATTGACTATCTGAGATGCTTCTGTCATTTTCTGATTCTATGTGGCATTTATTGACATTTTATGATATTTTTGACAAATTTTTTTTATATTTTAGGATATTCCTATCATTTATTGGCATTACATAGTAGCACTGTCATTTCTTAATTTTCCAGGATATTTCTATCATTTCTTGACATTATGGAGTATTTCGGTCATTTATTGACTTTTTCGGACATATTAGTTTCCAGACATTCTTGAACTTCTCTATCATTTCTTGACTTTCCAGTGTATTTCTATAATTTTCTGATTGTCTTTGATCTTTCTGTCATTTGTTGACTTTCCATAACATTTCTACCATTTATGTACATATCTGGGCATCTCTGTCGTTTGTTCCATGGTTTGACAAATCGGTACGGGATGACCTGAACCGGCTGTCTTGTCCCGTCCCAGCCACAGACCGGGACGACCGGCCTGTGAGACGCAACAGAGACGTTTCATATATTATTTTATTTTTTTCATGTTAAACTTATTTTGTAGGTTGGTTGGTTAGGAATCTTACGTTCAAACGTTAGGTCCCCGGTTCGAAACTTGCTTCTATCTATGCGTTTCAATCTGATTTTTTTGACAGTTGTTTGAAAGGAAAAAATATTTAAAACGGTGGCAGAACTGGGATTCAAACCAGAGCCGTCCAATTAAACCGCCACACACATAGCCAATTGAGATAGAAAGACTTTTGAGTTATATTATTATGTAACATATATATAATATAAATTTTGTGTCTCGATACGTTACGGTACCAACCCGTACCGTACCGTTCCAGTGAAAGATCGGGACGACCGGTACAAGCGGGTCGACAAACCCCGGTTTGTTCACTTCCTAGGATATATTTGTATTTTGTCTATATTTCATAGACATTCTTATCATTTCTTGACTATCCAATGTTTTTTTGTAATTTTAGGATTTCCCTATGTTTATCAGTCATTTCTTGACTATCTAGGGTTTATTTGTAATTTTATTTTTTTATAAACTTTTCTACATTTTCTTGACTTTCTAAGGTTTATTGAAAAATTTAAAATATCCTTAGACTTATCTAGTATTTTTTGACTTTTCAGAATTTATTTACAATTTCAAAATTATCTTGTGTTTATGTGCCGTTTTTTGACTTTTCAAAGTTTATTTACAATTTTGTTTTTTTCTATATTTATTTGTCATTTCTTGACTTTCTAGAGTTTATTTGTAATTTATCGCTAACATGACAAGAGTATTCACATAATTTTCTTGAGCATCATGGTTCTTTAGTTCCTCGATAGCCTTAAACATAGTTCTGGAAAGTACACATCACTTCAAGCAAAGCGGCATGGTTCCACTCCACTGAGTCGTGTAGGAGACGTGACTTTGGACAAAGGTATTTTTAGGAATTTTGGGGTAGAACGGGACCTTTGTATAATTTATGTAAAGTTAAGGGTTTTTTATGTAATTTCTAGATGGGCCATTATTTAATAGCAATATTTGATAAGCTCAAAGATATTTTGATATTTTCTAAACTCCACATATATTTTGGTAATTTTTAAAAAGTTCAAGGGATATTTTGGTAACTTTTATTGACACACTGATATTTGTGTAATTTTAGACAATACAAGGGTTTTCTATAATCTCTGGACAAATAATATATTTTTTGTAATTCTTAAATTGAACATGGACTTTATTGTGATTTTGGACTGGTTAAGGATTTTTTCATAATATCTGGACTAAATAGAGGTTTTGTGTACTTTTAACATAAGGCACAAGTCTCTCCTTGGTGGAGACACACAAGATAAAAACACTTAGAGCCACTTTGGTAACGGGTTAGGTTAGGGGCGGGTGGCTTACCCGGGTTAGTCCACCCCTAACCCTAACATGGGTGGATTAACTCATTCCACCTATTTTATAGGAATGAGTTAATCCACTTTAACTATATCCGACTCGGGTTAAGAAAAAAATTATCAAATAAGGAACAACCTACCCGACCCCGGTTAACTCATCCTAACCCAACTTAACCCGTTACCAAAGTGGCACTTAGGAAATTATTTTTCCTTATCCGGCTTCTATGAGTTGCGGTCCTTCTCTATGCGTCCGTCAATGCATCATCGTGAATCGACCTATATTATTATGTTGTCAGGCTTGAAGGGAGTTTCAGGGGGCAGAGCCCCCTATAAGAAAAATTATATCTGCCCCCCGAAATAAAATTACAAGTTATCTCACTTCAAGAAATGACACAATGACATATATGCAACACACCATTGTTGGACTTCAAAAACAACATAAGACACGAAGAACTATGAGATTACTTTTCCTCCTCCTGTTTCCATGGGGTTTCATATTTTTTCAAAGATCTCTAGGGGTTATTTGTAGGTCAAAGATGCTTAATTGGGCCAGGTGATGATTTTAGGGCTTAATAGGGCTAGACAGGCTCCCTTGGGAGCTTACTCAGGCTAGGTGAGCTCCCACTAGTGGCTTCCCACCTCTGACAAGCTTCCCGCGGAAGTCAACCCAACCCGGCCCGAACAAGGCCATCGGGGCTGCTCAGGCTGCATGGCCTCCCGTGAGGGACAATCTGGCCCGGACAAGGCAAGACATGCCTGCCTGAGCTGGGTGGCCTCTTGCGAGTGACAATCTAGCTCGGACATGGTCGGGCAGGCCTGTCCAGGCTGGGTGGTCTCCAGCGGAGGCCAATTTGGTACGGATAAGGCAGATGTTGGGTGACCTCTCGCAGGGCCTTGTCGAGCTCGGGTAGGCTCTCACAGGATCTCATATGGCCCAGACAAGCTTGTCTGGTCCAAGTTAACTCCTGCATAGCCTTGTCTGAACTGGGCGAGGTGATCCATGTGAGGGTAGATCCCCCAGAGCTTAACCTGGTCGGATGACCTATATGAGGGCAGATCCCCCCAACTTTTTTGTTTTTTCTTTCAAAAGTTTTGGGTTCCAACAATTACCTAGTTACTCGCTACACCATTTTAATTCTCACAAATTATCCTAAAATCACCGAAATTTAAAATGGATCATCTAGAAGTATCTTGGAGAAAGAAGAAATATATGAAACATGTATAACTTGTGAAGCGCTTATGTTAAATCTTATCACTAAGTTAAAAGTAACAACTATCTTATTACTAAGTTAAAAGTAACAACTTTGGTGTATTTTGTTGTCATTTTCAATAAGTTATATCAACTCACATGGGAAGATACATGACTTAAAAATCATGTAAGTGGCCTCCTAAATGTATATTGTGGATGTTAAAAAATGGGGCTCACAAGCTCTCGTATCATAAATTATAAAGACGTGCACGTGCTTATAAATAATATCTAAATTTTCTCCTTAGAGGATTCATTTATCAGTAAAAATGATAAAACCATATCTATCTTCGATTATAATACGGACAACATTATGTACTCTCATATAAGTGGTCCACGTGGATCTCTTGTGTGACCAATATGTCTTCTTGTGACATACTCGCGTAATATGTTAGAATGGACAGAAGAATCTAGTCTTGTTTTATACAAATAAAATGTCTATTTAGAATACAAATTGGTGATAAGAATGACATATATTTGTTTGCAATAAAATATAAGCATTTGAAAGTAATATACATTTTAATAACAATGGACACCAGTTAGGAATGGAATACATATTATCTCCTAACAAATATATTTTATTTGTATCATTTATACACATGCTTCATTTTAGGGGGAAATTCAAAACCAACCCTCTTATTTAACAATTATGAAATGGTCATCCTTATTTTGATATTGTTAAAAATAAATATATTAAATGAACATTAGTACAAAATTATCTTTAAGATTAGTTGTCGTTTAGGATATCAATTTGGATTCATAAAATTCAAATTCTCGATAAAAGATATTCATGTAAAAATGTCATTTTTCATAGACACAAAAGGAGAGAAGGAGAAACGAAGAGATAGACATGTGGAAAAAGAGAGTTTAGGAGAGATTAAGGATATTTGGATCTTTTTATAATTATATTTAAAGATTAATTAGGGTTAAATAATAGATTTTAATGAAACACTAACGAGGAGTGATGATAAGGTTACTTTTACAAGTATTATAATTTGATAATGTTATTTATAGCGATGCAAAAATGAAGATGTCAATTCTATGATCGTTGAAATTAGAGGTTTAATTTTGTAAATTTCTCTTCATTTTAAGTGTATACATTATATTTATTTGTTTTTTCAATTCGTATGGTACAAGGGCATAAGTGTATACATTTCAATTCTTATGGTACAGGGGCATGAGTGTATACATGCAACCAATTGGAAGTACTCAAGTGAAAATTTGAAAATATTTTAAAAAAATATATATATATATAAATACGATGACTTAGAAGGGCACACGTAGAAGTCCCTTTATAATATGTATATATATATTTACAAATAAACAATGTTTGGAGATGAAAATGCAAATTTATTATTCCTAAAAATACATTAGGAGAGATATCCTTATTTTTGACAAAAACTTTCAAATATTATATCGTGGTTAACTATCGTCGATGAGGACACGAATATTTCACAAAGATTCAAAAATTCTCGTTAGTTAGTCGTGAAATGACAAAAATATCCTCCATTTTTCAAGAGAGAGAGAGAGAGAGGTGATGGGTTTAGAATAGGGTCGTCAATCGACCAGACCTGCTTGACAGGCCCGCGAGCTTGGCCCGATTCTGGGATTGACATTAAGGACTTTTTTCGGTCTGCGTTTCCTTAGTCCGGCCTAAAATCCGACCCGAGTAGTTCCCCAGGTCATTCTCAGACTTTGAGTTTGGCCCGTAGGCCGACTTAACCCGCTCTATTTTTTTCTCTCTTCAAATTTAAAAAAATTACTTAATTAAAATTATGTTATTTTACTTAATTAGAAAAATAAAAATTTTATTTTTTGAAAACAAGTAATTAACATAAAAATATAATTGTTTTAATGAGATTATACGTTTTACATTATTACATACATTATTTTTATTTTTATTTAAGTTTTCAAGCTAAGTTAGACCATAGTCAGACTTTATATTTTTTGTAAAATTGTCGCGACCGGCCAGACCTTACCCGGCATAGCTTAGGCCTAGGCTATTGATGAGTTGAACCTGGGTCGAACCGACCTAAGTCAGGCCCTAACTTAGCCCATTGACAACCCTAGTTGAGGAGAATGATAGTTTATGGCTTTGACCGGAGAAGAGCGGCAGGGGATCCCGTGAAGAACTATAGCTCAATCATCTGCAACTCCCTAAGTCAAAGGGCGGGAGGGGGCCTTTTGTTATCATTATTTTTGACAAAATCCTTCAAATATGTCATCGTGGTTAATTGCCGTAGACTGGGACAACTATTTTACAAAGATTCAAAAAATCCCGTTAATTGGTTGTGAAAGGATGAAAATACCCTTCCCCTCCCCACCACTAAAATAGAGGGTTGCAGACCGGCAGGGGGAGGGGGTTGGAAACTGACAGGGTAGCATGGGGAGGGGGTTTGCATACTGGTGAGGAGGGGAGGGTTGCAGACTGGCGGAGAGGGGGAAGGTGGCGGTAGGGAGTGGGGGGGGGTGCAGATTGATGGGGGGAGAGGAAGGGGGTGACAGGGGGATGGGGTTACAGACTAGCGGGGGGAGGGGGAAAGAGGTGGCAAGGTGAGAGAGTTGCAGACTTGCGAGTAGACAAGGGGGTGACAGGGGGAGGGGGGGGGGTTGCAGATTGGGAGGGGGAGGTGGAAGGGGATAGTAGGGGGAGGGGGGTTACAGCCCGATGGGGGGAGGGAGAAGGGGTGGCTGGATTGCACGAGGGTGGTGGGGTTTACAGATTGACAGGAGGAGGGGGGTTGTAGAATGACGAGAGGAGGGAGACTTTCGGGGTAGCACCACCGGGAGAGGGTTGCACACAGGGGGGGTCCGATAGGGGATAGAGGAAGGGTTTTTTAACAGGAGAGGATATTATTATCTTTTTTTTTTGTTAAGGACAACTATGATTAAGTTGAAGGATGATAACATGATATTACGACAATGACAAACTTGAGAGTTTTTATCAAAATTATATCTGTTGATACATTTATAGAAATGGTAAACATGTTTTTTTGTCTATAAGGATAGTTTTTTTTTTCAAGAATTATATATATAGAAACTATATCTAGCTCGATCACGACTTAAAGGTATAAGTTCATTTTCACATCTAAAAATCTAATCTAAACTCTAAAAATCTAAAAAGAAATAAGAAGCGCAGCCTTTTGCCAATCGGGGAACCGGGGACTGTTGTTGTTCTATTCGTCATTTTTCTTTCATTGGGAAGGTCTTCCGTCATAAGCATTAGATTCCTCCCAAATCTGGATTACTCCAACGGACTCCCAAACGTTACGTCGACGTTAAACTGTCAAAGTAACATCATCAGCGGGAGCAAGGATTCCTCCAGCACGTGCGCACCCGCCCGGCTCCGTGCATTCCGACGTCCGTGAAACCCCCCGTAAACCCTTCCCCACGAAAGCCGTAACAAAGAGCGGACACAATTTGGACCCATTTCCGACTCCCACCTCTCCCCTCAGAACCCGCGCTCCGCCCACCCCCCCCCCCCCCCCCCCCACAACCCCCAACGGCAGCGGGCGAATTCGGAGACCGATGAGACGGCCAACTCCACCGTCGGCGGAGGCCCCCGAGAGGGAGCTCTACGCCCTGCTCCACATCTCCCCGGTGGCGTCCAACGAGGAGATACGGAGAGCCTACCGCCAGTGGGCACAGGTCTACCACCCCGACAAGTACCAGGATGACCAGGTGCGATTATAGACTTTGAAGCCAGTCGGAGGCATTCATTCCTTGTTTCCCACGCATTTCCTTTTCCCCTGTTACTTTACTGACAAGTGACAATGGAGTAGGTCGATCGCTTGGCTGTTCTTCAAAAAGTGTCTTTTAAGCTCATGTTGAAATCGATGGTTAATTTTCATCTTTTCCCGAGTTCATAGCCTCTCACTGCGACGGCGGTATTCCACGTGTGGTCACATTGATCACCACTAGTTGGAAGTCGCAATTTCTAATACGAGGAATAACCTATTTGATGTCTTTAGTGTAGGACATAGAATGATATGAAGCAAAAGAAAGTCAATCTGTTCACAGTGACAGTGGAGATATGTACCATGTTAAGTGGAACAAACTGCTTATTCTCGTGTTTGTTAACTGTTCGGTGTTCACCTTTTTAACGGTATGCACACAAGTAGAACATATATATGTGTTTCTGTGAACTGTTTGAGGTTTACATTTTTTCTTCAACAGAGACATGCTGGTAGCAATACAGGGTGGGAGGAATCTGTAGCAAGAAGAGAGTGACACTGAGGGTGAGTTGGAGCCTTTGAGTCAGTGTGTATAGGGCCCTTTTTAAGACAAATAAAAAGAAGTCCAGCGATTAACCTCATGAAAAATCTGTTTCCGAGATGCCAACATGGCATGTCAAGATGCACACATCTATATCTTTTTATGGTCCAAAGTTGAAAAAGTGTTCTCCATACCATTTTTGTTAAATTCCTTCCTTCCCCCCAAAAGCTATTCACAACGTCGTTTCCATTGGAGCATTGAGAGCGACGTCTTCACACAGTGAAAATGGTAATGCAATTGCCATTTGATCTTGTCATGACACAAAATTGGTATTACAATAAATTTAATCTAGAAAGTAAAATGTAAAAGTAACGTGGAAGCTGGCATGCAACATCAGCACGTAAGATGCCTATACATATAAAATATATTTATATAATTTTGTAAAGACCCTATGTATGTAGGTAAATGGCTAGGCTATTCTGGAATCGAGGGACAAGTTGCTCTCTTTTGAAAAGTGGGTGGTACCACATTGTATAAAGAAGAAAGAGAATTCTCAAGTAAGTGTAAGCTCTCAAAAAAGGTCTCTATACAAGAGAAACCAAAGATGTGTACTTTTTTGTTTTTGAAGGTGGGTAGTACCACTGCATATATAAAAAAAGAGAATGTACAAGTAAGAGGGAGTACAACCAGAAACTCCCCTACACAAAAAGAGACAACCACAAGGTACTCCTACCCACCCAACAGAGGGAAAATAATAGAATTACATTTGTCCAAATTACAAAAGGAGTCTCCCCAGGCCCTAGCAGAGAAACAAAGTAGCTCAACACAATGGGCCAAATTCATGCCTCTCTCCTAAATATGCCACCATTCCTCTCCCGCCAAATGATCCACAAGGTAGCATGCAAGATCAACCACCAGAATTGACAGTCATCCTTAGATTCCCAATGGAGGTGCCATTGTTTGAGGAGGTTATCCAGAGGGCCTGCAATGCTCTTACTGCATCTGATTCTATCAAGGATCTACTGCCGCATCTCTCTAGCAAACACACAATGCACAAAAATATGATCTACAGTTTCCTCCTGCTGGCCCCAAAGGCAGCAGATAGAATCAATGCCTTCTACGAGCCATGCCAATCTGTCATTGGTTGGGAGCCTAGAAAGGGATGTCCGCCACATGAGGATCCTAACCTTGAGAGGGCTGACAGGTTTCCACACCTTACAGTAAAGGGGATGATGAATTCCCCCGTCATTGATGATGTTGTAAGCTGATTTGACAGAGAAGATCCCCTTACCATTCCATCTCCATATCCACCTATCTCTAGCGAGAGATTGAGGCTCGAACTGTTGGATGGTATGCAGGAGATCAGCCACCCCTACTATCTTCTCATTCTTCAGCTATCTTCTGAAGATCGGGCTCCACTGTGGATCATACACCTGTGCTACTGATGTGAGAGAATATTCTGCGATCCAAAAAAGCCGGGGGAATCTGTCCTCCAGCAATATGCCTTCACACCTTCTATCCTTCCAGAACAAGTATTGCTGTAGCCTAAGCTCACTTGATGGGACACCTGGACAATATCTGTAGCTTGAAGGATGCCTCTCCACACATGGGACAGCAGGTAGGCCTGTAATGGCATAGATCCCATGTTCTGCCCCTGTAATAATATTTTTCCTTGATCATGTGCAGCCACAAACCCGACTCTTCCGTGACTAGCTTCCACAGCCACTTAGCAAGAAGGGCAAGGTTGAAAGCTCGGAGATCTTTGATCCCCCATCCCCCATTCTCTTTGCTTTAGCAGACCCTGCCCCAGTTTTTGTCATGCTACCCTCTGACCTCTTCCCCACTGCCATGCCAAAAAAATCTGCTCTGATTGCTCTTTTCTTGGAAGCCACCGACAAAGGGATCCTAAACATGGAGAGGAAATAGAGTAATAGACAGGCAGGCCGTCTAGGACAGACTAACACAGCACTGTCCTTCCCCCGTAAGAAAAAACAATATTTTTCTCCATCCTTCAAATTTCTGGATTATTGGCCGCCACTCCTTGCATGAATAGCTCCTCCTAACAGAGGAAGGCCCAAATCGGAGATAGGAAAGGATCCTATCTGACAACCAAGAATTAAAGCTACTCTTTTCATAGCATGATCATGCATATGGATCCTTAACAGGTGGCTCTTATGGAAGTTGACCTTCAGGTCGGAGACCTCTAGCAATTCCAAGACAAACCTAGAAATGACAACTTCGCTTCATTCTTCGAGAGGAAGAGAATAGTGTCATCGGCATGTTGAAGATGACATGAACTCCCCCATTCCCGACTTGCTTCAGCACCAAACCCTTATTTTTTTGAGTCTTGACAGCATGGATGACCTCTTGGGCAAGCAAGAAATTCTCCTGGATGTGCCTGCCTTTAATGAAAGCACTTTGATTATAGTTGATAAGCCTAGAGGCCAACACTTCTGCGATTATCTTATAACCACTATTCTACAAGCTGATGGGTCGGAAATCCTTGAGAGGGTCTGCACCCGCTCTCTTAGGTATGAGGATCAAGAAGGTCTTATTAATACCATGAAGATGAGCTCTTCTTTCCTGGAATTCCAGCATCACCTGATTAAGATTTGTCTTGACATCCCAACATCCGTGTAAGAAAAACATGGGGAAGCCATCTAGTCTTGGAGCTTTATCACCTGCCAAGGCAAAAATAGCCCGCCTAATCTCCTCTTCGGTAAAAGGTGCAGAGAGCTTATACCCCTCCTCAGGGGATAAGATGGGTAGGAGCCATAGGACATGATCTGCAAGCTGTGGGCACCAAAAGTCCTCCTCAGAGGGAAGAGGAGTAGAAATCCACCACATGATGCCTAATGTTATCCATGTGAATGTAGACCCAATCACCATCACTAAGGCTCTTGATGCAATTCAATCTCCTTCTTCCTGAAGCAATTTTCTTAGAGTATGAAGTGTTTCTGTCCCTCTCCTTGAGCCACCTGTCTCTTGACTGCCTTTTCCAAAGAATCTCTTCCTTAAGGAGGATTTCATCTAACTCTTTCTTGGTAGTCGCCCTCTCCAATCTATCTTCTTCATCCAGGAGACTGGCTTCTTCCAAAAGCATCTAGTGGCTACAAATGTTGCAACAATCTGTCTTCAGCAGCCTTGCTAGGGAGTATTTTAGAGGCTCCCCAAGAGAATAGGGTTCTAGCCAATTCCTTTTCTTTCAGAATCAACCTAGCCATAGTTGATTGTTGAGAAGTGTCTTGAGACCAAGTACCCCGCACTACGTCCATGAAGTCTTCCTTCCTCGGCCAATATTTTTTCATCCTGAACCTCGGGCAGTAGAAATTCCTTCTGCTGGTACTCAGGAGCATAGGCTTGTGGTTAGAGGTCAGCCGGGCCAGACATTCAAGTTGGAGGTGGGGAAAGTGGTCTTCCTAATTAACTGACACAAAAAATCTGTCCAACTTAGAGCAAGAAGGGTTAGCTCTGAGATTGGTCCATGTGAAAAGATCATTAGTGGTGGGGATATCTACGAGAGCAGCCTCCTCATAAAGTCTTTTGAAGTCTTCCATGTCCCTGGTAAGAAAGACCAATCCCGATCTCCTTAGCAACAACATTAAATTCTCTGTCCAAGCACCATGGCCTGTGAGCAAGTTGATGGTTGTGAAGAAGGTCCTCCCATAGGGATTTCTTCTCCTCCCACTTAGAGGGCTATACACCCCCGTGAAGTCCCACAAGAAGTTATGACAAGTATTATGGAAAGTAAGGGTAATGGCATGCCTACCCACCTTCCTAAACACCTCCATTACAAACTCATTTTACAAAATCATAATATCTTCGGATGAACCCACAACTGGTGACACCACGCCCTTAGGAGTCTTCTTCCTCCTAACTCCCTCAAGGGCTTGTTTGCCTCCCCTTCCATCTTGGTTTCTTGGATGCATAAGATGTCAATTTTGTATCTCCAAACTAGCTTCTTCTCCGCCCATTTTTTTCTGGGCCACCAATCCCTCTCACATTCCAAGATACAATTTTCATTGAATGGTCTCCAATGCAGCTTCCTCTCCCTCATCCTCCCCTCCTCTATGTCTCCCTCACTCGCATCCCTTTTCTCCTCCCCTCTTTTAGCTGTTGTCTCTGCCTTGACATCCCTAGCTAGGCCTAACAGCCATCTGTTTTGAATTTTACTTACCCTATGTCTTTGTCAAAACCATCACAGAAAACCCTAATGAGAGAGGCTACTTCCCTAGCCTACTCCCCCACAACCTTCTCCACTCTAGCAATAATGTCCTTCACTTCTTCCTTACCCGGGCAGCCTTCCTCTCTTCCCTCTAAGTCTTCCCCCACCCTTACAGGGTCTTCCACCATATCCACCTCTTTCGGAACCCGCTCATCCTCCTTTGTCAACCTGAGAGACCCCTCCTACAGAGCTGGAACCGAGTGAGGAGAAGTTGCATAGGGGGGCAACTAGTTGGGTGTACCCTCAGCTCCCATTGAAAATAGGGAATGCTTCGCCGTGAACTGTAGTCCCTCGATCACCGTCCGAATCGCAGGTAAGTGAGAGAGCCACCTCTGGATCATCAGAGGCTAGTGAGACTACCAATAGGTGTTGAAGGCCCTAAGAGGACGGTTCCAGTAGTTGCGAGGAGGAGGTGCCCTAGATTGACCAGCTGGCCCGTTTGAAGAAAGAGTAGCCCGTCGTAAGGCATTACTGCTGCATCTGAGGCTAGAGCACCAAAGGGGGGGACGACGTAGTTGGTGGCCATTAGTCGGGCGGTGGCAGAACCTCCTCCGTCGTGAAGGGGTTGACTGTAGCACCGGCAGCAGAGTGCTGCCCTAACAGGTGGAGAAGGAGCCACTATGCCGCTCCCGTTGCGGGCGAATGGGTCCCGCTCGCACCAGGTAAGTCATGGGTCCCCGCCCGCTTACCCAACTTGTCTGTCTTGTTTAGCTAGGTGTCCAAGGGCCCAACAAAGGTCGACCAGAATCACCTTGTGCTCTGGGGCCGGTTTGAAATTTGAACTCCCATTGGGGTAGTGGGGCCAGTTCCCCAAGGTTTGTCATCTGCCCCATCACCCACTTCGTCTTCAACCTCTAGTCGGTACCCACGGAGCCCTAACTTGGTCATTATACAAACCGAGAAAAGTTCACAAGCAAGGTTCGCCTCGATCACCACCGGGATTGCCGCCAGAGATGACACCCACACGATAGCCTCCACTTCTATCATTGAGGAGGACTTCCTAAAATGCAAGCCGTCCTCTTCAAGGATCCCAAAATTAGCTACTAGTCGGTTGACCCCTTCTCTGTTGCAAAGAATAAGGGGGACCCCCCCAAAGGACAATAGGGATTCACATCGACTAGCGGTCCGGGTAGGTTGCCTGAGCTTCTCTCATCTGGCAATCCTCAGGAGGCATCCCTGCCCCTAGATGACCCCACCTTCTACCAGAGCCTTTGCCTCAACTCCTCTCTCCCCGACGGCCAGGAAGCCGCTTCTCCCTACTTTGTGGATGTGCTAGTGTCCACCGCCTCCCCCTTTGTCCAGGATACCCTTCACCACCTCCTCTTGAGGTCTCCCCTCAAGGGCCATGACCTAGAGACATCTGTCTAGATAACGTTAGTGTGAGTCCACAGAGTCTGCAGGGAATGAGATTGAGGGGGTAGTCCTCGGAGGATGCTTCACTGGAGACCCAAGGGGGGGTAGTCTGCTGTGAGACCATCGTGACATAGGAGTGATGGCCAACACTTCCTGCTTCTAGGGTAACTTTCCTACGACATGAGCTTTGGTGTGACCCTCCCTCCACATGCTCTGCAACGGATTTCACGGCGGCATTGACCTTCGAAATGGTCACGCCCCAAACACCGGAAGCATAGCAGTCCAACTCTTGTAATGCCGAGGAAATCCGCTGAGTTTGTAGGTTGCTTGGAAGTTCTTTCTGCTTGGTGAGTAGGCTGAGCAGGTCCCCTACCCAAGGGAACCTTGTTGGCACCCGAGGCTACCAGTGGCGGGATTTCCCCCATGGTTCACCCTACTCGCCCTACTCTCCCTACTCTCCCCATTTGATTCTTCTCACATTCCAAGATACCAAAGAGGTGTCCTTAGGCCTACCCCCCAAGAAAAAATTTAAGTGGAGACAATGCACCGTTAAGGTTACAAGACACCCTCCCCCACTCTCTCACTCGCTCACAAATGAAGGAAACCACACTATCCAAGGGCCTAGCTTCCCTCTTGAAAATCCTAGCATTCCATTCGCCCCAAAGAGACCATCAAATGGCATGAAGGATGAGCCACCAGATCCGCTGGTCCCCTCTAGCCGTCCATGGCCATCTCATCCAATCATCAGGTCCCAAACAAGAAGTGGCAACTGGATGGCACTATGGATCTTCTCCACCACTTTAATCCAAACTTTGGAGTATGGGCAAGACACAGAAAGATGATCTATAGTCTCATTGGCCGCCCTGCAAAGACAACAAGTGGTGACAAGATGCTGTATATTGGGCTTTTTTGATGATAATGAGATCATATCTCAGAAGCCTGGTTTACTTAAACCAGAATTTACTGATTTTGATTAGCTTTATCCAGTTGCACATGCAATTGGCCAGTTTTTCTTTCCAGTGAAAGGAACATATGTGGAGAAAGTTGAAAGTCATTCTATGTTGTTTTGCAACCATTGCCTGGATAATATTATTGTTGCAATATTACAAATAATTGGCTGAGAAATGTTTTGAATTGGTCTTCAGTGAGAATTAGTTTTTCACTCTGTTCAGACTGGAGAAGATTCTTTGCACTTTTTGGTTCTCTTCCTGCTTTTCCCTTTCGGGTTGTATCTGAGATTTCTTGCGTTATCTTCCAGATATATCACTTCATTAATTAAATGGATGGTATAACCACATTGTCACAGTCATAAACCCTTAGGAAGAGGGATGGAATCTAGAGTGACAAAGGTCAGAGGCTCTTGGGTCATGTGAATAAACATGATAGATGCATTGAAAGAAGCTGTAAGTCTACAGTTGATTTTTTACGCTGATTAGGACATCATATGGCGCACATTCCACTATTCACGAGAGAGTTGAGAGATAGTAAATGAATATGTGCAGGAGAAGGATGCCAAGTTATAAAGGTGTTACATGCTTTTCAACCATAGGAGCGGACTCTTTCTGATAGAGTTCATTACTACTCGAGATATTTTTATCATCTTCTCTTATTGTGCCATTGGAAAAGTTGGGGAATACTGATTCATTGATATATTGAAAGCTTCTCCTAGAAGATTTGAGTTCATTGTTTTTCCTTTCAAGATGTAATTGTATGTTTTTTATTTTCAGTGACCATGAATAGGAAAAACAAGTCCGATAGATCATTAGATGGAGGAGAATATGACATAGATATATGCATCAAAATGATGTTCATGGCAATAGCTGTGAATTTGAATCACTGAAAACAAGTTTTCCTATGGTCCAGGTGCATGTTTTACTGCAAACTTGCTAAAGTAACCACCAATCTTGCTATTTGAACATTCTTCCATGTGATGCTAGAACTTTGATAGATTAATGCAACATTGTTTATTATGGCTTCAAGTCATGCTTGAAACCAAGCATGCGTTTTGTTATATTGGATGAGGAGGAACCATCATCAAGTCTAATCCTTTTTTTTTTTGGTTGGGGGGGGGGGGTTGCCTGGGCCCAAGATCCTAGGTACAGGCCAGACGTATGTATTTTTTTGGTTTGTGTTGTATGATTAGGTGGCACCAGTGGATTTTGAAGACAAGTTTGAGTCCACTGCTGTAGGTTCGTCGGACTATATATGGGACCATTACTGGAGCCAACCTCACCATCCTGGTGCCATCTGATCACACATGCAGCATTTAATGCTGCAGCCAGTGAGTGAGCATGGGGCATTGTCCAATCTCTCTATTCGGCGGCCCATGCTTTTGGAGTGGGGTGCCTTCCAACCTTCATTTTCATTTTCCTCTTTGCATTGTTGGCAGATTGGATGGTGCCCCGCTTGTGGAGGGGGGTGCCTTTTGTCACCTGCATTTGCCTTTTCTTTTCCTGTTCCTTTTTGTTGTTTTGAATGCTTGCCCCTGTTAAAATCCACTCCTGGTGCACTCTAACAATGAACTGTTTACCATTGGTACTATCCACCTTAAAAAAAAACAATGGACTCTAAACCATCACCTATATACGTGTGCATATGCATATGCATGTGTGCTCTTTGATGCCTTGTTGATGAAAGTTGGTTGTTATCATGTGCACGGTCTTTTTATACCAGTAGTATCCATTGAGAAAGTAATGCTCATATTTGCACATGCTGGCACATGTGTGGTTTCTTTGATGCGTTGTTGATGAAAAATGCTTGCAGCTACATGTGTAGCATTTGTATACCAATCATATCACTAGGAAAGTCATGTTCATGTTCATTTACTATGTCAAAAGAAAGAAAATGCTTGATTTTTCCATGTGATATGACGCACTGCTAATTTAATTAGTCAGTTTGAAGTTGTAAATATTTCAATTGGATTATTCATTTTTCTTCAGATGAAAGATATTGCAACAGATAATTTTCAGAGGATCCGGGATGCTATGAAATCTTAACCGATGAACATAAAAGGCAGATATATGATATCTATGGTATGGAAGGGCTGACTTCGGGTCTGGAACTGGGTCCTAAGCTGAATAAACCGGAGGAAATCAAGGAAGAACTGGAAAGGCTGCGTCGTCAAAAGGAAGAAGAAAAAAATTTAGCCCATGCACGAACCACTGGGTCACTTCTTGCAAATTTATCTGTTCCCCAGTATGTGGAGGGTGGCGGCATCATAAGAGGGTATAGTCCTCTCATTTTCTAGATTTATCTCTGCTTTCCTACTTTATTGATTTCGGTCCTTGTGGATATTTTTTGAGTTTTTGCTTGTCATATCTTATTGCTTCTTTTGCGCCAACTCTTCATCCTGGAAATATATGTAGAGTAAATCTGGAAGGAGGGTGTAATTTGTGTATTTTTCACCTCTACTAGTCTGCATGTAGCATAAAAAACAAAAAAGAAACTAGCAAGAAGCTGATAGAAGGGTGTAATCTGTGTATTTTTATCCTCTACTAGTCTGTATATGGCATAAAAAAACAGAAACGGGTGTAGCGAGATGCTGAGAATGTCTAGAACAAAGAGTAGGGTCTACACTATCTCTCTATCCCTCTCCCATATGTGGGATTGGATGTACACATTGACTCATTGAATGTCAAAATATGTACTAGATTTGTAAATTATGATCCAAAAAGCTAATGCTATTGTGCCGGAAGAATTGAAACAACGATATGGTAGAACTAAGAAAGCTACCGTTTGTGGCTTACCTGGAATGAAGCATGGAGTCCATAATAGAAAGATGTTAACATCATTATTTATTTCGTTTTAAAACTGGTTGTTTTTGGTATCTGCTTTTTGTTTGTGTAGGTCTCAAAAGGATTCAAGGGGAGGGATAGTCTTGGTGTGATGGAGTTTGTTTGTTGGGTTGGGCAAAGATAACAAACCACAACACAAAAGCCAGCAGGGGACACCCTCGCAAAGACTCTAAAAGTGACTTAATCAAGTTGCGTGATGGTTTCTCGTCATTAAAGGGTACAGATCTTTTCCTGAGTAAATAAGGTTGGCTATTCTTGTTCAATTGTCCTTAATATGTTTCTCCTTGCCTTAGAAAACCTGTTTGCTCCTCTTTTGGAAGATATTGCTGCTAATTGCACATTGGAGCACATAACAACATCTTTCTGGGTTCTTGTACTTCCCTTTTGAGGTTGTGAAAAAAAGTGCACATCTTTTGTCCCAAACTATGGATCATATTCCCCAAGAGAACCTAATGTGCATAGGTTGTACCTGGCTATGTCCTTATAACTTTTTGCTCTTTGCTACTTGGTTATGCTGTTACACATACAAGAACGTCCAAAAATGCATATGCTTAATTCTATGGTCTGAATCCCAATAGCTGTAAAAATTTCAACAGCCAAAAGGTCCAAGTGCATGAGTGTGGGGGCTAGGAGAGGGGGAGATGTAACATCTCCAGTCTGTGTGAGGAGCTTTCCCCCCTTCCTTTTTCGAGACTGTAGGGTTGGGGGTGGGCATGCAGAGGCTGCTGACAACCTTGAGTAGTTGAAGATGAGGTTCAGAATGTGGACAAGGTTAGAAGCAATATGAATGTGGTTGGATACTTGGCATCTTTGAGGAGGAACCAACATTTTCGCCATAGGTTAGTCTGAAGTGATAGATGGAACTGCAAATCAAGTGGCAAAGTTAGAAGCAACAGGAAGGTCATTGGCATGGTCTTTGGTATCTTGGAGGACAAACTGAAGTGTTTTTGGAGAATCCTTGAAAGCAAGTTGAAGTGGTTTGGTAGGAAGATTAGGATATGGTTGTTCATGGGTCAGTCTAAGAAAGATTTGCCAAACTCAATGGTCCAACCAAACTGAAGCATGCAGTGATGCACAGAAACCAAAGTCAATCAAAGCGAAACCATTTGGTTTGATTCGGTAAATAGCAAGTTAACATTTTTATAGGCCTGGTGTGCCCGAGGTCAAGATCAATGCATTGGGTGCAGTGGTTAGTATGGCCAAAGGATGGCCATGTGGGTCAGCTCAAATGACTCTACTAACAAAATAGGAGATAAGTCCATAATAGCCATTTTTATGAGTTTGGACATTTTCAATGAAGACCGATGAGAACAGTTGAGGAATACGGTTATCATATTTTGTGGGGTTCTCAAAAGGGCAGAGGAAGATTAAAATGAACCCAAATGTAGACGGCAACAACAATAAAAAAGACATGATGTCATGTTGAGCATAATATGTGATAGAGTAATCATCAGCAGAGTCTTATCCCAACTATTTGGGGTCGGCTACATGAATCCTGTTCCGCCAAAGATTTCTATCAATTGCTATATTCAGATTTATCTTTTCTTTGTGTCTCTTGGGGGGCTTGGACTGACAACCCGCCTTCGTGTGGTTAGCATTTTTATACAGGGATTTTTGAGAACTTTTTGTGTACATTTGTATATCCCTCTTTTATATTAATACATCAGTGGTACTACCCACTTTCCAAAAAAAATATGTGATAGAGTGGAATGACCAAGTGGGGCACATTTCCTTGACCCATTTAGTTGGGATCTGTTGGATCGTGCCTATGGTGAAATCAGAGCATATATATATTATTCTTTTTTGATGAAAGCAGAGCATATTATTAAAGTTTGTGTTGCTTCTCTGCCGGTACCATGGCTTTTCTTTTGACACACTACCAATCCTTATCTCATAAATTTGGGGCCTGTTGAATCTAATGAAGGACCTAGGGATTTGAATTTGGCAAAGTTTTCTGTTTGATTGCTTGCCTAACATCAACTCTCTACAAGCTGGTGCCAAGTACCTGACTGAGGTAACTTGGGGGAAGACAGGGCTTATTAAGAATCCTATTAAACTATTTGGCAGGTAAAAAAATGTACCATCTTGGTTATGCTGTTTATGCTTACTAAATCAAGGAGCAATTCTCGAAGGTTCCCTTAGGCTTTACAAACAGTCTAGATGATGAGGGAAAAGTGAAAGCTTGATGTAAGGATATGTGTTCTTATCTGGGGCACACAATGAATTGAACAGAGTCCCAACATACAGCTCCCATTTTTCTTAAATATGTGTAGAAGGAAGAAGGCTTATATGCCAATGTCTTATTCTTTTTACGGAAATTTATATCCTTTATTTTTTGTTTCATGTTTAATATTATAGGATTCTTATTCAATGTTTCATCTTGTTTTTTTTCTTGTAACTCATTATCTATGCACAAATCTGTTTATTGGAATTTCTGACTCTTAGTTGGCAAAACGGTGAATCACAGAATGGCAATGTCTAGTGAGGTACAGTCTCAATTATCCAAGCGCAACACAATTGCCATCGGTGGCAATCTGGCAGTTACTGGAAATTCTGGCACTGGGGCTGCATCAGCATTGTTGCGGCATCAGCTCTCTTCAGTTTCTACGATAGAATTCATGGCAACGGCGGGTCTTCGAGGACTTATTGGGGTACAGACATCTCGGTAGGAAATTATTTGTAGTGCTTATAATTTAAAATACCATGTCATTTCAAATTGGTTCGATAATTGACTTTTCTTTGGAAGAAGCGGTATCATATTTTTATGGTTTCTTTTGCCTTTGTATCCTCATCTGGACTTCATAGCCTATTTTTCTTAATGCTTGCTTTCTTCCTGTTGCATTGTGGCAGGCATCTATCACTTCATTCAACTGGAACTACTGGGATCACAATTTCTCTAGGGGATGGCTCAATCAACCTATCCAACACATGGACTCGTCAACTTTCCGAGACATCAACAGGAAATGTGAGCTTATTGCATGAAATCCAGTAACATGTGAACTTAAGACGGTTTTTGGTATCCACTTTCAGAATGATGATTCCTTGTTCAAATTTCTAGTAGAACAATATGAATGATGGTATCTTAAAAAGTGTAGCAGTAGAATCCATTGTTGAGTCTTATTCCCTCTTTTCTCCTGTTTGTCTGCTCACCAACAGTGTCTTTTGTTCCGGGAATGTTCTGATGAGGCGAGGAGGGTTCCGGGTTTTGCATCCGGGGTGAACAGGGTGCCCATTGGTGGATCGACCCCTCGCCGTCCGTGTAGCCTGCAAGGGGCCTTCCAGCGACCAGCAAGGATGGCAAACTCGGTTTCGGACTCGGTTTCGGCCTAGTCCGAAACCGATACGACTCGGTATCGGTTTCGGTTTCGGCCGAAACCGGCCGAAACCCAGTTAAAAGGTTAAAAAAATCAAATTAATTCTAAAAAATCTGAAAACAAATCATAAAAATTATAAATAATCACTTAAAATCACAAAAAATATTACACATGTATTTGACTGTATAAGTTAGTGCAATAACCTTGAAGTAGGCAACTACACATTGAACTTAAACATTGAACATGTGAAAGTTAAACTAATATGCCATTGTACATTAATACAAGCAGTACAATAAACCAAATTAGACAAAATAAATGTTACAAAAATTCATTGATTCTTACCTAATATGGATAATAATTACTAGAAGAACCTTCTCCCTCATCGTCTGGCCCTTGATGTTGATACCCATAACCAGGTTGCATGTATGGTCTATATTCACTATAACCAAACAATGAGGTAGTCAAGTCCTGCATCCCTCTTTGGATCCCTCTTGGAGTGTTTGGTTGGCTTGATTGGAATCCAGTATCAGCATAAGAATCTTGAGGAAGAGAAGAGGAACTGGTCGGATATGGATGGAACTGGAATGATGGTTCATAATTCCACGACCCATAAATAGCTGCTTCCTGTTGGCCACCTTCGTAACCTGGTGAATCATATCCTCGTTGACCTTGACTGTATCTAGTAGTACCACCTGCAGCACCTGCATCACCTGTACCACCTGTACCACCTGCAGCACCTCCCGGATGATCACCATCATCATCATCACCACAAGAAATCAGTCGCTTTTTAGCCTTCGGGGATGTTTTTTTATCTTTTGGTTCGGTTTTTTTAGCCACCCTTGACATGAATTCTCCTGTCCTTGGTGTGTGTCTCACATAAATCTGCTTCAACTGCTCAGTTGCCGGGTCCTCTCGAGCAACATCATTTGTCCTCTCAGTTTGCCCATGCACTGATGTACTTCTTGTTAAGGAGACCGGTGGCTTGACCATTCTAGGAGTGACTGGCCTGCTATCTGTATCTGAGTGTCTAGCTGGCTCAAACTCGAACTGTTCCTCAGTGTCATCAACAACCCTAGACTGGTGCGCACGAGTATCTCTGGCCCTCTTTGATTTTCTTTTGAATTCGGGATCTCTTGGCTCATCTTCATCAAGTATGCCCTCTGCCCATGTTCTATCATCAACATCAAAAACGGGCTCATCAACCTGCTCTCGTGTCTCCACCCAAGATTGCAAGGGATTATCATCATCAAATAAGGCATCCACATCAATTTCTGCGGCGGCATCCTCGGCGACGCGTTTGTCTCGTAGCTGTTGTCTTAACCTCATATTCTTTATTCTCAACCTCATATTGTAGTGGCCGTACACTAATTTCTCTAACCGATCAGCCTTTAGCCGATTGCGAACCTTTGAGTGTATAAGGCTGAACGTGCTCCAATTTCTTTCACATTGGCTTGCTGATGTGGTTTGACTCAACACCCTGATTGCAATGAAAGCCAATGCAGAACTGCCCAATTGTCTATTGTTCACCATGATCCACCAGTCAGCTGTTACACCAACCAATCATAAACAAATAAATATAAGTTGTAAATAAAAATCAATTAAGGAAGATGTAATTGCAAAGAAAGTACAAAGATAAAGTATACCTAGGCTCACTCTTCCCACTGCGTATAGCAATTGGGAGTCAGAATACGTCCCAGTTCTCATTCTATAGTTGTTCATCTACAAAAATTACATAATAGATTAGCATAACTACTTAAGTAAATTCTATACCTCTTATTCATGAAATCAAACATGCCAACCTCTACTTCCGCCTGAAGCCTCTTATCTGGTGTCCTCGATAAACGACCAATGACTTTTAAAGTGCCTTGAAGCACCTCGGCATCAACATGTGCATTGGCATCGTACATGAATCGAGGGTTCAGGAAATAACCTGCATTGTATATAGTTAACTAAATGTTATATATAAAATAACCTAAAGAATAATGTATGAATACAAATAATCACTCACCAGCTGCATGCAAGTCGTGGTGTAATGTGGTGTCCCATCTATGGTCAATAATCTTCCACCACTTTGCATATTCTTTGGGAAGGGACTCCTGCAACTCCAATTTCGCACGGTCCATGGCCTCATATAGATATCCCATATCATTCTTGTCATCGTCATCCACCAATCTTAGGACCTTCACGAGGGGGGTGACTACTTTCATGTATCGTGTTACTCTGCCCCAGAATTTGTTGTCGTCCATGATGTGACAGACATCCAAATAATCCATCTGACCATCAACATTGCCCTTGTCGATGTATTCCCGCAGGGTATTGTGGTACATGAAAGCTTTCAACTCATTCTTATACCTGTGCAAAGAAATAAAATTTGAATCAAACACGGATCATAACTATAAGGATAAAGAAGTAATAATTGAGTTCAACCTTATACCTATGCAGAGACTCCAAAGAAATGAAATTTGAAGCAAATCTGGTTGGCCCTGCACGGATGATATCTCGCCCCCCACTTGCATGCTCCCTGAACATGTTCAATATCCTAGGATGGCCATAAATATACTGGGTAATCTTTTGTGCCCTTTCAACCGTCTTCTTCACATGTTTGTCCTTCCCTATGTCTTCAAGTATGAGATTTAGACAATGTGTTGCGCATGGGAGCCAATATAAATGCCTGCGCTTATTCATCAATTTCCTCCCTGCAGCCTTATAACTGGCTTCATTATCAGTCACAACTTGTACAACATTTTTCTTCACCAATTTCGTCTACCATGTTGTCCATCAAATGAAACAAATAATTGGCAGTTTTTTCAAAATTTGATGCATCTACAGATTTTACAAATACTGTACCTTCGATGCAATAGACCAAAAAGTTAATCATGGACTTTCTCGTGGTACCAGTCCAACCATCACATATAATAGTGCATCCTCTCTCCATCCATATATGCGTGAAGCTTTCAACCCAGTCATGGAGCTCCTCAACCTCTGCCTCAAGCCCACGCCCGTATATGTCCCGACGTGACGGCGCCTTCAAGCCAGGGCCAGCATCTGCTATGGCATCCAACATACGTTGAAAATATTCACTTTCAGCAGCATGTGCTGGGACACTTGCATGAAAAAACCATTTACATATGCTTTTAAATGCATGCTCTGCAACTTCTGTAGATTTTTTGACCCCTCTCAATGCACTTTTGATCTTAGGTTGTGTAGCCTGGGGCCTTCTGTGGAGATAACTGTCCATGGGGCCTGTTCTCTGCGTCTGCGGGGGTGAGGCAGCACCAACGTGAGGACGTTGTGCAGCTGTACTGGAGTAGGTCCCTCCTGAACCCATGGGTGCCTTTCCTTTCTTTCGAGCGGCTTCTTCACGCTCCCTTGCTTCAGTCAGCTCCGGATCAGAATCTTCAGTGCCTTCCTCATCATCATCCCTCCTAACCCTTCTGCCAGAAATCTCCTCAGCAATTTCCTCCTCATCCTCAGCCCTTTGTTGCATCCTCTCCTTTTTGCCCAGAAGGCACTGGCGCATCTCCTCTCGCACCTCTCGTGGACAGTGGTCGCATTGTCTCACCTCTCCTCGTACCCCTGCTAAATGTTGCTTTCCTCTTGTAATTCCGACATGCATCTCCCTACCACAATAATTATATTTAACCTTTCTTCTCTTAGCATCAACTAAGGTCAGGTGGGCCCACCCCGGATCCTCCTGCCCTTGCTGCTCCTGTGTTTGTTGACGTCTAGACATGATGCCGCATTAAGACAGTAAAAGACAATGTCTTGTAAGTACAATGAAAAAAAGATAATTTGTCATGAAAGAGGTTAAATTTAGTCAATGAATCTTAATTGAGCTTCAATTGAACTTTACTAAACCTAATTAGAGGAAAGCCCCAAATTTAAGGGTGTAATTAAGGCTTAGCCTAATCACCCTTCATAAGAATTGCATACCAGCATGATAGAGCTTCAAATTAGTTAATGAAGCTTAATTGAGCTTCAATTGAACATTACTAAGCCTAATTAGAGGATAGCCCCAAATTTAATAGTGTAATTAGGGCTTAATTAACACATTTAGCCTAATCACCATTCATAAAAATTAATTACGAGCATGATAGAGCTCCAAATTAATTAATGAAGTTTAATTGAGCTTCAATTGAACCTTACTAAACCTAATTAGAGGAAAGCCCCAAATTTAATAGTTTAATTAGGGTTTAATTTACAATTTTAGCCTAATCACCCTTGAAAAAAATTAATTACCAACATGATAGAGGTTAAAATTAGTCAATGAAATGTAATTGAACTTCAATTGACCCTTACTAAACCTAATTAGATGAAAGCCCTAAATTTCATAGTCTAATTAGGGTTTAATTTACAATTTTAGCCTAATCACCCTTGAAAAAAATTAAGTACCAACATGATAAAGGTTAAAATTAGTCAATGAAATGTAATTGAACTTCAATTGATCCTTACTAAACCTAATTAGATGAAAGTCCTAAGTTTAATAGTCTAATTAGGGTTTAACTAACATATTTAGTCTACTCACTTAATTAGAAGAATTATTTAACAAAATAAGTATCTAAAAAATCTTACTTAGCCCTAATTAGAGCTAATTAGGGTGGTCGGGGGCTGGGCTGGTGTTGAACCCTGAAAAGTTCATGGATAAATTTCTGACAAAATTACAGTGCATTTCAGAAATAGAAGAGAAGTATGTTTTCATTAAAACATAAATTAGTGGTACAAAGCTACGTGCACCCATTACACGAGTTATTAAAGATCCGGACCGTAAAGTCTTTTTAGACGAGGCCCGGATATATAACACAAGCTCATGAGGCCTTTCCAATTGAAATCCCACGCTAACTCAAGCCATTGGCTCTATTTATGGCAAGTGGGAATTTTACCGAACACCTCACGGGCAACATGAAAATACATGCCCATGAGTTCAAGTCCATACAAGAATAAATATTTTAGGGGCCCATCAGGTTTTCCCATGAAGTTTGATCAAAGTTCTAGTCAACCTGAAGTCAATCCGGCAACAAGACGATGTCCGGAGAATTCTCAAACAAAAAACAAACAAGTCTCTACGTGGTATCCCTGCACAAGAAGCAAGAAAAGGACAAAGTTAGTCCAAGTCCACACCTCTTTTTATAGGGGTTGACAAACATTCAAAAAAGGGGGAGGGGGGATTCTCTCTCTCCTTTCTCCCTGCGCAAGGGGGAAGCCCCCCGGCTCACTGTGCAACCGGGGGAGTCCCCCCGGTCCACTTGCATCGGGGGGAGGCCCCCCGGACCCCCTGTTGCCGACGCCACCGGGGGGGGGGGGGGGAGCCCCCGGCCTCCTCCACCTCCGCCGCGACCGGGGGAGAGCCCCCCGGCCACCTCAGCCACCGGGGGAGCCCCCCCGGTCCACCTGCACCGGGGGGGATCCCCCCCGCCTCGTCCGCCACCGGGAGAGCCCCCCCGGGCCTTCGCGCCACCGGGGGGACTCCCCCCCGCCTCGTCCGCACCGGGGGAGGTCCCTCGGTTAGTTACCACACTGGGGGAGCCCCCCCCCCCGCTCGCGGTCGCCATCGGGGGAGCCCCCGGGGCCCACTACGCCACCGGGGGGACTCCCCCCGCCTCCTCTGCTGCTGTCGCGACCGGGGGAGCCCCCCCGGGCCGCCCCCGCTGCCGTTCGCGACCGGGGGAGCTCCCCCCGGCCCTCCTTCGACGCCGCACCACCGGGGGAGCTCCCCCCTTCCTCCTGCGCATGTGGCTTTGCCACCGGGGGAACAAAAAAAAACGGAAGAAGATGAAGAGCAAAGGACGAAGGGAGATGAAGAGGTTGGGAGTTATCTTCTCCAAGCACCGGGGGAGCTCCTCCAAGCCCTCTTCCTTCCCCTATATAAACCCAAGACCTCTCCAAGGGAGAGGAGGACTTTTTTGAGTTTTTCTTTGGGGGAGAACTTTTTCTTCTTGAGGAGAGAACTCTTTCTACAAGAGAAGAGGCCTTGTTGCTCCCGCGCAAGAAGACTTGGAGAGAAGAAGAGAGTAAAAAAAAAAGAAGGTGAAACAAGAATGGTCCACTTCTCTTTGTGAAAATAGGGCAAAAAGAGATGTCGTATGTATCATTCAAGGAGAGATTACAAGTATATGTGACTGGGACCCCACAATTAAGGGCCAGACACACAGTAAAAACAAAATAACAAAAATACCGCAAACTAAAATATTTTAACACTCCCCCTCAAGCTGGAGCATATATATCAAACATGCCCAGCTTGTCACATAGAGCACTGAATCGGCCAACTCCAAGCGACTTTGTGAAAGAGATCAGGAAGTTGGTATTCAGTAGGAGTGAAAGGAGTACTAATCTTCTGAGACATGACGGCATCCCGAACAAAATGGCAATCAACCTCAATATGCTTTGTGCGCTCATGAAATATTGGATTCTTTGCAATATGAATAGCAGCCTGGTTGTCACATCTCATCACCATAGGTTCGGAATAAGTGACCCCAAAATCTGCCATCAAAGATTTCAGCCACATCATTTCACAAGTTGTCTGAGCCATTGCTCTATACTCTGCTTCAGCACTTGATCTAGCAACCACACTTTGTTTCTTATTTCTCCAAGTGACAAGATTACCACCAACATAGGTACAAAAACCAGAGGTGGATCGTCGGTCCAACCGAGATCCTGCATAATCTGCATCAGAAAAAGCCTCAATAGATAAATACTCAATTTTCTTATATAGAAGACCACATCCAGGAGCTCCTTTGACATAACGCAGGATCTTTAGAGCCGCTTCCCAATGACATAACTTTGGATTCTGCATAAACTGACTAACAACTGAAACAACAAAGGCAATATCTGGGCGAGTCACTGTCAGATATATCAGCTTTCCACAAAACCGCCTATATTGAGTAACATCATTGAACATTGGACTATCCTCCACTTCAAGATCAGACTGAAGAACAGTGGGTGTATCAGCAGGTTTACACCCCAACATTCCCATCTCCTGTAACAAGTCTAGAGCATATTTTCTTTGAGATAAGGAAACACCATCATTACCATAAGCAATTTCAATCCCAAGAAAATAACGCGGTCTCCCTAGGTTCTTAGTAACAAAATGACACTGAAGGTATTTCTGAACTTCCTTAACACCATTTTTATCACTTCTCGTGAGCAGCGTATCATCAACATAGACAATAAGAATCATCACACTATCAGTAGTATGGCGAACAAACACAGAATGATCGGCTTGACTCCTCTTTAATCCAACTCCAGAAGCAATCTGACTGAATTTCTCAAACCATGCTCGAGGGCTTTGTTTTAAGCCATAAATTACCTTTTGTAGTTTACACACCATCTCCCCCTGAGTGACATACCCATGAGGTTGCTCCATATATACTTCTTCTTTAAGATCACCATACAAGAAGGCATTCTTGACATCCATCTATAACATATTCCATCCTTGATTGATGGCAAGAGAAAACAGTACCCGAACAGAGTTAAGTCGAGCAACAGGAGAAAAAGTCTCAAAATAATCAACTCCATAAGTCTGGGTAAAACCCTTGGCCACAAGTCTAGCTTTATATTTGTCAATGGAACCTTCTGGAGTGTACTTTATAGTGAACACCCACCGACAAGCAATAGGGGTAACACCGGATGGCTGAGGTACAAGGACCCAAGTACCACGAGACAGTAAGGCAGACATTTCCTCATCCATAGCAGCCTTCCATTCAGGTTTGGATAGTGCTTCAGAGATAGACTTTGGAGGGTGAGCATCAGAAATAGACAAGGCATACTGGTGAAAAGATGGAGACAAAGCATGATACGAAATGAAGTCATCAAGAGGGTGCTTCGTACTGGATCGTTTTCCCTTGCGAAGGGCAATAGGAAGATCCAGATCAGAAGCGGGAAGTGAAGTCTCACCAGTGAGAGGGGGAGCCTCCAGTGAAGAAGTTGACTGTGGCAAGACGGCAGGTGGCGCACTATTGGTCCGTCGTTGATAGACCTGTCCAAATCTATTATCCGCATCTCGAGGCTCAACACAACAATCAATATCTGCCGCTGGCACATCCAGAGAAACAAGATCAAGAGGAATAGATGAAGGAGAAGTCTGTGCAGGAGAAGGCTGTGGAGAAGAGGGAGAATCATAAAAGGGCACAGACTCAAAAAAGGTCACATCAGCCACCACAAATGACCTCTTGGACCGAGGGTCAAAACATCGATACCCTTTTTGGGTCCGAGAATACCCCAAGAAGATGCAAAGAACAGATCTGGGAGTCAACTTATCATGTCCTGGTTCAAGAGTGTGAACAAAACACTTACACCCAAAGACCCGAGGAACTAGAGGAAAAGGATCTTCATTTGGATATAAGCATGAAAAAGGACTTTTGTTATCTAACACCTTGCTCGGTACCCGATTAATAAGATAACATGAGGTAAGAATAGCATTACCCCAATAGTACTTTGGAACATGCATGTGAAACATAAGGGTACGAGCAACATCAAGTAAATGTCGATTCTTCCTCTCAGCAACCCCATTTTGTTGAGAGGTGTAGGGGCAAGATGTTTGATGAAGAATTCCATACATTGAACAGAAGGAAGCAAAGGATGACTGGATATATTCCTTGGCATTGTCTGTACGTAACATTTTGATGGACGTGGAGAACTGATTTTGTATTTCTGAAAAAAAGATTTGAATACATCAAATATCTCTGAATGAGCTCTCAAAAGAAATAACCAGGTCATCCGAGAAAAATCATCAATAAAAATGATAAAGTATCGAAATCCGAGTCTGGAGGTGATAGGAGACGGTCCCCAGATGTCGGAATGTACAAGGTGAAATGGAGCAATGCTCCTTTCACTATTACTAGAAGGAAAGGAGACCCTATGATGTTTCCCAAGCTCACAGGCTTCACACAAAAGTCTATTTGTTGAAGAAGAAATGGGAACAATCTCGCGTAGCCTGGAAAGGGATGGATGTCCAAGCCGACAGTGCCACTGAAAAGAAGTATCAGATGCTGAGGAAGCCTTATGTCTTTGGAGAGGTCCATCAACGAGGTAGTACAATCCTCCAGATTCATGACCGCCACCAATCAGCTTCTTCGTCTGGAGATCCTGAAATATACAATAAGAAGGATAGAATGTTACTGAACAGTTTAAGGAACGGGTCAAAGAACTAATAGATAACAAGCCAATGGGAAAGTTTGGAACATAAAGGACATCTTTCAGGGTTAGAGATGAGGTATGAACAATCCCTTTCCCAGCAACAGAACTATACGACCCATGCGCTACAGTAACAGAAGGGTGAGTATTAGATAAATGAAGAGAGGAGAAAAGGGAACGACTACCTGTCATATGACAAGAAGCACCAGAATTCACAATCCAGGAGGAATTGTGGTGAACTGCAGAGGCATTACCTGATGTGGTGGCATGAAAGGACGAAGAATGTGTTGAAGAGCCTTTTAAGAGCCGTTGAAAAGCCTCGTACTCCTCGGGAGACAGTGTAACCCCTTTCACAGATGGTGGTCCTATAGGTGGCTGCTGCACAGGCTGTGGCATAGACTCCGGAGTGAGAGATGAGGAATCACTAGAGGCACCCAGATTAGCAACAGGTCGCAGACGTGATCCCCCTTTGCCATATTTCTTCCAGCAAAAATCAGGCTGATGTCCAGTTTTGTTGCAATGAATACATGGAGAGCCATGACCACGGCCACGTCCACGGCCACGCCCCCCTGCGGCAAGAGCTGAAGCACTACCAGAGTCTCCAATCTCATTAGATGTTGTCTCAGTCAGATTCAATTTGGTACTTGCTCTAAGAACACGAGAGTAAGCACCAGCCAATGTAGGAACCTGAGTGTCGGCAAACAAATTGTCTCTAACATGTCCGAGATTATCCTCCATTCCAGACAAAAACTTAGCAACAATAAACTCTTCCTTTTGTTTCTCCAGCTGAGCGGCATCTACAGCACTAGGCTGATACAGTTTTAATTCACTCCAGAGACCCTGAATTTCAGCAAAATACTGAGAAATAGGTCTTCCTTCTTGCTTTAGAGTGAACAATCTTGAATAAATATTATAAATATGAGAAATATTTTGCTCTGCAGAATAGATCTTTTTCAGAGTATCCCACATTTCTTTAGCGGTGTCTAGAAAGACAATACTATTGAAAATACTATGTTCACAACTATTATTCAAAACTGAAATTACCATCCCATCATCAACTTCCCAAGCTTCATATGCCTTCTTATCAGTTTTCTCTGGAGGGTCTTGCTCAATATGTCGAAGTTTTCTCAAAGAAAGCAGCAGGAGGCGAAAAGACCGTGCCCATTGAGAATAATTAGTGCCATTCAACTTTGTAGCAGTAGACATCATATGATAAAATTTTCCATCAGAAGTCGGGATAGAGGTGGACCCCGACGATTCTGCCATGACAACAAACCAAACAACCAAGGTCTCTGCTGCGCAAAAAGGGATTCAAACAATCTTCTTACAGCAACATAAGGGTCAGCACATAGGGAGAAGATTAGAAGTCCTCATGCGCTGACCATCCTAAAGGAACGAACCGGTGCGGAGAAAACTCTGTTAGAAGATAGGGGTAAGCTTTCTTACCACCAAAGGTTTGCTAGAAACTTCAAATCCCTTTCACCGCAACCCTGGGGAAGATCGGGACCGCGTCACCCGCCGGTGAAGGTCGCAAGGGGACAGGTCGCAGCGCGCCTTGGACGACGTATGGCTCTTTGCGGAGGCGAGCTGGTGGTCCACGGCCGAACCAGCTGGGCACGGCGCGAAGTCTTTACACGGGAGCAGTCTTCCTTGCGGGCTCAAGGGGGGGGGGGGGGCTTCGGCAGGGCCTCACACGAGGTCAGCGGGCGTTGTCGGCAGGGTTCACAACGGGAGCAGGAGGTCGGCTTCGCGGGGACAAAGCACCTCTCACCGTGGACAAAGTGGCAGGGCGTGGGGTCTTCGACGCACGAGGGAGGCCAGCCTTCTTGTTGGCAGTGGACTCTTCACATGGCCAGGAGACGGACGAAGGGAAGAAGCCGCGACGGTGGGGGGGGGGGGGGGGCGTAGGGAAGGGGCCGCGGTGGCGGTGGCGGGGGCGTAGGGAAGGGGCCGCGGTGGTGGTTCCCTACATCGCGGGCTCTGATACCATGTGAAAATAGGGCAAAAAGAGATGTCGTATGTATCATTCAAGGAGAGATTACAAGTATATGTGACTGGGACCCCACAATTAAGGGCCAGACACACAGTAAAAACAAAATAACAAAAATACCCCAAACTAAAATATTTTAACACTCTTTATAGGAGAAATGTTTTGAAAGTCTTTGTAAAACAAACCTCCATGGGAGGATCATATATGTAAAGTATCAATCACCCTCTCCCATGAGGGGAGGTTATATTGATCAGAAAGAAAGGATATTTGGCTCAAAGAATTGTATGAAATTATGAAGATCATGAAACTATGGAATTCTTGACTTAGCTTATTCCGGAAATTATAGAAATACCGCCCGTTGTTCAAACAAATTGCAGAAATAGAATTAATGGGGCAGAAAATTACAAATATACACCCGGTGGGCAGAAAATTACAAATGTACCTCCGGTGGGCAGAAAACTGTAAATATAACCCTGGAAAGGGGAAAATTGTAAATATAACCCCGTGAAAGGGGAAAATTGCAAACAAACATCCGAAAGAAAGGAAATTGTAAATGCAAAGGTCGCAAGCACATCAAAGGGTTGCGAATGCCACCCATCTATAAAGCACGACGGTTCCTCGGGGGCAGACCCAGGATATTAGAGCCGACATTACAGTCAACAAATTTTGGCAGATAATCAAAGGTGTTCGGACTTGTTCGATGTAAATTAACATCGACTTCGGCCGGTGGGGAAAAGTCCTGTACACGAACCCTAAATCGTCTGATAATTCTCAAAAAATGCGGAATTCACAAATATGCCCAAAATATACGCATATCCATCCAACGAAATGGATGCAAGAAAATTTCGCGTGTAAACAGCTGGCCGGTTGGGGTCGCTGGGCGGGCTGTGCAGGGGCTGGCCGCCGGCGGGCTGCTGGCTCACTGGCTGCGGGCAGCAGGGCGGGCGGGAGCGCGGGCTGGGCTGGCCGCTGGCCGGCTGGCGCCTGGCGGGCGCGCCCAGGCCGCACACGCGCAGGCGCAGGGGGTCTCAAGTCTGGACTGGCGCGCGCGCAGGCCGCTGGCCTGCTGCTGCTGCTGCTGCGTTGGCGGTGGGCGAGGCGGGGCGGGTGGCGCCGGCGGCTGCTGCTGCTCCGCGGGCGGGCAGCGTCGGACTGGGCGGCTGCGGCTGCTGCTGCTCCTGCTCCGCGAGCGGGCTGGGTGGGGGAAGGGTTTCGGGGTCGGGGGGCTGGGTGGGGGAAGGGCTTCACGTGAACTCCAAAGGGAGTTCACGTGTTTCGCCCGAAATCGGATAGTTTCGGGCCGAAACCATCCGGTTTCGGGCGAAAAGGGTATCGGTTTCGCCCGAAACCGATACCCCAACCCGAAACCGAGCCTGCTACAGTGAACGGGGCTAAAACGGTTTCGGGTACGGCCGAAACCGATATGTTTCGGCCGAAACGTATCGGTTTCGGCTGATACTGCCATCAATGGCGACCAGGGGATCAAAGCGATGGCAGGGGGTCTTGACCTAGAGGGCCCATCTGCTTCCGATGTGGAAGAAGAGGACATCTACAGTGTGCCTGCAGCTCTCCAGCGGAAGGGGGGTGGTCTGGGAATCAGGGTGGTGGTAAGGTGGGGAATCCTCTCCGGCGGTCTTATGTGGACGTCCTAAAGAGCAACCTTGCAGGGGCCCATGGTGAGAGGAAGGGAGGGGATTGCTTGGACCTTGAACCCCTGCCGGCCGACCTGTTACACAGCTGTCTGGAATGGCTCTAGAGATGTCGTTGTGTAACCCCGGTGGAGGGATCGGTGGACGAGGTGAAGGTGAAGAGTATTTTGAAGGCCGGAGGATGAGGTAGGATGGCTGGGTGTGAGGTTACTCAGGTGAGCAGGGGAAGTTTCTTGGCGGTCAGCCCTAGTGCTTAGGAAGTGGAGACGGCGGCGGCGGCAGGCTTTGCCGTGGCCGAGGGGGATTCTTCTCTAACTATCCAGGTGGATGGTGCGGAGAGGCAATTTTCTGAACCCGAAGAGTGCCGGAGACCAATACAACTGGTCGAGGTCCCAATCGTCTTGTGTGACGAGGTCGGGGCAGCCCTTCTGGGAGGCCGTTTCGGAGAGGTGGAGTTGGGCTTGGTGAGGCTTGTCCGCAGGGAAGCTTTGACGGTGATGGAGATGATCATCTAGGTTAGTACCACTTGGGACATTCTCGAAGTGCTAACGGTGGCCATTGACAGTGAGGTCTTCCTGGTGCATGTTCATCAACGGCTGGAGTTGTAGATGCATCAGAAGGATTGGCTGGAGGTTGAAGACGAATACGTCTCCAGGTTTCAAATTTGAATCCCATGGGCCAGAGGCATAGTGCTGGGCCGATTGAGGGCCGCAGGTGAGTCAATTGGGCTTGAGCCATGCGACCCAATCGGGCCTGTGCCAGCCCACTATGCTCGGTTAGCAGGAGGGGGCCCAAGTGTGCAAACTGGTCCTGACCCAGCCCATTAAGCTTGGCCTGCAGGAGGGGGTCAGATTCGGAACTAACCTAGTTCGGGGGGTTGCATGTGACTTACTCGAATTAGGGAGTTACGGTCCAGCCGGGTTGTCAGGACCCGACATTGTTGCTCTTCTCTGCCCCATCGTGCCTAGCCAGGTCCTCTGCTAGCCAAAGCAACCCCTGGCCACCGCCGGCTACTTGCTTGGCTGGCGGGTAACGGGGAAGTGTGGGCCGCCTTGCCTGAGCCAGAATGGACTCCAGAGACTATTCTGCGGCTAAAGGCAGTGTCTGCATACCGTCTTCAAGCGGTACATCTGACGATGAAGAGGCCTTGGCGTCTCCATCTCTTGCACTGGGGGAGGTCTCCCAACTCTTGGGGATGGACTGCCCTTCACTCACTTCGGTCCCAGTTGTCAACGGAGCCCTCCATATGAGCTTCCTTCAACTTGCTGTAGAGGACCAATGGGAGAACGTCCTCCTAGACCTGGACGAAGTGCATGGGCCTCCAGAGGAAGGCCTACAGGAATCAGCTAGGGGTTTTTGGTGGGGGAGGGTCGGGCAGACGTTGAGGATCATTTGGTAGTTGAAGGTTTGGGGAGGAAGAAGGTAAAGGAAGTGATGGGGGTTGTGGAGAGAATGACAGAAGTGCATGTCAAGGAGTTAGCGGAGAAGGTAGGGTTCCCTTTAGGGACATCAAAGGGTTTTTTTTTGGTAAGTGGGTAGTACCACTAATCTATAAATGAAAAAGAATGTACAAGTAAAGATTGTGACAACCCCTAAAAAATTGCCAACCCCAAAATCCTATATATCAAAAGGCCACACAAAGCGAGTGTGGATCAATTTAGTCCCCCAAACAGCCAAAAAGAGGCGAAGTAAGAGAATTCACAGTACAAATAATAGCAGCCCATTCCCTTACTCTGATACAAACAAAAGAAACAATAGTGTCCTCAGCACGAGACTCCCTCCTGAAGATCTGACTGTTTTGCTCCCCCCACAACGTCTAAAGGGTGGCATGAAGAATAAGCCACCACACAGTCCTGTCGTTTTTGATGGGCCAAGGCCTGTCCCAATGCTCAAGCAGGTGGTGAACCTCACTGTGCTGGACATAGGCACAACCGGTCCTCTTAGCAAGCTCTCTCCACACCCCTTGTGAGTAGGAGCAACCTACAAAAAGGTGGTCTAGAGTCTCAGCGTCCTTTCCACAAAGACAACAGGTCAGCTGGATGTCCGGAAGGAAACGACATAGCCTGTTCCGAGTCGGTAGTCTCCCATGTAAGATCCTCCATACTAGAAGTTTCACCTTCACCGGGCTCTTTGGTTTCCACACCTGATCATGAAGGCTGTGCTGAACACCTCCATCCGAGATGACTCTATAGACAGATCTAACAGTGTAGGCACTGTCCTTCTCCCACCTCCAGACCCATTCATCCTCTAAGTTAGGCTGAGGATGAAGGGATAGTAGGAGGGAGAGAAGGTCCTCTAGCTGAAACACCTCCTTCTGTCTAAGAGCCCCCCTGAAAGATGGGCCCTAGTCCCCTCAAGGCAGGAGAGGGTTGAAAGCCTGAGAGACTGATCCGGGGGGGGGGGGGGTTGCAACGATCGCAAAGAGGCTAGGGAACAAAGCGTCCAGAAAAGACTCTTGTCACCTTTTCCCAGCCGAACACGGATGCCAGATACGAGAACATCTCTGCAAGAGAAGATATCCCTCCAAATGGGAGAGGTCCTATGTAGAGGCATCGGAGCCAAGTCCCAGACTTTCCTCCTATTAAAGTATCTAATTCTGATCAATTGTGCGCACAACCCCTCCTTTCCTTGTCCCAACCTCTACAACCACTTACACAAGAGGGCTAGGTTGAAGTCTCTGGCATTATTGATCCCTATTCCTTTCTGTTCCTTATTGGTAACCAGTCTGCTCTATGCAATGTCATGCCAACCCCTGCCTCTCTCCCCACTCCCATGCCAAAAGAACCTACACTAAATGGAATCAATCTTCCTCACCACCGTCTTAGGGATCCGGATCATGGATAGGAAATAAGTAGGGAGAATGTCCAATACTGATCTGCAGAAGACCAATATGCCCCTATAGGATAAAGCTTTAGTCTTCTAACCCGCCAACCTAGACTCATACCTTTGAATGATGGGAAGCCAGTTTGCACACCGAAGGGAGCCCGGGGTAAGTGGGAGACCAAGTAGGAGAATGGGAAGTCACCAATTTTACAACCCAACAACCAAGCCGCCCTCGAGATATCCCTATCCTCCAAGTTCACTCCTACAAGAAGAGTTGTGTAGAAGTTAACTTTGAGGCCACAGACCTCCTCCAACAACTCCGACAAGAGCCTAGCCATGTAGTATTACTGTTCACCCTTAGTCAGAAACAAAATGATGTCATCTGCATACTACAAGTGAGTAATAGAAGGAGCACCTCTGCTCGGTTGAAAGCCTGTGATCAAACTAGCAGTCTCAACCCTCTGTTACATCCTGCTCAGAATGCAAGCCCCAAGCACAGAAAGAAGGGGAGATATAGGATCCCCCTGGCGAAGGCCCCAACCGCTGTGAAACTAAGAGGACAGCTTCCCATTGATAAGGACCGCAAAGGTAGCCAAAGAGATACATGCCCTGACCCATCTAGTCCACCTCTCACCAAAATCCATCTTCTCCATCACATCAAAGAGACACTGTCAATTCATCCTGTCATATGCTTTCTCAAAATCCAACTTGAGGGTCACCCTTGTTCTCCTCTGATTCTTGATAGCAAATATACGTTCATGTGCCACTAAGAAGTTGCCCAAAATATGTCTCCATCTGATGAAAGCTCCCTGAAAAAGATTGACATGCTTATCCATAACAGTGACCAACCTCTCTGCTTAGTGATGATTTTATTAGTGTCATTCAGCAAACTGATGGGCCTAAAGTCCCAGAATTCTTGAGCACCTACTTCTTTGGGATGAGCATTAATAGGGTTTTATTAATGTCCCCCAAATGAGCCTTCTCTTCTTGAAACTCTCTTACAACTGTCAAAAGGTCCCTCTTTGATGATCTCCCAACATTTCTGAGAAAAGGCTAGCGGAAAACCATCCAGCCTGGGAGCTCTATCACCTGCAAGAGAAAACACCGCCTGGTGGACCTCCTCCCCCGAGAAGGGTTGGGAGATATCCTCCCTCTCTTCCTAAGAGAGGCTGGGGAGGAGATCATCTGCATTCCTTGGCCTCCTGTGCTCATCCTCAGTGAACAACAGAGAGTAGAAAAGTCTCGCTTGGTCCATAATGTCCTCCTCTGTAGAGAAGGAAATGTCCCCCACCTTGATGCAAGAGATGGCATTGACCAAGCCGTTGAAAGTAGGCCGTGTTTCTGCCCCCCTCTTTAATCCACCTATCTCTCGATCTCTGTCTCTAGTAGATCTCCTCTCTACATAGTATGTCATCAAATTGCTACCTAAATGTATCTCTAAGTGCCTTGTCCTCATCATCTATAAGGCTTGCCTGCTCCAAGCAGCCTAGACCCTCTAGCTGCTGCAGAATCATGCCCTTTACTACCCTTCCCGGAAGGGATTTATCAGCTCTTCAAGCCTGAAGAGCTTGCGCCGTATGCTTCAATCTTCTAACCAAAGTACCCATAGCAGAGAAGTCCAGAGCCTGAGCAAACCACGCACCTGAGACATTGTCCGTAAAGTCCGCCTATCTGAACCAGAACTGCTCAAATCTAAAACTATATCTCCTGTCATACATCCTATTAGTCTTCAATAGGATGAGCTTGTGGTCAGAAATAGATCTCGCCAGAGGTACCACCTGCACGTGAGGAAAATGGTCCTCCCAGTCTATAGAAACCAGAAACCTATCCAACCTAGAGCAGGACGCATCTGTTCTCAGTTTGGATCAAGTGAAACAACCATGTATCATGCCAATATCTACGAGAGCTATCTCCAAGATGAAGTCTGAGAAAACCTCCATGTCTCTACTATAGGTGCCATCTTATGTCCTCTCCCATGGGGCTACCACCGTATTGAAGTCACCCCCAACACACCACGGCTGCCCTGAGGAAAGGTGGTGTCGAATCAAGTCATCCCACAGCTGCTGCTTCTCCTCCCAGGGTTGAGGATCATACATCCCGCTGAAGTCCCAGGAGAAGCCATTCCTGATGTTCCCGAAGTGCAAAAAGATGTACATTTGTTTAGCACCCTATCCTGCAACACTTCCAACACCTCATACGGGTTCCAGAGGATCATAATACCCTCAGACCTGTCCTTTGTCGAGGATGTGACCCCCATAGGCAGGCGGGCGTCTCCAATCTCCCTCAAGAGTGCCACACCATCCCCCTCACACTTCGTTTTCTGGATACAAAGAATATCAACCTTGCTCCTCCTAATCAGCTTCCTCACCACCCTCCGTTCTCCGCCCTACCCAACCCCCGCACATTCCATGAAATAATCCTCATTGAACAATAGAGTTACCCCCCTCCACTCCTCCCTCCTCATCAGCTCAGCGCCCCCTCGACTAAGACCGCTCCCCTCCTTGGATGCTCACATCCCATCTCTTGTTGATTTTAGAAAAAAACACCCCTCAAATCCTTCTCAGTAGTCGTGAAGGAAATACCCATGGTATCCGCCAACCCCCTCGCATGCTCCATGGTCAGTATTTCAACTTCCTTGATCATCTCCCTTACCTCCTCTGCCTGCACCCTGCTTCTTCCTCGATGGTCCACTCCCTCCTGTTGCATCTCACCCCCCTCAATATCTGCATCCTCCTCCAGCAGTAGCCTTGAACCACCGAGTTGGCCGTCCTGAGCCAGACAAGCAACCTCCACCTGCTCCTTGCAAATGGCAACGTGGTTTGGCTTTTGTCCGATGGAAGGGTGGCCGTGAGCTGCACTACAGCCAGAGCCCCCCCCCCCCCCAAAAAAAAAAAAAAAAAAAAAAGGGAATCTGCAACACCATTGACCACGTCTCGACGACCCACCAAGTTCTCCCATGCCAGCCGATGGCGGGAACTTTTTCGCCCGCACCTCAGTAGAGGACCGCCAATCCTGTCGGTGGTTGCTTCCCCTGAACACTCGTCCCCCCTGCCAGGGCAAGGCGAGAGGGCTACCCATCGACTGCTACTCGTGAGAGCCATCGGTAGTCGGCGGTGGGGCAACCACCACTGGGAGCTCCTGGTCCGACCGCGACTTCTGTTCTGTAGAAAACGACGGGAGTCTGAACAACTGCACTCGGTCGCAACAAGGCGGAGGAGTCGCCGTCAGCAAATGACGCAGTGGCCCGCCGTTGATTGCTAGTGCTTTGCCCTTCGCCGAACACCGCTCACCAATATTGGAGGTCAAGACCACATCGGGTAGGAGGGGCGAGCCAGCCACCACAGTCGGGTGGGGAAGAAGAGGCGTATCTCGTCTGCGATACTCGTTAGCCACTCTTTCCCCAGATCCGCTGGGTAAGTCACGGGTAAACCCAGTTGGATTTGGGTGGACGGGTACCGGATCGATACCATAAGAGCGGCCCACCGAACCCTTCGACAGATGGCCCACAGGATCGGGCTGGCCCAACAGCTCGTTCGCAACCCTCAGGGGCGGGAATTTTGAAATTTGAAGATTGGGGGCCCCACCTTCGTTTTCTACCTCCGCCACCGTAGGGTATAGCCTTAGGTGGCCCTGGTTGGGCCGGCGTCACATCAAAAGTCTCTTTTCTGGTGTCCTCGATAAACGGCCAATGACTTTTAAAGTGCCTTGAAGCACCTCGCCATCAACATTTGCATTGGCATTGTACATAAATCGAGGGTTGAGGAAATAACCTGCATTTGTTTATAGTTAAACTAAATGTTAGATGTAAATTAACCTAAAAAATAATGAACTTTGTATCAATACAATTAATCACTCACCAGCTGCATGCAAGTCATGGTGTAGTGTGTTGTCCCATCTGTGGTCAATAATTTTCCACCACTTTTCATATTCCAAGTCTAATTTGGCACGGTCCATGGTCTCGTGCAGATATCTCATATCATTTTTCTCATCGCCATCTATCATTTTTAGGACCTTCACGAGGGGTGTGACTACTTTCATGTACCGTGAGATCCTGGCCTAAAATTTGTTGTCTTCTACGATGTGGCAAACATCCAAATAATCCATTTGAGCATCAATATCATATTTGTCTATGTATTCCCGCAAGGCATTGCGGTACATGAAAGATTTGAGCTCATTCTTATACCTGTGTAAAGATTCCAAAGAAATGAAATTTGAATCAAATACATATGATATCTATAAGGATAAAGTAAAAAGAATTGAGCTCATTCTTATACCCGTGCAAAAACTCCAAAGAAATGAAATACGAAGCAAATCTAGTTGGCCCTGTACAGATCATATCTTGCCCCCCACTTGCATGCTCTCTGAACATGTTCAATATCTCAGGATGGCCATAAATATACTGAGTGATTTTTTGTCCCCTCTTAATTGTCTTCTTCACATTATTTTCCTTCACAATGTCTTCAAGTATCAAATTTAGATAATGTACTGCACATGAGAGTCAATATAAATGCCTGCGCTTCTGCATCAACTTTTTTCCTGCAGCCCTGCAGCCTTATAACTGGCTTCATTATCAGTGACTATTTGCACAATATTTTCCTCTCCAATTTAGTCTACTATCTTATCCATCAAATGAAACAAATAATTTGCATTCTTTTCATAATTTGATGCATCAATTGATTTCACAAAGACTGTACCTTCGATGCAATAAACTAGAAAGTTGATCATGGACTTCTTCGTGGTACCAGTCTAGCTATCACACATAATGGTGCATCCTCTCTCCATCCAGATATGTTTGAAGCTTTCAACCCACTAATGGAGCTCCTCAACCTCTCCCTCAAGGTCACGTTCATATATGTCTCGACGTGACGGGACCTTCAAGTCAGGGCCAGTATCTGCTATGGCATCTAGCATAGGCTGAAAATATTCTAATTCAGCTGTATGTGCAGGCACACCTGCATGGAAAAATAATTTGCAAATACTTTTAAATGCATGTCCTGCAACTTCAGCTGATTTTTTGACCCCTCTCAATGCTTGCTTGATTTTTGGTTGTATAGCACTTTACCTTCTGTGCAGATAGTTGTCCATGGGGCCTACTCCCTGCGGGGTTGCACCAGTGTCAGGACGTCGTGCAGCTCGTGCTACACCAGCTGTACTGGAGTATGTCCCTGAACCTATCAGTGCTTTTCCTTTCCTTTGAGCCGCTTGTTCACGCTCTACTGCTTCAGTCAGCTCTGGATCTGAATCCTCAGTGTCTTTTTCATCATTATCATCCCTCATTCCCCTTCTGCCCGAAATCTCCTCAGCAATTTCAGCTTGATCTTCAACCCTTTGTTGCATCCTCTCTTGAAGGCACTGACGAATTTCTTCTCGGACCTATCGGGGACATCTGTCACATTGTTTGACCTCTCCTCTTATCCCTGCTAAATGTTGCTTTCCTCTAGTAATTCCGCCATATATCTCCTTATCACAATAATTACATTTCACTTTTCTTCTTCCAATATCAACTAAGGAGAGGTGGGCCCACCCCGGATCGTCTTGCCCTTGCTGCTCCTGACCTTATTCATGTCTATCCATGATGCTGCATTAAGACAATCAAAGACAAATGGTTATAAGTACAATGAAAAAATACAATGAAGCATAATTGAGCTTCAAATTATACTGAATTGAGATAATTAGCCAAAAGTCCCAATTTTTAACTGCTAATTAAGGTCACCTTTGGAGATTCAGCCTAATCACCCTTCATTAAATACAATTAGTAGTATGTTCCCGCCCTAAATTATTCAATGAAGCTTAATTGAATTTCAATTGACCCTAACGTAATCTAATCTAACAAAAGTCCCAAATTTAAATAGCTAATTAGGACTTAATTTGGAGATTTACCCTAATCATCTTTCGTTAAATGCAATTAGTAGCATGCTCTCGCCCTAACATATTCAATGAAGCTTAGTTGAGCTTCAATTGACATTAAATTAATCTAATCTAACAAAAGCCCCAAATTTAAATACCTAATTAGGGCTTAATTTGGAGAATTACTGTAATTACTCGGTATGTAATACAATTAGCAGTATGCTCTCACCTTAAACTATTCAATGAAGCTTAATTGAGTTTCAATTTATGCTATATTATCTTAATTAGACAAAAGTCTCAAATAAAAATCCTTAATTAGGCCCTAATTTGGGGATTTACTCTAATTATCTGGCATCTAATATAATTAGCAGCATGCTCTTGCATGAAAACATTCAACGAAGTTTAATTAAGCTTCGATTTATGCTAAACTTACCTAATTAGACAAAACTCTCAAATTTAAAACGCTAATTAGGCCCTAATTTGAAGATTTAACATATTTAACATATGAAATCAAAACGATTGAAGAGAACCTTACCTACAACAAAAAAAACTATCAAACCAAGAAAAAAAATAAAAAATTACAAGATCTTTGAGGAATCTACGCACTCGACACAGCAAGAAACGGCGGCGGCTACACGTTGTAAACAACAAGAAACGGCGACGGCAGCAAGCTCCTCCACTTGCGCAGCAAGCTCTTGGACTTGCAACTTCTCAGAATCTCAAATCTGAGGAGAGGGCGGAACTGGACTCCCCTCTTAAGGGGAGTTCGCGTCCGATTTCGGTCGAAACCGGGTGGTTTGGGCCGAAACGGGCGAAAACGGTCAATTTCGCCCGAAACGAATACTTTTTTTTTAAAAAAAAGTTTCAGACCTGTTACAATGAGCAGGTCTGATCTCGTGTCGGTTCGGTCTGAAATCTATATGTTTCGGCCGAAACGTATCGGTTTCAGCCGAAATTGCCAACCTTGGCTCCACCGGTCGGATGACCAACCTGATGACGAAGTCTGCCCCTTCGGCCAACAGGGAGATGACCAGCGGCACCTCCGCCGATGCAGCCATCCACATTGTGGCCTTCATCGCTAAGAGGTCACCAGCCGGAACAAAAGAACAGCTATCCTACTCCACCTCTCCCAGTCGGCGTAGGATACTATTCCTTGCTCATTATAGAGCACGATGGGAAGGTCGATGAGCTTTACACGAGCGCCGAACTTTCTCGAGTACGGACACGTCCCCCTATTGAGGGTCCCCGGCAGGACACTGATGGCGACGTCATCCAACTCCAAGGCACCTAGCTCCGTCACCTCACGTACCGCCTCCTCATGCAATCACGAGTAGGCCTGAGACAAGTGTCTACTAGATATCCTAGGACCCCCCCACCAGGTGTTCAAAACGCCCCTAACACCTCTGGATTCACCACACCCTTCCATGGTAAGAGGAATAGGCACCTGTTAAGCCAATCCCCACGACCAACCAACATATTCGGGGGGATGGCCCCCAACTCCAAATAGGACCCCCCCCCACCAGGAGATCTGGGGTGTGGACCCATACCCCTAACCATCTCCGCATATTACCTCTGAAGACCACCCTTCTCCCCACCTCTGTTGACATGCCTCCCACGAGGGGCCGACATCCTGTAGGCTCGCTGCAAGTGTCCCGACTGCTGACAACGAAAACAAATAGGAGGTGACCGGAGAGAAACTCCACCTCCGGACATCCCTAAAACACAACTCTCTCTCTCTCTCTCTCTCAAACCCAGAGCTTCTCTCTCTAGAAAAGTCTAGAGAGAGAACCCAAATCAAGCCTTAAGATTGTTTATGAAGGTCTGGAAGAGGAGGCTGCTCTCAATGATGAGGGAAAGTAAGGGAGGGAAGTCGACAAAAATGGGTGAGAAAAGGGGAGAGGGAGCTAGGGGGAGGGGGAGTGATTAGAGGGTGTTGGAGGTAGGAAGGAAGTCCTTGTCCCAACGAGGATTGCGTCGTGGAATGTGAGGATAAATTATGGGAAGAAGAAGAAAAAGGTGGCAAATGATCTTGTGAGAAGATGCAAAATGGATATCCTTCGCTTTCAAGAGTTGAAATGTGAGGATGATGGGGAGAACACCATGATGGAGATTAGGCCTGACAATTATCCGTTTAAAATTCGAACCGAATTCGTATTCGTATTCGTATTCGTTTGATCGGATAATTATCCGAATGAAGTATCCAACAGATAATTTAATCGGATAATCCGATTATTAATCGGATACATATTCAGATATTGGGGTATCCGTGTTGGATATTACCCTACCGAATATGAACCATTAGATGAATATCTAAGGATCCACATATTTTATGTATAAGTAACTCAAATCTTAATATGTTGTTTAGTTACTCTTTTGTACCTCTTTTTTGTCTCAAAATAAATTTATAAATAAGAAATCCACTTACACTCATTTGCCATTTGGTAAGTTCTCTCATATTTTTTGAATGAAGTCCAATCTTTTGATAATCTCTCCCAAAATAAAAACAACTTCTACCCTTTCTTCTTTTGAGAAAACAACTCACGACGCTCCCGCACGGCTCGCACGACTCACCGTAGGCGTGGCAATTATCCGTTTAAAATTCGAACTGAATTCGAATTCGTTTGATCGGATAATTATCTGAATAAAGTATCCGACATATAATTTAATTGGATATCAGATAATTCGATTATTAATCGGATACAAATTCAGATATCACACTATTCGCTTCGTATCCGATTCGTTTATAGGTCTAATGGAGATCGGGGGCATTATAACTAGAAGAGTGTCCTCTCCTGCAGAGGGCAAAGCAAGAGGCATTATGGTCATGTGGAATGAGTTCGAGGTGGAAGAGGTAGAGGAGTTCAGGCACATTAGTAGATGGGTCATTTTTATCTCCTTTCGTAGTATCAAGAATGGAAGGAAGTCCTTGTCCCAATGAAGTTGTGTCGTGGAATGTGAGTGGAATCTGTCAGAAGGAGAAGAGAAGGGTGACAAATGACCTTGTGAGCAGAGAAGGGTAGGTAGTAAGTCTCTGTCCCAGTAAGGATTGTGTTGTAAATGTGAGGGGAATCTATAGGAAGGAGAAGAGAAGGGTGGTAAAGGATCTTATGAGAAGATGCAAAATAGATATCTTTTGCTTTTACGAGTCGAAATGTGAGAATGATGGGGAGAACACCATGAGGGAGATCGAGGGACACGAGATTGACTAGAGGAGTGTCCTCTCTTATAGAGGGCGGAGCAAGGGCCATTATGGTCATGAGGTGGAAGAGGTAGAGGAGTTCAAGCACATTGGTAGATGGGCCATTTTCCTCTCCTTTCGCAGTATCAAGGATGGCTTCATGTGGGACTTCTCTGGTGTTTACTAGCTGTAGAGTAGGGGGGATAAGAAAACACTTTGCTATGACCTCCTACTCCTCCATGCCACCTTTGACCGTTTGTGGTGTGTAGGGGGGGTTCATTGCAGTTGTATCACTTAGTGAGAGGTTTGGCGACTATCTCTCATCAGGGGAGATGGAAGATTTCAAGAATATCATCTTCGAAGCAACACTGATTGATGTATGCCCAATGCCTAATTCACTTGGTCTAATCTCAGAGCAGACTCTTCCTAGTCTAGACTTGATTGATTCCTTGTCTCTGTTGAATGGGAAGATCACTTCCCTCATATGGCGGCCCCTACTCTGGCCTGATCTGCCTCGGATCATAAGCCTATTTTGCTCAAGACTAGTTGCAGTCAGTCGAGGAGATCTTAGTTTAGGCTGGAAGAAGACTTCATGGATACAGTCGGCAGAGTATGGAACTACTAGAGGCAGGAGAGGTTTGCTATGGCAAGGCTAGTTGGCAAACTGGAGCACTTAGCACAGGAGTTGGCTAAGTGGGGGGTCAGCAAGACTCTCCCTGGAAGGATAGTTAAGGGTAGAATACTAGAACAACTGGAGGAACTTGATGCATTAGAGGAAGTAGGGCTGCTTGATGATTCTGATAGGATACACCAAGACAAGCCTAAGGTAGATTTTGAAGAAATCCTACTGAAAGAGGAAGTCTACTGAAAGTAGAGATCAAGAGAAGGTGGGTTAGGGAGGGGGATAGGAACACAACCTACTTTCAAAAGATTGTTTCAAGAAGGAGACTCAATTACATCATGTGCTTGAGGGAGGGAAATCAGCTCTTCACGCAGCCTGAGAACATTTTGAGGTGCTTTTCATTGAAGAGGACCCATACAGACTATCTTTTGCTGACGACCTTCTTCCCTACATATCAGAAGTAGAGAGCTGTACTTTCTCCCTCCCCTTTGAGGATGAAGAGGCGGAAAAGGCTGTCTTCTCTCTTGCAGGGGATAAAGCTCTTGGAATGGACGACTTCCCTACAGCCTTCTTCCACCAGTGCTGGGTCCTTCTTAAGTCAGACTTGCTCCAAGTGATTTGGGAATTCCAAGAAGGAAAGGCTCACTTAAGAGGAATCAACAGGTTATGCTTATCCTCATCCCCAAGAAGCAAGGCGTTGGCAGCCTAAAGGACTATAGACCCATAAGTCTACTAGATGGGACCTACAAAATCATCACCAAATTGTTGGTTAAGACTTGAGTTTGTCTTGGGCATAATCATTGATGGCTATCAGGGGGCATTCATCAGAGGATGGATTATTCAGGAATCAGGAGAGTTTTGTGGTTGCACATAACTTACTTTTTGCTATGAAGGCACAAAGGAAGAGGCATCTGGTGCTCAAACTTGATATTGAAAAAGCATATGATAGGTTTAGTTGGCAGTGTCTGATGAATGTTTTTAGTAAGATGGGTTTTGATGACAGATGGGTTGGCTAGATCTGAGCTTGTATTGTATCTATTCATCCACTTTTACGGTCCTCATTAATGGCAAAACTTTACCCTATTTCCACAATGGCAGGGGACTAAGGCAGGGGGACCCAATGTTCTCACTTCTCTTTGTTTTGGTGGCACACATTTCTAGTAGGATGTGGATGAAAGTTGAATCCCTACACTTAATTCAGGGGTTCCAATTTGCCTCATAGGATCAATCCATCACCCATCTGCAATATGTTGATGTCACTATACTATTTATGGCAGAGGGGGAGGAATAACTGTTTACCATTAGACTGATGCTAGAGCTTCTTCAGGAGGTTAGTGGCCTCAAGGTGAATTTTGACAAAAGCCTAAGTGTTGGGAGTGAACATGGACCTGAGGGCTGTTAGGAGAGCGATGGTAATCCTAGACTGTCAGATCGGCGAATTCCCTATTACTTACTTGGGACTTCCTCTGACCCAAACTCCTTGAAGTGTAGGGATTGGCAGCTAGTGGTGCAGAGATTTCATTCCATGCTAACCGGATGTAAATGGAAATTGCTCTCCTGTGGAGTGCGTCTGATGCTTTGCAAATCTGTGCTGAATAGCCTTTTTGCCTATTTTCTGTCCACTTTCCGGAACCCTTGGTCTGTGGCTAGGAAACTAGAGGCCATGCATGCTACCTTCTTCTAGCATGACAGTGAAGAGAGGAACAAAGGCTGGCACGACATTGCTTAGGGAAGAATTTGCAAGAGCAAGTAAGTGGGAGGCCTAGGTATTAAGAATATCAAAGATTTCAACCTGGCCCTACTGAGCAAAGGGCTGTGGAGGCTTGGCATTGACGAACAGGGCCTGTGGGCTACAATTATTCATCAAAGATACTACTGCATAGCAGGGTTCTGGGACTTGTCCACACCCTCTCAGCATCACATTTCTCACCTTTGGAGAGGTATTTTGGAGAGCTTAAACTTTCTCAGAGCTAGTGTTAGAGTGAACCTAGGAAATGGGCAAAAATGTCTTTGTTGGGAAGATAGATGGTGCGCGGAGTACCCTCTTAAGGAGAGGTTTCTTCAGCTTTTCGCCGTCTCTTCAGAGCTTTGGGTAGTGCTGGCCCAGATCTTCAACACGTAGTCAACGAGGGGAAGCTGGACACCTGTCTTTAGAAGACATCTACGGGAGGAGAAGATCCAGATGCTCGAGATGCTACTCTCTCTCCTTCAGGAACACAGACTCGATGTAAGCAAGCCTGATTGTTGGTGCTGGAGATGGGCTGATGTTGTCTGTTTCTTTGTCAAATCGGCCTATCATGGCATAGCAGACAGCGGCAGGTGCTTTCCATTTGTGAGTCAAAGTATGGAAACCTAAGAGCCCTTTGAAAATTGAAGTGCTAATGTGGAGAATCTCATACGGAGGACTTCCTACCTGTGACAGACTTCACACCTTTGTGGAGGGCATTCAAACCGTATGTTCATTGTATGGGGAGGAAGAGGAAGACATTGAGGACTTGCTGCCATTTTACTCAGGATGTCTGGCTCCATGTCTTGGACAATATTCAGTATGGTCCACAGTGCGGACTGACTATCCATCAGCTCTTGAGGGAGCGGCATAGGATGTGGCCACTAAAGGGTGATCGATGTATTTGGTGGTTCATTCTTCATGCCACATTGTGGGCCATTTGGGAGAGAGAGAAATATAAGAATTTTCAAAAAGAAGGCGACGGTCCCAGAGAGGATCGGGGATTTTGTGGGGGACAGAGTGAGACAGTGGGCTAAACTCCTTTGTAATATAGATACTCTCAATTCTTCTTTTTGGGCCTACTGGGCGGCTAGGCTGGGGGACACATGGTCTGGGTGTTAATTTTTTGTATACGGATGTTCTGTGAGCATTCTTTTTACACTTGTAAATCCCTCTTTTTAATTTATATATTCAGTGGTACCATCCACTTTCAAAAACTTTACTTTACTTTTCATTTTATTTTTGTTGTTATAAAAGCAACTTGATGCTTTCATTTTGCTGAAATGTGGGATGTTATTGGATATGACACAGTATTCTGGTCAAAAGTTTGAAGACATTGACTTGCATGTTCATTACAAGATGAATGCCATTTTTTCGTGAGAGATGTTGATGGAATTGATGGCAAAATGGATTATTGATGTTATAAATCAAGTCATGCAAATGCATTCCTCCATCTAGGATGCTGGTTTCCTGGATCAGTGTCTTGTGAGAAAATGTATTTTGAACTTTTTGGAGACTGAGAGAGTTGTTTTTCTAATTATTTGTTATTTTCCAGTGTTTCTTTGCATTTTGAATTTTTGAGCTACACATTCTCATTTTGGTTGTCTTTTATAAATCTTTTTAAATCCCAAGTTGGGACATGCAGAACACTTGATATGCTCCAAGGAAGGCCAAGAATGGCTACCCAAATTGTTTTGGCATGTAAATGGTAGCTTGAGATTTCAGCATTGAGACTTCATCTTGAGCACCGTCGGATCGCAATTTACGTTTGCAATCAATTCAATGTTATCTTGATTCCTTTACAATTCTTTGTAAGATTGGCTCCAGTATTTAGCACCCTCTTTTTACTCTATGAACATTCAATGGAATTGTGAGATAAGCTCTAATACTTATCTGTAAATAATAGTCATTGTAATTTTCACATCTTGTGTTTTGTATTTGTTTCTCATGTATACTAGACAATTGTCTTCTTCTTTTGTTTTACTGATTGAAATTCTATATTTTATAATTACCCATCCATTCTGTATTTTTGCTCAGATACAAGTTGTCTTAGGAGCAGAATCAAATATAGCTGTTGGATGGCAAAAGAAAGATGAAAAAACTTCCGCTTCAGGGGAACTTAAGGTATCTCTGATCATTAATGCTCCAGTGCAGGCAATCATTTGTTGACATTTTTTTCTACAATAACTGTCTCTTTTGTTTTCTAGTCATCACTACAATGTGCAAGGACTATTTCTTCACAAGATAGACCAAAGAGGCTCTTGGTTTACACCATGCCAATAATCACTGGCCTGACCCTTTTTTTTTTGATTCACATTTTCATGTAAAAAAGCTCCTGATTATTGGAAACATGTAAGAGGAATGGGTTCATGTAACTGTAATCTGGCAGGTACTCTTCTATAATATTATATTATTTCAAAATTATTTAGTTCTCTTTTATTCTGTAGACTAATAACTCAGAGGAAAGGACTTGGCAGATTAACCAAACACTAACTAGCAACAGATATGCTCCTTTGTTATTTTCTACTTATGGCATCGAATATGGAACTAGACTTCAATGCCTGCACGCTAGTGGGAATTTTTATTCCCTTTTCTCTGTGAATATGTCTTAGAAGCATGTAAATGGAGAAGCAATTGCTATGACCAACGAGCAGAGGCAATGCATTAGAAATATAATCTCTGGAGACTTGGTGGTGGAGTAATGAAGTTCAAAAGGCTATAAAGAAAGCTAGAACACTTTAAAGCATGGCAAAAGAACAAAAATGATTAAACCTTAAAAGAATACAAAACAGCAAAAGAGAATACTACGAAGATATTGAGGGAGGTTTGGAAGAATTCTATCATAAACTAGGAGATTGAGAGGGTGAAAAAGATATATCTAAACTTGGTAAACTGAGAGAAGAAAAGAGTAAGGATTTGGGTGGGTTTCCATGAAGGAAGTGGATAGTGCATAACATCTGAAAGGCTTGTGCATAGTGCAACAGAAAATGAGGAGAAATAGATGGATGTCTGTGAAGGAAGGGGACAATGTATAACATTGAGCAGCTGTGATAGGGCATGTTATTGTTTTATGTATAAGATTAGGCTGCCTTGGTACTGTAGTCTGTACAGTATTGTAAATATTTTTGAATAGCTTTTGCATGATGTTGAAGTTATACATGACGGCTGAATTTTGTTGGAGGCTTAACACTGTCATGTTTTGCAGTGCTTCTCAAAGTTTATGGGAGCTACATTGCCTCTACTCTCTTGGATGTATATCTAATAACTTGGATATGATTGCCAACATTTGACAGGTTGGCCAGCCTCCCACTCTTTGCAGACATAAGAAGTCAGCAAGTTCCGTTCTAGCAAAACAAACTAGTTGTTATTTATGTACCAAATTCACAATGTTGCTGGAACATTTCCATCTGTTGTGTCCCTTCACAGCAAGGATGGATCAAAGATCAGACACAGATTGACTGGATCCCCTGCTGCTGCCTGGTCCTTCTGACCATCCTTTTTCATTAAAAAAGAATCTATAAAAATATGGACAAACAATTAAATAGACATACCTCAAACATCTCCAACGGTCAAGATTAGCCCTTTATTGGGAGAGTAACTGGAGCCTTTTGGGGTTCATTCTCCTTGTTTTTGGAAGTTATCTAGCTGCAGACAAGAGTAATGGGACTTTTTTTTGAAAGTGGGTGGTACCACATGTGTATTCAATGTAAAAAGGGATGTACAAGTATTGTCAATAAGTTCCCAAAGAATATCCTATACAACAAACCCGCACCAATCCCGTGTGATTCCCACTAACCCCCTGTTTAACTCATGGAAATAAATAAATAAATAAATAATTCTTCTTTAAAGAAGAAAATGCACATTAGTGGTTATTTAAGTAGTTGGTGTATTATTATGTCCGCGAATTTAGGTTTATCAGACGATTTGGGTTCGGGTACGGGACATGTCCCCATCGACCGTAGTCGATGTTTATTTACATCGGCGTAAAGTTCGAATGCCCTTGATTAACTGTCAATGAAACACTTTTCGACCTCCACAATATCCGCTGTGATATTGGGGGTTTTAGCTAATGGATTTGATCAAAGAGATCATCAATTAGAGATACACTTTTACAGGAGAAAATTAAACATTTCATTCTTTGGATTCATCTTTACAAAATACATGCAATCCCAATTACATAGTCGGGTCATTTGATTTTCATTTGACCTTCATTCCACCACCAGAATAGATCGTTGAATTTGAGTTTCATAGAGATCAAACCCTTTTTTGGGAATATTTGCAATTTCTGATCCATCCTGAGTATCTCTGCAATTTTGAACCCTTTTTGGGTATTTCTGCAATTTTTGACCCTTCAGAGGTATTTTTGCAATTTTTGACCCTTCTAGGATATTTTGGCAATTTTCGACCCTTCTGGGATATTTTTACAGTTTTTGACCCTTCCGGGATATTTTTGCAGTTTTGGACTATTCTTGGGTTTATTTGAGGCTCTGAACCCTTTCTTGATTTATTTGTGATTATCCCTGGAGTATGATTCTAGAAAAGCTCATGGGTATTTGTGTAGTTTGTCCAAACCAGGGATATTTTTGTGACATCTGGACTGAACATGGGTTTTCGTGTTATCTTGGCATTAGACGCAAGTCCCTCCTTGGTGGAGGTGCGCTGGCCAAAGATTCTCGGGAGATTGCTTCTCCTTCTCGAGCTCTCATGGGTTGGGGTCCAGCTTTATGCGTCCATCATCGCAACGCCGGGGATTGACCTGCACGGTCAGGTCGCAGGGGTCAAGGGGGCAGCCCCCCTTCCGGGAGATTTCCGGGGGGGCGAAGCCTTCGCCCCTTGGAAGAAAAAATTCTTATAATCTGGCTTCGCCTCCGGGAAGAAAAATTTCTTATAATCCCTCTCCAAGGAGTGACACAAGGGACATCACCACAATGACATCTATGCAAACCCTTTTTGTAAAAGCTGGGGTGCTTACGGGATTCATGATTATTTTAGAGAATCACATTATGTTTCCTACAACATTTACAATGATATTACATTAACTATAACATAAGGATATGTGTGCGAACTCAAGGAGGGACAATTTTATAACATACCCTCACTATGAGCGCAAGCACAAGTACAACACAAGTACAAACACAACCCAAAGGGTGGGCCTTTAGAACCACAAGCACAACCCTCTGTGCTCTCTCCTCCCTGCGTTCTGTGTCCGTTCTGTGTGTTTTCACCTGGGTCCCACTAGGGGGGTATTTATAGAACCCATGGGCAGTTATATGTTGATTCGGTTCAAATCTCCCAATTGTGGGTTGGATCTGATCCAAACCTCCTAGTTGGGGGTTGGATCCAGTCCAAATGGCCCAACCTAGGGCATTGATTGGTCAAAATTCCCCTAAGAGGGGTTGTTCCAGTCCAATTCCCCCATTTGGGGGTTGGATCCGGTCCAAACCCCCCATCATTGTTGGCAGTTTCGGCCGAAACCGATACGTTTCGGCCGAAACGTATCGGTTTCGGCCATAACCGATACGAAAACGCCCCCTATCACTGTAGCAACCCGAAACATAAAGGGTGTATCGGTTTCAGGCGAAACCGATACTGGTTTCGCCCGAAACCGGTATCGGTTTCGGCCGAAACACGTGAACCCCCTTTATCATTTGCTGTCTCCCCCTCGAAACCCACTACCCAGCCAACAGCCAATCCAGGGTTTCGGTCGAAACCCTCCCTCCCTGCTGCCTGCTGTCTCCCGCTGGCCTACTGCCGCTGCTGTGCTGCTGGCCCGCCGCTGCTGTGCTGCTGCCGCTGTTGCAGTGCTGCTGGTGCTGGTGCTGCCTGCTGTGCTGCCTGCTGCTGTTGGTGCTGCCTGCTAATGCTGGTGCTGCTGCCGGTGCTGCCTGCAGCCTGCTGCTCTTGCTGTTGCTGCAGCAGGTGCTGCTGTTACTCCCACCGCGGCACCGCCCTACTGCCACTGCCGGACTGCCCACCCCCTGCTAGCCTGCTGTGCACTTCATTGGGTTGTAAGTATTTTTTTTACCTTAATTTGTGCAACCCTAATTAGTTTAGATTTCAAAATAAACCTTAATTAGATACTTAAAATGCAAAAAATTTGGGGCTTTCGTCTAATTCGGCTTTCTTAGCCACAATTGAAGGTTAGATAAGTTTCATTGACGAATTTGGGGTGGGATCATGCTGGGATTATATTTTTATGAAGGGTAATTATGGCTTAATTCGTAATTAAGGCTTAATTAGTTTATAAAAATTGGGCTTTTGTCTAATTCGAGTTTCCTAGTCACAATTGAAGGTTAATTAAGTTTCATTGATGAATTTGGGGTGGGATCATGCTGGGATTATATTTTTATGAAGGGTAATTAGGGCTTAATTAGTAATTAAGGCTTAATTAGTTCAAACAAATTGGGGCTTTTGTCTAATTCGAGTTTCCTAGCTACAATTGAAGGTTAATTAAGTTTCATCGATGAATTTAGGGTGGGATCATGCTGGGATGTCATTTTTATGAAGGGTGATTAAGGGTTATTTGGTAATTAAGCCCTAATTACCTCAAAAAAATTGGGGTTTTCGTCTAATTCGGCTTTCTTAGCCACAATTGAAGCTCAATTAAGCTTCATTGACGAAATTGGGGTGGGATCATGCTGGGTTTTTTTTTTTATGGAGGGTGATTAAGGGTTAGTTGGTAATTAAGTCCTAATTAGTCCATCAAAATTGGGGCTTTCGTCTAATTCGACTTTATTACGCACAATTGAAGCTCAATTAAGCTTCATTCAATAATTTGGAGGTCTATCATGTAGAATTGTCTTTTTTTCATCGTACTTACAAGAAATTATCTTTGACTGTCTTAATGCAACATCATGCCTAGACGTCAGCAAACACAGGAGCAGCAAGGGCAGGAGGATCTGCGGTGGGCCCACATGTCCTTAGTTGATGCTAAGAGAAGAAAGGTGAAATGCAATTACTGTGGTAGGGAGATGTATGACGGAATTACCAGAGGAAAGTAACATTTGGCAGGGGTAAGAGGAGAGGTGAGACAATGTGACAACTGTCCCCGAGAGGTGCGAGAAGAGATACGCCGGTGCCTTCTGGGGAAAAGGGAGAGGGTGCAATAAAGGCCTGAGGATGAGGCTGAAATTGCTGAGGAGATTTCTGGCAGAAGGGTTAGGAGGGATGATGATGAGGAATGCACTGAGGATTCTGATCCAGAGCTGACTGAAGCAAGGGAGCGTGAACAAGCCGCTCGAAGGAAAGGGAAGGGACCCATGGGTTCAGGGACCTATGAGAGTACCGCTGCACGACGTCCTGACATTGGTGCTGCCTCACATACGCAGGGAACAGGTCCCATGGACAGCTATCTGCACAGAAGGCCCCAAGCTACACAACCTAAAATCAAGCAAGCATTGAGAGTTGTCAAAAAATCAGCAGAAGTTGCAGGGCATGTATTTAAATCTATCTGCAAATGGTTTTTTCATGCAGGTGTCCCTGCACATGCAGCTTCAAGTGAATATTTTCAACCTATGATAGATGCCATAGCAGATGCTGGCCCTGGCTTGAAGGCCCCCTCACGTCGAGACATATACGGGCGTGGCCTTGAGGGAGAGGTTGAGGAGCTCCATGATTGGGTTGAAAGCTTCAAGCATATATGGGTGGAGAGAGGATGCACCATCATGTGTGATGGTTGGACTGGTACTACGAAGAAGTCCATGATAAACTTTTTGGTTTATTGCATCGAAGGTACAGTATTTGTGAAATCAGTTTGATGCATCAGATTATGAAAAGAATGCAAATTATTTGTTTCATTTGATGGATGGCATGGTAGAACAAATTGGAGAGGAGAATGTTGTGCAAGTGGTGACTGATAATGAAGCCAGTTACAAGGCTGCTGGGAAGAAATTGATGCAGAAGCGCAGTCATTTATATTGGCTACCATGTGCAGCACATTGTCTGGATCTGATGCTTGAAGATATAGGGAAGGAAAAGCATGTGAGGAAGACAATTGATAAGGCACAAAAAGTCACACAGTATATCTATGGCCATCCTAGGATACTGAATATGTTCAGGGCGCATGCCAGTGGAGGGCGAGATATCATCCGTGCAGGCCTAACCAGATTTGTTTCCAATTTTATTTCTTTGGAGTCTTTTCACAGGTATTAGATTGATCGCAATTCTATTAACTTTATCCTTACTGATATGTAACAGTTGATGCAGCTTCAAATTCATTTATTTGCACATGTACAAGAATGAGCTGAAAGCTTTCATGTACCACAATGCCCTGCGGGAATACATCGACAAGGGCACTGTTGATGCTCAGATGGATTATTTGGATGTCTGCCACGTCGTGGACGACAACAAATTCTGGGACAGGGTGTCACGGTTCTTGAAAGTAGTCACACCCCTCGTGAAGGTCTTAAGAATGGTGGATGGCGATGAGAAGAATGATATGGGCTATCTGTACGAGGCCATGGACCGTGCCAAATTGGAGGTGCAGCTTTCCCTTCCCAGATATTATGCAAAATGGTGGAAAATTATTGACCAGAGATGGGACAACACATTACACCACGACTTGCATGCAGCTGGTGAGTGATTAATTGTACTGAAAGTGGGGTAATGCCTTTATGTTATTATATATATAACATTTAGTTAATTATACACAAATGTAGGTTATTTCCTCAACCCTCGATTTATGTACGATGCCGATGCACATGTTGATGGCGAGGTGCTCCAAGGGACTTAAAAAGTCATTAGTCGTCTATCGAGAAATCTAGAAAAGAGACTTCAGGCCGAAGTAGAGGTTGGCCTTTATTTGATTTTATCAATAACAGGTATATAATTTATTTAAGTAGTTATGTTAATGTATTACTTTATGTTTGTAGATGAACAATTATAGAATAAGGACTGGGACATATGTTGACTCCCAATTGCAATACGCTGTGGGAAGAGTGAGCCCAGGTATATTTTATTTTTTGGATTTCTTAACCTGAATATATATTTCTACAACTTATATGCATTTGTTTATGGTTGGTGGAACAGCTGACTGGTGGATAATGGTGAACAACCGAGATGTGGGCAGCAATGCATTGACTTTCATTGCAATTAGGGTGCTCAGTCAAACAACATCGGCAAGTCAATGTGAAAGAAATTGGAGTACGTTCAGCCTTATACACTCGAAGGTTCGCAATCGGCTAAAGGCTGAACGGTTAGAGAAATTGGTTTACTGTCATTACAATATGAGACTGAGAATAAAGAACATGAAGATAAGACAAATGCTGAGGGACAAACGCGTCGCAGAGGATGCAATGCCAGAAATTGATGTGACGCTTTATTTGATGATGAGAATCCGTTGCAGTCTTGGGTGGAGACACGAGAGTAGATTGATGAGCCCGTTTTTGATGATGATGATAGCAGATGGGTAGAGGACATACTAGATGAAGATGAACCAAGAGATCCCGAATTCAGAAGAAAATCAAAGAGGGCCAGAGATACTCATGCGCACCAGTCTAGGGTTGTTGAGGACACTGAGGAGCAGCATGATTTTCAGCCAGCTAGACACTCAGACTCAGATAGCAGGCCAGTCACTCCTAGAATGGGCAAGGCACCTATATCCTTAAGAAGAAGTACATCAGTGCATGGGCAAACTGAGAGAACAAATGCTGCTGCTCGAGAGGACCCTTCAATGAGCAGTTGAAGCAGATTTATTTGAGGCACACGCCAAGGGGAACATGATTCATGTCAAGGGTGCAACAAGAAAGCACACTGGCACATGAAAAAGCATCCCCAAAGGCCAAAAGGCGACTGGAGACTGCAGGTGCTACAGGTGCTGCAGGTGCTACTACTGGCGGTGGGGATGCTGGTGGTCCTTCCTCGTTCCTCGCAGACACAGGCAGAGGATACAGTCAGGGTGAGGCTGGTGAGCAAGGATATGATTCACATACTCAATATGGGCATCCATCAGGTTATGGAGGTGGCCAACAGGAGGCAGCGATTTATGGGTCGTGGGGTTATGAACCATCATTCAACTTCCATCCGGCCAGTTTCTCTTTTCTTCCTCAAGATTCTTATGCTGATACTGGATTCGGCTCAAGCCAACTAAACACTCCAAGAGGGATCCAAAGAGGGATGCAGGACTTGGCTACCTCATTGTTTGGTTATAGTGAATATAGACCATACATGTAACCTTCTTATGGTTATGAACATGAAAAGCCAGACGATGAGGGAGAATGTTCTAGTTATTACCCATATTAGTGCCTCTTCATTTAGGTAAAGATCATTTAATTTCCGTAACATTTACTGTGCCTACTTTATGCAGATTTATTGTTATGCTTCAACCTACTTTATGCTTAGTCTATACTCAAGAATATTAGTTTAACATGTTCAATGCTTGAATTTCAATGTCTACTTCATATTTATTGCACTTAATCTAATTTCTTTACAATCAAATGCATGTCTAATGAATTAAAAAGCCTTTTTATGTGATTATTAACGTTATATCTATTTATATCTATTTGTTTATGAATTTTTAGGTCAATTTTTAATTTTTTTAAAGCTTTTGACTGGGTTTCGGCCGGTTTCGGCCGAAACCGATACCGATTCGTATCGGTTTCGGACTCGGCCGAAACCGAATCCGAAATCGAGACTGTCAACCTTGCCCCCCATGGCCCATGGGAGGTTCGATCCTGTACAAACCCCCTATGTGGGGGTTGGATCCGGTCCAAACCCCCTTATGGAGGGAATGGGGGGGCCAACCTCCATATATATATATGTACATATATATATATATATATATTGGTGTCATTTTTCTTTCTCCTTTTCCCCTTTTTTTAATCAAATTTTGACTTCAACACCCTCCAAACAATAAAAAAAGGGAAGAGTTATGGGAGTTCACATTATAAAGGAGCTTCGCCTATTCTCTCACTCTATCACAAATGAACAAAATCAAACACTATCGCCCTAGTTTCCTGGAGAGGGAGATTTCTGTAGCCCATCTAAGAGCGGCCGAAGTAGGTCCAGTGAGACCAAACGAGGCCCAGCTCATCTAAATGACCACCCCGCAGGGCCCACTTAGCATAAAAGCCGAATAAATTCACTCGGGATCAAGCACATCCTAGGCGGCCATTAGGCTCGGAAGGCCGAGCGTCGGTCCGGTCGGAGGAAGACCCACGCCCGACCTATCCCCCTCGCCGTGATAAGGGCTGGCGCCCAGCGTCCACTCCGACCGAGACTCACCCGAGCTATGCCTACCGCCCGAGACAGGGCTGGCACTCTTCACGCTGGGGTCGACCGACGATTGCTTATCCACGCTGCCGTTGAGATCCCTTTCTGAGCAGGAGTCTACGAAGATAAGGGGACCCACGAATCCTTAAGGCTATAAAGAGCCCACGACGAGGACGTAAAGAGCCCACGTCGAGGACGTAACCTCCGCCTGAAACTCCTCAGCTTACGGGACTCATAAGGCTGGCGCACTATTTAACCTGGGACTCCATCCAGTAAAAGGTAAGGCAAACACACGCCTAAAACTCCCTGAGCAGGAACCACTTCACCACCTTGGTGGAGAGGGATCTCGTGCATCTCCTTCTTCCTCCCTTCATACCTTCCACCACTGCTCTACTGACTTAGGCATCAGAGGGTTTTCCCCAGGGAACCATCCCTGGGCCCCCTGACCCGTTTCCCTTCCTTGCAGTTCACTATTCGGTGATCATCTCCTCCAGCTCAGGACCAGCGCGAGATCGCCCCTCTTCATCTGGCGTCGTCTGTGGGAAACGATCAAAGAGCCAGCATGGTGCGATGGAGTACAGGGAGGTGGTCTGCCGGCGATAGGGGCAAGGCCGTGGTGGCGGCGGGAGAGGCCCCCTCTCAGGCCGCACAGAACCCCCCCTCCAATGCCAGCACCCCAGCCGACGAACCGCCTCCGCCCGCGGCGGTGGAGCTACCACCCTATGGGGGCGCTGACGCTTTCCAAGCCCTCAACGCGAAACTGGACGTCCTCGTGGAACTCATGAGGACCCAGGCGGCCAGGGTAAGGAAGGTCCCGCATCCCTCCGGAAAGCTCTCACCGCGAAGACGCGTCCCAACATACTGCCGGAGGTCGCTTCACCCTCCAAGGACGGCGGCTTATTCGCAACAGGTCAGGAGGGCCTTCACAAGCCCCTCCTCCGGAGCAAGAGGCCTCCTTCGCGCCGAAAAGGGGAAAACCTGGGACACGCCTCCGCACCCCGAGACCGAAGTCCCTGGGGAACGCCAGGACGAACCGCCATCGTGCCCCCCTAGCCCCTCGGTGCAACGACAGCCGGAGTTATCCCTCCGACTACGAGAGTTCGAGAGGCTCTTCGCAGAGCAAGAGCGCGCCTTACGCGCCTTGCATAAGACCTCCCCGGCGGAGGACGAGGAGAAATCTCCGTTTTCCGACTACATCTTGAAGGCAGAGATATCTCCCAGAGTCTCCATTCTGACCTTCAAGTCTTACGACGGCCAGGGTGACCCGGCCGACCACTTCAACAGCTTCGACGCCCTGATGACCCTCCACGGGGCGTCCGACGCCATCAAGTGCCGAGCCTTTGTGACCACTTTGGTCCAAGGCGCCCAAGCATGGTTCCGGGCCCTCGCCCCCGGATCCATCCGAGACTTCAAGCAATTGGGGCGAGTATTTAAGGAGAGTTTCGCCGGCAGCGCCCCCCCCAAGGTCGGTAGCGGGGCTATTGGCTCTAAAACAGGCGCAGGGGGAGAAACTCCGGGTTTATATCAACCGATTCAAGTCGGAAGCCCTGAGAATGCCCCGTCTGGATGTTGCCTCGGCCATAACCGCGTTGACTGGAGGCACCCGTGATGAGAACCTCTGCCGCGAACAAGTCCTCCACCCTCCCTCGACCCTTGCCGAGCTAGTGACTCTGGCTTTACGCCATGCTGAGTGCGAAGAAGTTCTCAGCGCATGCCGAGGCGGAACCGGCTCGGGTCGGGAGGGGGACAAGAAGCGAGCATCCGAGCCAAGCTCGGGCCAAGGGAAAAGGCGGAACCGAGACGAGGAGCACAAAGAACCGTCCCGGAAGTACGAGCGGTACACTCCCTTAACCGCTCCGGTGTACGAGATCTATGAAGACATCAAAGGCTCGGGCCCCCTCCGCCAACCCGAGCCAATGAAGACGAAGAACCGCAATCGCAGTAAGCACTGCCTGTTCCACAGCGACCACGGGCATCATACCGGCGATTGCCACCAGCTCCAGGATGAGATCGAGCGCCTCGTCCGCCAGGGACACCTATGCCATCGAGCCTCCCAAGGCCTTGCCAAGTGAGCCACAGGTCATAGTCTTCTCCGACCAAGACCTGGAAGGGCTTAGCAACCCGCATGACGACGCCTTAGTTATATCGGCTACGATAAACCATTGTAACGTAGATAGGATTCTAGTTGACAATGGGAGCGCCCCTGGTGTATTGTCTTATGAGTGTTTTCTTAAGATGAGGGAGAATCTGTCTAAACTCCGCCCGATCCGAACCCCCTTTGCGGGTTCAATGGCCATGCCATTTATCCCGAGGGAGCCCTAAGCCTGTCGGTTACTCTCGGCACCCCGCCCAAAACCGTTACGGTTATGGTGGACTTCATAGTGATCAAGGGTATGACGACATACAACGCAATCTTTGGCCGAGGGATCCTTAGCCGAACGAAAGCGGTGCCCTCTACCTATCACAAAAAGATGAAGTTCCCCACTAAACATGGGGTGGGGGAAGTCCGGGGCAACCAGGCATTGGCCAGAAGGTGCTACATTATCTCGGTCGAAGCCACAAGGCCGGACGGGAAGAACAAGGGCCCCCGGGAAGTCGAGGAAAAACCCGCAACATCCGAGCCTGGAGGCGAGTTGCTAACGATTTTCCTAAACGATGACCCGACCCTAGGAGTAAAGATCGGAGCCGACTTACCATCCGAGGTTCAGCAGCAGTACAAAGAATTTCTTTCCGGGTACATCCGAGTCTTTGCATAGTCTGATGATCAACTCCCCAGGATACTGGGAGAGACAGTAGTGCATAAGCTCAACCTTGACCCGACCGTGAAGCCCGTATAACAACGCAGAAGGAAGCACACACCAGAGAAGCAGACGATCATCAAGGAGCAAGTCACCAAGGGACAGAAGACTGGTCTTTTTAGATCGGTCCTGTACCCGACGTGGCTGGCTAACGTTGTCCTGGTGCCAAAAGCTTTGGGAAAGTGGCGAATGTGCGTGGACTTCTCCGACTTGAACAAAGCCACACCAAAAGACTGCTATCCGTTGTCGAGCATCGATCAACTGGTCGACTCAACCTCGGGCAACGAGATACTCAGCTCCTGGACGCCTATTCAGGTTACCACCAGATCAGAATGGATCCAGAAGATATCGAAAAGACCGCCTTCATCATCGACCTCGGCGTACACTGTTACACCCGGATGCCCTTCGGGCTGAAGAACGCTGGAGCCACGTACCAGAGGCTGGTCAACCATATGTTCGAGGACAGCTCGGCCGGAACGTCGAGGCCTACATTGACGACATGCTCGTCAAGACCCCCAAGGCCGAGGACCACTTCGCCGACCTAGCTGAGACCTTCGACACCCTCCTGAGGTACAATATGAAGCTTAACCCCGCCAAGTGTGCCTTCGGAGTAAGGTCCGGGAAATTCCTGGGCTTCCTGGTGACCCAGCGTGGGATCGAGGCCAACCCCGACAAGGTCCAGGCCATCCTGGACATGCGGCCGCCCACCTGCACCAAGGACGTTCAACGCCTTACCGGGCGCATCGCTGCGCTCAACCGATTCCTGTCCCGTGCGTCCGAACGATGTCTACCCTTCTTCAAACTACTGAGGGGGCCCAAAATGGCATCTGCTACGTTCGCATGGGACGAGGAATGCCAAAAGGCGTTCGCTGAGCTTAAGGAGTTCCTGGCTTCGCCCCCGGTGCTGTCCAAGCATGTTCCAGGTGAAGCCTTAAATCTCTACCTCTCGGCAACTCCATCCACAGTTAGCTCGGTCCTGGTCAGAAATGACTCGGGAGTCGAGAGACCGGTCTACTACACCAGCAAGGTGCTCAACGAGGCTGAAAGAAGGTACCCCGCAACCGAGAGACTCGTGCTAGCGTTGGTTACCTCGGCCAAGCGCCTTCGACCCTACTTCCAAGGGCACTCCATCATCGTGTTGACCGACGAACCACTGAAGAGGATCCTCGCTCACCCTGAAGCCTCGGGACGCCTCGTCAAGTGGGCCATTATGCTCGGGGCCTACGATATATCCTACCGGCCTCACTCGGCTATCAAAGGACATGCACTCGCTGACTTCATCGTCGAGAGCACCATCCCGACCGAAGAACAATCTCCGTCCGCACCCGGGCCAACTTGGGAATTGTTTGTCGACGGATCCTCCAACTCGGCCGGGAGCGGCGCCGGCATCCTCCTGAAGTCCCCCGAAGGAGCAGAGCCGAACAACGCCTCCGAGTACGAAGCCCTTATCTCGGGAGCCCGCATGGCCCGGCGGTTGGGGGCTGAGCGAGTCAGAATTCATACTGACTCCCAACTGGTCGTTAGCCAGGTCAACGGAGATTACGAAGCTCGGGAAGAACCGATGGTCAAATACCTCCAGCTAGTCAAAACCGTGGCACAACAGTTCAAGAGTTTTGAGGTAGTCCGAATAGCTCAGGAGGAAAACTCCCGAGCGGACGCCCTCTCTCGGCTGGTCTCCTCTCTTGACCCCGAGGGTACTCGATCGGTCCTTCTCGAAGAGCTAGAGTGACCGAGCATTGATTTGGAGCTCATGGCTGTTGACTCGGCCTCCCCCAGCGACTGGCGTACCCCCTATCTGTCGTGGCTCCAAGACTCTCAGGAGCCTCCCGACCCTCGGGAAGCCCGGAGATTGAAATACCAAGCTCGGCGATTCGTCATTATGGACGGCGCTTTATACCGCAGATCCTTCTCCGGTCCCCTCCTGAAGTGCATCAGTCCTGACGAAGCCAGCCGAGCGATTCAAGAGGTTCACGAAGGCCTGTGCGGAGCGCATCAAGAGGGAAGGTCGCTCGCCAGGATCTTGCTTCGGCAGGGTTACTGGTGGCCCACTCTGCAGCGCGACTGCTCGGCCTACGTGCAACAGTGTGGCCGATGCCAGCAATTTGACCACATGGTCCATCAGCCGGCAACGGAGCTCGTCACCCTGGCCGAGCCTTATCCTTTCACTCGGTGGGGGATCGACATCCTTGGGCCGTTCCATACGGCTCAGGCCCAGAAGAAGTTCGTCATCGTCGCCATCGACTACTTCACCAAGTGGATCGAGGCCAAAGCTACAGCTAGGATCACCGAGACAGTCGTGTGGAGTTTCGTCTGGAAGTCGATCATCTGTCGCTACGGCATCCCCTGGGTGATAGTGAGCGATAATGGTCGGCAATTTGATTCTCGTTATTTCTGAGACAGATGTGCCGACCTAAACATTCGCAATCACTTCACTTCGGTCGCCCACCCTCAGGCTAACGGGCTGGTCGAAAATGCCAATAAGACTATCTTAAAAGGCATCAAGACTAGGCTCGGCAAAGCCAAGGGCAGCTGGCTCGAGGAATTGCCGAACGTACTTTGGTCGCAGAGAACGACTCCCAGAACGGCAACTGGTGAGAGTCCCTTTCAGCTGGTGTACTGCACCGAGGCCGTGATCCCGTTGGAGATTGGTAATCCCTCCCTCCGAGTCATCTGCTTCTCGCCCGAGGCAAACGACCAGAAACTGCTCGAAAAACTCGACCTAGCAGATGAAGTCCGAGAGATTGCCATCATCCGAGCAACGGAATATCAATGCCGCCTCACTCGATACTACAACGCCAAAGTCCGAGACAGACACTTCCAGCCGGGAGACTTCGTTCTCAGAAAAGCCGAAGCCTCTCGACCACTTGAGGCGGCGGGCAAGCTATCCCCTAATTGGGAAGGCCCCTACCGAGTGGTCGAGACGCTCGGGAAAGGAGCGTACCGACTATCTACTATGGAAGGAGAACCCATCCCTTGGACGTGGAACGCGACTACACTACGCAAGTTCTACTTCTGAACACTTCAGTCGTGTAAGCAATATGAGATAAAGCAAAAAATTTCCTTCCTCTTTTATTCAGATAACTGTTTGTACATTAGAAAGGCTGAAGTCAATACAATACTTGTCAAAAAAGCAAAAATCCATCTGGCGCCGCCGTATGAGCTCATCGCTCAACTGACTCGGTTAACCTTCTTGCGTCCAGCCACTGACTCTGCCTCGTGCAGAAACTGGCTCGGAGAATGGATTGTCGGCCTCGTTGGTTTGAGAGAGCTCGGTGGAGAAAAGAAAGAGAGGAAGCAACAAGAAGAGGAGAGGAAGGAATACAAGTGAAGGCCTCTGATCTGCCAACTCTTTGGAAGGCGGAGAGTGCAAGCACCCTCCGAAGAGTGAAAGGGGAGGGAGAAAGAGAAAACGGCAGAGATGGACGAGGAGGCAGGGGAAGGCTCGGAAAGGAGGGAGCTTAGTTGGCTCCCTCTTCCCCTCTGAATGGCGTCGGCGGGTCAGGGATAGGAATGCGACATGCTCCGGCATGACGAACCCTCTTCACGAGCGACCGCCGACTGACGAACCCTCTTCCAGAGCGGAACAACATGAGCTTCCCTCCTACCGCCATCTGCATCATCATCTTCTGAAACACCTTCCATGCTTTAAATTCGACAGCACAACGCTTCGTGAAGAAGGAGGGAGGAAAGACTGTCAGAGAAGACCCTAAGCGATGGAGAGGAAGAGACACCCTTCAGACCTTTTATAGGCTAAGGGAGGCTACTTGCCTTAAATGATTCTCCCCTCGAAAACACGCTAAAGGGATCTCTCCCTATGAACGTCACCTCAGACTCCTCGGTTCCATCCTAGTGGGACACACGAAGCGGCCGGACATTTAAAGCATGAGAAAACGGAAAGACACCCTGTCAGACGCCCACCCAACCATCATGCGAGATCCACGCAGAAAGTATCGGCACTTTCCAACTACTGCGGATACGCTGGTCAAACCACGGCAATTGCGGTAAAACATAGTCAAGTCTTTATCATAACGCTATTGCCCTACGTTCTCAATTTTCCTTTACACAAAAAGAGAAGTTGTTCTTCGAAAAGGAAAAACGCACAAGGAGAAAAAACAAAAAAGATACATCAGGCCTCTGGCCCATCCTGAGGCTCGGAAGTTGAAGGCTCGGAGGGTCTGCCCCCGGCACCCTCGGCGACGGCCGACCCTGGCACTGACCCCACCTGCGTGGGAACTTCCTCGGTTGCACGCCCTCCCGAGGCATCCTGAGTTGGCGACCTCTCGGACGAAGACGAGTCCCCCTGGTCTCCTTCTTCCCCCGACGCCGAACTAGAGTCGGAGGACGCCGAATCCGAGTCGTAGTGTTGCCCGGACGGAAAACTGATTGTCCCGGGCGCCTGCTCCTCCGCGTAGAAGACGGCCCAGCCGTAGCCGTGCTTGAACCCCTTGCGGATACCCCGGCGAAGTGCTAACTCATAGTAGGGGAGGGCAGCCTCCTTAAGGTCGACCCGATAGGCCTTCGAGCGTTTATATTGCTCGAGTGCCTCCGCCCCGGCCGATCCCACCCTACTAGCGAGCTCGGCCTTCTCCCGCTCCGCCTCGGCCAACCTCCGCTCTGCCTCGGCCATCTGCTTCTCCGCCTCGGCCCGATCAGCCTCAGCCTCCAGCCGAAGACGCGTGGCTTCCTCCGCTCGGTCTAGCAGCTCGGCGCGCTCGGCCTCCCATTGGCCATCTCGCTCGGCATGGACCACGCGCTCCTCCTCTAGAAGCTTGCTATTTCTCTCGAGCGACCCGCGGGCCCGGGCCAGTTGCTCGGTCAGTGTCCGGGCCTCCGCCCGGCTCATCCTCGCCAGCTCTGTAACCGAGGAGAGCTCCCACCGAAGCCCATCACGCTCCTCGGTGAGTCGAGCTACCTTCCCGTCGGACGCACCAAGGGTCCAGGCAAGGTTCGCCCGTTCCGACTCCAACCGAGCGTAAGCTTCAGCCAGAGAGGCCCCCAACTGGGCTAGGACTAGGCCACTCTCCATAACCATTTCAAGGGCCACGGGTGGGGAGCGTTGCCTGTCTCCTCCCCTCACCACCTTCGAAGCTATGCTGCTACATTTCTGGTACAGAGGGCCCCGGATGCCTAGCCTCTGCAGAGCAACCGGAATAGGGGCCCCCCCTCCGAGCGACATCCCCTCGGGAGCCCCGCCGACCGGCTCGGATTGAGCCGCTGCTTCATCCGCCCCTCTTGCCTCGATCGGTTGGGGCTGCGTCGCCTCTCCTCGCGACCCCCCGGCCTCGACCAGCTCGGCCCCGGCGTCGCCACCCGGAGCGCCTCCTGCCTCGCTCGACGCTCCAGTCTCGGCCGCGGTCCTGGAGTCGCCCGCTTCGGCCCCGGCCCCCTCGGCTCCTGCAGAGGGGAGAGCCGGGCCAACGCCGCAGCCAACCGCAGAGACGGCCCTGGCCTCCTCGGCCCCCTCTTGCTCGGCAGATGGGAGAGCCGGCCTAATAGGGTCGGCCCTGTCACGCTCGACAGAGGGGAGAGCCGAGCCAGAGCCACCTTCGACTGCGGAGACGGCCCCGGCCTTCTTGGCCCGCTTCTTGGCCTTCACGGCGTCCCGCACCATCCTCTCCACGGGATGCTTGCGCTTGGACCCCCGCGGCCTAGAAGACCCTTCCCGGGCCACCCCCTTGCCCTTACCTCGGGCTCGGGAGCGACCCTCGGGAGCTTGCGACTCAACGGTAGCCGAGTCGTCGTCCAGATTGACCACTTCCTGCTCGGTCGCATGCTCCTCCTTCGCAGCCGGCCGTCTGGTGTCTGCGCAAAAGAAGAGATGGTCAGGAAAAGAGAAATGACTTCATCAATCCGAAGAGAAAGATGATTCAGGGTGCCCGTACCTGTCGGCCGTAGCCGCTGGAGAAGGCATCGCTCGATGTTCTCCGGGGTCACCAGCTCCTCCGTGGACTGGCGATGCTTCAGCAGAATGGCCGCGTACTTCTCCACATCTGGAGAGAACTCATCTTGCCTCGGAGGGATGTTCGGGTGAAAGTTGGGGATTACGGGACACCTCCAAGACTCCTCCACCGAACAAATCCCCACCCAGAAGAATTGAGTTTTCCACCCCTTGCGGGAAGAGTCCTTCACGGCCAAGGAGACACAACTCCTGTTTTGCCTCGCCTGGACGAAATAGAAGCCCTTCCCGGCCGAGGAATGCTCCTTTAACTCAAAAAAGTAATGGAAGAGGTCCAAGGAAACAGGAACCCCACACTGGAGGCAGAGGATGCAGAAAGCGGAAAGAAGAAGATAAGAGTTGGCTACCAATTGTATGGGAGCCAGCAGGAAAAAATTGAGAAGGTCAAGAACAAACGGTCGAAGGGAAGACATAACCCACCCTTCCACGACAGAAGGAAGGAGCAGAAGTGGCCCGTACGAGAATCCAAGCTCGTCTCGTTTGGGGTAGCCACGGCGAAGTAGTACTGCCAGGGCAGGCGAAACTGGTGCTCCAGCCGCTTCACCTCCGCCTCCCCCAGCTCGCTGCAGTTCGGAGCCGGCGGTATCACCACCACCCTCGCCCCGAGCTCACCCTCTAGCTCCTCGACCTCCGGACGCTGGTCCGCCATGAAATCTGAAGAAGAACTTGGAGAGGAAGACTCCGAAGACTCTGGAGGAAGGGGAAGCTGTCGGACCGCCTCCGCGGTTATCTCATCCAACTCTGCGAACGCCGTTGCGCGTCTTTGCTCTTCCGCCGTATCCCCGCGGCGCATCAGAGAGCCTCGAAAGCAAATACGAAGCAGAGCAAAACCCTAAAGCGGAGGGAGTCTGGAACGATAGCAAGCGAACAACGCTTATATCCCCTCGCGGAAGGCGGCGCGTCGTTCCGACCTCCGAGAAAGGGGGGCCCCTTCGTTTCAAATCCGTTAGGATTACGGGCCCAGGTGACCACGACACGTGGCTTCTTAACACCGCCAGATCTTCTCCCACCCGAGCCACGCTGGTCCAAAAACCCAACGGCTACTCTTCCGAGCCTGCCAAGGCTCGGGAGTAGGAGGGGGACAAGTGGAGAGGGGGATTTCTGTAGCCCATCTCATCTAAGTGACCGCCCCGCAGGGCCCACTTAGCATAAAAGCCTAATAAATTCACTCGGGATCAAGCACTTCCTAGGCGGCCATTAAGCTCGGAAGGCTGAGCGGCGGTCCGGTCGGAGGAAGACCCACGCCCGACCTATCCCCCTTGCTGGGATAAGGGCTGACGCCCAGTGCCCACTCTGACCGAGGCTCACCCGAGCTATGCCTACCGCCCGGGACAGGGCTGGCACTCTTAACGCTGGGGTCGACTGACGATTGCTTATCCACGCTGCCGTTGAGATCCCTTTCTGAGTAGGAGTCTACGAAGATAAGGGGACCCACGAATCCTCAAGGCTATAAAGAGCCCACGACGAGGACGTAAAGAGCCCACGTCGAGGACGTAACCCCCGCCTGAAACTCCTCAGCTTACGGGACTCATAAGGCTGGCGCACTATTTAACCTGGGACTCCCTCCAGCAAAAGGTAAGGCAAACACACGTCTAAAACTCCCTGAGCAGGAACCACTTCACCACCTTGGTGGAGAGGGATCTCGTGCATCTCCTTCTTCCTCCCTTCATAGCTTCCACCACTGCTCTACTGACTTAGGCATCGGAGGGTTTTCCCCAGGGAACTATCCCTGGGCCCCCTGACCCGTTTCCCTTCCTTGCAGTTCACTATTCGGTGATCATCTCCTCCAGCTCAGGACCAGCGCGAGATCGCCTCTCTTCACTTCCCTTCTAAAAATGTTGTTGTTCCTTTCTTCTCATAAGGCCCAAGAGTAGCGTGGGGAATCATCCACCAAACAATTTTTTCTCCTTTGAGGATCTACCTTCTGCCCCATCTCTCAATAAGATGGTGCATCTCTATGACGGCCAAGAGTGCACTATACCCTCCTAGCAAGCTCCTCCTACATTCCCTGTGAGTAGGTGCATCCTACAAACAGGTGGTCCGTGGTCTCCTCCTCCTCTTCATATAGGTAGCAAGAAGGAGGTATGCCCCGAAGAAATGAAATTAGCCTATCTTAGGTGGGTAGCCTCCTATGTGAAATCCTCCAGGTAAGGAGCTTCACTTTCAGCGGACTCCTGGGTCGCCAAATGTGAGGGGCAATGTGGTGTCGTATCCCTCCATCGGAGATGAAGGTGTAAGCTGACATTACTGAGAAGGTACCATCCTTCCTATCTCTATGTCTACTCATCCTCTCTATCTATCACAGTCCAGGAGGAAACGAAGGAGGTCCTCTAGTTGCTCTATCTCCTCAAGCCTGAGATTCCTCCTGATTGCCGATGCCCATGTACCTCATGACATATGAGAATCAAAAGTTTGCGAGACGGACCCTAGTGGAGCTGCTGCAACTGCAAAAAGTCTCGGGTATGAAGTCTCCAAGGTGAAGTCGTCGCACCATTTGTCCTTTCAGAAAAGGCACTTCTTACTTTTCCCGTGCGGACTTGGACGCTGGAGGAGATAGTGTCACTGCAAGTCAAAATGTCACGCCAAATGGGAGAGATGTGGTGCTATGCTGTTGGTGCGAAGTCTTAGTCTCTCCTTCTACTGTAGTATCTCTGCTTAATAATTTGCACCCACAGTTCATCTTCTCCCACCCCTAACTTCCACAATCACTTACACATGAGAGTTAAGTTGAAGTCTCTGAAATTCTTGATACCCACACCTCCCTCTTCCTTTCTTTTGGCCACTCTACCCCAAGAGATATCATGCCAACCCCTGTACCTCATGGTATTCAATTCTGACCGGTACGTACCGAAACTGGCCTTGGCCGGTCCAGTTCCGGCCATTTGAGTCCGGTAGCAGGTACATACGTTAAAAAATAAAAAAAATCGGAGGCTGCCTCCTCCAGACTCTCATCTCCTTGTTGTGTGAGAGGGTCGAGAGAGAGAGAGAGAGAGAAGGCTAGGGCATGCGGCTTGCAGTAGACAGAAAATAAATAGTTAAGCTGTCTAACACTGACTTACGTAAAATTAGTCTTCTCCCATAGGATAGTTGTAACGACCCAAGATCCGGATACCGAGAATTATTCGATACCATTCGAATCCTGGCCCGCCACCCACGAGCCGGAAGGCTAGGAAGGGTTATTTGGGTGTGTGGAGGTATATTGAAATTTAAAATAATGCAGGAAACAACTATGTAACTAACTGATTAAATAATAGAAATTAAATTACATTTTATATTAACAAATTAACTACAGAGTCCAGTCCAACAAAGTACAACATACAGGGAAACGAAACATACTCTAATGTCGAGTACACCCCCGGCTCTGGCGAGCTGACAACTACGAACCTCAGCGCTGCGCCTCCGAACCTCGAGGAGGACCCACAACACCTGAAAAGAAAGGGGGTGAGCCTCATCTCATTGGCTCAGTAGGGGTGCCGCGGATCCCCACCACAAAACAACGGCGGTAAACAGCAGCGATAACAACAATAACAACAACAAAGGAAAAAGACGGCAGAAACACAGCTATCTAAGCTACCCCTATCGGCACGGAAAGGAAACCCCGATCTCATAGTCGGGACTGCCGAACCACCGTAAAACCACGGTTACGCTACTGAAGGAATATCACGACATCCCTATCATGAAGGCCTATCCTCACAGACGAAAGTCCAACCAACACCACGCGGTCCAAGGGTACAGTGACGACCTCGTAGTCGTGAACCCTACTTTGTCTACGGGTAAGACCTTGGTAACCCTACCGAAAAATCTAGACCTCAGTGTCGGGGAAACACGCGGAAGCTATCCGAAGAACCACCTCTTGCAGACGGGAAACTAAACCTCGAGTCAAGAGAGTCACGTGTCGCGTGACAGGAGCGCTGCCCACTAGAAGTAAGGCCGGATGCGTCCACTGACGACTTAGTCGGCGCCACAGGTGTCTCCCTACTCGCCCCAGGCAGAAACTGAGACACTGTACAAGTAACACAAGGACAAGGGTTTAGTCAGGGTCGTGCTCGTCAGCATGCGTCCGAAGTCCCTGACCACGTGTGCACATACTGACTGACTGTGCTACGTCAGGCCCTCTAGTTGGTTTTCCTCTCGGCCCGGACTTGAGCCGCCATAGTGGGAGACTCTACGGCAACCAGCGCCAAACCATCTCTCTCGGGTCTGCTCTCCACCACTCCCAAGTGGGTCCGCACACGCGTGCGCAGGAAAGGTACGACTAGTGGGGAAAAGTCACTGGATGGAGGAACTCTCAGTAGAGAAGAAACCGTCGGAGTACTAACGGGCTACGCACGCACCCATTCGTAAGAATCACGAAGTACCGGGTGGCTCGGTGCCACTAGACTCAAGACAGTCAACTAGACCTACCAATCTAACGGTCTTTGAGTCACGTGACTCAGGCCAAGACCGTTGTACAATACGGCTCCATGCCGCCAATTTTTCCTAATTCAAGGGTCAGAAACCACGGTCAAAAAAATCCTTAAGGCGGCTCATAACCGCTGAGTTCATTCCCTTTCCAAGGGAGACCAAGAAGCCCCCAGCCCCAGGCTGGGTCACAGAACGCTCGGTCATTGGCCATACACATGGCCCACACGGAAACCGCTTTCCGAATAAGCTAACGTCGTGCGGGGATAGCCCTCTGCACCTAGACCGGTACACGGCGACTCGATCTAGCACAACAAGAAAGCCCGGAACACAAGGGGACATCTGGATCCTCTAAACAACACAAGCATGCTAATCGAGGATTGTGATACATCCGGACACCCAAAAACACGGTCTCGGTCCCCACGGGGTGTCCGGAACATCCACGGGGCCAAAGGTCGACCAAAGGGTCCCAACTGGGTTGATCGGAGGCCAAAACGGGGGAAGAGAACGTGTTTAGGTCGACCTGCCCACTAGGTTGGTCGACCTACACAGGGTAGGTCGATCGACCCAGTGGGTTGGTCGATCGGACCGCACCAGCCCACCTGCTGGGCATGGGTCGGTCGACCGAAATCTTAGGTCGGTCGACCGAACCCTGCTAGCCTGCCCTGTTCCGTGGCAGACGCGCCATCGGTCGACCGATTCATCAAATCGGTTGACCGATTCCGGCGACACACATGCGGGAGCTCCACCGTGGGAGCTTAAACCACGCCCCACTCAACCCATTTGAGGGGGAAAACAAGGGGGGACTCTTCCCCAACCTCTTTAGCACCGGGAGGTCCCATTCAAACCACAAAAACCCCGCTGAAACAGAGAAGCCGTCGCTCACCCCGAAAACATGCTTTTTAACCCTGGCATGGAGAGAAACTCACTCTCGGCCTCACCTCGGCCTATAAATCGCGGGAAAAGGGAATACACTGGCTAGGGATCCGTCCCCCTACCTTCACCGACGATTTCCCACGTCGAGGATGCCGATTCCATGCGAAAACGAGCCTCGAACCGCTGCCGAGCTCGCGAACTCGTGAAGGAAGCACGCAGTGCCACCGCCCCGTTCCTCGCTCCATCCTCGCCGCTCGTCGCCCCCCGTGCCTCGCCGCCTCGCCCCGCTCAAGCTCCGTCGGCCGCCGAAGAGAGAGGGAGAGAAAGAGAGAACCGAGAGGAGAGGGGGAGAGAAATGAGAGAATGAGGGAGAGGGGGGTGAAAGGGTTATATTTATAGAAAAAGTTTTGGGATTTTAAAAATCTGGAAAATAAAAAAATAGGAAAAAATCATTCCTGCGATCATCGTAAAACGCACAATGCACCTGCAACGTCCCGGAGTCCCAAAACATAGTGGTTCACTCTATACAGGGGTTCGAAGGCTCGATAGCTAAAAATCCGATTCAATCGTAAAACACGATCTGAGACCCACGAAAACGCTCTGAAACCCACAGATTCTTGATCCGAAAATCCGGGGCGTTACAATAGTAGTTTTGCCTTCCATCCTGCTAGTCTGGACTCATATTTTTGCACAATAGGTTACCAATCTGAGCAATGTAAGACTCCTGGGGACAGTGGGAGGCCCAAAGAGGAGATAGGGAAAACTCCGATTTGACATCCCAAAATGAAGGTCGCCCTCTGAAGAGCTCTATCCTCTATTCACACCTACCCGTAGGCTCTTTTGAAAGTTGATTTTGAGACCATTGAGCTCTTCCAGCAACTCCAGCAATAACTTGGCCACATAAAGCTGATGTTCATCATCTACAAGGAACATAATAGTGTCGTTTGCATACAACAAATGTGTAATAGATGGGGCGCCTCTCTCCACCTGGAAGCCTCTGATCAGGCTTGTGAACTCCGCTCTTAACCACATCTTACTCAAGATGTGTGCTGCTGGCACAAAGGAAGGGGGACATATGGTCTCTCTGATGGAGCCCCCTGCCACTATGGAAGAAGGGAGTCAGTTTCCCATTGACCATCATCATCATCATCATCATCATTATCAGAGTCTTATCCCAATTAATTGGGGTCGGCTACATGAATCCTGTTCCGCCAAAGATTTCTATCAAGTGCAATATTCGTATTTAAACCTAAGAAACTAATGTCCTTCCTAATAACATCGCACCATCTCATTTTAGGCCTTCCCCGAGCTCTTTTACTAGCATCCACTAAGATTTGGTCACATCTTTTAACCGGCGTTGAGTTAGGGCGACGACACACATGTCCAAACCACCTGAGTCTATTTTCTCTCATTTTACTATTAATTAGAGCTATCCCTAAGTCCTTATGGATACGCTCATTCCTAATCTTGTTTTTCTTAGTCTTGCCACACATCCATCTCAACATCCTCATCTCTGCTACACACATTTTGTGGATGTGTTCCTTTCGTACTGCCCAACACTCGGTACCATATAACAAAGCAGGTCTCACAGCCGTTCTATAAAACCTCCCTTTGAGTTTCACAGGCATACGGCGATCACAAAGGACACCTGATGCACTTCTCCATCTTAACCAGCCTGCCTTAATCCTATGTGTAACGTCATCATAAATCTCCCCATTCTCTTGTATGATAGACCCTAAGTATCGAAAGCTACTACTCTTCTGAATGTTACGTCCATCAATTAGAATTATGTCTTCCTGAACCACTCTCCCATTACTAAAATTACAGTGCATAAACTCTAACTTACTCCTACTAATTTTAAAACCTTTAGACTCCGAGGCATGTCTCCAACACTCTAACTTAGCATTTAGAGCATCAATACTCTCATCAATTAAAATAATATCATCTGCAAAAAGCATACACCAAGGGATATCCTCATGCAATTGTTTAGTTACTTCATCCATAACTAAGGCAAAGAGATACGGACTTAGTGCAGAACCTTGATGCAAACCTATAGAAACGGGAAATTGACCAGTCTCTCCAGCAATAGTTCGAACACTAGTAATAGTGCCGTCACACATATCCTTAATCAAATCAACATATCCTTGAGAGATTCTTTTCTTTCTTAATGTCCACCAAATCAATTCTCTCGGTACTCGATCGTACGCCTTCTCTAAATCAAGAAAAACTATATACAAATCTTTTCTCATCTCTCTATACTTCTCCATTAGCTGCCGTAGTAAGAAAATAGATTCTGTAGTAGATCTATTTGGCATAAAACCAAACTGATTTTCCGATACAGTAGTCATACATCGGAGGCGTTTTTCAATTATTCTTTCTCAAAGTTTCATAGTATGACTCATAAACTTAATTCCACGATAATTGTTACAACTTTGAATATCTCCTTTGTTTTTATAGAAAGGAACTACAACACTTTTTCTCCAAACTTCTGGCATTCTCCGTTCCTTTAAAATTTTGAATACCAATATCTCCTAGGCCTTTCCATACTTCAATAGGTAAGCCATCTAGTCCTAAGGCCTTACCCACTTTCATTTTTATTAAAGCATCCTCCACTTCTGACATCTTAATACGCATGAAATATTTATATTTATCAAATATTGTGGACTCTTGGGTACCTTCTAAAGATAAATCATTGACGGAATCTCCATTAAGTAACTTCTGAAAATAGCTATGCCATCTCCCTTTAATCTCAAGATCCTTAGTTAAAACACTTTGATCTTCACCTTTAATGCACCGAACATGATCTAAATCTCTAGTTTTCCTTTCTCTTAATTTAGCAAGTTTAAATATGTCCTTTTCACCCTCTCGGGTTCCTAATTTATTATATAAATCTTCAAATGCTTTTGATTTAGCTTCGCTAACTATTTTCTTAGCTCTCTTTTTAGCGATTTTATAGGCTTCTAAGGTTTGATCATTTTTGTTAGTTTGTCAAACTTTAAAGCATTCCTTTTTTACTCTAATGATATTTTGGATTTCCTCACTCCACCACCAAGTCTCTTTTTCTAAATTCTTTTTATCTTTAGATTCGCCTAAGAGTTGTTTTGCAACCCTCGTTATACAATTTGTAATATTATTCCACATTACATTAGTTTCTTGTTCTAAATTTCAAATATTTTCCTTTAATAGATTATTTTTAAATGTTTCTAAACTTTTACCTTTTAAATTCCACCATTTAATCTTGGAATAATTATTTATAATGATCTTTCTTTTGAATTTAGGGATAGTGACATCTATTACTAACAACTTATGTTGAGGGGCTAGACTCTCACCAGGAATAACTTTGCAATCTTTACATAAAACTCTATCGACCTTCCTAATGAGAAAATAGTCAATTTGACTTATATGTGTTCCACTCTTGTACGTTATTAAGTGTTCGTCCCTCTTCTTAAAGAAGGTATTAGTAATTGCTAGATCATAGGCCATAGCAAAATCAAGAATAGTGTTACCCATATCATTTCTATTGCCAAAACTAAGCCCTCCATGAATCCTCTCATAGCCTCTATTATCTTTACCCACATGACCATTAAGATCCCCTCCAATAAAGATTCTCTCTTCACTAGGGATATTTGGGATCAAACTATCAATAGCCTCTCAAAATTACTTTTTAATGCTCTCTTCTAATCCTACTTGAGGTGCATATGCACTAAATATATTCAAAGTATCCTCACCTAAGATAAGTTTAATTAACATTAGTCTATCCCCCAATCTATTTACTTCCACAACTCTGTCTTTTAAGTTTTTATCTATTATTATAGCGACACCATTTCTAGAATTATTATTACCCGTATACCAAATTTTATATCCATCAATGTCTTTAACTTTATGTCCTTTCCACCTAGTTTCTTGTAGGCAAGCTATGTTAATCCTCCTGTCCTATGTTTTTGGACGCATACGGGTAAAGAAGCAAGTCCAAAAACATAGGATCCGTCTAGCTACATAGTTTCCCATTGACCAAGACAACAAAAGTGACTGAAGAGATGCAAGCATGGATCCAAACTGTCTACTTCTCCTCAAAGCCCATCTTGTCTAACACATTAAACAAGCATTGCCAATTGACCCTATCATATGTCTTCTCAAAGTCCAACTTTAAGACCACCCCTTTCTTCCTCTGAGTCTTCATAGTAAAGAGACACTCATGGGCTACCATAAAATTCTTTTGAATGTCTCCCCCTGATAAAGGCTCCATGGAAGCCACTAACCATCCTATCCATTATTTTGCCCAATCTCCTTGTCAACACCTTAATGATGATCTTGTAAGTGCTATTCAATAGATTGATGGGCCTAAAGTCCCGTGCACCTTGTTTTTTAGGGATAAGGACTAGGAGGGTTTTCTTAATGCCCCCAAATGAGCCCTTCTCTTCTGAAACTCCTACACTGTTGTCAACAAGTCCCCTTTGATTATATCCCAACACTTCTGGAAGAAAGCCAACAGGAAACCATCCAGTCCTGGAGCTCTGTCCCCTGCGAGAGAGAAGACTACCTGGTGGATCTCCTCTGAGAAGCTCTGTGATATAGTTTCTCTATCATCTGGAGAGGGACATGGGAGGAGGTCATATGCAATCTTTGGTCTGCTGAACTCATCCTCTGTGAACAGTCTGGAGTAGAAGTCCCTCGCCTGTCCCTGATGTCCTTGCCCCTAGGGAAAGAGTGGTCACCCATGTGGATACATGCGATGGTGTTGACCCTCCTTCTCTTTGAAGCCATGCGCTGGAAGTAAGCAGTGTTCCTATGTCCTTTAATTCACTTGTTCCTCGACCTCTACCTCTAGTAAATCTCTTTCCTTGTGAGGATCTTATCAAACTCTCCCCTCACAGTGTCCCTGAGCCTTCTGTCTGGTTCATCCAGTAGCCTTGTCTTGTCCAAACAGTCTAGGCCCTCAATCTGCTGGAGTATTCTATCTTTAGCTGCCTTGCTAGGAAGGGTTTTCTTTGCTCCCATGTCATGAGAACATGTGCTATATACTTCAACTTTCTAACCGGTGTAGCCATAGCGGATCTGCCCATGCACTGTACATTCCATGCTCTCTCCACTATCTCCATAAAGTTTGCCTACCTAAACCAAAATCTCTCTAGTCTAAAGCTATTCCTCCTTCCATATGAATGGCTGGTCTTCGGAAGAATAAGTTTGTGATCCGAAATTGATCTCACCAAGGACAACACTTGCATAGTCTTCCTATTCAATTGATACAAAATACCTGTCCAGCCTAGAACAGTAGGGATTTGTTCGCAAGTTGGACTAAGTGTACTGTCCATTTGTCATGTCAATGTCATCAACTACTGTCTCTATAATAAATTCAGTAAAATCGTCCATCCCACCTGTATGGGCATAAGCTTCGGTCCTCTCCCAAGTTGCGGTTACCGCATTGAAATCCCTACCTACACAGCATGACCTGTCAATGGAGTGGTGATGTCATACCATATCTTTCCATAAACTTAGCTTCTCCTCCCTACTTTGAGGGTCATACAATCTCGTGAAGTTTCAAGAGAAGTCATCCCTTACATTCCGAAAATGTAGGGAGATAGCCCATCTGCTGATCTGTCTATCTTGCTCTATCTTTTCTACCTCATACTAATTCCGAAGGACCATGAGTCCCCCTGATCTCCCCTCCGCCAGAGAAACCACCCCCTTAGCTAGTCTTGCTCCACCGATCTCCCTCATGATGGACTCCCCATCTCTTTAACATTTGTACTCCTAAATACACAAGATGTCGACTTTACATCTCCTGACCAGCTCCTTCGCAGCCCTTCCCTTCTCCCCTCCTCCCATCTCCCTCACATTCCACGAGACAATCCTCATAATGATAATTGGATGTCTCTCCCGTCCCCTCTGCCTTCACTCTCCCTACCCCCTCCTGCAATGGCCTCCTTCCCTTAGCCTCCCTCAAGATACTCATACACCACCTGTTTTGAATTTTGTTGAAAGCCTCTTTCAAATCCCTTTTCGCCCCTCCGAAAGGGATACCCACTTTGTCTGCCAACTCCCTCAACTAGGCTTCCGTCAATTTTCCCATTGCCCCCACCAACTCTTTCACCTCCTCCCTGCCCAGGGTGTCCTTATCGGACCGGATTGCACCCTTGCTCCCACACCACCAACTCCCAGTGTCTCCAAGATCACCCCGTCACTCTCAGAAAATAGCTCCTCCCCTTATTTATGATCTTAAGTCCACCAGTTGGCTCCTCCGGAACCAATTTTGATCCCCGGTGGTGTGCCACTTGTATCTGTTGGCCAGATGAAGCAGGACCGACTGAGTGGACGGCCGACGACATCGACATGAGTGGAGACTGCAAGCCCAATCCCCCGTCGTGGAAGATGGTGGCGGGGCCTTCGTCGCCGGCCGCTAAGTGTGGCTGGTCGTCGATACTAGACAAGGAGACTGAGAAGTCACCAACCTCCGCCCTTCCTTTGCCTGCTGATTGCAAGGTTGTCAGTATCGGTTTCGGACTCGGTTTCGGCCGAGTCCGAAACCACTCGGTATCGATTTCGGTTTCGGCCGAAACCCAGTGAAAAGGTTATAAAAAATCAAAAAATATGTAAAAAAATAGAAAAAAATTCAGAAAAATATAAATAATCACATAAAAAATAGAAAATTTATTACACATGCATTGTAAAGAAATTGGATTAAGTGCATTACACATGAAGACTAATGGGTTGAAGCGTTGAAGTTATTAAACAAATATTGAGTACATATTAAACATGAAATATGTTCAAATTGTACAATAAACGTGATCCTTACCTAAATGATGATGCACTAATATGGATAATAACTAGAAGAACCTTCTCCCTCATCGTCTGGCTTTTCACGTTCATACCCATAAGAAGGTTGCTTGTATGGTCTATATTCACTATAACCAAACAATGAGGTAGCCAAGTCCTGCATCCTTGTTTGGATCCCTCTTGGAGTGTTTGGTTGGCTTGATTGGAATCCAGTATCAACATAAGAATCTTGAGGAAGAGAAGAGGAACTGGTCGGATGTGGATGGAACTGGAATGCTGGTTCATGACCCCACCCATAAATGGCTGCCTCCTGTTGGCCATCTCCATAACCTGATGGATGCCCATATTGAGTATGTGAATCATATCCTCGCTCACCCTGACTCTATCCTCTGCCTGTGTCTGCGTGGAAGGAGGAAGGACTACCAGCAATGCCACCGCCAGTAGTAGCACCTGCAACTGCACTAGGATCATCATCATCACCAACCGAAACCAGTCGCTTTTTAGCCTTTGGGGATGCTTTTTTCTATTTTGGTGTGATTTTTTCAGTCACCTTTGACATGAATCCTTTTTCTCTTGGCGTGTGCCTCACGTAAATATGCTTCAACTGCTCAATTGCCGGGTCCTCTCGAGCAGCAGCACTAGTCCTCTCAGACAACCCATGCACTGATGTAGTTCTTCTTAAGGATGCAGGTGGCTTGACCATTCTAGGAGTGACTGGCCTGCTATCTGATTCAAAGTGTCTAGCTAGCTCAAACTCAGGCTGCTCCTCAGTGTCATCAACAACCCCAGGTGGGTCCCTTCTCTGGTGTGCATGAGTGTCTCTGTCCCTCTTTGTTTTTCTTCTGAATTCGGGATCTCTTGGTTCATCTTCATCTAGTATGCCCTCTGCCCATGTTGTATCATCAATATCAAATACGGGCTCATCAGCCTGTTCTCGTGTCTCCATCCAAGACTGCAAGGGATTATCATCATCAAATAAGGCATCCACATCCATTTCTGCAATGGCATCCTCTGCGACGCGTTTGTCCCGCAGCTGTTGTCTCAACTTCATATTTTTTATTCTCAACCTCATATTGTAGTGGCAGTAAACTAATTTGTCTAACCGTTCAGCCTTTAGTCGATTGCGAACCTTTGAGTGTATAAGGCTGAACGTGCTCCAATTAGTTTCACATTGGCTTGCTGATGTGGTTTGACTCAACACCTTGATTGCAATGAAAGCCAATGCAGAACTGCCCAAATCTCTATTATTCACCATTACCCACCAGTCACCTGTCCCACCAATCATAAACAAATAAATATAAGTTGTAAATAAAAATCAATTCTCCGTGATGTAATTGCAAAGAAAGCACAAAGATAAAGTATACCTGGGCTCACTCTTCCCACTGCGTATTGCAATTCGGAGTCAGAATACGTCCTAGTTCTTATTCTATAATAGTTCATCTATAAAAATAAAGTAATAGATTAGCATAACTACTTAAGTAAATTCTATACCTCTTATTCATGAAATCAAAAAGGCTAACCTCTACTTCCGCCTGAAGCCTCTTTTCTGGTGTCCTCGATAAACGACCAATGACTTTTAAAGTCCCTTGGAGCACCTCGCCATCAACATGTGCATTGGCATCGTACATAAATCGAGGGTTGAGGAAATAACCTGCATTTGTATATAATTAACTAAATGTTAGATATAAAATAACCTAAAGAATAATGTATCGATACAAATAATCACTCACCAGCTGCATGCAAGTTGTGGTATAATGTGGTGTACCATCTATGAACAATAATTTTCCACCACTTTGCATATTCTTTGGGAAGGGATTCCTGCAACTCCATTTTGGCACGGTCCATGGCCTCATATAGATATCCCATATCATTCTTCTCATCGCCATCCACCATTCTTAGGACCTTCACGAGGGGGGTGACTACTTTCTTGTATCGTGAGACCCTGTCCCAGAATTTGTTGTCGTCCACGATGTGGCAGACATCCAAATATTCCATCTGAGCATCAACATTAGACTTGTCGATGTATTCTCGCAGGGTATTGTGGTACATGAAAGCTTTCAGCTCATTCTTATACCTGTGCAAAGAAATGAAATTTGAATCAAATACGGATCATAACTATAAAGATAAAGAAGTAAGAATTGAGTTCAAAAGTATACCTGTGCAAAGACTCCAAAGAAATGAAATTTGAAGCAAATCTGGTTGGCCCTGTACGGATGATATCTCGCCCCCCACTTGCATGCTCTCTGAACATGTTCAATATCCTAGGATGGCCATAAATATACTGGGTAATTCTTTGTGTCCTTTCAACTGTCTTCTTCACATGATTGTCCTTCCCAATGTCTTCCAGAATCAAATCTAGACAATGTGCAGCACATGGGAGCTAATATAAGTGACTGCACTTCTGCATCAAATTCTTCCCTGCAGCCTTATAACTAGCTTCATTATCAGTCACTACTTGGACAACATTGTCCTCTCCAATTTGGTCTACCATCTTATCCATCAAATGAAACAAATAATTGACATTTTTTTCATAATTTGATGCATCTACAGATTTTACAAATACTGTACCTTCGATGCAATAGACCAAACAGTTAATCATGGACTTCTTCGTGGTATCAGTCCAGCCATCACACATGATGGTTCGTCCTCTCTCCATCCATTTATGCTTGAAGCTTTCAACCCAGTCATGGAGCTCCTCAACCTCTCCCTCAAGGCCACGCCCGTATATGTCTCGACGTGATGGGACTTTCAAGCCAGGGCCAGCATCTACTATGGCATCTAGCATAGGTTGAAAATATTCGCTTTCAGCTGTATGTGCAGGGACACCTGCATGAAAAAATCATTTGCAGATACTTTTAAATGCATGCCCTGTAACTTCTGCATATTTTTTTACCCCTCAATACTTGCTTGATTTTAGGTTGTGTAGCATGGGGCCTTCTGTGCAGATAGCTGTCCATGGGGCCTGCTCTCTGCGGGGTAGCACCACTGTCAGGACGTCGTACAGCTGTACTTTCGTAGGTCCCTGAACCTATGGGTGCCTTCCCCTTCCTTCGAGCTACTTGTTCACGCTCCCTTGCTTCAGTCAGCTCTGGATCTGAATCCTCAGTGCCTTCCTCATCATCATCCCTCCTAACCCTTCTGCCTGAAATCTCCTCAGCAATTTCAGCCTCATCTTCAGCCCTTTGTTGCATCCTCTGCTTTTTGCCCAGAAGGCACTGGCGCATCTCTTCTCGCACCTCTCGGGGACAGCTGTCACATTGTCTCACCTCTCCTCTTACCCCTGCCAAATGTTACTTTCCTCTAGTAATTCCGCCATGTATCTCCCTACCACAATAATTGCATTTCACCTACCTTCTCTTAGCATCAACTAAGGACAGGTGGGCCCACCCCGGATCCTCTTGCCCTTGTTGCTCCTGTGTTTGTTGACGTTTAGGCATGATGCTGCATTAAGACAGTCAAAGACAATCTCTTGTAAGTACAATGAAAAAAAAGCAATTCAACATGATAGAGCTCCAAATTATTGAATGAAGCTTAATTGAGCTTCAATTGAACCTTACTAAACCTAATTAGAGGAAAGTCCCAAATTTAAGGGTGTAATTAGGGCTTAATTAACAATTTTAGCCTAATCACCCTTCGTAAGAATTAATGAACAGCATTCTCCCGCTTAAAATTATTGAATGAAGCTTAATTGAGTTTCAATTGAACCTTACTAAACCTAATTAGAGGAAAGTCTCAAATTTAAGGGTGTAATTAGTGCTTAATTAACAATTTTAGCATAATCACCCTTCATAAGAATTAATTACCAGCATGCTCCCGCTTAAAATTATTGAATGAATTTTAATTGAGCTTCAATTGATCTTCAATTGACCCTTACTAATGTTAAGTAGAGTAAAGTCCCAAATTTATGGGTGTAATTAGGGCTTAATTAACAATTTTAGCCTAATCACCCTTCATAAGAATTAATTACCAGCATGCTCCCGCTTCAAATTAGTCAATGAAGCTTAATTGAGCCCTAATTGACTAAACCTAATTAAAAAAAAGCCCCAAATTTAATGGTGTAATTAGGGTTTAATTTGAAGTGTTAAAAAGTTAATCATGGATTAAAATTAACCTACAATAGAAAAGTTAACCTACAACAAAAAAATTTTCAACAACCCAATCAAAAAAACACAAAACAAAAAAACCCCCAAATTTACCTCGACAAAACTACTCACGCTGCAGTCTCCGTAGTGGCGCAGTCACCCTTGCAGCCCGCGGCCCAGGCCACCACAGCAGCAGGCAGACGGCCCGCGGCCCTGGCCAGCATAGCAGCAGCAGCAGCACGGTCGCAACAGCAGGAGGGGAGGGGGTTTCGGCCGTGGGTTTCGGGTGAAACCAATATCGGTTTCGCCCGAAACCGATAAACTTAACATGTGTCGGGTTTGCTACAGTGAAGTCCCCCGTTTTTGTATCGGTTAGGGTCGAAACCGATACGTTTCGGCCGAAACGTATCGGTTTCGGCCGAAACTGACAACCATGGTTGATTGGGGTGGCAGATCAGGTTGAGCTACTGCTGGTTGACGAGGGAAGACACCGTTGCTTGCCGTTTGCCTGAAAGTGCTGCCATTGGGGAAGATGGTGGACGCCTCTTCTGTTGCCGTGGAGGTTGGCCAATGGGGTTGAGCACCTTGTTACTAGCCGAAGATGTCCTCGCCATGAGTTGCCCGCTGGAAGACCTCACCGTTGCCGAGAGAAGGGACTCGGGGGTTTTGTTCTTGTCGGGTAGCAGGTACGACCCTTAGCGGGTCCCTGCATGCCCGGTAGCCCACACAACCCGTATTTGGGTAAGTTGTGGGCTACCGGGTTGGGCTCTTGTGTCCTTTAATTCACTTGTTCCTCGACCTCTACCTCCAGTAAATCTCTTCTCTTGTGAGGATCTCATCAAACACTTCTCCAAAGTGTTCCTGAGCCTTCTGTCTGGTTCATCTATTAGCCCTGTCTCTTCTAAACAGTCTAGACCCTCAATCTACTGGAGTACTCTATCTTTAGCTACCCTGTCAGGAAGGGTTTTCTCTGCCCCCATGTCATGAGAATGTGTGCCATATGCTTTAACTTTCCAACCAGTGTAGCCATAGCGGATCTGTCCATGCACTGTACATTCCGTGCTCTCTCCACTATCTCCATAAAGTCTGTCTCCCTAAACCAAAATCTCTCTAGTCTGAAGTTGTTCCTCCTCTCATATGAATGGCTGGTCTTCAGAAGAAGAGGTTTGTGATCCGAAACTGATCTCACCAAGGACAACACCTGCATATGAGGATAGTGGTATTCCTAATCAGCTGATACCAAATATTTGTCTAGCCTAGAGCAATAGGGATCTGCTCACAAGTTGGACCAAGTGTACTGTCCATTTGTCATGCCAATGTCAACAAGTGCTGCCTCCTTAATAAATTCAATAAAATCATCCATCCCATAAGCTTTGGTTCTCTCTCAAGGTACGGTTACCGCATTGAAATCCCCACTTACACAGCATGGCCGGTCAATGGAGTGGTGATGTTGCACCGGATCTTTCCATAGGCTCAGCTTCTCCTCCCTGCATTGAGGGTCATATAGCCTGGTGAAGTCCCAAGAGAAGTTGTCCCTTACATTCCGAAAATGTAGGGCGATAGCCCATTTGCTGATCTGTCCATCTTGCTCTACCTCTTCTACCTCATACTAATTCCAACGGACCATGAGTCCCCCTGACCTCCCCTCCGTCAGAGAAGTCAACCCCTTAGCTAGTCTTGCTCCACTAATCTCCCTCATGATGGACTCCCCATCCCCTTAACATTTGGACTCCTAAATACAATGGATGTCCACTTTACATCTCTTGACTAGCTCCTTCACAACTCTTTTCTTCTCCCCCCTTATATCCCCTTCACATTCCACGAGACAGCCCTCATAATGATAATGGGATGTCTTGTCCCCTCCCCTCAGCCTTCACTCTCCCTACCCCCCTCCAACTCTGACCTCTCTCCCTTAGCCTCCCTCAAGATACTCATACGTCACCTCTTCTAAATTTTGTCGAAAGCTGCTTCAAATCCCTTTTCGCCCCTCCAAAATAGATACCCACTGTGTCTGCCAACTCCCTCAACTGGGCTTCCGTCAATTTTCTCACCACCCCCACCAACTATTTCACCTCCTCCCTCCCCATGCAGGGTTGGCAGTATCGACCGAAACGTATCGGTTTCGGCCGGCACCGATCCGAAATCGGACCAAATCACTGTAGCAGGTCCGAAACCATTAAAAAATACTTTTTTAATAGTTTCGGCCGAAACCATTAAGGGTTTCGGCCGAACCGACGATTTCGGCCGAAACCAGACAGGTTCATTATTTTTTTTAGTTTTTTAAATAGTTTCAACCAGTTTCGCCCGAAACCGAAACCAGTATCGAAACCGGTACGTATCGGTTTCGGAACCGGCCGAAACCGATACCGAAACCTATGCCTTCCTTGTCCCCAGGGTGTCCTTATCGGACCGAATTGCATCCCCACTCCCACACCAACTCCCGATGTCTCTAGGATCACCTCCTCACCGTCAGAAGAGAGCTTCTACCCTTCTTTCTGATCTTCAGCCGTTCGGTCGGCCCCTTTGGAACCAATTTTTGGCCCCTGATGGTGTGCCACCTATGTCTGCTGGCCGGACGGAGCAGGACCGACTGAGTCGACGATCGACGACACCGACATGAGTGGAGCCTGCAGGCCCAGTTCTCTGTTGTGGGAGATGGTGGCTGGGGCTTCGTCGCTGGCCCTAGGTGCGGCTGATCGTCGATACCAGACAAGGAGACTGAGAAGTCACCAACCTCTGCCGCCATCGCACCTTCCTTTGTCTGCCGGCTGGGGTAGTGGATCGGGCTGAGCTGCCACTGGTCGATGAGGGAAGACCTCGTTGCTAGCTATTCGCCTGAAAGTGCTGCCATTGGGGAAGACGACGGATGCCTCTCTTGTTGCTGTGGAGGTCGGCCAATGGGGTTGAGCGCCCTATTACCAGCCAGAGATGTCCTCGCTGTGAGCTGCTGGTTGGAAGACCTCACCGTCTCCAAGGGAAGGGACTCCAGGGGTCTCGTTCCTGTCGGGTGGCAGGGATGACCCTTAGCGGGGTCCCTGTGTGCCCGGTAGCCCACACAACCTAAATTCAGGTAAGTTGCGGGCTGCCGGGTTGGGTATTAGGTCCCGTAGCTATGGGCCGGAACACCACCCCCCCCCCCACCCAAAAAAAAAAAAAAAAAGAACACTTCTGGGCCGTCCAAGCCCATTTGGGCCCTCTCAAAGCTGCGACACCCATTCCAAACTCTGGCCCAACACGGGGAGCGGGCCGATTTGAATTCAAGCCGCCCTCCTCTTATGCATCTTCCTTCTCTAGCCAGGGTAGGTGTTGCCCTAGCCTCTGTTGCGGCCTCCGCCGCCACCCCTACTCCGCTGGCCGGATGACGGTCCTGATGATATAGTTGCTCTCAAACAAACATTCTACTTTAGAAAGAGGACTGAGGAGGGAGACTGGGAGAGGAGGTCATAGATTGATAGAGGGAGAGGAGGTTAGAGAATAAGGGTGGGAGAAGATGTTAGAGAGGGAATGGTTGAAGTTATGGGGAGAATGGCCAAATGAGGCTATTTATAGCTCCCAAGACCCTCTCCAACCCAAACCAGACGTTAAAGGCCAGCCGGCAATGGTTAGCCTTGGTCTCTGATGGCTAGTTTGGCAAGCCCTTGGATGCCAATATCTGGTTGGGATCTGACTGGGCTTGATGCAGCCGATCCCCTATTGAGAATTGTGGGGTGGAGGGTCAGTGGATTGGATGTGGGGTCTGTTGTGCAGAATCTGGCCAACCTGGGATGATGTTTGCATAAGCACAGGTGAGGTGGACATAAGTAGACAACCATACAATATTGATGAGCTATTAGGCTATTGAGGTATAGAAGCATGGTTGGCATCCTTCCATGGACAGAAACATTATTCTTTACTCTACCTTCTGAGATATCTAGGTGGAAAGGGACAATGTTCTGTATGGAGAGTGCTCAGGGATGTCATAGATCCATGGAGGAACATTATAAATAACAGAAAAGGAGGGTTTGGCTACTTTGGGGAGTGCGTGATTGTTTAAACGTGCAGATTTTTTTTAGATATTCAATTTCGTTGGATAAATATGCATATATTTTAGCTGATTGATTAGCATGCATATTATGATTTTCGCGTGCGTGATTTATCAGACGATTTAGGGTTTGTGTATTGGATTTTTCCCCATCGACCGGAGTCGATGTTAATTTACATTGAAACAAGTCCGAACACCTTTGATTAACTACCAAAAATTCCTTTTATCCTTACAATATTCGTTACGATATAGAGGTTTTTAACCCGTGAGAGACTTCCATGCCCGAAGGCGGGGGTATATTTGCAACTTTTTCCACATATGGTGGTTCATTTGCAGTTTTTCCTTGAGTAGGGGTTTATTTATAATTTTCCATTGAGTTGGTGTTTATTTGCAGTTTTTCTTTGAATTAAGGCATCTTTGTGTAGCCTTTGATTTTTCTGAATTTCTTATGTATTTTTCCTGTATTTTTTGGGCTTTCGTGCAATTTCGAGAACATTGTGGGTAAAAATGCAATTTTGAGTTATTCGGGATGAAACATGGACATCTCTCCAGTTTGGATTTGGAAAAACATTTCTACAAACTTGAATTATTTTTCTTGAATTTTAGTAAGTTTCAAGATTTTTCCTAAATTACATGGGTATTTGCGCAATTTTGCAAATCTTCAGGTTAGAACTGCAACTTTTGGATTTTGTAGAGACTTTCTCATAATTTGACATCAAGATGTCAAACTTTGACATATTTGTGGCATTCATATGATTTTCTTTTGTTTCATGGCGAATTTCAAACAATACATAAAGCTTCCCTCGTGCCCGGGGTTATTTTGGTCAACATACTCCTATATGAGGGTTTTCTTGTAATTTTCTGTCTTCAAACTTGAGAGGGGAGGCCGCTCACAGCATGGGCTTGCGTAGGCTTGAAGCTTGGGAGCTCCTTCTTCTCCTTGTACTTTCTTCTTGCTTGAGTGTTTTTTTATTCGAGAGTTCTATCTGAGAGTTGTTTCTTCTTGACCACCCCTTCCCTTTTATAGATGTTGGAGGGTGGAGAGGAGGTGTGGTGCCTCTGGTGGAAGGGCACGTCCGGTGGAAGACGAAGGGCTGAAGGTATGGACCTCCCCCCCCCCCCCCCCTTGCTTCTCCTCTTCTTCTTTTCTTCCTTTTTTTTTTTGCGCATGAGAGAGGAATCACCAGAGGGACCTCCCTCCGGTTGCAGTGCATTGGTGGGGGCCCCTCCGGTCTGCAAGACACCGGAGGGGGTCTCCCTCCGGTTACGGTGCACCGGAGGACCTCCCTCTGGTACCATGCGACTAGAGGGGGTGCCCCCAACTGGAGGGGGGGGGTCCCTCTGTGCTGCCTGGCCGGAGGGGGTCCCCCTCCGGTCCCCCTGCTATTCGGGAGAAGAGAGGGGCGGGGGGGGGGGGGGTGTGGCTTCTTTTGGTTATAAAAAGTCTTCCCATCCCTTTTAGGTAGTTTTTTATTGCTGGGAATTGGGTTGCAGCACATGGAGAGTTCTCTTTTGTCTGCTTTTGGCCGCTCCTTTGCTGTCCGGGATCGTGCTGTGTGGGAAACACTCCGATTGTCGAAACTGGTCTAAAAGACTGGATAACACTTCTCGGGGTTGATTTTTTATGTGAGTGAGTGGCTTTACGCCGTCCACCAACTGTTTGATAAAATCTTCCGTGCATGAAAGCACATATAAATATGTAAGTAGCCCCTTTAGCGGAACCTTTGAGGGGCTTATGTGACGGCGAAGATTTTGTATCGTTTTTTGGCCGTCACATGGTGCATTTGATTTTTCTTCTTCTGAAAATTCCTGAAAATATCATAAATTTGTTGTGAACTTTGTGTGGTTCAGCAATGACATATTCTATAAGGGAAAATAAGTGCCTAGTTCTATTCTCTTGTGAGAGTTTGTCTTGTTGTGTGATGAATGTACACTCATGGTTTGTCGACTTGGTCCTACTTGCCCTGACTCAGGGGACTCGGATCATCTCTAGAGGATGCCAAGTCACAAATTGGGCGAATTGCACTGAGTTACTATGAATTATTTGAATAGTAATATGATATCTAAAAATAATCTTAAATATTTTTAAAAATGTAAAATTATAGTAATGGCATAACAATAATCATAAATCGTACATTTTATGGATGAAAAGAATAACTCTATTGTTTTTAGTTTATTTTAAATATGCGACTTGGCCGCGTCAGTCCAAGTCGGCTTCGAGTCGGGCCAACTCGTACTGGATCAAGGGGAGTCCGATCTGATATGGATCCCGAGTCGTCAAATCCTGTGTAATGCTTTTTGAATACAGCTTTTGTGATTCTATTAGATTGGGATATACTTGAAAGTAACATTTTACTAACGTGTAATAGCAGCTACTTTCTTGGAGAATCCGCCTTTTTCTCAAAGGTGATTAGAAATATAATGCAATAAAATGCTTGTGATACTTTCCCGTAAGATACTATAGCAATCAAATATGATAGTGTAATTTCCTAATATTAAGCAACACTTTACTCGTGATACTTTTTGATAAGATGCATGTTGCAGTCCTAGATAATAACCTAAATCATGGCAAATGACCACATTCTTCTGTGATGTTGAGAATCTTGTGTAGAAAGGGTTCTGCAACAATCCAAAGTATCAACACACTAGGCATCTTTAGAATCGAACCAATGCCACCTATCCGATTTTTGGGATGTTTTTATATCAAAACCAACAATATGAAGAGGACCTCGAGTGGGTCGACTGGTAAGGACGTTGTCTCATGGTAGGGCGGTCCTACATTCGACTTGGGAGAGGTGCTTACCTAGCTCACATTTAATCTCGAGGGATGTGGGACCGGGGTTTGCTAGCTTTGGAAAAAAAAGGGATGCACATGAGTTGGGCGTCGTTGGATTTGAACCCAGGTCTCTCACACAACCTGTAGACCTTAGTACCACTGTGCTAGGTTGCCCTTCATCAGAAAGAAAAAAATAGTGTTGCACTTGACCAATGTTACGAAGTCTTATTTTATTAGGAACAAGCTTTTCTTTTGGAAGTCTTATTAGGAACAAACTAAAGTGGTAAGTTGAGAGCTACTCTACTTACACCTAGCGATTGGATGACAAAACTATCTAATTTTTCATGGAGCTGGACAATCATTTCCTGGGGATGATATTGTAGGTATACCTGTAAACGGATCGGATACGGAGCGGATAGTGTGATATCCGAATTCGTATTCGATTAATAATCGAATTATCCAATTAATAATCGAATTATCCGTCGGATATTTTATTCGGATAATTATCGAATTAATACGAATTCGAATTCGGTTCGAATTTTAAACGGATAATTGTTAGGCCTACTTAGAAGTGAGTCGTGTGAGAGCATCGTATGTTGTTTTCTCAAAAAAAAGAAAGAGTGGAAGTTATTTTTATTTTGGGAGATGTTATCAAAAGATTAGACTTCATCCTAAAAAATAGGAGATAACTTACTAAATGGGTGTAAGTGGATTTTATATTTTTAAATTATATTTTGAGACAAAAAAAGGATAAAAAAGAGTAATCAAACAATATATTAAGATTTAAGTTAATTATATATAGAATATGCGTGTCCTTAGATTTTTATCAAAGGGTTCATATTCGGTCGGATAATATCCAACACAGATATCTCGATATCCGAATTCGTATCCGATTAATAATCGGATATCTGATATCCGATTAAATTATCCGTCGGATATTTTATTCGGATAATTGTTCGATTAAACGAATACAAATTCAAATTCGGTTCAAATTTTAAACGGATAATTGCCAGGCCTAATTGTAGGGTCCAGTTCGGTCAATTGTAACTATTTCAGTGATTAGTGGTGTCTTATGTCCATTCTGTGCTCTGCACTTTGTTGGATCAAGTCATTGAAATGCCATCCTCATTTCATGGAAGCAGTGTTTTGGGAGATGTACTTCGATTTTACATTGGAGAAAATGTCTTCTGCTGTCTTTGATTTTTTTTGAAGATAATAATCTAAACTGCACCTTTTTTGAGGTCAGTATAAGTATCTAAAGTCACATTACTTTGATTTTGGCCTTCAAATTATAGTCGTGCCTTTATTTTTGCAACTTCTGTTATCTCTGTTCATCTGGATCATTTTATTGTTAGTGGACTTGTAAGTGCACGTCTCTTTCATAGCATCTTGAAGCAGATATTGTGTACATATGGTCCTGTTGAATGTTTAGATTGTTGTTTTGTGGTTGGTTGAGGTCCATACTCCATAGTCTTGTGCAGTTTGGGACGAGTTCCTTTGGGGCATCAGCTCATTATACTCATTGGTTCTCATCGAAGTCTCATGGTCGGGTTGCTGGACGAGTTGGCAGGTACTTTACATTTCCATGGCACCTTCTGACGTTCCCGTGCCTTCATCTGCTATTTTTCAGATTGTTTGTTTGCCTGCTTATATGCCACGGAATATGCCAAGGATGGTGATTCAGCATGGTAAACTTTCATAATTTAGGTACCAAGTGTCATACCTGTTTGACATCTGTACATATTGCCTGTGCTGTTCAGTACTTGTGACATTAACCATTTTTCAGTGTTGATGGTACCCCAATCCATTCTATTGAGAAGAAAGTGTACAAATGTGTAAAAAAAAGGAACCCCGCCCACAAATGTGTAAAAAAAAGGAACCCCGCCCACACCCCACCACCACCACCACCACCACCACCACCACCACCACCACCGCCGCCGCCGCCACCACCTAACCCCCCTCAGCAAAGAGAAAAAAGGCAAGGGTTCTCTGCATTTTGGGTGGAAAGATTAGGGACTCTTATTTTGTTAATAAGGATGTATAGGTGGAGAAGATTTATCACGTAAATGGTTCTGAGGGTGTAAAGTGGAAAGGGGTAACCACCGCCTCACCCCCCTCAGCAAAGAGAAAAAAGGCAAGGGTTCTCTGCATTTTGGGTGGAAAGATTAGAGACTCTTTTTTTGTTAATAAGGATGTATAGGTGGAGGAGATTTATCACGTAAATGGTTTTGAGGGTGTAAAGTGGAAAGGGGTATGGGTTTGAGGGGCGGGTTTACCACCTTTGTACATACCTTCCTTTCTTCTGTGAAGGATGGATTTTGTTCTTTATATTTTTATCTTTTTAGTAAATTGTGGTCGTTTGGTCATCTTCCCATGTAAAAAGTAAAAAAAAATAATCATCCTCTCTGCCTTAATGCTTTCCACTCATTGGGCCATTGTCACATCTTCAGCTGATCTAACACTCGAGTTGCATCAAAATTTCAGTTTCACTGCTAATTTTAAATTCATTTTCTAATCTTTTCTATTCTGTCTTTTCACATTTTTAGTTTTACATGTTAACTCCTTTGCTGCCATCAAGCAGCACCATGTAACATCAGAAAACATGCACCAAGGTGTATCCTATTAATATTCATATGTTCCAATGTCATCTGATGTCTTGCAACTTCATAAGTCTGTATGCAACCTCTATATTATAGCCATATACACACAACATGCTGTTCCTGGAAAGTGCTGTTATCCACGTAAATAGCTAGAGGATGCACTTACAATACATAAAGGGTATTCACTCTTTCCTGTTTCTTTTCTAGTCTAGGCAATTTTTGACATGCTTATATACAAGCAAAAAGTTCGAGGGTCCTTCTACTAATAGGCATACACATTCAACATACTGTTGTGGGGAGATGCTGGTATAAATGTAAATAGCTAGAGGGAGTTACAATCTATAAAGGGCTACAATTACCATATAAAGTGTCTTCCATCTTCATCTTCACTCTTTGGAAGTATAGCATATTTCTGATTGCTTGTTTTTGCTTTCTGATTATCCGTCAACCCATTATAGAATGCCTTTCTTTGTTTTGTAATGATGTAAATGGGTTGGATTCCACATGTAAGGTGTATCCAAATGCAGAATCCAGTGAGGAAAACCACTATTAATACCCTGTTTGATTCTGCTGATGGACATGACTATCTGATGCCGTCACCTTATTGGGTAAAGTTGTTGCTATCATATAGGATAATGGATAGTCTGATAATAGAGTTCATCATTTTATTCAATATAAGTCATTGGATTTTTCATTGATCACTAGGTAATACAGAAGATAATATATATAACATATCATATTATTTATGATATACCATTTTAATAATATAGGACAGACTATGGGTTAGGAATCTTATTCAGTCAACCATTAAAGGAATAAGTTTTGAAACTGTCCAAAACTGAATGAAAAATCTAGTAACCATGTCAGTTATTAAGGTAGTGATTATTGTTTACATCCCCACCCCATCAGTTTTATCTACAGGGGGGTCTTGACACTGCTTGTCGAACTTCGATACCAATATAACTGCTAGCCATAGAAATATACTCAAGTTATCAGATCTCTAATAGATCCTCCTATTTAGCCCTAGAATGATGAGGAAGTATTTGTAGTTCTGATAGTCTGTGGAAAACCTTCTTGTTTGTTGATTGCTTTGAGCTCTGTTTTGGCAATGTCTTATTGGAGACTATCAAACTGTTTCTTATACCCACTTCTGTGAGTTCCATCACATATTGAATATAAAATTTTGCAGTACTGATCTTGAGTTTGAAATTGGCGGTGGAAGAAGAATATCAGATTTCAGTACCGTACGAATGCTCTACACTGTAGGGATTCAGGTATTGTTTTTTTGCATTGTAATTATTGCCTTATCAGTTTTATAGTTCATGTCTTGATGTCATGCTTGACAGTTTCTATTATCTCACAGACACTGCTATTATTAATAATTAAGGAATTCACAGTAAATACAAATATAGCACTTGATAGAATTCTTTGGCGGATTATGATTCATGTAGCTGACCCCAAACAATGGGATAAGGCTCTGATGATGATGATGAAGGAATTCACAGTAAAAAAAAAGATTCAGTTGTCATTGTCAAAAAATGTCATGAGGGTGCTTTAGAGGTCGCCTCTGATGCGAACCGAGTGACCCTTGGGGTACTAATCGTCGGAGCCCACGAGGGGGCTTATGAGGACCTAGATCACCTAGTTGCTGCCTCGCTCTATTGGGCCGCTGTGCTTCCAGTGTGGGATGAGGGACCACTTGCAGCGCTTCTGCACAACTCCAACGGAGGGCGGTCGTGTAGGTAGGGCGGAACATGCAAGGGGACCTCTGAGGCACTCTTTCGCTAAAATCCTTCGAGGCGGCCCGATATGGTCTCAAGAGGTGGATGTTGATCGGGGATGCCTGAACTTCGGACCTCTATCGGCCGTCCTGGTGGAGGGTAGGCTTGAGTGGCTCAAGCATTGCCTTTGGGTGGCTCCGATGGAAGGGGGCGTGGACACGGAGAGGGTGGAGATCATTCTGGATAAAGGAGGTCGCAGGGATGTTGACTGGCTAGTCACCTAGGTGGGTGGGCGAGGGTTTTTGGTTGTAGGGCGCAGTGAAGAGGAGGTGAATATAGTGGTGAAGGTTGGGTTTGCGGTGTTTGAGGGTGCCTTGCTCCGGCTGTCCAGATGGTCGGTGTGAAGGGGGACTTTCCCAGACCCTAGGGAAGGTCAGATTCAACTCCTTCTCGTCGGGGTCCCTCTCATCCTTTGCGATGAGCTTGGAGCTTCTCTCCTCGTCGGCCGTCTCAGGGCGGCTGGAAAGGGGTTAGTGCAGCTCACTGTTGGAGGGGGGCTGATGGTGTTGGAGGCGGTTGCTTGAGTCAACAGCCTCCATTATGTCTCAACTATGTTGACGGTGAACGTCGCTGGTGAGTTGTTCCCAATGTGGATCCATCTTTGAATGGCAATGCAGAGGCAAACAATCGAAGGAGACGAATGCGGACAGGGGTATGTGGCAATCCACCCGACCCCCATTTGAATTTGAATCTCCTGGTCATGGTGAATAGTAATGGGCTGTTGATGGATCTTATGGGCCCAGACCTATCGTCTCTCAGACCGACTCGCTGGTACCTGAACTCCAGGAGTCATGCCTTACCAGACTACGGGAGTCACTGGTGCAATGGTTCAATGGGACCATGGAAGGCAGTTTCGGCCGAAACGTTTCGGTTTCGGACCGGAACGAAACGATACCGAAAGCCCAGTTTTGGCCGAAACCAAATATACCCTTTTATAAAAATATATTATTTAATTAGTTTCGGCCGAAATCGAAACCGAAACCGGTTTCGGTTTCGGACTCGGCCGAAACCGGTACCGAAACCGATACTGCCTTCCTTGAATGGGACCCGCTCCGGTGCCTGATCCGAACTCCAGGATCCATGACTTACCCAAATATGGTAGTCACGGGTGTAACGATTTGAAGGTGCCCACTACTGTGCGTCTTCCCTATTGGATCCATACCTCTTGTATGCTATCTCTTCAACAACGGCGACACCATGACGACCCCGGTGGCACCAATGGAGTAGAAGGTTACCTCCCTGGTCATCGACGACGGCTGGTGTGGGGAGCATGCGGCGAAGGCATCGAGGATGCTGGTACAGACGTGCGTTGACTGCTTTCTGGTGGGCGTGGAACATCGGCCACTTCTGCCATACCAGTGATTGACAGTCAACCCATGGAGTTGAATGCCTGTGTTTGGGGACAGAGCTTGCTCAGAAACCCCTTGTGGCTCTCTGGGGATGGCCATCTGTGCTATTGGTCCACCCTTCATCCTAGTAGTTGCGGCTAGTTGTCAAAGGCGATGGAGGCGATCACCTAGGCGATTGAGGTGAGGCGAGGTGACCACAAGTCGCCTCGCCTCCGCCTCAATCGTCTCAATCCGACCTGTGGGCATGGCCACCTCCACAATGTTGAGAACACGACCCTCTCTCACGACCACGATGTTGTGACGACGGTCCCACTCGGAGTGGGAGCCGACTCTCCAACTGAAATCTTTCATTTGGGTCTTCCAATTGAGTTCAGGTTCCACTCTTCAACATGCACGTCCCGACTCGTTTGATTTTTTGTTCAAATTTGTTTATATTTATTGTTAATTTTATTTAAATTCGTTTGATTTTAGGAATGAATGAATTTAGAAATTTTTTTGATTTTATGTATTCATTTTTGTGATATTTAGACATATATTTATATTTTTGAATTCATATATTATTGTAATAAAAGATCGCCTCGAACTCCTTAAACGCCTAGGCCATCGCCTAGGCGTTTGAGGCCTTATGCTTTGGCGTTTGAGGCATAAGGTGACCCCTTGGTGGTCTCGGTCACCTCTCGCCTTTAATGATATAGAGTTGCGGTGGGGGGGGGGATCGGGTTCCGTCTCCTCTGGCTCTCGATGACTTGGTGGGCATTTGTAGATTACCCACTTTGGAGGATGCAAACCTCCTGGACTTGTATGGGGAGGACCAAGCTGTCGGACCTTAAGTGGGGTCCCCAAGAAACCTTCTCCATAGAGAAGGGGCAATCTCTGAGGAGGGTTAGCACGATAGAGATGTCTAGAGAGATGGACGATTTGGGGAGGGATGAGGTCAAGGAGATGGTGGGTGTAGTGGAGAGATGGACGGAAGCATAAGTTTGAGAGTTGGCAGAGAAGATTGGGATGCCTTTCTCTCGGCTCACGAAGGTCATCAAATGGTTGTTCTCGAAGGTCCAGAAAAGGTGTATGCTCATTTTGGCGAGGGAGGTCAAAGGGGAGAGATTTGCAAAGCAAGGGGAAAAAGGAATGAGGGTGGTTAGGGGAAGCAGAGCAAGGATGGCAGTACCGATTTCGGTATCGGTTTCGGCCAGGATCAAAACTGAAACGTACCGGTTTCGATTTCAGTTTCGGCCGAAACCAGTTCAAAACATTCAAAAAGGCAAAAAATACAGTGAGCAGGTCCGGTTTCGGACCAAAACCATCCGGTTTCGGACTAAAACCATCCGGTTTCGGTCCGGTTTCGGTCGATTTCGGTCTGAAACCATTAATTTTTTTTTTAGTTTCGGACCTGCCACAGTGAGCAGGTTCAAAACGGTTTCGGTATGGGCCAAAACCGATATGTTTCGGCCGAAACCAATAGCCGGTTTTGGACCAAAATCATACGGTTTCGGTCCGGTTTCGGTCGATTTCGATCTGAAACCATTAAATTTTTTTTTTAGTTTCGGACCAACTACAATGAGCAAGTTCGAAACGGTTTCGGTATGGGCCAAAATCGATACGTTTCGGCCGAAACGTATTGGTTTCGGCCGACACTGCCATCTATGAAGCAGAGTGCTCGGGAGGTGTGTGGGGAATACAACTCCTTGTTCCAATGGGGATTGTGTCATGGAATGTAAGGGGGATTAGTGGGGGGGAGAAGAGAAGGGTGGTGAATGATGTTGTTAGAAGATGTAAAATCGTCATCTTATGTTTACAAGAGAGGAAATGTGAGGGAGATGGGGAGAGCATCATGAGGGAGTCAAGGTATTATGATTATGCGAAATCAGTTTGAGGTTGAAGAGGTAGAGGAGCTCAGACACAATGGCAGGGGAGCTATTTCTCTTTCTTTTCGCAACATCAACGATGGTTTTTGGTGAGACTTTTTTTTGGTGTTTATGGGCCGCGGAACTGGGAGGACAAGAAAGCTCTGTGGGATGAGCTCCATCTACACCATGCCAGCTCTAGCAATATATGGTGTTTAGGGGAGGATTTCAATATTGTTATCTCACTGGATGAGAGGTCAGGCGGCTCTAACCCCATTGACTAGATGCAAGACTTCAAAGACTTTATGTTTGAGGCAGCTTTGATTAATGTCTACACTTTCAATACCCATTTCATCGGGTCTAATTTGAGAACTGACTGATCCTAGTCTACACTTACATTTCTTGTCTCAGTTGATTTGGAAGATTACTTCTTACATCTGGAGGCTCTTGCTTTGGCCAGACCTATCTCAGACCACAAGCGCATTATGCTGAGGGCTAGTAGGCAGGTAAGATGAGCTTAATTCAGACTGGAAAAATACTGGCTTTTAGAGGAAGACTTCTTAGGCATTGTCTGGGGTATCCAGAGGCAGGAGACATCTGTTGTGGCCAGATTGATAGGCAAATTGAAGAGCCTAGCATGGGAGTTGACTAAGTGGGGAGCCATGAAGGCTCTCCCTGGCAAGGCGGCAAAGGACATGATTTTGGCACAACTGGAGGGGGCTTTTGTACGCATTGGAGGAGGCATGTCTTCTGGATGAACTTGGCATGATTCAACGGGACAAGCTTAAGGCTGATTTTAAAGAGATTTTTAGGAAAGAGGAAATTCACTGGAAGCAGAGAGCTAGGGAAAGATGGATTAAGGAGGGGGGACAGAAACACTTCTTATTTTCAAAAGATTACTTCAGGTAGAAGGCGACCGAATTACATCATCTACATTTGGAATTGGAACCCGCTCATCACTGTACTGGAAGACATCGCGAGGCATGCCAGACAATTGTACTAGCGATTATTTTTCGAGGATGAGTCAGTCAGACTATCCATTGTCGAGGACCTCTTTCCTTGCCTTTCGATAGAAGAGAGTAGAGCTCTTTCCGGTCCCTTTGAAGAACAGGAGATGAAGAAGGATATCTTCTCTCTTGCAAATGATAAAGATCCCGAGGCAGACGGTTTCCCAATGGTTTTTTTTTTCCATCATTGTTGGGATATCATCAAGTCAGATATTTTTTAAGCTATCTGGGAATTCTAGGAAGGGAGAGCTCATTTACTAAGCATTAATAAGACTTATCCCCAAGAACTACTGAGAGCTTGATGGACTACAGGCCCATTAATCTACTCAATGGGACCTACAAGATAATCACAAAGTTGTTGGCTATGAGAATTGAAAGCATCATTGATAGAGTTGTTAGTGGCTAGCAAGGAGCCTTCATTAGAGGGCATATCATTTGGGACAATTTTTTGGTTGCTCATTAATGTCTTTAGGCTATCAAGGCATAGAGGAAGAGAGGGTTGGTGCTCTCAAGCTTTGACTTTGAGAACGTCTATGACTGGGTTAGCTAGCAATGTCTACTTGATATTCTAAGGAAGATGGGTTTTGATGACATATGGGGTTTGTATCCAATCAACCAGATTTGTTGTCCTTATTAATGGGGAACCATCACCGTATTTTCATAGTGGTGGAGGTCTAAGGCAACATGACCTAATGTCTCCACTTCTCTCTGTTCTGGTGGCACACATTTTGAGTAGGATGTGCATAAGAGTTGAATCTTAGGGTCTGATCAGGGGATTCCAAGTTACCCCCTAGGGACAATTTATCTTCGGCCTACAATATGCTGATGGCACTATTCTACTTGTGGTAGAGGGTGAGGAGCAATTGTACATTATCAAGTTGATGTTGGAGCTTCTACAAGAGGTCAACGGTCTTAAGGTGAACTTTCACAAGAGTCAAGTTATCGGTGTCCATATGGAGCACAGAGCCATCAAGAGAGCTACTATTATTGTAGGCTATCGAATTGGTGAATTCCCTACCACCTATTTGGGACTTCCCTTGATTCCTAGTGCTTTGCAATGTAGGGATTGACAGACAATGGTGTAGAGATTTGATTCAAGATTAGTGGGGTGGAACGGGAAACTGCTTTCATATTGGGGGTGATTGGTGCTTTGTAAATCCGTCTTGGACACCCTATTTATTTTTTGCCCACTTTCTGGATCCCTCATTCAGTGGCAAGGAAGCTCCAATCGATCCAAGCAAGATTCTTATGGCATAGTAGTGGAGTGAGAGGTATAGATTGGCATGCCATTGCTTGGGGAAGAGTCTGTAAGCACAAGGGAGTGGGAGGGTTGGGCTTAAAGAATAAAGGATTTCAATGTGGCTCTTTTGAGCAAATGGCTTTGGAGACTTGGCACAAAGGGGGAGGGGCTATGGAGTACTGTCATCCGTCAAAAGTATTATAGTATAGTAAGGGTTTGGGATTTGACCAACCCATCCCATCATCACATTTCTCACCTTTGGAGAGGTATCTTAAGGAGTATCGACATTGTTAGGACAGGAGTTAGAGTGAAATTGGGAAATGGCCAAGAATGTCAATTTTGAAAAGACAATTGGTGCATTGATTATCCCCTACAAGAGATGTATCTTCTGCTATTAGCAATCTCTGTGGAGCCTTTGGTAGTAGTGGAACAACTATTCGAGAGGCATCAATTTGGAGGTATAAGATCTCAATTTTTAGAAGACACTTATGGGCATGGTTGTCAGTTTCGGCCGAAACCGATACGTTTAGGCCGAAACGTATCGGTTTCGGCCATACCCGATACGAAAACCATGCAAATGACTGTAGCAATCCGACACGTCATTAGTTTATCGGTTTCGGGCGAAACCGATATTGGTTTCGGGCGAAACTCATGTGAACTCCCTAAAGTTCACTTGGTGTGCTTTTCGGGGAGTTTCGGCCGAAACCCCCTCCCCTCCTTGCTGTGGTGACGGTGCTGCTGGTGTTGCCTGCTGGTGCTGTGGTGCTGTTGCTGCGGAGGCTGCTGCTGCTGTTGCCGTAGGCTGTTGCCTCACATGCTGTCGCTGCTGCCGCCTGCCAGCTGCTGTGCGGACTGTGGAGGCAGCCGCTGCCAGCTGCTGCTGATGTGCTACTGTGCTGGGCCAGCCGGCTAGGGGGCAGGGGGCTGCTGCTGTGCTGTTCAAGGGGGTAGGGGGCTGCTACTGTTGACCGTCCGACCTGTGCTGTCACTGCGGAGGTAAATTTTGTGGAGGTAAATTTAGGGTTTTTTATGTTTTGTGTTTTTTTGGTTGAGTTGTTGAAATTTTTTTTGTTGTAGGTTAAATGTTGTGTTGTAGGTTAATTTAAAACCATGATTAACTTTTTAACACTTCTAATAAATTAGTAATTAGAAGTTTAAATTTGGGGCTTTCGTCTAATTCGGCTTTCTTAGCCACAATTGAAACTCAATTAAGCTTCATTGACGAAATTGGGATGGGATCATGTTGGGATTTTATTTTTATGAAGGGTGATTAAGGGTTAGTTGGTAATTAAGCTCTAATTACTTCATAAAAATTGGGACTTTCGTCTAATTCGGCTTTCTTAGCCACAATTGAAGCTCAATTAAGCTTCATTGACGAAATTGGGGTGGGATCATGCTGGGATTTTATTTTTATGAAGGGTGATTAAGGGTTAATTGATAATTAAGCCCTAATTACTTCATAAAAATTGGGGCTTTTGTCTAATTCGGCTTTCTTAGCCACAATTGAAGCTCAATTAAACTTCATTGACGAAATTGGGGTGGGATCATGTTGGGATTGTATTTTTATGAAGGGTGATTAAAGGTTAATTGGTAATTAAGCCCTAATTACTTCATAAAAATTGGGGCTTTCGTCTAATTCGGCTTTCTTAGCCACAATTGAAGCTCAATTAAGCTTCATTCAATAATTTGGAGCTCTATCATGTTGAATTGCCTTTTTTTCATCGTACTTACAAGAGATTATCTTTGATTGTCATAATGCAGCATCATGCTTAGACGTCAGCAAATACAGGAGCAGCAAGGGCAGAAGGATCCGGGGTGGGCCCACCTGTCCTTAGTTGATGCTAAGAGAAGAAAGGTGAAATGCAATTACTGTGGCAGGGAGCTACATGGCGGAATTACCAGAGGAAAGCAACATTTGGCAGGGATAAGAGGAGAGGTGAGACAATGTGACCACTGTCCCCGAGAGGTGCGAGAAGAGATGCGCCAGTGCCTTCTGGGTAAAAAGGAGAGGGTGCAACAAAGGGCTGAGGATGAGGCTGAAATTGCTGAGGAGATTTCTGGCAGAAGGGTTAGGAGGGATGGTGATGAGGAAGGCACTGAGGATTCACATCCAGAGCTGACTGAAGCAAGGGAGCGTGAACAAGCCGCTCGAAGGAAAAGGAAGGGACCCATGGGTTCAGGGACCTACGAGAGTACAGCTGCACGACGTCCTGACATTGGTGCTGCCCCACATACGCAGAGAACAGGTCCCATGGACAGCTATCTCCACAGAAGGTCCCAGGCTACACAACCTAAAATCAAGTCTGCATTGAGAGGTGTCAAAAAATCAGCAGAAGTTGCAGGGCTTGCATTTAAAAGTATCTGCAAATGATTTTTTCATGCAGGTGTCCCTGCACATGCAGCTTCAAGTGAATCTTTCCAACCTATGATAGATGCCATAGCAGATGCTGGCCCTGGCTTGAAGGCCCCCTCATGTCGAGACATATACGGGCGTGGCCTTGAGGGAGAGGTTGAGGAGCTCCATGATGGGGTTGAAAGCTTCAAGCATATATGGGTGGAGAGAGGATGCACCATCATGTGTGATGGTTAGACTGGTACCACGAAGAAGTCCATGATAAACTTTTTGGTTTATTGCATCGAAGGTACAATATTTGTGAAATCAGTTGATGCATCAGATTATGAAAAGAATGTAAATTATTTGTTTCATTTGATGGATGGCATGGTAGAACAAATTGGAGAGGAGAATGTTGTGCAAGTGGTGACTGATAATGAAGCCAGTTACAAGGCTGTAGGGAAGAAATTGATGCAGAAGCGCAGTCATTTATATTGGCTCCCATGTGCAGCACATTGTCTGGATCTGATGCTCGAAGACATAGGGAAGGAAAAGCATGTGAAGAAGACAATTGACATGGCACAAAAAGGCACACAGTATATCTATGGCCATCCTAGGATATTGAATATGTTCAGGGCGCATGCCAGTGGAGGGCGAGATATCATCCGTGCAGGCCCAACCAGATTTGCTTCCAATTTTATTTCTTTGGAGTCTTTGCACATGTATAATATTGATCTCAATTCTATTAACTTTATCCTTACTGATATGTAAGAGTATGCAGCTTCAAATTTCATTTATTTGCACAGGTACAAAAATGAGTTGAAAGCTTTCATGTACCACAATGCCCTGCGGGAATACATCGACAAGGGCAATGTTGATGCTCAGATGGATTATTTGGATGTCTGCCACATCGTGGACGACAACAAATTCTGGGACAGGGTGTTACGGTACTTGAAAGTAGTCACACCCCTCGTGAAGGTCCTAAGAATGGTGGATGGCGATGAGAAGAATGATATGTGCTATCTGTACGAGGCCATGGACTGTGCCAAATTGGAGTTGCGGGATTCCCTTCCCAGACATTATGTAAAATGGTGGAAAATTATTGACCAGAGATGGGACAACACATTACACCGCGACTTGCATGCAGCTGGTGAGTGATTAATTGTACTGAAATTGGGGTAATGCCTATATGTTATTTTATATATAACATTTAGTTAATTATACACAAATGCAGGTTATTTTCTCAACCCTCGATTTATGTACGATGCCGATGCACATGTTGATGGCGAGGTGCTCCAAGGGACTTTAAAAGTCATTGGTTGTTTATCGAGGACACCAGCCAAGAGACTTCCGGCCGAAGTAGAGGTTGGTCTTTATTTGATTTTATCAATAACAGGTATAGAATTTATTTAAGTAGTTATGTTAATGTATTACTTTATGTTTGTAGATGAACAATTATAGAATGAGGACCGAGATATATTCTGACTCCCAATTGCAATACGCTGTGGGAAGAGTGAGTCCAGGTATATTTTATTTTTGTGATTTCTTAACCTCAATATGTATTTCTACACCTTACATTTATTTGTTTATGGTTGGTGGAACAGCTGACTGGTGGATAATGGTGAACAACCGAGATGTGGGCAGTAATGCATTGGCGTTCATTGCAATTAGGGTGCTCAGTCAAACAACATCGGCAAGCCAATGTGAATGAAATTGGAGCACGTTCAGCCTTATACACTCAAAGGTTCGTAATCGGCTAACGGCTGAACGGTTAGAAAAATTGGTTTACTGTCATTACAATATGAAACTGAGAATAAAGAACATGAAGATAAGACAAATGCTGAGGGACAAACGCGTCGCAGAGGATGCAATACCAGAAATTGATGTGGACGCTTTATTTGATGATGAGAATCCCTTGCAGTCTTGGGTGGAGACACGAGAGTAGATTGATGAGTCCGTTTTTTATGATGATGATAGAAGATGGGCATAGGGCATACTAGATGAAGATGAGCCAAGAGATCCCGAATTCAGAAGAAAATCAAAGAGGGCCAGAGATACTCATGCGCACCAGAGAAGGGACCCACCTGGTGTTGTTGATGACACTGAGGAGCAGCATGATTTTCAGCCAGCTAGACACTCAGACTCAGATAGCAGGCCAGTCACTCCTAGAATGGGCAAGCCACTTGCATCCTTAAGAAGAAGTACATCAGTGCATGGGCAAACTGAGAGAACAAATGCTGCTGCTCGAGAGGACCCGACAATTGAGCAGTTGAAGCAGATTTATTTGAGGCACATGCCAAGGGGAACATGATTCATGTCAAGGGTGATTGAAGAAAGCACACCAAAACAGGAAAAAGCACCCCCAAAGGCCAAAAGGTGACTGACCAGTGATGGTGGTGATGAGGATGATGATCCTAGTGCAGCTGCAGGTGCTACAGGTGCTGCAGGTGCTACTACTGGCGGTGGGGATGCTGGTGGTCCTTCCTCCTTCCACGCAGACACAGGCAGAGGGTACAGTCAGGGTGAGCGAGGACATGATTCACAGAGTCAATATGGGCATCCATTAGGTTATGGAGGTGGCCAACAGGAGGCAGCCATTTATGGGTGGGGTCATGAACCAACATTCCAGTTCCATCCATATCCGACCAGTTCCTCTTCTCTTCCTCAAGATTCTTATGCTGATACTAGATTCCAATCAAGCCAACCAAACACTCCAAGAGGGATCCAAAGAGGGATGCAGGACTTGGCTACCTCATTGTTTGGTTATAGTGAATATAGACCATACATGCAACCTTCTTATGGGTATGAAAATGAAAAACCAGACGATGAGGGAGAAGGTTCTAGTTATTACCCATATTAGTCTCTTTATTTAGGTAAAGATCATTTAATTTCCGTAACATTTACCGTGCCTAATTGGGTTTATTGTAATGCTTGAACCTACTTTATGCTTAGTATGTACTCAAGAATATTAGTTTAACATGTTCAATGTTTGAATTTCAATGTCTACTTCATGTTTATTGCACTTAATCTAATTTCTTTACAAGCAAATGCATGTCTAATAAATTTTCTGATTTTTATGTGATTATTAACTTTATATCTATTTATATCTATTTGCTTATGAATTTTTAGGCCCATTTTCAAAATTTTTTAAGCTTTTGACTGGGTTTCGGCCGAAACCGAAACCGAAAACGATACCGATTCGTATCGGTTTCGGACTCGGCCGAAACCGAGTCCGAAATCGACACTGCCATCCTTGCTTGTGGGTGGAGGTCAGCCAGCTCCGAGATTTGCTCTCGGTGCTACAGTAGTGCGTGCCCCATACAAGCAAGGCAGATGAATGGAAGTGGAGATGGGAAGGGCAGGCGCTTCTAAGTCGGATTGGCCTACCATGTAATTGCTGATGGTGGAATGCGATATCTTTTGGTGAGGCAAATATGAAAATTGAGGAACCCTCTTAAAGTTTTTTTTTTTAAAGTCCCTCTTAAAGTTAAAGTGCTACTATGGAGGATCTCGCACAGAAGACTTCCAACATGTGACAAACTTGTTACTTTCTTGGAGGGTATTCAAACCCTTTGCTATCTGTGCAGGGAGGAGGAAGAGAATATTGATCACCTCCTCACTGGATGTTGCTTTTCTCTAGATGTTTCGTGCCATGTTTTGAACAAAATTCAATATGGTTGGTAGCCCATAGAGTGTCCAACAACTCATGAGGGACTGGCATAGGAAGTGGTCTCTCAAAGGAGATAGGTGGATTTGGTAGCTCATCCTCCCTGCCACCCTATGAGGCCATATGGGGGAGAGAAATGGCAGAATCTTCAGAAAGGAGGCCACCATCCCAGAGGGGATTGGGAAGTTTGTTGGGGATAGGGTGAGAGAGTGGTCTAAGCTTCTTTGTAATGTAGAAATAGACAATTCTTATCTCTTGCCGATCTTGGAGGGCTAGAGGATGTCACATCTTCTTGATGTGACCTCTTTTATAGGGATGTCTATGTCTAGGGATGTTTTGAGAAGACACAATATACCTTTGTAAATCCCTCCTTTATCATTTTAATATATTCAGTGGTACCCAGTGTTGGCAGTGTCGGCCGAAACCTATACGTTTCGGCCGAAACGTATCGGTTTCGGTCGTAACCGATCCGATACTGGGCTTGCTCACTGTAGTAGACCCGAAACTAAAAAAAATGGTTTTAATGGTTTCGGGCGAAACCGGTATCGGTTTTCGCCCGAAACTAACATGTTTCGGTCCGAAATCGGACGGTTTCGGACGAAACCCACGTGTAAGGGGAGTTCACTTCGTTTCTCCTTCAGATCTGAGGGAGAAGGGCCTGTTGCTGCTGCTGCGTGCCGCCTGCTGCTGCTGCTGCGTGCTCCTCCTGCTGCTGTTGGCTGTGCTGCTGCCGTGCTGCTTTGCTGCTGCTGCTGTGCCCCAGCCTGGGTGAGGATCATTTAAAGGTGTAGAGGTTATTTTCTTGAGGTAAATTTAGGGTTTATTTGTTTTGTTTTGTGTTTTTTTGGTTGGGTTGAAAGTTTTTTGTTGTTGTAGGTTAAAATTTCAACCCTAATTAGTTCCGATTTTAAATTAAACCCTAATTAGTTCCTTAAAATTAAGTTAATTGATAATTAAGTCCTAATTAGTTCATAAAAATTGGGGCTTTTGTCTAATTCAGTTTACTTAGGCTCAATTGAAGCTCAATTAAGCTTCATTGAAGAATTTGGGGTGGGAGCATGCTGGTAATTAAGTTTTATGAAGGGTAATTAAGAGTTAATTGATAATTAAGCCCTAATTAGTTCATAAAAATTGGGACTTTTGTCTAATTCGGTTTGCTTAGGCTCAATTAAGCTTCATTGAAGAATTTGGGGTGGGAGTATGCTGGTAATTAAGTTTTATGAAGGGTGATTAAGGGTTAATTGACAATTAAGCCTTAATTAGTTCATAAAAATTGGGGCTTTTGTCTAATTCGATTTGCTTAGGCTCAATTGAAGCTCAATTAAGCTTCGTTTAAGAATTTGGGGTGGGAGCATGCTGGTAACTAAGTTTTATGAAGGGTGATTAATGGTTAATTGATAATTAAGCCCTAATTAGTTCATAAAAATTGGGACTTTTGTCTAATTCGGTTTGCTTAGGCTCAATTGAAGCTCAATTAAACTTCATTGAAGAATTTTGGGTGGGAGCATGCTGGTAATTAATTTTTATGAAGGGTGATTATGAGTTAATTGATAATTAACTCTTAATTTTTTCATTGTACTTACAACTATTTGTCTTTGACTGTCTTAATGCAACATCATGCCTAGACGTGAACAAAGTCAGGAGCAGCAAGGGCAGGAGGATCCGGGGTGGGCCCACCTCTCTTTAGTTGATGCTAAGAGAAGAAAGGTGAAATGTAATTATTGTGGTAGGGAGATACATGGCGGAATTACTAGAGGAAAGCAACATTTGGCAGGGGTAAGAGGAGAGGTGAAACAATGTGACAGATGTCCCCGAGAGCTCCGAGAACAAATGCGCCAGTGTCTTCTGGGCAAAAAGGAGTGGATGCAACAATGGACTGAAGATGAGGAAGGTTTGGAGGGATGATGATGAGGAAGGCACTGAGGATTCAGATCCAGAGTTGACTGAAGCAAGGGAGCGTGAACAAGCAGCTCGAAGGAAAGGGAAGGCACCCATAGGTTCAGGGACCTACGAAAGTACAGCTGTACGACGTCCTGACAGTGGTGCTGCCCCGCAGAGAGCAGGCCCCATGGACAGCTATCTGCACAGAAGGCCCCATGCTACACAACCTAAAATCAAGTATTGAGAGGGCTAAAAAAATATGCAGAAGTTACAGGGCATGTATTTAAAAGTATCTGCAAATGATTTTTTCATGTAGGTGTCCCTGCACATGCAGCTGAAAGCGAATATTTCCAACCTATGCTAGATGCCATAGCAGATGTTGGCCCTAGCTTGAAAGCCCCATCACGTCGAGACATATACGGGCGTGGTCTTGAGAGAGAGGTTGAGGAGCTCTATGACTGGGTTGAAAGCTTCAAGTATATATGGATGGAGAGAGGACGCACCATCATGTATGATGGCTGGACTGATACCACGAAGAAGTCCATGATTAACTTTTTGGTCTATTGCATCGAAGGTACAGTATTTGTAAAATATGTAGATGCATCAAACTATGAAAAAATGCCAATTATTTGTTTCATTTGATGGATAAGATGGTAGACCAAATTGGAGAGGACAATGTTGTCCAAGTAGTGACTGATAATGAAGCTAGTTATAAGGCTGCATGGAAGAAATTGATGTAGAAGCGCAGTCACTTATATTGGCTCCCATGTGCTGCACATTGTCTAGATTTGATACTTGAAGACATTGGGAAGGAAAATCATGTAAAGAAGACAATTGAAAGGGCACAACAAATCACTCAATACATTTATGGCCATCCTAGGATCTTGAACATGTTCGGAGAGCATGCAAGTGGGGGCGAGATATCATCCGTGCAGGGCCAACCAGATTTTCTTCGAATTTCATTTCTTTGGAGTCTTTGCACAGGTATAAGATTGAGCTCAATTCTTGCTACTTTATCCTTATAGTTATGATCCGTATTTGATTCAAATTTCATTTCTTTGCACATGTATAAGAATGAGCTGAAAGCTTTCATGTACCACAGTGCCCTGCGGGAATACATCGACAAGGCCAATGTTGATACTCAGATAGAATATTTGGATGTCTGCCACATCGTGGAAGACAACAAATTCTGGGGCATGGTCTCACGGTACATGAAAGTAGTCACACCCCTCGTGAAGGTCCTAAGAATGGTTGATGGCGATGAGAAGAATGATATGGCTTATCTGTATGAGGCCATGGACCGTGCCAAAACTGAGTTGCAACATTTCCTTCTCAAAGAATATGTAATGTGGTGGAAAATTATTGACCATAGATGGGACAACACATTACACCACGACTTGCATGCAGTTGGTGAGTGATTAATTGTATTGATACATTATTCTTTAGGTTATTTTATATTTAACATTTAGTTAACTATATACAAATGCAGGTTATTTTCTGAACCCTCGATTTATGTACGATGTCAATGCACATGTTGATGGCGAGGTGCTTCAAGGCACTTTAAAAGTCATTGGTCGTTTATCGAGGACACCAGAAAAGAGACTTCAGGCGGAAGTAGAGGTTGGCCTTTATTGATTTTATGAATAAGAGGTATAGAATTTACTTAAGTAGTTATGTTAATCTATTACTTTATCTTTGTAGATGAACTACTATAGAATGAGGACTGGGACGTATTCTGACTCCCAATTGCAATATGCTGTGGGAAGAGTGAGCCCAGGTATATTTACATTGTGCTTTCTTAACCTCAATATATATTAGTACATCATGGAGAATTGATTTTTATTTATAACTTATATTTATTTGTTTATGGTTGGTAGAACAGCTGACTGGTGGATAATGGTGAATAATAGAGATTTGGGCAGTTCTGCATTGGTTTTCATTGCAATCAGGGTGCTGAGTCAAATCACATCAGCCAGTCAATGTGAAAGAAATTGGAGCACGTTCAGCCTTATACATTCAAAGGTTCGCAATCGGCTAAAGGCTGAACGGTTAGAAAAATTAGTGTATTGCCACCACAATATGAGATTGAGAATAAAAAACATGAAGTTGAGACAACAGCTGCGGGATAAACTCGTCACGGAGGATGCCACTACAGAAATTGATGTGGATGCTTTATTTGATGATGAGAATCCCTTGCAGTCTTGGGTGGAGACACGAGAGCAGGTTGATGAGTCCGTTTTGGATGATGATGATAAAAGATGGGTAGAGAGCATACTAGATGAAGATGAGCCAAGAGATCTAGAATTCAAAATGCAACAAAGATGGCTAGAGAGACTCAAGCGCACCAGAGAAGGGACCCAGTTTTGTTTGTTCATGACACTGAGTAGCAGCCTGAGTTTGAGCCAGTTAGACACTCAGAATCAGATAGCAGGCCAGTCACTCCTAGAATGGTCAAGCCACCTGCATTCTTAAGAAGAAGTATATCAGTGCATGGGCAAACTGAGAGGACTAGTGTTGCTGCTCGAGAGGACCTGGCAATTGAGCAGTTGAAGTAGATTTATGTGAGGCACACGCCAAGGGGAAAATGATTCATGTCAAGGGTGACTGAAAAAATCACACCGAAACAGAAACAAACATCCCCAAAGGCTAAAAGGTGACTGGTTTCTGATGGTGATGATGATGATCCCAGTGCAGCTGCAGGTGCTACTACTGGCGGTGGCACTGTTGGTGGTATTTCCTCCTTTCACGCAGACACATGCAGAGGATACAGTCATGGTGAGCGAGGATATGATTCACATAGTCAATATGGGCATCCATCAGGTTATGGAGGTGGCCAACAGGAGGCAGCCATTTATGGGTGGGGTCATGAACCAACATTCCAGTTCCATCCACATCCGTCTAGTTCCTCTTCTCTTCCTCAAGATTCTTATGCTGATTCTGGATTCCAATCAAGTCAACAACCTTACACTCTAAGGGGGATCCAAAGAGAGATGCAGGACTTGGCTATCTCATTATTTGGTTATAATGAATATACACAATACATGCACCCTGGTTATGGGTATCAACATCGAGGCCCAGACGATAAGGGAGAAGGTTCTTCTAGTTATTATCCATATTAGTGCATCGTCATTTGGGTAAGGATCACGTTTATTGTACTGCTTGAACCTATTTCATGTTTAATATGTACTGAACAATATTAGTTTAACATGTTCAATACTTACTTCATCACGTTTATTGTACTGCTTAAACCTATTAGTCTTCATGTTTATTGCACTTAATCCAATATCTGTATAGTCAAATGCATGTCTAATGAATTTTCTGATTTTTATGTGATTATTTATATTTTTTTTTGATTTTTTTTCTGTTTTTTACATTTATTTTGATCTTTTTTTCCTTTTCACTGGGTTTCGGCGGCCGAAACCGAGTCTGAAACCGAAACTGACAACCTTGGTGGTACCACCCACTTAAAAAAAAAGGAATTCACAGTAAAAGCTTGTTTTGATAGTTATACTATTCGTATGTGAAATAAGGTTTTAGGAACCGAGACATTTATGAATGATGCCTCTGATGGAGTACAAAAAGGGTTACTCAAGGAATTGGGAAGATCTGAATGAGGTGTTTATATAGGCTCCCAGCATGTACATGCATCTTTTTTTTTGAAGCAATGTACATGTATCTATTGGAAAGCCATAAAAACAAATGGAACATTGTGCAGAGACATACAAGAAGTGAGATAAAATATGAACCCACATGAAAATGCTTCCTGTTGAAACTAGTATTTCACATGTACTCAAGCCTGATAAATGAACTATTAATATACATGCTTGTGTCAGTATTGGTGTGCCTTATTTGGTAACATTCTTACATCATAGCCTGGCACATATGGATGTCAATATTCCTCATATTTCAGTAAAAAGAAAACACTGTAGTGTCGGCTTATTATATTTTGTCTGATTCTGATCAATATTTCTGGGCTTCAGAAATGCAGGAGAGATGAGCTAACATATGATATGACTTCCTATACCTAATTCCAGCCTTTAAACCTTGCTGTGAAGAAGCAACTCACTCTTCACAATTCAAAGAGGTCTGCCTTTTGGATCTTAAAGACAATATTTCTTTGATGGCTCTGAAGTGAATGGGCAATAAAACAATTTCCTACCTTTGATAGTAAGTTAGTAACCTCTTCTGTCTGAAGAAATATCATAGCCCATTGGAGTTTGACATCCCAGCCTCAGTAGTCATTTCATTGATTGTGCATTTTTGAGCCAGCCCAGAAGGATAGGTAGTGGATAACTATGCCACATGCATGATTTGTTGTTGTACCAAGCCACATCCTCAATGGTGTTGTAGAGCTTTTTGATGATTGGCAATTTAATGGTTAGGTGATTATCCAATACTTACCTGTTGTATGAATTTAGGTGATCTGGAAGTCAAATGGCCTTAGCTGGCAGCGTCTATCTTAGCAGGGAGGAGTGCCTGCCTTATGTCTCTCTAAGCATTGTCATTGTCATTGCTACCATCACCAATTATTCACCAACCATATCCTTTCAATCTAGGATTGGGTTAGTGTTTGCAAGGTGGAAGAGAAGAGATTTTGAACGTTTTTTCCTGGCCAGCTGCCAGCCTGATGCCACCCTTGCCAGTTGGCAGAAATAGGAGGAATACCTTGTCAAAGCAGTAAATCTACCAAATATAAGGATTAGGACTAGGCGAAAATGTATGTAGAGAGAACATAGGAAAACAGAAGAAAAGGAGAAGAAACGGAGCTAATGAATAGATGTGTTTTAGAGATGGCGGAGTGTAGTAAGTTGTGCTAGCAAGCTGCACATCTGAAAGTGTTAAAAAGAAGTAGGCAATCTTCTCTTGAGGTGATTGGTGATAGAAATGGAATTTCTGAAAGTGATCCAACAAGTTATACTTTAATAATGGATGTGATTTGACAAATGCAGATGCAGAAGAGTAAGATCATACTTATGGGCAGGCATTTTGGAAGGCATGAATGCACATCTTTTTTTTGAAGTGGGTGGTACCACTGTATATATAAAATGAAACGAAAAGGATTTACAAGTATAAGAGATAAGCTCTCAAAATATCCCTGTACAAAAAAGGGTACATCCAGAGGATGTGACACACCCTTAACCCCCCTAGTAACTCCAAAAAAGAAGAGTTATGAAAATCTACATGACAATCCATACTCTCACCCGCTCCCCCACAAAATCCCCAATCCTTCTGGGATAGTAGCCTCATTTCTGAAAATTCTTCTATTCCTCTTCCACCAGACAGCCCACAAGGTGGCGTGGAGGATGAGCCACCAAATTCATCTTTCTCCCTTAATAGGCCACTTTCTATGCCACCCCCCCAACAGCTGGTGTACCCTTCCTCTGATCCGCGGGCTGCTCTGAATCTTGTTCAACACATGGGACCAAACATCTTGGGAAAATAGGCAACTAGCTAATAGGAGCTCCATAGCATTGTTTTCAGTACCGCTCGGTATGTATCGTACTGGGTCGGTCCATACTGGTACCGGCCTTGGCTAGTACGGTTCAATTTCTTCATGTATTAGGCGGTACACGTCGGTACCGGCCGGTATGTATCGGTACCGGTCTTGTCTGGTATCGAAACTGGTACCAGGTTTGAAGACCTTGCTCCATAGCTTCTTCCTCCTCCCCACATAAGTAGTAGATGTTGTGAATACCCTCCATGAAGTTACTGAGCCTATCACAAGTTCCATATCAACACTTATACTTCAAGAGAACTATTGGGGTCCATATTTGCCTCTAAAGGGGGAAGTGCATACCGCCATCTGCTATAACATGATAAGCTGACTAGACAGAGAAGCACTCTTCTCTACCCTATATCCACCTTCACACATCTGACTTGCTTGCATCAAATCTGTACTCTTGAATCCCCAAGTTGATGGGTCTCCTCCTCCCACAATTGTCTTCTGAAGGTGGGTGTCTGTTGCACCCTTAATTTTCTCTATTGAGTTCGAGATAATGTCATATATGTTAATCGACGGTTAGATCACGGCGTAACGCCGACACCGTCGTTCTATGGAGTATCTCCCTCCGGGCGGGTCTTAGAACCCTATTCATGAAGAGATCAGTAGTGTCGCAGTAAAAAGGAATGGAAGAATTTCTTACATGCAACCGGCGGAGAGACCAAACATCGTGTATCATGTGGTCCAAGCTGATGCGAGCCTCCTTCCTCGTCGCCAACGACACAAGACAAACACAAACAAATGCCGAAGACCTCCCGTGCTCCTCTCCACGTGTCCCGCTGCGAGCAAAGGCAAAAAGGGACCAGAATCAGGGTTTAAGAGGACAAGAAGGGGGGGGCGGCCTGGGGTTTTACCCTGCTGGGGATCCGCACGGGGGCCGGGCACCCCGCTGGGACCCAACGGGGTCAAACAGACCCCGATGGGTCTGTTGACCCCGCCAGGGGGCCGCGGGGGTCCAATGGACTCTGCCTGTCGGGTCTGTTTGACCCCGCTGGGGTCGCGCGCTGGTCCGGTGGACCCCGCTGACCCCCAGTGGGGTTAAACAGGCCCCACCGGGGTCTGTTGACCCCGCGACCCTTTTGCTCCATAAAAAAAAAAAGGAAAAGAAGATTTTTGACCCACTTTGACAACCTTTGGTCCCAAATTGGCCTTTTCTGTCAAGGTGGGGTTCAAAAGAACACCTTTTATGTCCGAGTGGGGTCCAAAAACCCTTCTTTTTGTCAAGGTGGGTTCCCTATCTTCTATAAATATCCCCTGGGTCCACACACGGAACACACACACGGACTTACAGAGAGAAGACACACATTCGGGAGAAGACGCTTCCGGAAAAGGATTGTTCTGTCTGTTTGTGAAAGCCCACTGAGGGTATGTTGCATAAATACCCTCGGGCTTTACACTTATGCCCCTAGAGGCTGTGTTGTGTAATTATCTCTCCCCCCTGGGATGGCCAAGTCATATGATTCCGTCAAATAATCAGGAATTACAGAAATGTCCTTCCCGAGATGGCAAGGGAATTAAGTCCTATTATTTGCAGTTCCACCTTGCACCTTTCTGTGATTGGGGATATGCCCCTATCTCCCACGTCAACGCGGGAATATTATATGTATAGTCGTCAATTTGCCGATAATCCTTTTGTGCTCACACAAATTGTCGATGCATCAACTATGTTGTGTACATTCATGTGATTGTGTACGAATCTTGGATGCCAGCGAAATTATGTATATACCCCTACCTCAGTAGGGATGGTCATGCGTGCGGTTCCTTCTAACTGCAAGGATATCCCGATACCCATGGGGGTTGCCTGGCTGCGTTCACGCCCGAGTGCCACTAAACCCCAACCGTTGGTCTCTGGAGAGCAAATTACCAAAATACCCTTATGATCTAGAAACGGCAAAACCTCCCGGAAATTGCCTCAGTGCCATCGGAAGTTAGATATCACACCATAATTTTCCTCTAACCCGAAAATTTCAGAAATGCCCCTTGACCTGATAAAATTATCAAAATACCTCTAGAGTTTAGAAAGTCTCCCAACACTCCAAAAATGCCTGCGGCTTCTGCAAAATTGTAGTTATATCCTCAAATTACAAGGTTTCTTGCCCAACCCGGCGGCCTTTGGCGAAACCCTAATTTTAGTAACATTTTGGTGGTGAGTGAGTATTAGTCTTAAGCCCTGCAATCAAGCCTGCCCTCGGCCTCAGAACCCTTGTGAAGGACCTTCGAATTTCTTTGACAATTAAACAAGGGTGTTCGGACATTATGCCGATGTAAATCAACACTGACTGCGGTCAGTGGGGAAAGGTCTAACACTCGAACCCAAATCGTCTGATACGATGCACACCTACGGAATAAACCCCGCATAGGCTATCTATACAGACCCTCGATGTGCGTTTTCATAAATTTCTCCCTTTTTTTCCTCTAAAAGGCTTAGTAAGAAATTTATGAAACCAATGAGGAAGTATATTTCGTGATCCAACAGACTGGCACGCCGGGTGAGACTTTTCCTGCCTTTCTTCTTCTTGTCAAAGAAGTCCGAAACCTTCTTTAAGGTTCTGATTGCCCCTCTTCCTCTTACAGGACGGGAAGAGGAGGGCATCTGTCTGCACATTTGCGTACTCACTCGCGCTACACGCCACCAACAACAACAGGACGATGGCAGTCATGACATACGGGCCCCAGGTTGTTGCCAACCATGCCATGTTTGGATACCTGGCAACTCCGATTGTGTATGGCGACTTCTCAGCCGTCGTTGGGTCACCCTTCTTTTTGGGCGGTGTCCCTGTGGCTGAGGCCGCCCGGGCCACGTCTAATTTCCCCCTTTTTTTTCTCTAAAAGGCTCAGTAAGAAATTTATGAAACCAATGGGAAGAATATTCCGTGATCCAACAGTGTCCAAGATCCGCATGATGCCTGTGTATTGAAAAACTAGGCTACCTCAGCCCAGGGTCCGCTGAAACTGCAGAGAGCTGGTGAAATGTCTTTTTTAAAGGATAGTCAGAACACCATCTGCCTTACTGGAAGAGGCATTTCAGTCCATTTTCCAGTTTCACATTGACCCCACATCTGAACCCCAGTTTCACTTCCTATCAGTGCTGCATTTCTCACTTACGGAGAGGCATGAATGCACATTGATTGTTTTTTTGGCAATTAAATCTAAGAGGTGGGAACTTGCTGATGTAACAGCCAATGTTTTTACATATCAGAATTGTGCAGCCTAAAATGTGAGAATTGTATCTTATGATGTATTCAGTGCATGGGTGGCAACACTGTAATAGAGGAACTTCAAACCCATTAGCACATACATCACTTGCTTGGTGCTTGTTCCTCTCTTTGCTGGTAAGGAATCTATCAGCTCTGCATGGGTTAAAAAGCTCTGATGCTTCTATTGGGATTATAAGCTTGGCTTGTGGCCCATGGTTTTATTTTTTCCGAAGGTCACATTTCATTGAAAATCAAGGGAACAGTACAAGATGAAATAAAAAAAGACCTGATTACACTAAAAGAGAGAGAGAAAGAACTATTAAGGTGGTACCAAAAAATGTCCTCCATCCGAGTCCCCAACCTAGACATTAGAGGATATTGAACAGAATAAGACCCAGAGTGCAGACAATCTGAAATTCCACTCGTGAATACACTTATGCAATTTTGAATGATTATGGTTGGATGTCTGAAATCCTCATTAAATAATCTGTTGTCTCTCTCTCTCTCTCTCTCACCCCATGTTGACCGAAGGAAAGCTGGCAGGCACATATTCCAAATCTCCTTATCTGTGTCTATTAGTTTGTAACTCCTCCATCACATGGTCATTACCGCCCGGTACGCTATGTACCGGGCCGGTATGTACCGATACCGGCTTTGGCTGGTATGGTTCGGGCATTTGATCCTGGTACCGGCCGATCCAGGAAAACAACCACAAAAAAATCTTCTGAAGTCTCATCTCACTGTTTTGTGTCTGAGAGAGAGAGAGAGAGAGAGAGAGAGGGAGGGAAGGAGGGAGGGTGCGTGAGAGAGGGAGGGAGGGACTGTGAGTTCGGCTGTGTGGCAGAGAGAGAGAGAGAGAACAGGGGTGGGACTCAAAGCTCGGCGGTGTGGCGGTTCATTGTCAGCAATAAGGGGTGCAGATGATGGCTACGGCAGCTGCGGACAACAGTGAAGGGGGCTGCAGATGGAGGCGATGGCGGCTACGGACGGCGGCCGTGGGTGAGAGAGGAGAGAGGGAGAGAGAGAGAGAGCGCTAGGCGGTGGGAGAGATTGTTGGCAGCAAGCGGTGGAGGCCGGGGGAGAATCGGGAGATCTCTCCCTGAAATCCTAGAGAGACTGAGAGAGATGCCTGGGGCATATATGAGGGGGGAACCGGGGGGAACTGGCACCGGTTCGTACCGGTACCGAATCCGGTACCACTTTTTCAGACCTTGCTCCATTGTTGATTCACTCAGCAATATGCTCTTTTCTGTCCCAATTAACCTTGATAACCTTTAAGAATTGGACCCAGACAGTTTCTATGATCCCACAATTAAGAAAGAGATGGTTTAAGTTCCCCTTGAAGAAGCCGTAAAACACATGGTAGGGTCTGATTTCTGGCTTAAATCTCCTCACCTTATCTTCTGTGGAAACTCTCTTCCAAGCAATTCTCAGAGGAAAATCTTAATTTTGATAGGGAGTCTTGAATTCTACACCTGTTTATACCATGGAACCCTTTTACCTCCTTAAACCAGAAATCATGATGCTGGTTTGAGTGAAAAGTTTCCTGATTTTTCATGTCACCATCTTCTGTCATCTTACCCCCCTTCGACTAAACTCATAGTATCTATGAATTGTAAAAATTCTTTCAGTTCTATATCATTAAGATTTCTTCGGAATTCCACCTTCCATTCAGGTTTCACTCCTGAGTGGCCCATCACTTTATCTTAGAGTATGGTATTGTTGTGTTGACATTTTTACTCCCAAATGGGGCATGTGCACACAGCTCAGAGGACCTTTTGCACAGCCAATATTCATTATGTGGACATGTGAATGCATTTCTTGACAATCGATCTCTTTGAGGAAGTTACATGTCACCACCAGCATTGCATTTCCACATCATATAACCCACCGTTGCTGGGCTATTTATTTGACTATCACTTTCATTGTCCTGTTCCTGGCGCTGATTTTAGTGAGAGCCATACTAACTAGACAATGCTCATTTGAACATCTTGTTGGCATGACATTCTAAATGATGCTCTCTTTATTTGTCATCTGAAATGGCACCTTCGGCCACGCTTTAGCATGACAGATTTTTAGCATCTTAATCCTTTGTTTGGTACTTTCATTGCCCCTATGGTCTAGACTTTGGCATGCAAGATTTTTAGTATCTTAGTCCTCCTGTTGGTACTTTCATTGCCCTTATGGTGATGGAGCTTTCTTATGACGCTGGAGTTGCAGTTCAAGCCTGTTTCTGTCTCAACTTGGTACCATATTCTTGTGGGGGCATGGCCAAGGAATGCTGTATCGAATTTCAGTATTGTCTTGGAAGGTTGAAGATGAGAGATCTTAGAGATATCCTGGGCAATGGAGAATGGTGGCCAGAGATGCAAGTATAAAAGAAATAAAGAAACTAGATGCGTACACTATATATACACGAACAAAGATAAAATGAGCTAACTTATTTGCTAACATCAACTAATGGACTAGGGAAGAATGTCAGCTAAATGGAAGCATCAAATTAAATAATTGGAAGCAAAATATAAACACAAATGAAATAAATAAAATAATTAGAATAAAAAGATGAAATTGCTGAATAGGGAAAAAAATTATCACAATAGCTATTATGGACAAACTAAGTTTAAAATATCTAAGGACACTCCTCCTGAACTTCTTTTCTATAAGAGGCAAACTACCAATAGTGCGCTTAACTATTTCACAAGTGGATTTTTTTAATTTAAATCTTTATATTATGGTTTTTACATCCTTCAACACAAAACATCTAAGTGATGTGACTTATTATTATGTCCCCAATTCTAATTCAGTCCCTTAGCCTATATCGGAAATGATCAAGATAGTGAAAACATCACAATATAATTAAATATTTTAAAATATATAATAATCTGCATATGAAAATAGCACATTTCATTGGGTCCTTTTCCCTTATATATAATGTTGCCAATAAGCCAATTTTATATGTTGATCTTAATGAATATAGCAAGCAAGCTTTTCTTACACTTCATTTTCGTATGTTTAAAATCATATCGCATAGGTTAAACTTAGAAAAAAGATATTTGTAAAACAATTAAGGGCATTTTTGGCATTGCATTGGAAAAGTATAACTTTTGCCCTATGTGAGTGTAAACCTTAGGAAAAGTGTCCTTTTCAGATATTTCAAACTCACAGTGCTCCTATTAGATATTTTGAAGGCTTTTTTAATCCTTTTGAGTAATTTTAGAACCGCAGAAGCACAATTTAAATTGCAAAAGTGTAGTTCTGATTCTTCGGAAACTAAACACAAGTAGAACGATTAAAATAAAGAATACTTTTGAAGAAACATTTAGAGTAAAAAAAACGTATGAACTGTATGTACTGTGCAGAGTGGGGCAACAAGGAGTGGGAATGCACCGGTGGGTTGGGGGGGTGGGGGGAGGTCAGCACGGAGGGGGGAGTGTGGCAATTGATAGCCAGATCTGCTCCCCAGGGGAAGACAGAAATGGGTCTGAGACTCTGAAAATGATTAACATACATTAAACATGAAACACTCATCTGATCTGCCTCAAACAGGGGAAATAAATCTGAAGATGAATAGCCAGAAGCAGAAAGGGGAAAAAGGTAAAAAATATACCCTTGCTTTGGAAGCAACAGTAAAACCACCAGCAGCATAGCATAAGGGCAACAGATGGATGGAGGAGGCAGCTGGATCTGCCCCAAATTGGGGGAAAAATCCGAAAATGAATATCCCGAAGCAGAAAGGGAAAAAAGGAAAAAAAAATATCCTTGCTTGGGAAGCAACAGTAAAACCACCTGCAGCATAGCTGAAGGACAACAGATGGAGGGAGGAGGCTGCTGGATCTGCCATGCGACTGTCGCAGTTAATGGGTTTAATGTGTTGATTGGGCCAAGCTTCTGTGTGTTCAAACCCATGATTGTATTAGCTAAAGAAAAAGGTGAAGGAAGCAAGCCAGGCCATCAGTGATCATAGTATGGACACAGGACTACGAGTTTACCACTGCCGCCGTCCCAGTGCGACAGTTGCATCCTTGTGGCTGTGATGGAGTCGCTTCAGAGTTACAATTTATTTCGTCGTTGCTATTTTGTGTATTTATAGGCCCGGTTGTTTGTGGCCCCAGTCGTCTGTTATGAGTCTATTACTAGGTTGTTTATTTCTTTATCGTTATTATATGGGCGCACTTGCTTGTGGGCCTAGTTGAGTATATTACTAGGTAGTGAGTCATTAGTCATTGAATTTTAGGGGTTTTTCTTATTTTCCATCTAAACCATTGATGTATTTGACTGGTCCCTATTTAAGGGCCATTAGCGTTAATGAGAAGATCAGCTTTGATTTGGAGAAAAACCTAATTTACTTGTCTTGTGAAGGGGTGCCCTGAGAAAGGACCCTCCAAGGGATCTGCGAGAAGCGACCCCCATCCCATGTTCCTCCCTTTGCACCGCCTTTCCCTCCCTCTCCGACCACAACTCACCCTACGCTCGTTCCAACTCCCCCTCGCCCCCCCCTCAAATCCTCAGCATCCCTCCCTCGCAAGCTCCACTGCTCCGCCTTTTTCTTCCCAGCGCCCCTCCTCTGTCCTCAGCCCCTGCTCCCTGCTCCTTTCCCCATCGTGACAGAGCCGGCGCCCACCGCCCCGGCAACCCTCGCAGCATTGTTCGAGATGCCGATTGCTGCCAGGAGTGCCACGACTGTTTTTCCCCTGGACGCCAGCCGCGACACTCACCACCCGCTTCCCGCCGTCCCCACCCTGCGAGGCGGGCCAGGGTCGCCACCCAGCTTGCACACCGGACCACCCCCGGTGTCGACGCCCCTGCTGAGAGTCTGCTACGCCTGCACAGAGCCCCACTGGGATCCCTACGCAGTCACTCGTGCTAGGTTACCATACCCCCGAGCCCCTATGCCGCATCAAGTCTGCCCCTCGCCGGGGTCCACCGGCTGCAGTTGCCGTTTGCAAATCCCCCCAGGGGCCTAGTTGAGCACACCGACTGCCCATACGCGGTCCTTGTGGCCGCGGTCGAGTTGCCCAGCAGCGGTTCCCCTCGACAGTACGACACGCCTGCAAGAGGAGCGTGCATGTGATGAACCTGCACGTGGGTGAAGGACGAGTTGATACTGTGCGCATGCACTTACCTTCCTGTGTTCTCGCACCAATTCAACTAGCCCCGGTGTCCGAGGACTCCCCCGCGTCAGTGCCCGGATCGACATGCCGTGTCTCCCTTACGTGAGCTTCGCCCAGAAATCGTGCTCGCAGATCTCACAGCTTTGTCTTTAGCACCAACTAGTGATGTTGAACGTCGCCCGTCCTAGGTGACTTATCTCTCCATCTACACGTGGTTGTTCGCTCATTGTGTATTGTTGCCTTCGGGGCCATATATTGCTCCTGTCACCATATACATGTAAATGATTCAAATAAAATATTTACATCATATTTTGAAATATTTACCTCGCTGTCTCATCACTTGTGCGCTGCTATCCTTGGTTGAGAATTGAGGAAGACCCTAGCTGGTGGTTCCACCTATCTGCTGGTCTGCTTCTGCATGATTAGAATTGTCCTATGCTTGTTAATGTGCTTGCTCTGATGTTTTAAGCTCTTGTGATACCGAAAGCTAAGTTAGCTTGGACTGATTATCCAAATGCTCAGGATTAACATGACAAAACAAATGAACAACCTGCAACTAATTGGACATGCATGTACGTTTCACACTATTTTTGGTATCAGAGCCAGGTTAGGGTCTTCAGTAGGTAGCATCATGTTTCCATTCTTCATGTTACATTGCAACAAAAAGAAATCAGAAAAAAACAAAAAAAACAAAAGAACTGCAGAGTTCATCCTTGTTCTTCGTAGTGGCATTTGCATTCATGCATTATTGCATGCTCACACTACATAGTGGTAGAGTTTACAGTGCATGTTCATCCTCTTCCTAGTCTAGTATGGATCCCAACCTTGCTAAAGCTCTAAAGGACCTAATTGATCAGCTCACCTCTCTAGAACAGACCATCCAGGGATATGGCAATCATTTAGGAGACCTAGAGAACCGCATTCAGGATCCGAATGGGCAAGCACCTGCTTCCCCGAGCGGCCAGAACTTTGGGCAAGCCCTTGTTAGAGGGCGAGTCCCCGGGCCCCAGTCGGTCAAATGTAGGGGAGCACCACCCCAATGTAACCAATGCCAATGCCAGGGTAGATATTAGGGCCAGAGACAACACCAAGGACAGTATGGGCAGCCCAATCTTGATGATAGGGCCATGGGGAACGTCAAGATTGACGCCCCTAGCTTTGATGGTAGGTTGGAATCCAAGGTCTTTATCGACAGGATGAATGACATGGACCACTACTTTGCATGGTATGATATGTGTAAGGAGGGAAATGTGAGGTTTGCCAAGATGAAACTGGTCAGCCAAGCCAAACTCCACTGGCATAATTTGGAGCGCTTGCTTAGAGAGGCTAGGGAGCCACCGATCCTCATCTGGGACGAAATGAAAGAGAAATTGAAGGAGAAATGCCTGCCTACATCTTACAAACTTCGCCTCATGGATCGTTGGCAACGACTGACCCAAGGGAACATGCCATTATCTGAACACATTGAAGAATTTGCTGAATATCTTGTGCGATGTGAGCTGCCTGAGGACATGAGTGTGGTCTTGTCCCGTTTTAGGGCTGGGCTATGTGAGGACCTCCAGAGGGAGTTGATTGTGCGAGAGATAACCACACTAGATCAGGCCTACCAAGTTGTCCAGAGCCTAGAGGACCTTCGGAGACATACCTTCACTAGGCGGTTCGAACCCCGAGATACCTTTACTAGAGGTTCCACTTCTGGAACCAAAGTCCTTCCCTCCCAACCTTAGCCCAAGTCCCGTCCACCCCCTCCAGCACCCCGTCGAGATGGAAAGAGCAAGGCAATAATGAAGGAACCCTCCAAACCCCTTGCCAATGACCAATGCTATAGATGCCAAGGGTTTGGCCACTTTGCTGGTCAATGCCCTACTCACCAACTCCTAATTGAAGGGCGAGAAGGAGAAGATCCTCGGGAAGTTGAAGAGGAAGATGTCTATAAGTCAGACCTAGGGAATGTTGATGATGATGATGATGATGATGAGTGGCCTAGTGATGAGAATGCCTTAGCCTGTATTCGGAGTATTTTTGAAAAGCCCAAGTCCCATAGGCTCGGTGTATTGAGATGTGCCCTAACTCAACCAAAGGAGCACGATGACTGGCGAAGAAGCACCATCTTCCACACCTATGTCAAAATTGGTGACAAGAACTGCAAGGTCATCATTGATAGCAGGACTTGTATTAATGCAGTGTCATCAGCCACTGTCTCACGGCTTGGACTATAGACGGTACCCGATCCTAACCCTTACAAAGTCTCTTGGGTTGACATATCATCCATCTCTATCAGTGAAAGGTGTTTCATCCCACTTACATTCTCAACCTATAGTGACTCGATCTGGTGTGACATTGTCAGGATTGGATGTGGGACACATCATTTTAGGTCGACCTTGGCTCTATGATCTCGATGTCATTATTTATGGTCGGACTAGCTCCTGTGCATTCCAGCATTAGGGGAAGAAAATACGGCTCAACCCTTTACCCCCTAAAGTGGGGCAGGCAGTCAGAAAAGAAGGTGACAAGGCCGACAAAAGTTTGCATATTATCAGCCCTAGGGAATTTGAGAGAGAGAGTTAGCCCAATAACCTGAGCCTGAAATTTTGTCTCTTGTAGCTAGAGAGTCATCTGAGGAGTCAATTGACCCACCCCTTGAAGAAGTGAAGCCTGTCCTAAGTGAATTTCAAGATGTGCTCTTAGAGGATCTTCCAGATAAACTTCCCCCTTTGCGTGTCATCCAACATACAATTGATTTGGTCCCAGGGGCAACATTGCCAAACTTGCCCCATTATTGCACCAACCTTGCTGGACACGTCGAAATGGTAAGGCAAGTTGGAGAAGGGATAGGCAAAGGTTTTGTCAGGGAGAGCATGAGTCCTTATGCTATTCCTGTCTTGCTAGCATCGAAGAAAGATGGCTCATAGAGGATGTGCATTGATAGTCGATCCATCAACATGATCACTGTGAAATATAGGTTTCCCATCCCCAGATTGGACGATATGCTTGATATGATGGCTGGTGCCACATTCTTTTCCAAGATTGACTGAAAGAGTAGTTATCATCAGATTCGAATCCGTCCAGGTGATGAGTGGAAGACAACATTTAAGATGAAGGATAGTCTTTATAGTAGCTTATGATGCCCTTTAGCCTGTCAAATACTCCTAGCACATTCATGAGGGTGATGACACAAGTGTTTCGACCATTTTTGGGCAAGTTTATGGTCGTCTATTTTGATGACATCCTCATCTATGTCAGTCCAAGGAGCAACATTTAGACCACCTCCGTCAAGTCTTTCTGGCCCTGAGGAGAGAGGAATTGTATGCCAACCCAAAGAAGTGTTCATTTATGACCAATCAAGTTGTCTTCTTGGGCTTCATAGTCTCTTCAGAGGGCGTGTCAGCCGACCCGTAGAAGGTCAAAGCAATAGTAAAGTGATGTGAACCACGGGATATCCACGAGATCCATAGCTTTCATGGTCTCGCCACCTTCTATCGTCGCTTCATTTGGGGGGTTCAACACCATCATGTCTCCCATCACTGACTGCCTAAAGAAGGGAGAGTTTCGATGGACCCCAGCGGCATCAAAGGCATTCCATGATATTAAGGATAGGTTGAGTAATGCCCCAGTAATTCACCTACCTGATTTCTCTAAGGTTTTTGAAGTTGCTTATGATGCATCAGCCATTAGAATAGGAGGAGTGCTTGAGTCCAAAAGCTCATCCAATAGCGTACTTAAGTGAGAATTTGAATGAGGCCAAACAAAGTTACACCACTTCTGATAAGGAATTCTATGCGGTAGTGCAATCACTTCGCTATTGGCGACACTAATTGTTACGGCAATGCAAGTACTTGAACTCGCAGAAGAAGTTAAACCCATGCCATGCTTGATGGGTAGAGTTCCTGCAAGCCTACACATTCGTACTCAAACACAAAGTTGGTGTGGAGAACAAGGCTGTTGATGCACTGAGTTGCCGAGTATTGTTGTTGTCTGGCATGAGTGTCCAAGTCACGGGATTTGAGGGTGTGAAAGAAGAATATGAGTCATGCCGTGACTTTGGCGACATCTACACCCACTTGAAAGAGGGCCCATCTCGGAGTGTGGAGGATTTGTCCTTCAAGATGGGTATCTGTTTAGGGCCAACCGCCTTTGTATACCACGTACTTCAGTGCGAGACTTTCTCGTGGGAGATTCATGTTGGCGGTCTGGCTGGCCATTTTGGTTGGAACAAAACCATTGAGTTGGTTGAAGGTCAATTTTATTGGCCAAGGCTAAAGAGGGATGCCATTAAGTTAATCAATCAATGTCATACCTGTTAGGTGGCAAAACAAAGGAAGTAGAACGCGAGACTCTACACGCCTCTCCCTGTTCCCGACCATCCATGGTAAGACGTGAGCATGGATTTCATGCTTGGGCTTCCAAAGACTTTTCGGAAGCACGATTCCATTTTTGTGGTGGTTGATCGTTTCTCCAAGATGGCTCACTTTCTGCCTGGCTTAAAAACATCAGATGCCTCCAAAGTTGCCAAGTTATATTTCAATGAAGTTGGGAGGCTACATGGGCTACCAAAATCCATTGTTTCTGATTGGGATGTCAAGTTCACTAGTTATTTCTAGAAAACACTCTGGCACTTGATGGGAACAAAGCTAAAATTTTCAACTGCCTATGACTCACAAATCGATGGTTAGACTGAGGTTGCGAACCGGTCCCTGGGAAATCTTCTGCAATGCTTGGTGGATGAAAACATTAGGAACTGGGATTTGTTGTTACCAACTGTAGAATTTGCATACAATAGCTCAGTCAATATGTTAACATGTTTAAGTCCATTTGAAATTGTCCAAGGTTATAAACCCAAGAAGCCTGTAGATCTGATTCCTCTCCTAGTCCAATCTATGTCATCAAAGTTTGCAGAGTCTTTTGCATAGCACTTGCATGCATTGCATCAAAAAATTAAACAACAAATTGCCCTCAGTAACTCTGAATATAAATCCCATGTTGATTTATGCAGACGATTCAAGGAATTTAAAGTGGGAGATCATGTCATGATCAGGGTTAGACTTGAGAGGTTTCCCCCGGGAACCTACAAGAAGCTTCATTCTAGAAGCATGGGACCATTCCAAATCTTGCAAAAAGTGGGGTTGAATGCATATGTGGTGGACATCCCTACCAACCATGGAATTCATTCTACATTCAACATGGAGGATTTAGTATAGTACAAGGGTCCCTTTCACATCCCCTCGGATCCCTTTGACCTCGAACCCGATACAACCCAGAGTTCCACCAATGATCTCCAGCTAGATGCACCAGAGCCACCACCAATTGTTCCCACCCCGCCCTTACCTCTTCCACCCCCAACGGTACCAACGTATAATGAACAGATTGCCCATATTGTGGATGAACAGATTGTTCCTACCAGGGATGTGAGTTCAACGTTACTTGGTTCGGTGGACGGGACGATCAAAGATCGACGACACCTGTATTATGCGAGAGGAGCTACAATGTCATGACCCAGATGTATTGGAGTGGTACCAGAGTCGACGTGACCCTCACTAGGCGGAGCCGAGTTCCTCCCACCCGGGGAGAATTAGTGTGGACATAGGATTGCGAGTTTTTAGTGCCGCCGTCGCCATCCCAATGTGACAGTTGCGTCCTTGTTGTAATGGAGTTGCTTCAGAGTTACAGTTTATTTCGTCATTGTTATGTTGTTTATTTATAGGCCCGGTTGTTTGTGGGCCCAGTCGCCTATTGTGAGTCTATTACCAGGTTGTTTATTTATTTATAGTTATTATATGGGCCCGATTGCATGTGGGCCTAGTTGAGTCTATTACTAGGTAGTGAGTCATTAGCCATTGGATTTTAGGATTTTTCTTATTTTCTATCTAAACCATTGATGTATTTTGCTGGTGTCTATTTAAGGGCCATTAGCGTTCACGAGAAGATCAGCTTTGATTTGGAGAAAAACCTAATTTACTAGTCCTGTGAAGGGATGCCCTGAGAAAGGACCCTCCAAGGGAGCCGTGAGAAGCGACCCCCGCCCCCGTTCCTCCCTTTGCGCCACCTCGCCCCCCTCTCCGACCACAAGTTGCCCTCCTCCTGTTTCCACCCCCCCCTCAAAGCCCCAGTAACTCTCCCTCACAAGCCCCACCCTTTTTCTTCTCTGTCCCCAACCCTTGCTCCCTGCTCCTTTCCCCATCGCGATAGAGCCGACTTCTACCCTCCCGACAACCCTCACAGTGCCATCCGAGACACCGACCGCCCCCAGCCGTGCCATGGCTGTTTTTCCCCCGGATACCAACCATGACACTTGCGTCCCGCCGTCCGCACCCTGTGCGGCCAGCCAGGGTTGCCGCCTAGCTTGCACACTGGACCACCGCCGGTGCCGACGTCCCTGTGCACAGATCTCTACGGGGATCCCTTAGCATTCGCCTGCGCTAGGTTCCTATACCCCCCCGGCCCCCTGTGCCTCACCGGGTCTGCACCTTGTAGGGGTCCATCAGCCACAGCCGCCCATTCTCAAAGCCGTTGTTGAACCCTGAAAGTCACTTAAAAAAAAAAAAGAAAAGTCAAAAAGTAGAGCAAAACCCCCTCCGACTGGGTGGCAGCGGAGGGGACCCCCCTCCGGTTGCACCTGACCGGAGGGATCCCCCCCTCCGGTTGCATGTGCAACGGAGGGGGACCCCCTCCGGTTGCATGTGCAACGGAGGGGGTCCTCCGGTGCAGGTTTGACTGGAGGGGCCCCTCCAGTCCCAGTCAAACCGGTGCAGGTTTGACCGGAGGGGCCCCTCCAGTCCCAGTCAAACAGGAGGGGGAACCCCCTTCGGTGATGTGCAACTGGAGGGGGACCCCCTCCGGTCCTTTCTCTCCTGCGCAAGAAAAAAGAAACAGAAAAAGAGGAGAAAAAGAAGAGGAAGAGAAAGGGGGGAGGGGGTGTTCACCTTAACCTTTGGACTTCCACTGGAGGGGGGTGCTTCCACCGGAGCCACCTAGCCTCCGGTCCACTTCCACCTCTTATAAAAGGGAGCCTAGAGCTTCAAGAAAGGACACGAAGCAAGTGGAAAGTGATTGGAGAGAACTCATGAGGAAGACTTGTTGAGCTTCTAAGAGGCCCAGGTGAAGAAGAAAAAGAAGAGCTTGAGAAGCTTGCGTAAAAGGAGCCCTTGGAGCTCCTTAAGGCCTTGAAGGCTTGAAGGAAGAAATGCTTTGTTGTTGAAAAAACCCACAAAGGGGATATATTGCATGCACGCCCCTATGACTAGGGCTATTACCTTTGTGGTGAAGGAAGGTTGCTGAAATGATACAGAAATCAAGTGAATTTTAGAAATAGCATAAAGTTACGAAGAAACTTCAGAAATTGCAACAATACCTCCGGTAGCGAAAAAAATTCAGAAATACCCCCGATGGTGAGAAAATTACAGAAATACGTCTGAGGGCAGAAAAATTACAGAAATACCCTCGATGGCAGAAAAATTACAGAAATATCCCCCCGATGGTGAGAAAATTACATAAATACGTCTGAGGGCAGAAAAATTACAGAAATACCCTCGATGACGGGAAAATTATAGAAATATCCCCCCGATGGTGAAAAAATTACAGAAATACCCCCGAGGGTAGAAAGTTATAGAAATGCCCCCCAATGGCGGAAAAATTACAAAAATATCTTCCGATGGCGGGAAAATTGCAGAAATACCCCTCAAAGGGCAAAAAATGCAGGAATACCCCCGATGGCGGGAAAATTGCAGAAATACCGCCAAAGGGCAAAAATTGTAGAAATACCCCCCGACGGTGAGAAAATTGCAAAAATATCCCCGAGGGCAGAAAATTATAGAAATATCCCCCGATGGCGGGAAAATTACAGAAATATCTCCCGATGGCGGAAAAATTGTAGAAATACCCCCAAGGGCAAAAATTGCAGAAATACCTCCGAGGGTAGAAAAATTACAGAAATAGAAATACCCCTGATGGTGAGAAAATTATAGAAATATCCCCCATGGTGGAAAAATTATAGAAATGCCCCCGAGGCTAGAAAAATTGCAGAAATACCCCGATGGCGGGACAATTGTAGAAAACCCTGAAATATCATTCTCAAGGGAAGTTCCCGGCTTGTTTCAAAATCACCAAATAATGCTCTTGTTTCGGTTGGCGCCGTTTGCACGACTCGGTGGAGCGGGATCACACCCCTTCCCTGAAGCGGTGTGCGCTCTCCTGAGTTTGGCTTATGGCTAACCATCCAAGCCCATGTATCTATTTCATGGCCAAGAGCTATCACGTCCGGAAACTTAGAAATTGATGAAATTGCAAATAAACCCTGAATGGTCAAGAAAATTCATACTCAGAATACCCAAGAAGTCGAATGGCAGGGCTATTTCCGAGAAGTCATGAAATGAAGACGAGGAATGGCCAAGAAGTCGAATGACGGGGATATTTTCGAGAAGTTATGAAATGAAGATGAGAAATACCCAAGAAGTCGAATGACGGGGCTATTTTCGAGAAATCATGAAATGAAGACGAGAAATACCCAAGAAGTCGAATGACGGGGCTATTTCTGAGAAGTCATGAAATGAAGACGAGGAATTTCCAAGAAGTCGATTGACGGGGATATTTCTGAGAAGTCATGAAATGAAGACGAGAAATACTCAAGAAGTCGAATGACGGGGCTATTTCCGAGAAGTCATGAAATGAAGACGAGGAATGCCCAAGAAGTCGAATGACGGGGATATTTTCGAGAAGTCATGAAATGAAGACGAGAAATACTCAAGAAGTCAAATGACATGGTTATTTTCAAGAAATCAAGAAATGTAGATGAGGAATGCCCAATAAGTCAAATGACGGGGCTATTTCCAAGAGGTCAAGAAAGGAGGTCAGGAGCGCCCAAGAAGTCAAAAGACGGGGCGATCTCCAAAAAAGTCAAGAAATGGCAGATATGCTCAGGAAGTCAAGAAGTGACGGGGCTATCTCCGAGAAGTCAAGAAATGTCAAATATATGCTGAAAAGTCAAGAAATGGCAGATATGCCCAGGAAGTCAAGAAGTGAGGGGGCTATCTCTAAGAAAGTAAGAAATTGCAAGAATATCCCAAAGTTTGGGAAAACTGCAGAAATACTCTGATGGGGGAATTACAAGTATATCCCGCCTCAGGCGGGAATGTCCTTTATGGACACCAAGCCAACTTAAGAGTCCAATCACAATTAAAAGAGTGATTATGACTATGAAGCAACTTCGAGGGACCGACAATGATCATCTTGGCGATCCAACGGTCCTCGTGATGGAATTCAAATTCAATCGTCCGACCATGAGATAAAAGTAATTACAACGACCCGATCAGGACGAAAGCAAATTCAAAGATCCAAATGCAGATTGAAGCAAATTCAAAGGCTCTGGTTGTAACCGGATGTTATCCTGAAAATCCGATTACACAGTCGGGACCATATGTAGAGGTCTTGAAAGACCGATTGTAATTCAAATCACATATGTTCAAAGAAATAGTCTTTAAATTTCTCTGCAAGAGTATGTACCCATAATGGGCGATCATCAAGATCATTTATGTCACAATGCATAGAGGCAGAAGGCGTTTGTGGACCACGGAATTTTTCACGTAGGAAAAATAGATATTTAAAATGTTCTTTTTGAAAAGAGACATTCCTCTATATATAGAGGTTTATTCCGTGGGTGCGCATAGTATCAGACGATTTGGGTTCGAGTGCTGGACCTCTCCCCACTGACCATAGTCAGTGTTGATTTACATCGGTCTAACGTCCGAACACCTTTGTTTAACTGTCAAAGAAATCTCAAAGTCTCCTATGGGGGTTCTGATGTTGAGGGCAAACTCATTTGGGGAGGCTCACAGTGCCCAGTCACTTGCCACTGACCAATAGAACAATTGAGCTAGGGTTTTAACTGAGGCCCCTCATATTGAGGCAAAACCCTAAAATGTAGGATAAGGGATATGATTTAGTGGAGGCCATGGGCCTATTTGAAGTCACGGGAGGTTTCTTGGACCCTGGGGTATTTTGGTAATTTTACACTTCCAGGGGTATTTTGATAATTTTACCGGGCCAGGGGTACTCCCAAAATTTCTGGGTTGGAAGGAAAGTAGGATGAGGTTCTTGGCTTCCCAAGGCATTGAGGCCGTTTCTGGAGGGTTTCAGGGGCTACTAGGCCTTTTCTAAGTCACAGAGGTATTTTGGTAATTTTACCACACCCTGTGTGGACCCAAGTTGAGGTGGCACCCAAGCGTCGGATTGAGCTGACAATGCCCTCGGACCAAAGGAATAATGAGGGGCTTCGTAGAAGGCTCACACATGTCGACTTGGCCGCAGGAAGGGTATATATGTAATTCCCACAAGTCGAGGGGTTTTCTTATAACTTTTCCTGATTGGTGTACCAAAGAGATTTGCGGAATACACAACTTCATTTAAGGCCCAATTGGGTACAAGGGTTGTTGGGGAGTTGTCGACTGTACAAGAATCTGCACCAGTGCGGGAAGTAGGGGCGTAGCCCCAATTACAAGAAGTTGCAGGGTATAACTGTAAAGAACATGACATTTTGGTTTCTTGGGCTCCGGAGAGGATATTTTTGTAATTCCCCCGTTATACGGACGGAACTACGTAATTTAGTCGTCTCGGAACGTAGAAACTTACAACATGGCCCACTGAGGGGCATAATGATAAAAATACCCTCTTAGGGACATATACACAAGACTCGGGGACTTACCCCTCACGGGTCAAAACAACGAATAAGCTTCGAAATCCTGGATGCTCTAGGTGTGCTCCGTAGGTTGTCTTCTCGTAGTTTCTCAATGCCTCCTCCTGTACCCTTTGGGGTCTATTTATAGAAGTGGGAGGCTCCCCGGGGTCGTTTGGACCCGTACGGGTTAAACGGGAGGAAAATGACCCCGGGGAGGTCATTTCCCCCTTTTTTTCTTTTGTTTCCTGCGCGCTGGAGAGGGGACCGACCTGGGGTGGGAGGTCCCCGAGCCCCCCCGGGGTCAAATGACCCTGGGCGGGACCTGCCCGGGGTCGACTCCCCGGGCAGGTCCACCCCGAGGTCGATGGACCCCGAGCAGGTCCCGCCAGGGTTCGTGCGGGCCTGCCCGTGCCCACATGGACCCGTCTGGGTGCCGTCGACCCCGTACGGGTCCCTCCGACTCCGAACGGGTCTCTCCGACCCCAGACGGGTCCCTCCTTCACCCGGTTTTAATAAAAGGAGGCCCTGGGGCTTTTGGAAGCTTGTTTGCTCGCTGCGCCACTTGGAGGGAGAGGAGAACACTCCGTCTTGTTCGTTTGTCGTCTTCCTTGTACCGTGGGACGTGAAGGGAAGACTTGTTGTCATACGTGCTGCGTGGTACACGTGCGAGGGACTTCGTTCTTGGTGCGTAGACCTCCTTTTGTACCTCCCTTTCTCCTTGTAGGAATTTCCCTTGCCCGTAGTTGCACGTTCAAAGGAGGGAGACTTCATCTCTTAGGGATTTTCCCGGAACTACACGATCCTGACAATCGTAATAGATTTAACTCGGCTTTCGACCGCCTCGTTTGCTGTGAGGGGTCTATAATTTGCAGAAATATGTGGGCTATGAAGCCCTACTATAGGGGGAATACTCCATGGGACGGCGATACGCCTAATGTTGAAACCCCACGTGGAAGTACTCCACGGAGCGGCGATACGCCGAATAGAGACCTCGGCCAATGCGAGGATAATATCCCGGAATTTTGTGAGATAAATTACGGGTGCAACAAATGCCACCCACGGGATATCCGTCAACGCCGGAGGCAGGGGGCGGATGGCCCGTGTCTTCTATGATTTTTGCTAATCCCCAAGTTCGCTGATCGAAGAAAGGGTCTTGTAGGACTGTTCAATAGTCTTATTGCTGTCCATATGCTGATTTGGCCCTTAATTGAGCTTCGTTACTTATCTTTGTCTGTCTGGTCCTGGCTTTGCAGCTCTTGCAGACATGGCTCGTCCTAGCCGGAGCAAAGAGACCTCCCGGAGGCCCAGAGTTGGGGGCTCGGATGACCACTATATGTGGAGGACGAACCGACCTATGCTGCCATTCCCTCCTCGCCGCATTACGTCTGAGGGTTTTGACGCGGTGGACCGCGAAGTTACTTGGGTCGCTGAGGGCCCGACGGGGGAGACTGCTACCGCCGAGTGTTCTGTTGATGTCTCCCGTATTATGAGGAGACAGGGGGTCTATGTTTATGACTGCTCAGGAGGATATCCACCGCATTTCCCATTAGACCGGGCTCTCTTGGCTTTTCTCCATAGCTTTGTGCCTCCTGGTTTGGAGGCTAATGATTCTCGCCTCCGAGCAGAAAGGCGCCGTCTTGAGCGGGCTATATTGCTCGGAAGAGACAACATGCGAGGCACCTGTACTTTCTCGTATCCGAGCTTTCTTGAGGGCTTCATTCGGCAGAGGCAGTGCCCTGATCAACAGAATCTGGGCTTCTTCAGGGACTTCGACAGGATCAGAGTTCGGGTGGGGCCATCCTCACCAGCTATCTGGCACTTATCCGGGCACCATAAGGCCGCAGATGTTGTCGTTGATGGGATGTTTCTGACTCCCTTTGGTGCAGCTTATACCCATGATGATTATGACCATGACTGCTTTCTGGAGAGGATCCTAGCGCAGAAGCCTCCCAGCTGGTACGGGCGGTGGGCCATCGTTCCTTCCCACTGCTACCGTCGAGGTGCGACGGAGTGGTTGTGGGGATCCTGACTGTGTACAGAGTAGTACTTGACAGAGCGGGGATTCGCCACGCGGTGACCGCAACTTTGTATTCCTACCCTTGCCATTCAGGGTTACTCCAGGCCTTAGCTGAAAGATTCAATCGGCGCTGGAATACATTCATGACCGCTGAGGGAGAGACTTCATTAGACCTGTGGGCTTTTCACAGGATTTCTGGTTTGCCCGTTTGCGGGCAGCCCTATGAGGAGCTGTCCCTAGATGATCTACACCTCAGTGCTTCAGACGGAGCCAGCCGATATCTCCTCCCCTACTGCTCTCGATACCTGATGAAGACTTGGAGGGACTTAGCCCTCGTAGGCAAAGAGAAGGCTGTCCGGACACCGAGGGTGACCTTGAATGCTTGGGTGACACACTTCTACAGTGGTCCATATTGCTTCTATGAGGAGTTTGCCTCTTCTGCTCGCGATACCTGATGAAGACTTGGAGGGACTTAGCCCTCGTAGGCAAAGAGAAGGCTGTCCGGACACCGAGGGTGACCCTGAATGCTTGGGTGACACACTTCTACAGTGGTCCATATTGCTTCTATGAGGAGTTTGCCTCTTCTGGTATGACATGGGAGCAGTGTAGAGAGGTCGAGCTACGGTTTGCTTCACATCCGCGCCACTTGACCGCCCCCACGCAGGGGTGGAACTCGAGAGAGCCGCCGCCGCTGACATACCTAGCAGCTTACTTTGCCTACTGGCTGGCCAACTTCGTGATCCCTCACGGGGAGGAGGGGATTCTACGGGCCGAGGTGATATACCCGGCTTGCCTGATGGCGTGTGGACGCAGGATTTCGATTGCTCCGGCCGCGTTGGCGAATGTCTATCATTATTTCGGCACCCTGACTACACATTCGTCACCCAGAGACAAGCATATTGTGATGCCCACTCATTATTTGAGTGCGTGGGCTGGTTTGCTACTGTCGGAGCTTTCACAGAGGACGCCAATCAACAACCCAGCCGCCTCGCTTATCTTCAGCTTTGCTGCGGACCAGGATGCAGTCTCACAGCTCGCTAGTGCCCGCCGTGCTTTGTCTTTCCTCCATACTAGGAGGGGTGAGAGTCTGGACTTCGACCACAGCTCCCACCTGTACCGTCCTTACTTGGAGCGGCAGGGTGACACAGTCGCCTGCAGGGTATCTTCGCGGGCTTTACTTTCTTCACATGCATTGGTAGAGTGGGTCGTTTGTATCCGGCCCGGGGTTCTAGTCTACCATCGTTCCAGCACAGCAGTCCTAGAGCCATATTAACCGCATCGATTTGCTAGGAATTTCGGATATGACCAGGCGATTCCCCCGAATGCGGATTTCCCTTTAGCTCTTCGGCAGTAGAAGCAGAAGGATGTCCATCTGATGGCAGCCGCTTGGCAGTCTTTCCTCTTTCGTGATATTAAAGAGGACTATCCCATTCCAGAGCAGACACGTAAGGGCCATTTTGACATGCACTATGCGCGCTGGTGGTTCAAAATCAGCAATGTCTTCAGGCAACGAGCTGACACCATCCGAGCTACAGAGGAACAACATTTGAGGAAGGAGGACCTGCCTCCCTTGTTTCTAGACCCCTAGTTTGTCAGGTCTCACTTTTCTGGGGCTGCCCGAGCCCTTCGTGAGATAGAGGCCCGTTGGAGGGAGGAGGGACTCCCTATCCTTGTGGTAGGAGCCAGTACACTGGGGCTTTGAAGCCCCTGAGGAGTGCACCCGCGGCAGCTTCTACTTCCGGGTCTACCCGTCAGGGAATGGCCCCTGGACCCTCAGCGCCTTACTCCTGGTGGGAAGACTTGAAGGCCTTTTGTGGTTTTCATACAAAGGCTCAGTTGTCAGAGCCAGTCCCTGAGGGGGCTTTTGCAGGTAGCACTTTCACAGAGTGGAGGTCCCATATCATCAATGCCGTGGGCTGTGCCGGTCTAGTGGAGTACATTTCAGATTTGGAGGTGGCTGCCACCCCCAATGCCATTTTGGCCATTGTCAACAAGGTGGCACGGGCTCTCCGACAGAAGCCCGAGCAGATTATCCTGAAGCCCGAGGGAATCATAGGGACGCCAGGTATAAGCTGAATTGTTTAGCTCCACTTCTTTGTGCTGCAATTTGAGATGCCTATCCATGCAACCCTTAATTTGCAGATCACGGCAGCCGCCATGGAGGCGGTATTCTTCTACGGGAACATGCTTCTGGGAAGAGGCCACGAGCTGAACGCCATCAAGAGGACGACCCGCAGCCTGCTGCCCGCTCGCATTTTGGGGAGGAATCTCCCACTCCGGGGGACATCTCCAGTAAGTATAGGGAATTTTATTTTAAGCCAACATTATAACATGTTTATATAATGTTATAACCTGACTGTTTTCTCCCTTTTTCCTTTCTGACGTAGCCCCTCCTGAGGCTCAGGCTACTGCGAGCTTTTCTCCCCGCCCCGAGAATGTCTTCACAGAGGCCGGACTGGAGGTCGATGGGTCTCTCCCTGATATTAGTGTGGATATAGAGGGATTAGACCTTCCCACCGACGATTACACACCGGTGTCTGGCGCTTCTCCTATACCCGACGTAGGAGGAACCTCTGCGATCCAGGGCTCGGGTATACTTCTCAGCCTCGACGTCGGCTTTCCCCTCTTTTTTACTTGAGGGAATATGTGCATTGGCTGACATAGCATTGCTTGTTGTGGGATCCTGAGATCCAGCCCACCGTCCCAGCCGAGGGAGAAGGGAGTAAGTCTTCTGGCAACAAGGGGACTTCTTCACCCTCCGATTCCCCAAACGGGGGAAGCTCCAGCACCTCATCAAGCAGCGGAGGCTCTTCCTCTTCCTCCTCAAGCTCATCTGAAGAGGGAGAAATAAGACTGAGCCCAGGTATTCTTAGGACTGAGCGCCTCTTCCTATTTGAGCTATGAGCCTTTGACTGACTCTATTATGTGTGGAGTAGCTGCCTGGTCGACCTCCTCCCTGGACGAGCTCTCTAGGCTCATTGAGTCGGGGTCTCCCACCATCTGCCACACTATGGTGCAGAGGTGAGGGCTTCGACCGTTGGGACCGGGGTACCTGATAGGGTAACACCACCCTCGGCCGTGGGGCCATTAGCAGGGGGTGCCAGCGTTGCAGAGGCCGGCGGGGTGCATGCTTACAGAATGCACGGAAATATTCTGTACATTCTTTCTGCCATATATTGCTGCATATTGATATTGTATGATGCCTCTGCCTTGGACAGCTGACGGTTATCCAGAGGAGAGGCATTCCCCCCAACTCACAGGGATTGACATAGTGGCAGGTTCGTCCCGGACACCTTTGGAGGAGCAAGACACCGCTGGCCAGGCGGCGGCCTCCGCTGGGCTCCCATCTCCAGGTATATTGTTGTCGAATTAAGAGCTTACACCATCCGCCTAACGAGGCTTCTTTTCCATGTGATATTGACCACCATTCTGTATGTCGGTGTCTTCTTTCAGCTGTCTCTCCTTCCATGGAGCCTACGACAGAGGTCGACACCGCTGTGACTGAGGAGGAGGCACTTGTAGAGACTGGTATGTTTTTATCACTATGAAGTGCTGGTTTTGATTATTGGTGCCGATGAAATGCTAAGACTTTCCCTGCCTTGCCTCGTTTGCAGAGAGATCGGCTACTCCAGCACCGCCCAACGAACATGGACTGGCACCTGTTGATAGCTCCCCTCCGGTCTTGGAAGAGGGGTCTTCTCTCAGGCCTGACCCGGCAGGCATGGCTGCTTCAGGTAAGGCCATTGTGACTTACACCTTTGGACCTCTGCCATGGTCATTTTATTGTGGTGGTACACTCACAAGCTTTTGTTTCCTCTTCTTTTTCCCAATTCAAGATCAACAGAAGGGGAAGCAATGGTGCCCGCGGACTTTCCTGATCTTGGGGTTGAGTGGCCTGATGCCCCTCAGCTTGGGGTGATGCTAGGGGATGCCGATATGGCCAGCAGGCTTCTAGAGGGCCTTGAGCAGCTGATCCGGGTCGACCCTTTGCCGACAACAGAGGCTTTGAGGAGCAGCCTGGAGACCTTCACCCGGGGCTATCACATGATGGGTCTCCCCCGAGGCACGTGGGCCGCGAGGCTAGGAGCCTTGTAGGGTGAGTTCGCCCGCCTTCACATTGCGCAGGAACAGAGGCAGAAGACTCAATTGATGATCCAGCAGGAGGAGGAGCGACTTAGCGAGCTCCAGGCGGCCCAGGTTGAGGTTGACCTTCGGGTTGAGGGTGACGAGGAGCGCAGTCGGAGGGCCTGCCTTCGAGTTGAGGAGCTGCAGCGGGATCTTCAAGTTGCCGAGGTGGAGCGCACAGGCTGCGGTAGAGGCGTCCCGTCGTCGGCTTGGGGAGCTCCAGGAGGAGACTCTTCAGAGTAAGACTCGCCTTGTCGTCCTGAGGAGGGGCGAGTCTGGTGCTTGAGGGGCTTTGACATCTTCTTGTAGATAGGGCCTTCGTGCCCCAAATTTTTTTTTGAGTTACCCCCGAGGGCTTGTCTCGGGTTCCATTGATGACATTGATAAATAAAGGACAGAATTTAGCAGCTTTTGCTTCTATCCTCTTGCATGTATGCTCTTTTTTCTCTCTTTTTTCTTTTCTTTTTGTCACTTTACCAGCCCTACCGCCCTTTCGGGTTTTCGCCGGGACTGGCCCCCTTTAACTTTTTCCAGCGCGCCCTTGCGGGTTTTCGCACAGAGAGGTATCCATTTTTGCCTAAGGTGCCCTTTCGAGTTTTCACCTTAGCCTGGTTAAAGTCTTTTTGCCCTTGATTGCTCCTCTAACAGAAACAACCAAGTCCGCTGGGGGCATCAATATTTTTAACCCCGTTTTTTTTTTTTACCCATAATGCCAAAAGGCAAGGAGAAAGTGGCACTCTCGTAGGGACGTGTGTGCCGCATAGGTGGGACAAATGGGTGGATTCGACTGCCCTAGTGGGATGCGATTAGCCAAATCCAAGAGCCGAAGGTTGAACGGGTCGGCAACCCAAAAAAGGGTGTGCATGTGCCAAGCCCGGTTGGGATAGCAAATAAGTAGGTCTAACAATCTGAAAGGGACATGCGTGTTAAACCTGGAAGCCGATAGGCGAGATGGGTTGGCAGCTAGAAAGGGGTATACATAGACCAAGCCCAGTAGGATGAAAGAGGGGATTTGACAGCCCGGGTGGGACATATGAATCAAATCTGCAAGCTGATAGGCAAATAGGGCTGGCAACCTGAGGAAGGCATGCATAGGCCAAGCCCGTGGGGACAAAAGAATGAACTTGACAATCCCGGTGGGATAGATGAGTCAAGTCTGAAGTCAAGAGGCGAGATGGGTTGACAGCCCGAAAGGGGCATGCATAGGCCAGACCCAGAAGCAGGAAATGATAGATTTGACAACCCTAGTGGGACGTGAGAGTCAAACCCGAGAGCCGATGGGCAAGATGGGTTGGCAGCCCAGGAGGGCATACTGAGGCCAATCCCTAGAAGGTAAAATGAGCCGAAGGGCATGATGGGTTGGCAGCCCGAGAGGGGCATGCTGAGGCCAATCCCAGAAGGTAAAAAGTGTCAAAAGGCATGATGGGTTGGCAACCCGAGAGGGCATGCCGAGGCCAATCCCAGAAGGTAAAAAGTGCCGAAAGGCAGGATGGGTTGGCAGCCCGAGAGGGCATGCTGAGGCCAAACCCAGTGGGTAAAAAGTGCCGAAAGGCATGATGGGTTGGCAGCCCGAGAGGGCATGCTGAGGTTAAACCCAATGGGGTAAAAGGGTAAGTGGGTTTAACTGTCCGAGAGAGACATATGAGCTAAACCCAGAAGCCGATAGGCGAAATGGGTCGGCAGCCCGAAAGGGGCGTGCACAGGCCAAACCCGATGGGACTAGAAGGACAGATTGGATAGCCCGGAGAGACACGGGGTCCGAACCTGGGAAGTCCAAAACATGGTTAATCCCGATGGGACAGAGTATGACAATGTTGGGATGCCCTGGTGGGACTAAGTGTCACAGAATGACATGTGAGGTGTAGCCATGGCATCAATATGATGTTTTTGCCATGATGGGGTGGAGTCGTTGACTTAGAGCCACCCAGATAACAAGCCGAGAGAGGATTTTTTCACATTACCAATCTCACCGCCCTTTCGGGTTTTCGTCAAGGCTGGCCCCCTTTAGCTTTTTCCGGTGCGTCCTTGCAGGTTTTCACACCGAGGGGTTGCGCATTTTTGCCTGAGGCGCCCTCTCGGGGTTTTCACCTCAGCCGGGTTTGTGGCCTTTTTGCCCTTAGCCAACCCTTGAAGGTCGACTAAGTCTGCCGGGGTATCAATATTTTTAACCTTTTTTTTTTTTAACTGGAACCTTCACTGGGGATAGGCATGTCCTATGTGGACTGCTGTAGAAACTCTTGCAGTGGCGTATGATAGAGCTCCATGTGCTTGCCGTTGAGAGGAGGGAAGGGATTATCTCCTTTGTGGTCGACGACCGTATAGGCCCCTCCTTCATAGACCTTCTGGATGACGTAAGGTCCTCGCCAATTGGGCTGGAGTTTGCCGCTGGATCTTCCCGCGAGGACCTCCTTTTCCTTAATCATGACGAGGTCGCCTTTCTTGAACGCCCTTTGCTTAACCAGCTTATCATAAGCATGTGTCATACGAACTTGATACACCTGTAAGTGTTTATAGGCTTTGAGTCTTTCACCTTCAAGGTTGGACAGCTCCTCAAGCCTTCTTTCTATCTCAGATTGGTCTTGGCCTGGCAATCCGGCGTGCGCAGCAACGCGGTAAGATGCCAGCTCGATCTCCACAGGGAGCACCGCCTCGGCTCCGTAGACCAAGGAGAATGGAGAACAACCCGTAGGGGTTTTGTAAATAGTCCGATAGACCCATAGGGCTTCGTGGACCTTCTCGCCCCAATCTCGTTTGCGGCCACCTACTATCTTGGACAGCAGCTTACAAAGGGTCTTGTTGAAGGCCTCGGCCAACCCATTGGATTGGGAATTGTAGACCGACAACATCCTCCAGTCAATATGAAATTTAGTCGCCAAGGCATAAACAGTATTGTTCTTGAATGGCGTGCCATTATCAGATATGATCCGACTAGGGGTGCCGAATCTGTATATAATGTAATGCCTTACAAAACGGGCAACTATCTCCCCTGTAACTTCTCGTAGCGGAACAACTTCTGCCCATCTGGAGAAGTAATCAGTGGCGGCCAGTATGAACTTGTGGCCTTGAGATGATGGTGGGAGTGGTCCCACAATGTCTATGCCCCACTCCGCAAATGGCCAAGTAGGCGTAGTCGGATGGAGCGGATTGGGCGGCCTCCGAGGCACTGGCCCGAATGCTTGGCATTGGTGACATGTACGAGCATATTGGTAGCAACCTTCGTACATGGTGGGCCAATAAAACCCCTTGAGCTTGATGCTATTTTTCATTTTAGCTCCTGCTTGATGAGCTCTGCACAATCCGGAATGGACTTCGTGCATCACGATCTTTGCTTCCTTGGGCGAAAGGCACAGCAGGAGGATCGACCGGTCTTTTCCATGGACAAGCCTGAACAACAGGCCGTCAATTACCTGGTATGATGTTACTCTGCGTAGCAGTTGCACCCTCTGAGCCCGATCAGGAGGGAGCCAGCCATTCTTTATCTTTATAATCGGCTCTCGCCAGTCTTCTTCTTTGGGAGCATTCTCCTCTTGAATGTTGTCGATCTCGTAGACAATGAGACCGGACTCTTCATCGAGCACGCTTGGCATGAGCCTTCGGTGTCTGACAGTAATATGTAACTCTCCCTCAGGCGAGAGTTTCAAAGCTGCTGCCAACTTTGCCAGAGCGTCAGCTTGGGAGTTGCTGCCCCGTGGGACATGGCCGATTTCAAATAGGTAGAATTTTTCCTTGAGCCTTGAGACGGTTGCATGGTAGGGGATAAGCTCCTTCTTCCGGACGTCATAGACGCCCAACACTTGTCGGATGATGAGCTGAGAATCCCCATAAACTTTGATGTACTTGATGTCCATCTCCAGTGCCAGTTGAAGCCCAATAATTAGCGCTTCGCACTCTGCCTCATTATTAGTCAGTGACTTCATGAGAGCACAAGAATTGTGGAGAATGCCGCCTTGCGGAGATACAAAAACTATCCCCGCACCCGAGACGAAGTCTGTAAGGCCGCCGGCCCTCTTGATTGTCCGGGAAGCGCCATCAAAATACAACTCCCAATGTGGGAGGTCGAGGGTGAGGACGCCCAGCTCCATCTGTGGTGGGACGTCTTCAGAATGCTCCCCAGTTTCTGGAGAAGGCACTAACACCTCTTCATCGGGCAACTCAAAGTTGAGTGGTGAATCTTCTGGCACAGGATGCACTGCTAAGAACTCGGCCATTCCTTGCCCCTTGATCGTCTTGCGTGGGACGAAGGTGATGTCAAATTCCATGAGGATAAGTGCCCACTTGCTGAGCCTACCGGAGAGGACAGGCTGACTGAGCAGAAATTTGAGTGGATCACATTTTGAGATGAGGTCCACCCTGTGAGCTAAAAGGTAGTGCCTTAGCTTCTTGACAGCGAACACCAACGCTAGGCACACCTTCTCCATGGGAGCATACCGATGCTCAGGTCCGATCAGCTTCCGGCTGAGGTAGTACAACGGCTGCTCCTTGCCCTCATCATTGATCTGGGCTAAAAGTGCCCCCAAAGAGGCATCCATGGCAGCAATATAGAGAATAAGGGGCTTCCCTCTGACCGGTTCCCCTAGGACTAGGGGAGTCAAGAGGTACTCCTTCATTTGCTCGAAGGCCTTCTGACAGCCTTCGTCCCATATGAAGGGTGCTTCTTTCTTCATCAATTTGCCAAAAGGCAGGCATCTTCCTGAGAGATTAGAAATGAACCGCCTAATATAGGCAAGTCTTCCTTGTAGAGATCTGAGCTCTGTCAGGTTTCTTGGGCGGAGGCAGTCCTCTTATAGCCTTGATTTTGTCAGGATCGATTTCTATGCCTCGGTACCTGACAATGAAGCCAAGGAACTTGTCGCTGGAGACACCGAAGGCGCACTTCATTGGATTCATCTTAAGTTGATACTGTCGAAGCCATTCGAAAACTCGACGTAGGTCCGCCAAATGATCTTCTCGCCTTTTTGTCTTGACGACCAAGTCATCGACGTGGCATTCGACGAGGTCATGCAGCATCTCGTCGAAGATCTTGGTCATTGCCCTTTGGTAGGTTGCACCGGCGTTCTTTAGGCCAAACGGCATCCTTTTATAGTTGAAGATCTCCTTAGGAGACCGGAAAGCCGTATGGTCTTTGTCTTTGACGGCCATGCAGATTTTATTATAACCCGACGACCCATCCATGAAGGACAAAGCTTCGTGACCAGTGGTCATATCAACCATTGTCTCAGTGATTGGGACAGGGAAGTCGTCCTTCGGGCATGCTTTGTTCAGATCCCTGAAGTCGATGTAGACTCGGACTTGGCCGTTCTTCTTCTTGACAGGGACTATATTGGCGAGCCAGACAGGGTACATGTAAGGCTCTATGAAGTCTACGTCGAGCATCTTGTCAACCTCAGCATTGACTTTCAATTCCAGCTCGTGGCGCATACGCCTTTGTGCTTGCTTGATTGGCTTGACTGTTGGAAGTATTGTCAGCTCATGTTCAGCCACAGAAGGGTCGAGCCCGGTCATTTCTTTATAAGTCCAGGCGAAACAATCCCTGAACTCTTCTAGGAGCTGTCGATACGACTGCCACTCTTTCTCGCTGAGGAGAGCACTTATGAAGGTTGACCGGTAGTCTTCTTTGCTTCCGAGATTGATCTCGATCAACTTGTCCACAGTTGCTTGACCACCGTCTTCAAGCTCCGGGGGGGCTGGTTGGAGGTCGACAAAGTCTTCCTCGTCATCCGTATTTGCTTCATGGACTTCAAATTCTTCGAAGCACTCTTGCTCGTGGCCTGAAGTCAAAGGACTTGCTTCATCTTGTTGATGGTTAGCAGACTGGGCTGCTCCTCCCTTTGAGGGGTGGTCGTTGTTGACTTCCGATGAAGGTAATGGTGTGGTTGACGCCTCACCGGACTCCCTTACATAATCATCAATCTTGGGCTCAACTTCAGCTTACCCGTAAGGGAGAGGCAGTAGCCCTATGGCATTGACTGCATAATAGACCTCGAAGTCCCTCTCTTGGTCGTAGCTGAGTCCCCGCGTGTCTTTGCGGGAGAAGGGAGGTTGCCCACGGACCTGCGGAGGGTTCCACAATTGATGGAAATATGCTGCTCGCACAGGGTCCTGAGCTTGTGGGATGTGTTGCTTTTCACACATTTCCCTGACGTGCTTTGGCATATCGTCCATCTCCTGGACTGGCTTTGGTGTAGCGTTGGTGGGAATATCCCAGCCAAAATCATCTTCGGGAGCAAGGATGGCAGTGTCGGTTTCGGACTCGGTTTCGGCCGGGTCCGAAACCGATACGACTCGGTATCGGTTTCGGTTTCGGCCGAAACCGGTTCAAAATAATTAGAAAAGGTCAAAATTGGGGCCAGCAGGTTAGGTTTCGGCCGAAACCGGACGGTTTCGGTCGGTTTCGGTCCGAAATGAGACGGTTTCGGTCCGAAACTATTAAAAAATTAATATTTATTGGTATCGGACCTGCTACAGTGCAAAGGCCCGTTTCGGTGTCGGTCTAGGCCGAAACCGATACGTTTCGGCCGATACTGCCAACAGTGTTCGGGAGGGCCCGGTGGGACTAAGTCACCTTTGTAAAAGATGATCGGCTTGTCCCCCTTGCCCTTGTTACGTCTTCTTCTCCGTTGATAGGAGACTGTGAAGGTCTTCAATTGCTCCACCTCATACTCTTCCCGTTGGGACGAGAGTTGAAGGCACTCGGGCGGTAAGGAGATACTCCTGTCAATGACCCGGCTGATGAGGTTAGCTTCAAAGTCAACGCTTCGCCTCTCCGGGTGAGTCGGCTTGGAGGCGGCCTGGAGGCTTTAGCCTGTGCAATTTTACCATGTCTTGGTTGACAGTGAACAACTGCCCTTCCTCGACTTCATGGTCCACTTTTTGCTTCCCTTCGTCTTTTAAAGGCTCGGGGATTGTCAGAATGGGCTCCCCAAAATATAGGGAAGCATTGGCCAGGTGGCACTCATTGGGATGGAACAAAGTCTGATCAGCGAAGACAGTATGTTGCTCCCCTCCTTTGGCATATTTAATGCACTGGTGCAGAGTTGATGGGACAACCCAATTCTCATGAAGCCAGGGCCTCCCGAGCAGCACCTTGTATGATGTGTCGGCGTTGATGATATAGAACGTCGCTTGGGTGACAAAATCGCTCAAAGCAAGCTTGACTTTAACCCGACCTAGCGCCTCTTCGGAATCTTGATTGAATCCCGAAATTTTGACCGCGCTCACCTTTTGCAAGTAAGGGGCCAAGTATGAAGACTTGAAAGTCTTCAAAGGCATGATGTTAATGGCCGCTCCAGCGTCGATCAAAATGCGATTCACATCATGCCCATTAATCGTCCCCCGCATATATAAGGGGCGATTGTGGCATGGAGAGGACAGTAACATGTCTTTGTCTGTGAAGGAGATGTTAGCTGCAAATGCCTCATATGCGTGGGCTTGCAACTCTGCAACATGGGCTTCACAGGCCTCCAGGTCTTGGAGTATCTTGACAAGAGCCTCCCTAAGATCCTTGCTCCAAGCCATGGCTTCCCAGATAGTGACATTTGTTGGAAACTGCTTCATATGATGAATGATCTTGCGGTCTGCCCGAGCATGGGTCTTGTCGAATGGCGGGATGATCTCCGCCAGGGTCTTCAGCGCCTAGCGAGGTTTCTCCCGTTTAGAAGGGCGCTCCTCATTCTGACCCTCCGCATTTTCTTGGAACAGCGGTGCCAAGGAATCCTCCGAAGGTGGCAAAGACTCATCATGTTGGTCTTTATTAGAAGGATCGACTGGGCTTGCGGGCTCAACCTTGCTGGAGGGGCCAGCTTGCTCGACGCCTCCTCGCGCAGTGGCGGCTTGGCGGGCTCCTCTTCTTCATCAGAAGAGGTGATTATAAAAGGGACGCCACCTGATTTAGCTGCTGAGACGGGGCTTGAACCCTCTGAGGAGTTGATGATGAAGGGGATCCCCCGAACTTGAGTTTCTGGGATAGGACCCGACTTCTCCCCTCTAAATATTATGACCCGGTCAAGAGTTAGGGGACCTTCACGTCCGCGTCCCCGGCCACGACCCGACTATTTCTTACCGAGCGACGTTGATATGTTGCCATAGGAGCCTTGCCTCCGGTGCTATCAGTCGCAGGAGAGTTAATGTTGTCGGACGGCGGAATCGCCACCATGTTGTAGGAGAGCTCTTGCAGCATTTCCTCGAGCATCTCTACAGTGAGCTCCTCATCTTTGTAGAATAAGGAGAGCTCTTCCGGGATTGGGAACTCCTCTCCCTCTTCAAGACGGTGAGCCATATCTCGGAGTCACTGTAGAAGTCGGGCTTTACGCCCAAACTTGTCCTAGGGAATGTATTTGTCTAGAGTGACAACCCTGGTGGGACGAGGGGGAGTGTACTCCTCCAGCTCATCTATGAGCTTTTGTAGTCTTTGCAGAGGAGTTGGCTCCTTAGGGGCCTCCATAGCAGCTGCTTGCTCAGCTTGCTTCTTCAACCTCCTCTTCAAATTCTTCCTGCGATTCTTCTCTTGCTTCTTTTGGCGTGCCGCCTCTTGAGAAGAGAGAGGACTTTGCTTTGGAGGTGGGATTTGTTTGCCCCCAGAATTTTGCTTTTTACTTCGGGTTGGCTCCTTAGGAGTTTTAGTGCCACGGCTCTTTCTGGGGGTGACCTTAGTCCAGTTGGCCTCCTCCGGCTGAACCTGGAAGGTGGCATTGATTGCCTGAGCAATTATTTCAGGAGGCAACTCTTGGAACTCTGCCAGTCCACAATGGGGCCCTTGGGGGCTTTGTAGTTCCACCGACTTTCTTTTGACTGGCGCCTTCGCGAGCTCAAGATGTTGAGGCCTTTCTGCAATTGGCGGCCTTGCTGGCTTGACAGGAGCTTTGGCCGGAGGCTCCCTCACCTTCGCCTTGCCTTTGTCGTATGGCGGAGGATTTCCCCTTATGACGTTGCCGGGTTGACTTGCCCCAGAGAGGGGTTTGGAGCCTTCTCCCACGGCTTGGCTTCTTGGGCTCTGGGCCTTAGGCCCCTCGCATGCAGCCTTGCCTTTGGGGTCTAGTTGAGGTTTGCCGCTGCCCATAGACTCACTCGGTCGGGCTAATTGAGAAAAAGTCTTAGCCTCTTGCCAAGCTTGTTGGAGACTCTTCTTGACGGCCTCTTTAAGACGCCGCATTCTCATAGAGTTCCCCTGCGCATCGATCTCCCCTCTTTGGATGAGGACTTCAATGCAATCTTGCACTTCTAGGCATTGCCGGGTGGGATGAGACACCCTGGCATGGTACTTGCAATAGCGGGGGTGACTCTTGGCCGTCTCGTTGTAGTAGGACGGCGGATCATGTGTCAGTACCCGACCATCTTCCAGGAGCTTGTCGAAGATCTTCTCAGTGTCCTCCTTGGGGAAAGAACACTGATGGGAGGGTCGCCACCCCGGATACCACAGTGTGGATTTAGGCGGCTGGGAACTAACTCTCTGGGAACTGACTTCCTCCTCCTGCGGCTCCGGGAGTTGGAAAGTTGTTGCAGCATGGATGACATTGACGGAGAAATGAAAGTTCTCCCGCACATGCTGCTGTGGCGGATCGACCAGGAATTCTCCCATATTGATCTTCCCTTGCCTGATTAAGTCCTCAGCGAGGTCCTTGAATGGCTGGCAATTATGGATGATGTGGCTTATCACCTCGTGGTACGGGCAATAACCCTGATGAAATGCAGCACCTAGTGTCTGCTCCATGGGCGATGGGTTGATCAGCCCCGCTCGCTGGCACGCGAAGAAGATATCCAAGGTCTTCTCACGGGGGAAGGAGTATAGTTTCTCGGGCTGCTCGCCTTCGGGGGTATGCTCCTCGCCTTCAGATGAATATAAGGATTCCTCAGAGAGCCAACCCCTGAGCGGAGCCCGGCCAGTAGGCGGTACACCTGCCTCCTGTATATGGGCTGGAGCTAACCCCCTGGCAAATGGGCCAAAGGGGAACGCGGCCAACTGTTGATCAATGCTCTCCAGGAACTGCAGCAGACGCCTCTGCTCCACTTGCAATTGTCGGATTTCCCATCAGATTTTTTGAATGGTCCTCCGCAATGCCAAACATTCAGGGAGTGAAGGCAGAGCAGCTCTAGGACCGGCATTAGGCTGTTGATTTGAAGGCTCGGCCTCGGAGGCATTGGAGCTCGAAGTCGTCGCCACCATGTAGACCACATTAGTCGACCGGTTCGATCGACTGCAAGCATGAGGCTGTGGTGGGTCGACTGCATGGCCCAGCATATTTACCAAGCCCTTTTGAATGAGCTCTTCCGCTTTGTTCTTGAAAACATAGCAATCCCCGATGGTATGACCCAACCTTCGGTGGTACACACAATAGGTAGGATCATCTGTTTTGTCCACCTCTGAGGGCTTCCGCGGATCCGGTGGGGTGATGAGCTATTCTTTCATGCATAGGTCAAAGAGCATCTTGGTGTGCTCCTTCCTGAAGGAGTAAGGTGTTTTCATGTGCTCAGCCAACCGAGAAGCGCTCGCCTTGGCATCAGGCTTTTTGCCGTTGCCTTTTGATTTTCCTTACCCCTTGTCTTTCATTCGTCGGGGAGAAGTCTACAGCATTTACCTCCTTGCCGCTAGCCAGACGGTCTTTGGAGGACTTGCCTTTGGCGGGGGCTTGTGCCGGGTGATCAGCGAAGACCATCTCAATCTCTGCCACCACTGTATTGAGCTTATCAAAGCTTCTGATATTTGAGCCCAGAAGCTTTTCACTGACTTCTGCCGACAAGCCCCTGCGGCAGATGATGATCGCGTCTTCGGGCGTCGGAGGATTATCGCAGCGCATGCTGACGTCCCTCCATCGCTTAATGAAGTCCAACGTTGTTTCACCATTCTTCTGCCGAAGGGCACAGAGCTCCGCCAGGGAGATTTTGCGTTCGACCATCTGGAAACGGTCAACGAACTTTTTCTGCATATCCGTCCAATCAACAACAAAATTGGGCTTTAGCTTGGAGTACCATTGGAAGGCGGTGCCAGCCAATGACGTGGTAAAGTACAGCAGCAAATATGCCGCTTCCAGTGCCAATTCACCCATGGCCGTCATATAATAGGCCAAGTGTTTATGTGGAGAGCCATGCTCGTTGAACTTCTGAAGTTTCGGGACTTTCGGGCAATCGGGCGCAAGCTTCTTGAATTGATGATGAAGGGGATAAGGCACGCTGTACAAATCGACGGTAGCCACACCCTCACCATGTTGAGCAAACTTCGCCTCCACGATGCGCTCGATCATCTGCCTCTGCGCCATAAGGCTTTCTGCAGCAGGAGTGGCAGACGATCGCGCATTGGCTTCATGTGACGGCACTTCAAATTCCACCGCCAATGGTAATTTTGCCGTCGTGACAAAGGCATTGGCCGCGACTGGAATGGGAGTAGGCCGTTGTTCCACTCCAATTGGCGCAGCTTGAGGTGGGGCATGAACCTCGTTTTCACGCAATAGCGCTTGCAAGAGGTTCTTGAGTTCTTGGTTTTCGCGTCAGAGCTCTTCCAACGCGGGAGTCTGCTCCTCTTTCCCAACATCTTCCTCGTGTGCGGGGTTGCTATCCCCATCGACACTATGAATGTCTACTTGGTGTTCTTCTTGTCGCGCTAGCTCGGGTTGAGATGTCCCGACAGCCGGCCCCTGCTATGTCTGCGCCGGGATCCGGGGCACGGGTGTCGGCCTCCTCGAATATTGAAGAGGCTGATTGAGCTCACCCGAAGTGTCCTCCGGTTGCTTGTCGGCGGAGGTGGCGTAGCAGGTGAGCACTTTGACAGTGTCATTGGTCACCTGAACCACCCGCTTCTTCCTGGGTGGTTGTCGATCCTGCTTGGGTTGCATCCCTAGTCTGTCAAAGACAGACACTCGGGATGTAGAAGTTTGAGGGGAGTGATCCTCTTCCGTGTGCGTGGAACTGGCCCATGGGGAGGTCGGCTGCACCTTCTTGCCGGTTCCTTGGCGCTTTTGCCCCTGTAGGGACTGAGTTGTAGACCTCGGAGAGGCCGAGGCCTCAGTGCTTGTCGGACTCCGCGTACGTTGCAGATCTGACATGCGGAAGGGCTCCTCCGCCCTTGCACGCCTTATAATACGGGCCTCCTCCTTGGTGACCCATATCTTCTTCAAGTGGAGCTGACGCTCCTCAATTGGGTTGCCCCCTGACCCCGGTCGGGGAACGGGTGGTTTGGGCCGTCGTACTGGACCCTGATTTGCCGCCGATACGGCGGGCTTCTTCTTTTTCGCTCCGTCTTCCTGGACCTGTCGGAGGAGTTCGAAGCGATTGGAGGTGGGAATAGTCGGGGCGTGGCGGTCTCGTGGCAAGATCGGCTCGTCTCTATCGAGCCGGATGCGAATGTCTCCAACAATTACGGTTTTGCCGGAGAGAGATGTCGCCGTTGCAGGCTTTGTGCCTTTGCGACTATGGCGCTGCCCCCGTTGAGCAGGGGTGGCGCTGGCGACGCCTGCTATAGGCCTGGCGTCATTGTGGCAATGACGCTGCCCCCGTTGTGCAGAGCAGCACCTCTGAGGGTGGCCGCCGTAGAGCTTGAGCCGTTGCGGCGGCGGCGTTGCCCCCGTTGAGCAGGAGCGGCCCCAACAGTAACCTGGTTGACCGAGAAAACTCGGCCATTTGCTGAGACGAAGGGCCTTACACCCCTGGTCTGTGGAGAGTTGGTCGGGCAGACCCAGCCGGCTGCTACAGTAGAGGGCCTGACACCCCCTAGAGCTGACTTGTTGGCCGAATGAACCCGGCCAATTATTGAAGCCGAGGGCCTGACACCCCCGACAGTTGGCTTGTTGACCGGGCGAACCCGGCCTGTTGATGGGGCCGAGGGCGTGACGCCCCCGAAGGTTGCTGTTGCGGGCGTGGCTGAACTGGCTTCAGCCACAGGTACCACGCCTAGGAAAAAGGACAAGCCGACGACCGCAGGGAAGTCGCCGAAGACGAGCGGCGTCGCCAAGTATCCGAACTTGGCGTGGTTGGCGATGATCTGGGGGTCGTAGGTGACGGCGGCCATCGCTGTTGTTGCTGTTGGTGGTGGTGGTGCGTAGCACGAATGAAGAAGCGTGCAAGTGCACGAAGAGCTCTCAGATGAGCAGAGAGATGTACCCTCTTCTTCTCGTCCTGTAAGAGGAAGAGGGGCAATCAGAACCTTGAAGAAGGTTTTTGGGGACTGACTTTGACAGAAAGAAGAAAGGCAGGAAAAGCCCCACCGGGCGTGCCAGTCTGTGGATCACAGAATTTTTCACGTAGGAAAAATAGATATTTAAAATGTTCTTTTTGAAAAGGGACATTCCTCTATATATAGAGGTTTATTCCGTGGGTGCGCATAGTATCGGACGATTTGGGTTCGAGTGTTGGACCTCTTCCCACTGATCATAATCAGTGTTGATTTACATCGGCCTAACGTCCAAACACATTTGTTTAACTGTCAAAGAAATCCCAAAGTCTCTATGGGGGTTCTGATGTTGAGGGCAAACTCATTTGGGGAGGCTCACAGTTCCCACTCACTTGCCACCGACCAACAGAACAATAGGGTTTTAACTGAGGTCCCTCATATTGAGGCAAAACCCTAAAATTTAGGATAAGGGATATGATTTAGTGGAGGCCGTGGGCCTATTTGAAGTCACGGGAGGTTTCCTGGATCCTGGGGGTATTTTGATAATTTTACACTTCTAGAGGTATTTTGGTAATTTTACCAGGCCAGGCGTACTCCCAAAATTTTCGGGTTGGAAGGAAAGTAGGATGAGGTTCCTGGCTTCCCAAGATATTGAGGCCGTTTCTGGAGAGTTTCGGGGGCTACTAGGCCTTTTCTAAGTCACAGGGCTATTTTGGTAATTTTACCACACTCTACGTGGACCCAAGTTGAGATGGCACCCAAGCGTCGGACTGAGCTGACAATGCCCTCGGACCAAAGGAATAATGAGGGGCTTCGTAGAAGGCTCACACATGTCGACTTAGCCGCAGGAAGAGTATATATGCAATTCTCACAAGTCGAGGGGTTTTCTTATAATTTTCTCTGATTGGTGTACCAAAGAGATTTGCGGAATACACAACTTCATTTAAGGCCCAATTGGGTATAAGGGTTGTCGGCGAGTTGTCGACTACACAAGAATCCGCACCAGTGCGGGAAGTAGGGGCGTAGCCCCAATTACAAGAAGTTGCTGAGTATAACTTCAAAGAACATGATATTTTTGTTTCTCGGGCCTCGGAGATGACATTTTTGTAATTCCCCCGTTGTACGGACGGAACTACGTAATTTAGTCGTCTCGGAACGTAGAAACTTACAACATGGCCCACTGAGGGGTATAATGACAAAAATACTCTCCTAGGGGCATATACACAAGACCCGGGGACTTACCCCTCACAGGTCAAAACAACGAACAAGCTTCGAAATCCTGGATGCTCCAAGTGTGCTCCGTAGGTTGTCTTCTCGTAGTTTCTCAATGCCTCCTCCTAGACCCTTGGGGGTCTATTTATAGAAGTGGGAGGCTCCCCGAGATCGTTTGGACCCGTACGGGTTAACGGGAGGAAAATGACCCCGGGGAGGTCATTTCCCCCTTTTTTTTCTTTTGTTTCCTGCGCGCGGGAGAGGGGACCGGCCCGGGGTGGGAGGTCCCCGGGCCCACCCGGTGTCAAATGACCCCCGACGGGACCTACCCGGGGTCGTCCCGCCCCAGGCAGGACCTGCCCGGGGTCGTCCGACCCCGGGCAGGTCCGTCGGGGCCGATTGACCCCGGGCAGGTCACGCCGGGGTCCGTGCGGGTCTGCCTGCGCCCGCGCGGACCAGTCCGGGTGCCGTCGACCCCGTACGGGTCCCTCCTTCACCCGGTTTTAATAAAAGGAGGCCCTGGGGCTTTTGGAAGCTTGTTTGCTCGCTGTGCCACTTGGAGGGAGAGAACGCTCCGTCTTGTTCGTCTTCCTTGTGCCGTGGGGCGTGAAGGGAAGACTTGTTATCGTCCGTGCTGCATGGTACACGTGCGAGGGACTTCGTTCTTGGTGCGTAGACCTCCTTTTGTACCTCCCTTTCTCCTTGTAGGAATTTCCCTTGCCCGTAGTTGCACGTTCAAAGGAGGGAGACTTCATCTCTTAGGGATTTTCCCGGAACTACACGATCCTGACAATCGTAATAGATTTAACTCGGCTTTCGACCGCCTCGTTTGCTGTGAGGGGTCTATAATTTGCAGAAATATGTGGGCTATGAAGCCCTACTATAGGGGGAATACTCCATGGGGCGGCGATACGCCTAATGTTGAAACCCCACGTGGAAGTACTCCACGGAGCGGCGATACGCCGAATAGAGACCTCGGCCAATGCGAGGATAATATCCCGGAATTTTGTGAGATAAATTACGGGTGCAACAACGTTCTTTGACAGTTAATCAAAGGTGTTCGGATTTGTACTGATGTAAATTAACACGGACTCCGGTCAGTGGGGAAAAGTCTTGCACATGAATCCTAAATCGCCTGATAAATCCAAAACGCGAAATAAATAAGTGCAAATAAACATGTTGATGATACCCAAAAGCCTCAAATTTTAATTCATCATCAGCGTGTACGCATTTTTATTTATTTTTCGCGTGTAAACAGCCACCCAGGGGCCTAGCTGAGGACACCGACTGCCCAGATGCGGTCCTTGCAGCCGCGACTGAGCTGCCTAGCAGCGGTTCCCCTTGACAGTATGACACACCTGCAAGAGGAGTCCGCCTGTGATGAACCTGCACGTGGGTAAAGAACGAGTCGGTACCGTGCGCGTCCACCTGTACCTTGTGTTCTCGCACGAGTTCAGCCAGCTCCGGTGTCCGAGGACTCCCCCGCGTCAGTTCCCGGACCAACCAGCCGTCTCTCCCACGTGAGCCTTGCCCAGAAGTCGTGCTCGCAGATCTCGCGACTTTGTCTTTAGCACCAACCAGCGACGCTGAACGTCGCCCGTCCCAGGTGACTCCTCTCTCTATCTGCACATGGTGGTTCGTTCATTGCGTATTGTTGCCTCCATGATGCCGTCACCATATTCATGTAACTGATTCAAATAAAATATTTACATCATATTTTGAAATATTTCTCTGGCTGCCTCATCACTTGTGCGCTGCTATCCTTTGTTGAGAGTTGAGGAAGACCCGAGCCGGTGGTTCCACCCAACTCCGGGTCCATTTCTACATGATTAGAATTGCCTTCTGCTTGTTAACGTGCTTGCTCTGTCGTTTTAAGCTCCTGTGATACCGAAAGCCAAGCTAGCATGGACTGATTATCCAAATGCTGAGGATTAACATGACAAAACAAATGAACAACCTGCAACTAATTGGACACGCATGCATGTTTCACACCAGATCACCTCTGCTCCTCTACAATAGTCATTTCCTTGCCTGCTCCTTTCTCACGTTTTATTTGCCAATGATGCAATTCTTTTCACCAATGGCAGCAAAAGGCCTCTGCAAACAGTAATGGCCTTCTCAAGGACAACAGGGTTTCTTCAGGACAGCAGATCAGCAAAGACGAGCTGCTATGTTCCTAGACAGTTTCTGAGACAAGTAGCTCTAACGTTGCAGCTATCATGGGGTTCAGAGGTCATATGAGGAAGCCCTTTTTCGATTGAATTGGCTTTGAAAGTATAGGCTTTGTACCCTGCCTGGAGCAGGTCCAGAGGTTTTCCTATCCTAATCCTTGGGAACCCAAAAGGATTTGGTACTAGATGGTAGGGAAAGGGATAAAAGGCATCCTGAATGTCATTCACTGAACCACAAATGCTTATTCCTTATTACACACTGAAGAAGCAAATTATTCTTCACCTGTTTACTGGGGTGTGCACTATTCTTCTTTTGTACCAACACAGTTTCCATGGTTTTTCATTATGCTTGTTGTTTAATGTTTCTTCTCCCACTTTCAAAAAAAATTATATCTTTTTTTTCCTCTTTCCATAAGTAGCCTATTTATTTTCTTTAATAAAATTGGTGGTACAATCCACATTTTTCTCGAAAAGAAAACTACTCTATTTATTGTCATTGTAACTGACAGGCATTAATGTTCTTTAATTGGCGTTCTTTAAGATTAACCATCCATGTAAGATAGTTCTGTCATGTAAATATATTTTAATGGAAGTGATTCTTATAGGGGATCGCTTGGCGATTTGAGCTACTTCGTGGGAGCCAAAAGCTAATTATTCCTGTGAGTTGAATTCAGATGCCCATTTTTTTCCTCATGTTTTGATTTGTCATGCTTCAATGGATGTTGAAGGGATGTGTTGTGTAACCCTCATGTACATTGGAATTGTTTTTTTATTCGTTTGAAAATGTTACATTTCTTTGAGGTAGGGATTTCTATTGGGAGAAGAAAATTTTCACATACCTGCCTGTCCTGTTCATGTAACTTTTGCTTTGTTCTGAGCATTCTCAACATTTCATTTTAAAGTCTCCAGGTGTCAAGCATACTGTGCTTGGAAATCTTGTAAAACGAGGGACGAAAATCGAAGGGCGACTTTGACAAAGATGGAGGCACCATGTCTCTCCATATGACTTTGAAGTTGAACTTTCAAGCAAGGCAAAAAGTTATTCAGCCAGTGCAAAAAATGAGTAGAAATGCAAGCTAGATTTGGCTGACCTATCTGATCCTGGACTATTGAAACTAATCCATCTCTGGATGCGTAGAAGTGAAATGACAGGGGTTAAATGGGAAAGGAGAGAGGGGAAAAGAATTTACCTTCTACTCTGCTTGTCATCACTGTTGTTGCAGTGCCACTGGGGTTCTGCTGCTTGCTTGTCTTTTAGGAAAGCTCTTCTTTCCTAACTTTTCTAGTAGAGGCTCCCAGCCACTGATGGTGCTTGCGGCTGATGAGAAGAATAGGTGAATGAGGGTTCTTAGGAATTGGTTCCACATGTAGAGTTGTCACACGTACAAGAAGAAATTCCTTGAACTAACAGATCCCAGAAAGACATGGATTTTTTTTTCTTTTTTTCTTTTATTTTCATGGATCTTCACAGAATGTCATGAGTAAAAAATTTCCTGATATTTTGATATACCCCTGACGCCACTGTCTCATGCAAGAAGGAAAATTCCTCAGATGTGGTATCTAATTGTGTGGACAGTTTACTAAACTCAGATGTGGTATCTAATTGTGTAGACAGTTTACTAAACTGGCTATAAGGGTGGTAACGCATAATGACACATAAGCATTCTGAAGATTTTTACGTATATAAATTCTGCAGCTGTTTTGGAGATATGTGCGTGAATAGCTCTGATAAATTTTTATTTATCCAAACATGCCTCTTAGAAGCATAATGTCATGAATGCCCTCCTTAGAGTGAAACATGTCATAAGCGTTCTTTCATGTCATGGATATTTATAGTATTATGGTTTACATATATTCCCCCCTTCTTTTTTGGAAGGTGGCCGTCATGCCACGATTCATTAAACAGAAAAGGGAAAAAAGGGACACAATGATAAAAAGAAAATAAAGGAGTGACAAAATCTACCAAGATGGGAGAGAGAGAGAGAGAGACCGTCATCCCAACCCCCACCCCTAGTACACCCTCAGTTAGAGAACAAATTTCCTTAAAGAATACAATCTCTTTAAAATGGCAGAATACATTAAACAGCCTAGGCGCCCGCCTTGACTACTATGGGCGGTCCCAACCCGCCTCACTTTCGCCTCAAATGCCTCACTCTCACTCTTCTTCTTTTGGTCCAGTTTTGGTTTAAACCTCCTTTATTCAACTCGTCTTATTTGTATGTATGTATTTTTACCTCAAATCTTAATTATTGTTAATTTTATTGAAAATCTTGATTGTATATATGTATTTTCTTTGATATTTAGACATATTTATATTTTTTGAATTGTATATATATAATTTTAATAAAACACCTTAAACGCCTAGGCCATCGCCTAGGCATTTGAGGCATGAGGCAACCCCTTGGTCGCCTCACGCCTCTGACTACATAGTTCAACATAACCTTTGTGGCTGGTGAAAGTGTGAAATTCCCCTTTGTCTCCCATCTCCACGTCCTTCTGTCTTCAATTTCTGGCTGTGGTAACTTTATGAAGTAGAGTACACAATTCAAGAAATTCTGCCACCTCAATTTTATGTAAATTTCTAAAAATGTTATGTTCCAGTAAGATTCATTACCTGATTGTCTCCACCTATTGCTGATCTTTTGATGAGCAGAACGGGATGTTGCACACATGTTAGGGAACCTCTCCCTGAATGGCCTATGCTCCATCCAACACACCCCAAAGGCCCAAACAAGTGTCAAATGACCACTACCAACCTGTATCAGTTGAGCATATGTAAAAACCTGTGGTATCTTTGATGTGTCTCCATAAACGTGACAAAAAAGAGGAAGGGTTCAAATTCTCAATCCAGAAGGTATCAAAAGAATTACTTCTGTCCAACAATTCTGATCCATAAGTATTGCTCCTGTCTTTCCACACTCTAGAGCCATTTAATCAGAAGAGCTTTATTGATAATGTCTAAAGGAAGCAGCCCCACTCCTGCCTCCTCTTTATTTCTGCAGACATATTTCCACTAAACAAATGGACCCCTTTTTCGGTGAGACCTTTTGCCCTCTTCCAAGAGAATGTTACTCCAGTTATTTCTTGCCTTTTACACACCGATGATGGAATCATAAAAATAGAAAGACAATAACTAGACAGGCTGGATAAAATGACTTTGGAAAGGATCCATTTTCCACCTTCTGAAAGGAGTTTGCCCTTCCATCCATCTAATCTGTCATCAAAAGACTTCACCAATCTATCCCAGTCAGATCTTTTGAGCTTCCCGTCTGTCATGGCAGGCCCAGATATTTCACCAGGGAGGAAGTCCATTGAGAACCCATCAGTTCAGATAATGACCCATTTTTCTCTTCAGGAATATGAAGTCCCGCAATGTTACTCTTAGAAAAGTCAACCTTCCATTTCAAAAGAAAGAAAGAAAAGTCAACCTTGAGGCCTGCTGCTGCTTCAGCTTCATCATAATTTTCAGGTTTACCACTTTTTCCTTCTTGGTTGGGAAAAAGGATTGTATCGTCATTGAAGGCAAGTCACATTCTCTTCACTTCTTGCCAGTTTTATTCCCGTGATCAGACCTAAATCTGTTGCCATCAGCCATGCCAGTTTGAATTTGCAAAGCTGTATATTTTGAGAAACCATCAGCTGTGTTAGTTTGAATGGGATTGACTTGGGTGGGACCAGTGATGAGCCAATTTTCGGCCAAACAATGCTTTTCTGGCCTTCTACACTTTATTGAGAAGTGGAAACATAATGGAGGGTGCTGTAGAGAGGTGTCACAAGAGTGCTCTAATTGATAAGGTAAGGCCTTGTGCATATTTGGTTGTTGAAGGCCTTGTTGGAACAACTGGTGGAAAACTCACAAAGGAAAGAGTTTGGGTGCTGGGCGTTCTTTTACTTTGTGAGCTTGTGAAAGTAAGCATGATATGTGCCTAGTTTGGTAATTGGATCTGCAAGTAAATGCGATTGTCCTTGCTATTTCAATCAGAGCAGCCTAGGAAGGTCATGGTGATAAAATTGGAACGACAACAGCAAGTCTTGGGTGTAAACTATTATAAATGTGAGGATGGTAGTGCTGCAAATGGATTCCAATAGCTTGAACTATATTACATGTATATATAATATATAGAGAAATTTGCAAAAGTAACCCTCTTATTTCAATAATTGCAGAATTGCCATCCTTATTTTGCTATAGTTATAAATAACCTCATTATGTTGCAATACTTGCAAAAATACCATTGCCTTCACTCGCTGTTAGTGTTCCGTTAAAATCAGTTGGTCTTTAACCAAATTTGGAAAAAGATCAAAATACCCCTATGCTCTCCTGAACTCTTTCTCTCTCTTCATATGTGTGAATAAGACTTTTCTATAGGGGTATTTTTGCCTAAAGTTTTAATTTTATGGATCTAGAAGGACATCCTAAATGGCAACTAACCTCAAGGGCAATTTTACGCTAATGTTTATTCAAGCGGGTTATGTTTAATAATAGAAAAATAAGGATGGTGTTTAACTCACGGAATTTAATGGATAATTAATTACGGGGGGAGGAGATAAAAGAGACAAAACTATTCGAGACATGCACGTTTGTTTATTGACATGCATATAAGAGCCGGTTACGGCATATAAGTTAAATATTCCGTGAATTGAGTTTATCAGACGATTAGGGTTCGGGTACTAGACAATTCCCCACCAACCGCAGTCGGTGTTTATTTACATCGGTACGAGTCCGAATATCCTTGATTAACTGTCAAAGAAACTCCTCAATTTACATAAAGTTAGTTGTGATGTTGAAGACATTGCCCTAAGCGCTAGGTCGTGGGAGGCGATGCCAAGTATCGGGAGCGTTCAGGAAGAACTACGAGCTCAACTGACGTAATTACGGGGACCGAGGTAGATCCCTAAATTCATAACTTCAAGGCTCGAGGTCGCTATGTGTTGGCCATTTGACCTTTACGTAGCTAACTGAGTCTCGAACCCCCATGATTATTTTTGCATAATGTAAAGCATGGTGTTTCATGACCCAAGCATTCGCAGAATTTTATAGAATCATGCTCACATGGCCACTAATATATTTCATAAGGTATTATAAAGTGTACAAGATATTGTGAGTACATTTCATGAGTACAGACTTGTCGACGAGTTTTTTTCGATTGCCCATGACCCTTTGTTCATAGGCAATCAAGATTTTGGTTGCGCATGACCCTTTGCTCATAGGCAATCAGGGTTTTGATTATACATGACCCTTTGCTCATAAGCAATTAGGGTTTTGATTGCATCATATGACCCTTTGCTCCCAGGCAATTAGGGTTTTGGTTGTACATGACCCTTTACTCACAGGCAGTTAGGGTTTTGATTATATGTGACCCTTTGTTCATAGGCAATTAGGGTTTTGATTGCATATGACCCTTTGCTTACAGGCAGTTAAGGTTTTGATTGCATATGACCTTTTTGCTCGTAGACAATTAGGGTTTTGATTACATATGACCCTTTGCTCTCAGACAATTAGGGTTTTGGTTGTACATGACCCTTTGCTTACATGCAGTTAGGGTTTTGATTATATATGACCCTTTGCTCGCAGGCAATTAGGGTTTTGATTGTGCATGATCCCTTGGCTCACAAGCAATTAGGGTTTACACAAGTATCTTGATCATATCCATGGTGTTTGCATAACCACATCACCGGACTTTAAAGATTTCTCCATATAGAGAGATTTTCTCTAGATTACACAATTCACAAAAATGAGTTGTGATGCACATGGGTTTATAACATACCCTCACAACACAACCACAGCACGAGGCTTTTGAACCAAGCACAAGCTCTGGGCTCTCTTTTCTCTTCCTCTGTCCGTGTTTTCTGCGTCTGTGTCTTCTGTCTATCTGTGTGTTCTGTGTATTTATAGAGTCTCAAAGGACTCTGGCAGTTACACCCTCTATCCGGGCCAAAACATAGGATTTGGGGAATTGATCCGGGGCAAACCCATGTGAGGAGGATAGAACCGGTCCAAATCCCCATGTGGGGGGATGGAACCGGTCCAAAACCCCATATGGGGGGTGGAACCGGACCAAAACCCCAAGTGGGGGGTGGACCCAGTCCAAACCCCCATATGGGGTGGAACCGGGGCAAAACCCCCACATGGGGGTTGGACCCGGGGCAAAACCCCCATATGGGGGTGGACCCGGTCCAAACCCCTCACATAAGGGCGGCTCTAGGCTGCTGCTTCCCTTTTTCTTCAGATTTGATTAATTTTTCCCAAGGGCTGTCGTTATTGTTGTTGCTGTAGGGGTGTTGCTGCTGCAATGTTATCAGCCGCAGATACCACTTGAGAAAGTTCATTCTTCAACCTCTTCCTTAATGCTGCCTTTTCAGCAACACACATGGCCAATTTATCAACTCAGTTTCTGAGCTCATGGCTGACAATTTCCTACCACACTGGCACCAGGATCCTTTACAGTTACACAATGGAATTTGGAACCAAGAAGTCTCAGCAAAATAGCTGATGGCAAGTTTGATGGCAGTCCAACATACAGACCAACACATAGAATGGATGCAATAACCATCTGAATCATGGTTGTTGCCTTGTTGGTCTCCTGTTGTGACATCAACATGAGGCTGGTAAACCATATCAGGACAACTCAGGGCACACAGCTGCCAACTTGGTTGTTGCTGCTGCTACTATTAGTCTTGTATTGCTACTGCTGCCCTTGTGTTGCTACTGCTGCCATGGAGCTGTTGCTGCCACCCTTGAGCTGCTGCTGCTGCCACTAGGTTACTGCTGCTACTACCTTTGAGCTGCTGCTACTGCCCTTACGCTGCTGTCACTGAGCAGCATGCTGCTATTATGTTGCTAATGCTGTAGCTAGTTTAACAGTTAGCAATGCTTTTTATTGGTCCTTATTTAAGAAATCAGTGTATTACATACTAAGTAGGTGTGAGACACGGAAAAAATCTAAAGTCGATTTTTATCGACTATAAAAAGTAGATTTTCGTTCTTTTTGAAAAGAAACACTCCTCTGCGTAGAGAGGGTTCCGTGGGTGCGCGTCGTATCAGACGATATAGGTTCGAGTGCTGGACCTCTCCCCGCCGACCGGAGTCGGCGTTGATTTACATCGGCTTAATGTCCGAACACCCTTGATTAAATGACAACATGAAGACTTAAAGTTCTTCTTCGAGGTTCTACCCAATAGAGTAGGTTTGCTTAAAACAGGACGGGGGAGCTGACGGGGACCCTGACTGAGCACGCTGAAGTGGGCCACTGGGGTTTAAGTGGCCGTCTTAGACCTAGGGGTATTTGAGTAAATAACCAGACCAGAGGGATTTAGGAGTTTCTGGGCTGGGGTAGACATAAAGCCGGGTCACTAAACTTCTAAGGCTCTGAGGCCCTTTTCAGAAGGTTTGGGAGATCATTAGATCACTCCTTAGGTCGCAGGGGTATTTCGGTAACTTTACCAAACCCTAAACCTAGGTCTAAGATGATCCCCAAGCGCTGGACTGAGCCAATAGCACTCCCAGACCAAGCCGACAACGAGAGGTTCTAGAGGAGACACTCGTGGGTTCAATTGCTTGGAAGTAGGGGTAAGTATGCAAGCTCTTTAGAAAGTCGGGGTTTATATGCAATATTGCATTAATGAAATGTGCCGGGCATAATAAGGTGCTCTTATAATTTTGCACGAGTACAGGGGGTGTCAACAAATTATCGGCTGTACATACATCCGCATCATGGCGGGAAGTAGGGGCATACCCCTAATTACAAAAGTTGCAGGGTAAAACTGCAATTTACAGGACTTAGGCCTTTCATGACCTTGAGGAGGACATTTTTACAATTTGTCATCGTAATGACATAATGACCTAATTGCATAAGTCCGTCACTCCGTTGGATAACGCATTACGAACACGGCCCGTTGAAGGGCATAATTGTAAATAAACCCCGTAGGGGTATATACACAAGGCCCGGGGACTTACCCCACTCGGACCAAAAACAACGAACAACTTGAACTTGAAGTCTAGGCAAGTCCACCTTTTCTCCTCTTTCTTCTCTCTTGTCCTCCCTCTGTGTATGGGACCCATGGGGTCTATTTATAGAAAGTAGGGAACCGGCCCGGGGGAAGTGGGACCCGGGCGGGTCAAGGCGACCCCGGGCGGGTCCCTTTCCCTCCAAAAATCGAAATTTTTTTTGAAAACGGGCGGTTGATAGGCTGGCCCGAGTGCGCAGCACCCCGGGCGGACCGGCCCGGGGGCGCAACACCCCGGGCGGACCCGCCCGGGCGTGCGGCACCCCGGGCGGACCCGCCCGGGCGCGCGGCACCCCCGGCGGACCCGCCCGGGCGGACCCGCCCGGGGGCGCGGCACCCCGGGCGGACCCACCCGGGCGCGCGGCACCCCGGGCGGACCCGCCCGGGGGCGCGCGGGCGGGTTCCCCCCTCCCCGGGCCGTTCCCTTGGCTTCTTCAAAAAAGCTCCGTACGGCTTCGACAGCGACATTTCTGCACTTGGCTCCACGTGGAAGAGGAAAAAGCCTTCTCCTCGCCTTGTTCGTTGTCTTCCGTGCCTCGCTCGTCCGTCGGGGAAGGAGTTTTTGATCCTACGAGACGTGATACACGCCGTCGAGGTACCAAAACAATGTGCATAGCACGTCTTCACACCCTTAGGGTTTGAGTTGATTGATTAAAACCCGGAACCACATGACTATAATAGTCTCCGTGGGTTTATCGCGGGTTCTCCTCGCTTCTGCGGGATAGAACGGGTTGGAAAGAGCCAACACCGTAAGCATCGGCTTTTGACGCATACATGCGTACATATATAAACGTATATATACATTTATTTTCTGGTTACAACAGTAGGGTAGAGTGCCTATTTAAGGCTTAATCAGCCTCATTTGAGCCTTAATCAGACCTCAAAACCCTTTTTAACTTAGTGTTTAGGGTGGACCGTGGCAAAATACTCCCTTGGGGAGTTGGAACCGGGGCAAAACCCCCTTGGGGGGATTGACCCGGGGCAAACCCCCCGAAAAGGGGTGGACCCGGTCCTAAACCCCTAAAATGGGTGAAAAAGTGGTGGCTCCCCCTATAAATAGCTCCTCTACTGTTCATTTTTCACATGAGAGGGAAATTGATGTTTCCCACGTGTGTGGTTTGGTGTTTTTGTGCTAGGTGGGGAGTTTCATATCAATGACTTCCCCTTCCTCACCCATTTCACTCAAATTTCATATTGTGGAATTTCAAATTCCTTTACAAAATTCAATTACTTGTGGATGTCTGTTGTAACCAGAAAATGAATGTATATATATACGTTTATATATGTACGCCTGTATGCGTCAAAAGCCGATGCTTACGGTGTTGGCTCTTTCCAACCCGTTCTATCCCGCGGAAGCGAGGAGAACCCGCGATAAACCCACGGAGACTATTATAGTCATGTGGTTCCGGGTTTTAATCAATCAACTCAAACCCTAAGGGTGTGAAGACGTGCTATGCACATTGTTTTGGTACCTCGACGGCGTGAATCACGTCTCGTAGGATCGAAAACTCCTTCCCCGACGGACGAGCGAGGCACGGAAGACGACGAACAAGGCGAGGAGAAGGCTTTTCCTCTCCCACGTGGAGTCAGATGCGGAGCCGTCGCTGTCGGAGCCGTACGGAGAACTTTAAAAAAAAAAAAAAGAAGCAGCAGGGGACTGCCCGGGGAGAGGGAAACCCGCCCGGGGTATAAGGCCCCCGGGCAGGTCTCCCCGCGGCTGCGCGCGGGCTGGCAGACCCGCCCGGGGCCTGCCCATTCCGGGCAGGTCCGCCCGGGGCCATACGCCCCCGGGCAGGTCCGCCCGGGGTGCTGCGCACCCGGGCCGGTCCGTCCGGGACCGCGCGCCCCCGGGCGGGTCCGCCCGGGGTGCTGCGCCCCCGGGCGGGTCCGCCCGGGGTGCTGCGCCCCCGGGCGGGTCCGTCCGGGGTGTTGCGCCCCCGGGCCGGTCCGCCCGGGGTGCTGCGCCCTCGGGCCGGTCTATTAACCGCCCGTTTTCAAAAAAATTTCGATTTTTGGAGGGAAAGGGACCCGCCCGGGGTCGTCTTGACCCGCCCGGGTCCCACTTCCCCCGGGCCGGTACCCTACTTTCTATAAATAGACCCCATGGGTCCCATTGACGAGGAGACACGGAGGAGAACGGAAAAGAAAGAGGAGAAGTGGACTTGACTAGACTTCAAGTTCAAGTCGTTCGTTGTCTTTTGGTCCGAGTGGGGTAAGTCCCCGGACTTTGTGTATATGCCCCTACGGGATATTTACAATTATGCCCTTCAACGGGCCGTGTTCGTAATGTGTTATGCAACGGAGTGACGGACTTATGCAATTGTGTCATTATGTCTTTACGATGACAAATTGTAAAAAGGTCCTCCTCGAGGTCATGAAAGGCCTAAGTCCTGTAAATTGCAGTTTTACCCTGCAACTTTTGTAATTAGGGGTATGCCCCTACTTCCCGCCATGATGCGGATGTATGTACAGTCGATAATTCGTCGACACCCTTTTTTGTATTCATGCAAAACTATAAGAGCGCATTATTATGCCCGACACATTTCATTAATGCATTTTTGCATATAAACCCCGACTCTCTAAGAGCTTGCATACTTACCCTTACTTCCAACCAATCGAACCCGTGAGTGTCTTCTCTAGAAACTCCCGTTGTCGGCTTGGTCTGGGAGTGCTGTTGGCTCAGTCCAGCGCTCGGGGTCATCTTAAACCTAGGCCTAGGGTTTGGTAAAATTACCGAAATACCCCTGTGACCTAAGAAGTGATCTAACGGTCTCCTAAACCTTCTGAAAAGGGCCTCAGAGTCTTGGAAGGTTAGTAACCCGGCTTTATATCTACCTCAGCCCAGAAACTCCTAAATCCCTCTGGTCTGGTTATTTACTAAAATACCCATAGGTCTGAGATGGCTACTTAAACCCCAGTGGTCCACCTCAACATACTCAGTCAGGGTCTCCGTCAGCTCCCCCGTCCTGTTTTAAGCAAACCTACTCTATTGGCTAGAGCCTCGAGGAAGAACTTTAAGCCTTCATGTTGTCATTTAATCAAGGGTGTTCGGACATTAAGCCGATGTAAATCAACGCCGACTCCGGTCGGCGGGGAGAGGTCCAGCACTCGAACCTATATCGTCTGATACGACGCGCACCCACGGAACCCTCTCTACGCAGAGGAGTGTTTCTTTTCAAAAAGAACTAAAATCTACCTTTTATCCACGATAAAAGTCGACCTTTAGATTTTTTCCGTGTCTCACAGACTGGCACGCCCGGTGGGACCTCTCCCGCCTTTCTTCTCTTTGACAACAGAAGGCTTGCACCTCTTTGAGGTTCTTATTGCTCTCCCCCTTACAGGACGAGGGAAGAAAGCTTTGCTTGCCGATTTTAAGCGCTCTGTCACGTCACAGTCACGACAATGGCAGCGGTGACGTATGGACCGCAAGTGATCGCTACCCACGCCAGGTATGGCTACCTGGCGACGCCGATTGCTTTCGGCGATTTTCCCCCGGTGGTCGGTTCCCCTTTCTTCTTAGGGGTAATTCCGATCACTGAGGTGGACGCAGTGCCAACTGCTGGCCGGACTGCTCCGGCTAAGAAGACTGCTGCAGAGGGTGCTAGGCCCTCCGTTCGTACTGAAAGCCGGGTTCACCCGGCTTCGAAGGTGTTCACCGGGGGCGTCAGGCCCTCTATTCCTGCCTTTGGTCGGGCTGTTCCGGCCGAGGCGACTGCTATGAAGGGCGTCAGGCCCTCTGTTCCTGCCATTGGTCGGGTTGTTCCGGCCAAGGCAACTACTTTGAATGGCGTCAGGCCCTCTGTTCCTGCCACCGGCCGGGTCCGCCCGGTCCAAAAGATGCCTACCGGGGGTGTTAGGCCCTCTTTATCTGCTGCTGGCCGAGTCAGGTCGGCGGGACAATACAACATGGCCGGGGGTGTCAGGCCCTCGACGAAGCCCACACCTGGAGATGTCAGGTCTTCAGTCCTTCCAGCTAGCCGAGTGTTCTCGGTCAACCATATTACTGTTGAGACTGCTCCTTCCCGACAGGGACAACGCCGCCCTCGTCGAGGCGGGAGCCGTACTGAGATGGTTGCCCCTGCTCAACGGGGGCAACGCCACGCGAGGAAACAACTTCGGCCCGTGGCCACCACTTCGCGTTCCGGCAAGACTATTCTCGTCGGCGACGTCCGTATCAGGCTCGATGGAGGCGAGCCGATTGCACCTCGGGACCGACACGTCCCCACCATTCCAACCTCCAACCGATTCGAACTCCTTCGGAAGATCCGGGAGGAGGGAGCGAAGGCAAAGAACGTCACCACGCTCCGGCCCAAGGTGGCGGCCCCCAGAGTCAAGTCTGGGGGCAACCCAACTGAGGAGCGTCAGCTCCACCGAAAGAAGATATGGGTCACCAAGGAGGAGGCCCAGGCAATTAAACGCGCTCGGGCTGAGAAAGGTCCACGCAAGTCTGGGCCGCACTCAGGGCAGGGCCCCTCTATTCATGAGTCGACTAAGCCCTCCTCCTCTCACACGCCAGGTGCTCGCCGGCGGCAGTGCCGCGCCCCGCCAAAGCCGGTACGTCCGACTTCCCCCTGGGCTACCTCAGACAATTCAAGAGGGGGCAATGCGCGACAGTGTCCGGCCCCTCGAGCATCTGTCTTCGACCGGCTGGGGGACATATCTCCCCCGGCGCGGCATCCGCCGAGGAGGAGGCGGGTAACTCGTGTCGCAGATAACGCTGTCAGGGTGTTCACCTGCTACACCTCCTCCACGGACAAGCACACGGAAGCGGCTCAGGAAGACCTCACCCAGCCATTGCAAGCTATGAGGAGGTCGAAGCACGTCTCTCGGGTCGTGGCTCAGCTAGACTCAGTTCCTCTAGCAGGAACTTCACAGCCTGACCCTGCACGACAGGAGGAGCGCCAGGATAATGATCATGGTGCTGTCGGGGAGGGCCTTTTCCCTCGCGAGGAAGGTACAACGGAGGGGATTCAAGCTCTCACCCTGGAAGAACTCCGGCGCGAAAATCAGGAGTTGAAAGGTCTGTTGCAAGCACTCCTGCGTGATAAGGAGCCTCCTGCCCAACCTGCTGCGGCACCGGCAAGCGTTGAGCAGCAAACATCTCCAGCTCCGGCCACTATTAATGTGTCGGCTATGGCGGCCAGATCACCTGTGGCCCTGGAAGTGGAGGTACCTCAGCAGGAGCCTAATATGAGGTTCTCTGCTACTCCTGCCGAAAGTTTGACGGCTCAGCGGCAGATGATTGAGCGGATTGTAGAAGCAAAGTTCGCTCAGCATGGTGAAGGAGTGGCCACAGTCGATCTGTACAGTGTGCCCTACCCTCTCCATCACCAATTCAAGAAGCTCCCTCCGGACTGCCCCAAGGCCCCGAAGCTGCAAAAGTTCAATGGGCAGGGTTCGCCCCATGAGCACCTGGCTTACTATGTAACCGCCATGGGCGAACTGGCTTTGGACGAGTCCTACCTCTTGCGGTATTTCGCCACTTCTTTGACGGGTTCTGCTTTTCAATGGTACTCCTGTTTGAAGCCCAATTCGGTACCCGATTGGGCAGATATGCAGAAGAAGTTTGTGGACCGGTTCCAAACCGCTGAGCGTAAGGTTTCCTTAGCGGAACTTTGCGCTTTAAAACAAAGAAGGGGTGAGACAGCCCTTGACTTCATCAAGAGGTGGAGGGATGTTAGCATGCACTGTGATAACCCTCCCACGCCGGAGGATGCTATTACCATATGTCGCCGAGGTCTGGCGGCCGAAGTTAGTGAAAAGCTCTTGGGTTCCAGTATCCGGGGCTTTGATCAGCTCAACTCGGTGGTCGCGGAGATCGAAATGTTCTTCGCAGACCATCCGACACACTCCTCGGCCAAGGGCAAAGCCCCCAAGGACCGCCCAGTTGGGGGAAAAGAAATCAATGCAGTGGATTTCTCCCCGACAAATGGCGAGAAAGGAGGCGCTAAGGGGAAGGGTAATGGCAAAAAGTCGGAGGTCAAGAAGGCCGCTGAAGCCTTGGCGGAGAATATGAAGAAGCCGTACTCCTTCAGGAAAGAGCACACAAAAATGCTCTTTGATTTGTGTATGCAGGAGGAGCTGTTTTCCTTGCCAGAGCCGCGGAGGCCGGCAGAAGTAGGCAAGACGGATGATCCCAACTACTGTGTGTATCACCGGAGGTTGGGACATACTATTACAGACTGCTATGTTTTCAAAGACATAGCTGAAGATCTTATCCAGAAAGGTCTCATAAACATGTTAGGCCATGCGGTTGAGCCTCCACAGCCGCACCACTGGAGTCGATCCACTCGATCGGCCAATGTGGTTTATATGGCGGCACCGGTTTCAGCATCGCACGCCGCCGAGGCTGGATCTTCAAACCAGCAACCTCAAGCCATTCCCGAGTCGTCGTGCTGGCCGGGGGCGGAATACCTTGCTGTAAGAAGGCTCCTCTGGAAAGTCCGCCGGGAAATCCACCAGCTGAGACAAGAACAGCGAGAGTTGCTGCAGTTTCTCCATTATTTGGATGATCAGCTCGCTGCTCTTCCCCAAGCCCAGAGTGAACAGCTCACAAACCTTCATGGAGCAGAGACAAACCCACTCCCACCTGTCTCACAGAGATCAGGGTCAAATGGTTGGCTGTCCGAGGACTCATCAAGCTCGTCAGAAGAGGCGGAACCTGCAAAGCCATTTTCTTTTCACCGCGAACAAACTCTACAAATTTTCTTCGCGTGCTGCCGTGCTGAGCTGGTAACCCCGTCAGTGGCAACTAATCACCAACGACCTGAAGCCCGGTTCTATCAAGATTACTGCCCTTTTCATGAGGCATCGGGTCATATTATTTTCAACTGTCAACCATTTAAGGACCTTGCGGAAGATTTCATCAGGCGAGGGATAGTTGATATGGGTGATTCCTTAGTGCGCCCTCCCCAGCCACATGCGCGTGGGGCGATGACTTTCTCAGTTAATGTCATCCATACGCCGTTGGCATTCAACCTGCCTGACCCTTCTGCTGAAGGGAATGATTCCCGACAGCCGGGAACCGAGGCCACACTCTGGTACCCAGGACAGCAACTTTCCCACCAGTGCTCTTTTCCCAAGGAAGACACTGAGAAGATATTTGATAAGCTTCTGGAGGATGGATGGGTGTTGGCATATGACCCTCCGTCTTATTACAACGAGACGGCCAAAAGTCATCCTCGCTATTGCAAGTATCATGCGAGGGTGTCCCACCCTACTCAGCACTGTGAAGATGTTCAAGACTTCATTGAAGCTCTCATTCAGAAAGGGGTTGTAGATACCCAGGGGAATTCTATGACGAGGCTATGCCTCGCAGAAGCCGCCAAGGAGACTCTTCAGCAGGTTCGGCGAGAGAATGAGGCCTTCACCCGGTCGGCCTGCTCAAGCAAGTCTCGACAAAATAAGGAGTTCCCGTTGCTCGCCAGGGACAAGACTGCTCGTGAGAAGCCTAAGGCTCAGAGCCCGGGAGACTGCGCTGTGCGACGAAGCCCTGGGGCTCAACCCAAACCGAGCCAGCCAGGTGTTGTCATAAGAGGATGTCCTCGGCCAGTTGATAAAGGAAAGGCCAAGGTCCTGAATCCTCAGGGTGAGGCTCCGGCTGGATCAGCCAAGCTACAAAGCCTGGAGAAGCCTCAACCGGCGCAGCCCGTCAAAGGGCCGGCCAAAGCCCCCTTGCAGTCCGGTCGCCTTGAGAAGGTTGCCACTAGCTGCCCGCAGAGCAATGATAAGGGTAAGCGCAAAGTTCTAGAGGTTGAGCCTAAGACTCAGCCTGGAGTTAAGTTAACAAATCCTCAACCTGCGGCAAAGAAAGAGTCGGCGATTCCGCAAAAATCTTTGGGGCTCCACTTCGGCCAAATGGAGTTCCAGGAGTTGCCGCCAGAAATAGTTGCTCAAGCGATCGAGGCCACTTTCCGACCCTCCCCTGAGGCAGAGGAGTGGACCCGCGTGAGCCCAAGGAAGAGCCGCGAAAGCCAAAGTGCCAGACGGCCAGTGCAACGCGGGGGTCACAGTGGTGGCATTAAGCAACCTCGTTCCGCAAAGTCATCTCCTCCTTCTTTCGAAGAGGTCGCTCGCCTTAAGAAGCAAGAAAAGAACCGGAGAAAGAATCTAAAAAGGAGGCTTAAAAAGCAGGCTGAGCAGACAGTCGCCATGGAGGCCTCCAAACAACTCACTCCAGTGCAACAGTTGCAAAAGCTTATTGACCAACTGGAGGAATACGTGCCACCTTGCCCCACTGGGAGGGTCACGTTGGACAAATACATCCCCTGGGAGAAGTTTGGGCATAAGACCCGGCTCCTCAACCGGCTAAGGGAGACTCTGCATCGTCTTGAAGACGGCGAGAGGATTCCAATTCCGGAAGAGCTCTTGCTGTTTTATAAGGACGAAGAGCTTACTATTGAGGCCCTTGAGCAGGCGATGCGGGAGTTGTCATGCAACATGGTAGCCATTCCACCTCCGGACAACATAAATGCTCCTGGCGGAGAAGGCGGTGCACCCATGGCTACATATCAACGCCGATCAGGGAGGAGTCGGCGGGCTCGTGGTCGAGGTCGCGGTCGAGGGCGAGAAAGTCTTTTGACTCCCGACCGGGTTATAATGTTCAGAGGAGAAAAATCGGGCCCTATTCCTGTGCCACGAGTACGGGGCGTTCCCTTCATCCCTATATCCTCGGAGAATGTTGATAGAACCCCGGAGAATCGAGGGACGGGCGGCGTCCCTTTTGTAATTCCCTCCTCAGAGAGAGAAGAAGCTCCCGCGGATGACTCTCCGTCAACTCCGGCTTCTGAGCAGGCGGGTCCTTCGAATAGTGCCTCGGGAGAAGGTCCCTCGGGTCATGCCGAGCCAGCCGAATCTCAGTTGGCCTCAGATGTGTCTTTAGCACCACTCTTTCAAGAAGCGGCGGAGATGCAAAATGAAGATCAATGCCCGGCTAAAAAAGAGAAGCCCCATGGAGCTCCGAAGACTCTGGAGGAGCTTATCCCCCCATTTGACAAGGTCCGCGCTAGGGCGGACCGTAAAATTATTCAGCACATGAGCCGGTTCCCAACTAGCATTACTGTATGGGAAGCTATCGCCTGGAGCAAGGATCTCCGAGAAGCTCTGGTAAAGGTGCTCCAAGACCCCGAGGCGTATGAGGCTCATGTGGCAGAGTTGCAAGCCCAAGCATATGAGGCTCTAGCAGCCAATATTGTTTTCACAGACAAGGATATGCTACTGGCTTCCCCTTGCCACAATCGTCCCTTATATATGAAAGGGACAATCAACGGCCATGAGGTGAATCGAATCTTGGTCGATGCAGGAGCCGCAGTAAATATCATGCCATTAAAGACATTCAAATCTCTTTATTTGGCACCTTACTTGCAAAAGGTCAACGCTGTCAAGATTTCGGGGTTTAATCAAGGCTCCGAGGAGGCCCTTGGACGTGTCGAGGTGAAGCTTGTGCTGGGCGACTTCACCACCAAGGCGATATTTTACATCATCAACTCTGACACATCCTACAAGATGTTGTTGGGAAGACCCTGGTTGCATGAAAATTGGGTCGTCCCATCAACATTGCACCAATGCCTTAAATATTCAAAAGGGGGAAAGCAGTATACAGTCTTTGCAGACCAGGCTCCTTTTCACCCCAATGAATGCCACCTGGCGGATGCCTCCCTGTACTTCGGGGAACCCACTATTTCAGTCCCCGATAAAGTCCAAGACAAGGGGAAGCAGAAGGTCGAACCTGAACCAGAAGGAAGCCAACTCTTCACGGTCAATCGTGAGATGTTAAAGCTCCATCAGTTGAGTCTCAAGCCTGCGTCGAAGCCTACGCAAGTAGAAAGAGGCAAGATTGACTTTGAGGCCAACCTCATCAGTCAAGCTATCAACTGCAGTGTACCTCTGCCCCCAAATTGCATTCAACTTCCCTTTGTTAAGGAAGAGCACGGGGTGGAAGAATTGAAGACCTTTGTAGTTTCTTACATACGCAAAGGTCGAAGGAGAGACCGTCACCCGGTTCGGCCGATTGTCTTCTACAGAGGAGACCAAATACCGCCAAGTCCGCCGGAGGACGACTTCGGGTGGGCATCGCCAGCCGACAAGGTGTCAGAGCCTATCCAGGCCATGGCTCATATGCCCGCCCGGCTCAAACACATGTGCATGAAGCAGGGGATTCCACAGCAGCAAACTTCTGCGCAGAAAACATATTTTTCTAATCTCTGGAATCCTCCACATGTCAGGGGGCAACCTCCATTTTCTCACAAAGACACCCGAGGATTGGGCTATGAGCAGGAGCCAGAATTCCGGGTCCATTATGCTATTAATGCCATAGGGCCCTTATCATCCTCTCGTGAGGAGGCCCGAAAGGAGCCTGCGGCTGAAGAACTCTATCAGGAGTCTATAGAAGCCATGGTGGCTCCTCCGTCAGCGTCCGGCAAGGATTCGCAGACAGAAGAAATCTCCCCAACTCCTACTGGCGACTTGGTGGTACCAGAGGAATTTGAGATCTGCGAGATCAGCCCTGACGAAGCTGAAGACTTCGTTGACCTCCAACCAGCTCCACCTGAACTCGAAGACGGTGGTCAAGCAACTGTTGACGAGTTGGTCGAGGTCAACCTTGGCACTCATGGTGAACATAAGCCCACCTTTGTAAGTGCCCTCCTTAGTGGGGAAGAACGACAGGCATACCAGCAACTCTTGAATGAATTCAGAGACTGCTTTGCCTGGACGTACAAAGAGATGCCGGGCCTTGATCCATCTGTGGCAGAACATGAACTGGCGATACTCCCGACAGCCAAGCCAGTTAAGCAAGCCCAGAGACGCATGCGCCATGAACTGGAGGTGAAGGTGAATGCGGAGGTCGACAAAATGTTAGACGTGGACTTTATAGAGCCATGCAGATATCCTGTGTGGCTCGCCAATATAGTCCCCGTCAAAAAGAAGAACGGCCAAGTCCGGGTCTGCATCGACTTTCGGGATCTGAATAAAGCCTGTCCAAAGGACGACTTCCCAGTCCCGATCATCGAGACAATGGTGGATATGACTACTGGTCATGAGGCCCTGTCTTTTATGGACGGGTCATCTGGTTACAACCAAATCCGTATGGCTGTCAAAGACAAGGATCATACGGCTTTCAGAACCCCAAAAGGCATCTTCAGCTACAAGAGAATGCCATTTGGCCTGAAAAACGCCGGCGCCACATATCAAAGGGCAATGACCAAAATCTTTAATGAGATGCTGCACAATGTCGTCGAATGTTATGTCGACGACCTGGTCGTTAAGTCCAAAAGGCGAGCTAATCACTTAGCCGACCTACGTCGGGTCTTCGAGCGGCTTCGACAATATCAGCTCAAGATGAATCCGATGAAATGCGCATTTGGAGTCTCCAGCGGCAAGTTCCTCGGTTTTATCGTCAGATACCGAGGGATAGAGATAGATCCTGACAAAATCAGGGCTATCAATGAGCTCCCTCCACCCAGGAACATAACGGAGCTCAGATCTCTGCAGGGAAGGCTCGCTTATATCAGGCGATTCATCTCTAACCTCTCAGGAAGGTGCATGCCCTTTGGCAAATTGATGAAAAAAGGAGCACCCTTTATCTGGGACGAGAGCTGTCAAAAGGCTTTCGAACAACTCAAGGAGTATCTCTTAACTCCACCAGTCTTAGGGGCACCTGTCAGGGGAAAGCCTCTCATTCTTTACATCGCAGCCATGGAGGCTTCCCTTGGGGCTCTCCTGGCCCAAATTAATGAGGAGGGTAAAGAGCAACCACTGTATTATCTCAGCAGGAAGCTGATCGGCCCCGAGTGTCGGTACTCGCCTATGGAGAAAATGTGCCTTGCTTTGGTATTCGCTGTCAAAAAGTTACGGCACTATCTGTTAGCGCACCGAGTGGAGCTCATCTCTAAATGGGACCCGCTCAAGTATCTACTCAGTCAACCTGTCCTCTCTGGAAGGTTAGGGAAATGGGCTCTTATCTTGATGGAGTTCGACATTACATTCGTCCCACGCAAGGCGATCAAGGGACAAGGGATGGCTGATTTTCTTGCTGCACACCCTGTGCCGGCGGAGTCGTTCCTCAACTTCGAACTACCAGACGAGGAGAAGCTGATGCAACCACGTGATGCTGAAGAGGGTGCAGATGTCTCACTCCATCTTGAACAAGAGGTGTTGTCTCTCAGCACACCATGTTGGGAGTTATATTTTGACGGTGCATCTAGGACCGTTAAGAAGGCAGGCGGCCTCGTAAGCTTTGTAGCCGGCGCCGGCATAGTCTTCGTATCCCCTCAAGGGGGTGTACTTCATCATTCCTGCGCTCTCATGAAGTCATTGACTAATAATGAGGCGGAATATGAAGCATTAATCATTGGGCTACAGCTAGCACTGGAAATGGAGCTCAAATGTATTAAAGTGTACGGGGATTCTCAACTCATTGTCCGTCAAGTCCTCGGTGATTATGATGTGCGGAAAAAGGAGTTGATCCCTTACTTTGAGGCCGTTATGAGGCTTAAAGAAAAGTTCTATCTCTTTGAGATAAGCCATGTGCCGAGGAGCAATAATTCTCAGGCAGATGCGTTGGCAAAGTTAGCAGCCGCGTTAAAGCTTCCCCCTGACGGTGAGTTGAATATTACAGTCAGGCACAGAAGGCTCATGCCCAGCATGCTTGATGAAGAATCAGGCCTCACCATTTATGAGGTTCACCACCTTGAAGAGGGAAATGATCCAGAGGAAGAAGATTGGCGCGAGCCAATTATACAAATTAAGAACGGGCAGTTTCCTCCGGAACGAGCTCGAAGGGTGCAGTTGCTTAGAAGGGCTGCGTCATATCGGTTGCTTGATGGTATTCTCTTCAGGCTCGCCCAGGAAAAGGACCACCCGGTGCTCTTGCGATGTCTCTCACTTAAGGAAGCCAAGACCGTCATGCGGGAGGTCCACTCTGGTTTGTGCGGGGCTCACCAGGCCGGGACGAAGATGAAGATGAATATCAAACTTAAGGGCTTCTATTGGCCTACTATGTACGAGGACTGTAACCAATATGCTCGCACCTGTCACCAGTGCCAAGCTTTTGGGCCAATCCCTCGGAGGCCTCCAAGTTCTTTACACCCAACGGCTCCTACATGGCCGTTTGCAGAATGGGGCATGGATATAGTGGGACCATTCCCTCCATCCTCTCAAGGGCATAAATTCATTCTAGCAGCCACAGATTATTTTTCTCGCTGGGCTGAGGCTATTCCTCTGCGAGAGGTTACAGGTGAGGCAGTGGCTCGCTTCGTAAGATATCATATTATATACAGATTCGGAGTCCCTAGCCGAATTATTTCAGACAATGGGACCCCCTTCAGGAACAAGACAGTGTATGCACTGGCGGCTAAATTCCATATTGATTGGAGAACCTCCTCGGTTTATAACCCTCAGGCTAATGGTTTAGCGGAGGCTTTCAACAAAACACTTTGCAAGTTGATGGCAAAGATTATAAATGGCCGAAAAAGGGATTGGAGTGAAAAAGTCCACGAAGCCCTCTGGGCCTATCGGACTGTTTATAAAACCCCTACGGGGTGTTCCCCATTTTCGCTGGTGTACGGGGCTGAGGCAATCACCCCTGTAGAGATTGAGCTGGCTTCATATCGAGTGGCAGTTCAGGCAGGCCTACCCGGCCAGGAGCAGTCTGAAGTCGAAAGGAGGCTGGAGGAATTATCCTCTTTAGAAGGCAAAAGACTCAAGCCTATCAGCACTTGCAGATCTACCAAGCTCGCATGGCGCGTGCTTACGACAAGTTAGTCAAGCACCGGGCATTCAAGAAAGGCGACTTGGTCATGCTTAAAGAAAAAGAAGTCATTGCCGGCAAGCCAAGCGGGAAACTCCAACCCAATTGGCGGGGGCCTTATATCATCCAGAAGGTCTTCGAAGGCGGGGCTTACACGGTGGTGGACCACAAAGGCAATAGCCCGTTCCCTCCTCTCAATGGCAAGCACATGAAGCTCTACCATGCGCCACCGCAAGAGTTTCCACAGCAGTCCTCACAGGACAGTACCTCTCATCAGTGAGGGTTTTAAAAAAAAAAAGGGGGGGGTTAAAAATACTGATACCCCGGCGGACTCAGTCAGCCTTCAATGGTTGGCTGAGGGTAAAAAGGCCACAGACCCGGTCGAGGTGAAAACCCGAAAGGGCGCCTCGGGCAAAAATGGGCAACCCCTCGGTGTGAAAACCCGCAAGGGCGCACCGGAAAAAGCTAAAGGGGGCCAACCTCGGCGAAAACCCGAAAGGGCGGTGAGGTTGGTAATGTGAAAGAAAAAATTTCCTCTCCCTATTTATTTCAAGGGTGGCTCTAAGTCAATGACTCCACCCCATCTCCACCAACCCATCATATTGATGTCTTGGCCATACCTTACATGTCAGTCTATGACACCTAGTCCTACCAACATTTTGAGGTTGTCATATTTTGTCCCATCGGGCATGGCCTCAGTATGCTCTCTCGGGCTGCCAACCGATGTCGTCTTTTGACCCCTTTTTGTCCCATCGGGCATGGCCTCAGTATGCTCTCTCGAGCTGCCAACCGATGTCGTCTTTTGACTCCTTTTTGTCCCATCGGGCATGGCCTCAGTATGCTCTCTCGAACTGCCAACCGATGTCGTCTTTTGACTCCTTTTTGTCCCATCGGGCATGGCCTCAGTATGCTCTCTCGAGCTGCCAACCGATGTCGTCTTTTGACCCCCTTCTGTCCCATCGGATATGGCCTCAGTATGCTCTCTCGAGCTGCCAACCGATGTCGTCTCTTGACTCCCTTTTGTCCCATCGGGCATGGCCTCAGTATGCTCCCTCGAGCTACTAACCGATGTCGTCTTTTGACTCTTCTTTGTCTCACCGGGCTTGGTCTCAGTATGCCCTCTTGGGCTACCAACCCATTTTCGCCTTTCGGCTCGTAGATTTGACTCATTCGTCCCACCTGGGCTGTCAAATCTACCCATTTGTCCCACTTGTGTGGCATATACGTCCCTACGGGAATGCCACTTTCTCCTCGCCCCCTGGGCGCTATAGGGTCAAAAAATATATATATATATATATAAAAAAATAAAAAAAATGGGGTTAAAAATATTGAGGCCCCAGCGGACTTGATTGTTTCTGTTAGAAGGAACAATCAAGGGTAAAAAGGCTCTAACCCAGCTAGGGTGAAAACCCGAAAGGGCGCCCTAGGCAAAAATGGGTACCCCTCAGTGTGAAAACCCGCAAGGGCACACTGGAAAAAGCTAAAGGGGGCCGGTCCTGGCGAAAATCCGAAAGGGCGGTAGGACCGGTAAAGTGAAAAATAAAAAAAAAAGGAGACATACATACAGAAAGATGGGAGTAAAATCAGCTATATTAAAGCTCTGTCTTTCATTTGCCAATGTCAATAATGGAGCCCGAGACAATCCCTCGGGGAAGATGTACATGGCTGGGGTCTGAATGCAGCCCTACACAAAATAAAAGAGAGGAACAAGAAGCTATCAAAGCTCGAGATCAGTCCGCAGGCCGGCAAGAAGAGTCTCCTGCTGTGTCAACGCCTCCCTGACTCCTCCTAGCTCGTGCTGGAACTCCTCTTCCTTCACTCTCAGGAGGTCGTGAGCATCCCGGGCCTCTCGGAGCCGTCGCTGCAGAGCCGCCAACTCCTGCTCCAGCCCGTCCACGTGCGAAGAAGCCACCCGAGACTGCTCCTGAGCTGCCGTCGCCTGCACGGATAGGTGCTCTTGTCTGCTGCGAAGCTCAGATGCTGTCTCCTCTGCCTGCTGAAGCAGAGCCTGTAGCTGTAGTCGTCTCGCCTCAGTTGCGTGGCGGCGGGCAAACTCAGTCCATGCATGCTCTAGCCGGGGCATCCACGCACTTCGGGAAAATCCAAATGCGTGATATCCTCGGGTGGAATTGGCTAAATGCTCCCTCATGACCTCAACTGAGGGAAGCGGGGTCGTCTGCAAGAGGAGCTCGAGGTTTTCAATCAGCCCCGCTTCTAAAGCACTGCCTTGGGGAGCCACCAGAAGTTGAGGTCCTTCTGGCCAGTCTATGCCCAAAGCTGGGAAATCTGCTGGCAAAGACGGGGTATCCTCCCCAGCACCTGAAAAGACAGTTAAGAGGGAACAATGCATTAGCCTCCAAAAAAAAAGAGGAACAATGAATGGCCCCTCAGGAAGGCCAAGCAAATAGCTAACCTGAAGAAACCTCCGGGGCCGTGTCTGAGACGACCTCTGGTGTAGCATGATCATTAGAGGTCAGCATACTCCCTGCCCCCAGAGGCGGATCGCCGGTCACAGGCATGGATGGTCCTGCCTCCTGCGAAGGCCCAACTGAGTCCTCAGAAGCCGCCTCAAGGCTCTCCTCCCCTACTGAGGGAGTCAGTGCAGCATCACCTGTATCTGTGTGGCATAAGGGGCAGAAAGGCCATCAATAAGATACCAACATGAAAATACACAGGAAGACTCAAGCTTCAATGCTGATTATACCTGACAATAGAGGTGTTGCGTCATCTGGCCCCACTGTCTGATCACCCTCCTGGACAGTGGCGGAGAACTCTCTTGTAAGGGAATCGTCTCCAGAGCAAGCAGGGGAGTGGATGCCACCACAGAAGTGTCAGCTGCTATTTAGGCAAAAAGTATGGTTAGCTCTATGACTAAGTTTAACCAAACAAAAGGCAAATACGAGGCAGACCGAAGACACACCAGCAATGTCTCTGCCTCTGTCCTCGGCCCGTCCACCAGTGGAAGAGAGCAGGCTTGGAGCAAAATCAGGAACCCCAGCATGGTAAACCCCGACGGCTGAGACTGGAACGCTCGGGGCCCCAATAGAAACTTCTGGGTCAACATCATAGGCCGGAAGCTCAGGGCCAGCCCCAGAGGAGGAGATCAACTTAGCCAGCTCGGCTGTGGAGTTGGCTAACTCAGTGGCTGCACAGAAAGACTGTCAGAGGTTGCAATGGCAAAAGTAATTGTCAACCCCAAAGAGGGTCAATTGAGTTTCTTGGTATACCAGAAATAATGCCCATGTCGCCTCCCTCAGAGGAGCTCAAAGACGAAAGGGAAGGAGTTGTCTCTGTCTCAGAACCAGTGCTGGAGCTGCTATTACTCAAGGAGGTGCTGGAATCCGAAGATGGGTCAGTCCCTTCTTTCTCTCTGGGAGTATAGTGCTCCCTCGGAGGCTCTGTGTAAAAGAGAAAGCAGAGTCAGTTAAAAAAAAATATAACACCTTACTTGATTCCATGAGTAAACAAGGAGGAACTATGAATTTCAAATTCACCTGGAATGGGAGAAGGTCTGCTCTCTCCAGTCTGGCCAGCCATACTAGCAGAAGGACAATCCCCTAAGGGGTGGTCTAAGTCCTCCAGCTCCAATGTCAGGTCCTCTGGGACATCTGCATCTGGTATAATTGGCAGAGTCTTATTCGCAGGCCCTGGCGAAAACTGCCCGAGTAGCCTCGTCTCTGGGGGAGCTACACACAAGACACTCCTTCAGTAAAACAGAGGCACAATTACAAAACCATACATAAAGGGGTTCATAGTTTCCAACTCACTCAAAGGAGCTCCGTCCCTGGCAGGGGTGGTATCCACCCGAAGGCGGGATGAAGGCTGAATCTCAGCTCCTAAGCCCCCACTATGCCGCCGTTTCGCCGCCGGACTATTATCCACGGGAGGCTGAGCGGGGAGAACATCCTCTGAAGGTGGAGCGTTGGCAATCTCAGCAATTCCTACAATGGAAATGTGGCAATCAGCAGTTGATAGCTCCAGAACATTTATATCTTATTATAATGATAATAAATGTAGACGGAGGATCAGAAGATTCATACCTACTGCCCCTGCATCAAGACTAGGGCGGGTAATCAGTTGATTCGGGTCAATCCGGAGAGCTCTAGCGGCCTGCTCCACGGCGTCTCTCAGTGCCTGAGGTGTAGAAGCCACCTCCAAAGCCGGAATATGGGCTAGCAAGCCTGCACAGCCCACGGCATTGATCACATGGGCCTTCCAGAAAGCGAAGGCCGTGCCCACCAGTGCTCCCTCCGGGATGGACTCCGACAGCTGGGAGTCGTGGGTCAGACCACAAGAGGCCCTCAAGTCTCCCCACCAGGAGTAGCGCGGAGTAGAGCCAGAAGCGCCTTTACGGCGCGAATTCAAAGTAGAGGCCTCCTCAGATGTCGACCTCAGGGGCCGCAACGCCCCCGTATACTGACTCCTGTCAATGGGCAATGAATGCCCCTGCTCCCGCCATCGACTCTCGATGTCTCGAACCGCTGCAGCCAAGCTGGAAAAATGAGCCCTGACGAAGCCGGGATCAAGGAAAAGAGGAGGCAGGTCCTCCCTCTTCAGGCGCTTCTCCTCTGCTGCCCTGATAGTGTCTGCCCGCTCTCTGAAGATGTTGCTGGCTTTAAACCACCAGCGGGCATAGTAGATGTCAAAATGTCCCACTCGGGCCTGGGCCGGAAGAGGGATATGCTCCCTCACGCTGCGGTAAAGAAAGTCCTGCCAGCATGCGGCAACCAAATGCACATCCTTCTGCTTGTATTGCCTCGATGTCAGAGGTAAATCAACATTGGGTGGAACCGCCTGGTCATAGCCAAAGTTGCGGGCAAATCTGTGCGGGTAGTACGGCTCTAGAACCACTGTGTAAGAGCGCCGGTAAACCAGCACACTAGGTCGTATACACACGACCCACTCCCCAAAGGCATGTGGAGAAACAATGCCCTTTGAGGACACTTTGCAAACCACTGAGTCTCCATGTCCCTCCAGATACGGGCGATAAGAACGGGAGCTGTGGTCAAACTCCAAGCTCTCTCCCCTCCTCGTATGAAGGAAAGAAAGTGCTCGCCGGGCACCTGCAAGCTGTGTCACGGCATCCTGATCCTGGTGACCAGCAAAGGCAAAGATAAGCGGAGCCTTTATATTCGGAATGGAGGACCGCTGGGACAGCTCTGGAAGAAGTAGTCCTGCCCAAGCACTCAAATAATGAGTGGGCAGCAAAAGCTTCTTATCTCGCGGGCTGGCATGCGAACTCAAGGCACCTAAGCAGTGGTAGATGTTCGCCAAGGCAGCAGGGGCAAGGGCCAGCCGACGTCCACATGCAAGCAGGCACGCAGGATAGATCACCTCGACCCGGAGCAGCTCCTCTTCCCCATGTGGGAAGACAAAGGTAGACAGCCAATAAGCCAAATATGCAGCCAAGTACGTCAGTGTAGGTAGCTTCCTGGAATTCCAACCTTGTGCTGGAGCTGGCAAGTGCCGAGGGTTGGATGCAAACTTTATGAGGACCTCTTTACATTGGTCCCAAGTGGCGCCGAACGAAGGGAATTCCTCGTAGAAACAGTACGGCCCGCTGTAGAAGTACATAATCCAGGCGTTAAGTGTAACCCTGGGTGTCCTGGCAGTCTTCTCCTTGCCCACCAGGGCCAAATCTCTCCAAGTCTTCATAAGATAACGGAGGCAGTAAGGTAAAAGATAGTGGCCCGCCCCATCTGAACTGTAAAGGTGGGCGTCATCGAGGCATAGCTCCTCGTAAGCCTGTCCGCTGATCGGCAGGCCCGAAATCCGGTGAAAAGACCACAAATCCAGAGAGGTCTCTCCCTCAGCAGTGACTAGTGTGTTCCAGCGCCTATTCCACCTCTCCACAACAGCCTGGAGCAATCCTGCGTGACAAGGGTATGAATACAAGGCTGCAGTAACTGCGTGACGAATCCCGGCTCTATCTAGAGTGTCACCGTGCACAGTCAATATCCCCCAGAGCCACTCACCTGCACCTCTGTGGAAGCAATGGGAGGGGACAACGGACCAACTCCCGTACCAGCTAGGAACCCTCAGTGAAAGGATTCCTTCCAACATGCAAAGATGGTCATAGCCGTCATGGGCAAAACGGCTTTCGGAGGGAGCCAGATATAGTCCGTCAATCACTACATCGACGGCCTTATGATGCCCCGCCAAGTGCCACACTGCAGGGGAAGAAGGTGTCGACCTGACCACAGCAGCATCCGGGTCCTGGTAGAAGCCGAGCCATTTGCTGTCGGGAAACTGGGGCTGCCGCGAAAATCCCCCGGGAAAGCTGGCATATGAATATGTGCAGGTACCTCTCATGCTGTCCCTGCCAGCTAAAATAGCCCCTTCCAGTCGTCGCCGATGCTCTGGGAGAGAAGGGTCATCACTATCAAACCCCGGTGGAATGTAGCTCTGCACGAAGGCCATTAGATGCCGGTCCACCGGGTAGTGGGATGAGTATCCCCCAGAACGGTCGTATGCATAAAGTCCGCCCCGGTAGCTGATTCGAGAAGCCTCGACTGAGCCCTCGCCGACAGGGATATCCTCCGTTGGGCCTTCAGCGACCCAAGTTGTGCCTTGATCAAGTGCGTCGGAACTGTCAGAGGCGACGCGGCGAGGAGGCAAAGGTGGCATGGACTTGTCAGTCCGTTGCACGTAATGCTCATTATGGCCAGCCGCCCTCGACCCCCGTGCGGCAGCACGACTCCTGCTTGGACGAGCCATGTCTGTGGAAGTTTCCAAGAGAAAAAAAATGTACATTAGAGATTATGCTGAAAATTATCTCGATGCAGGAGCTATGCTTCAAGCCCAAGTCCCTCAGCGGACGTGTTACAACATTTATGTAAGTGCACGGGCCATCCGCCCCTGCCTCCGGCTGTCACGGATGTCCCGTGGGGGGCACTTGTTGTAACCAGAAAATGAATGTATATATATACGTTTATATATGTACGCCTGTATGCGTCAAAAGCCGATGCTTACGGTGTTGGCTCTTTCCAACCCGTTCTATCCCGCGGAAGCGAGGAGAACCCGCGATAAACCCACGGAGACTATTATAGTCATGTGGTTCCGGGTTTTAATCAATCAACTCAAACCCTAAGGGTGTGAAGACGTGCTATGCACATTGTTTTGGTACCTCGACGGCGTGAATCACGTCTCGTAGGATCGAAAACTCCTTCCCCGACGGACGAGCGAGGCACGGAAGACGACGAACAAGGCGAGGAGAAGGCTTTTCCTCTCCACGTGGAGTCAGATGCGGAGCCGTCGCTGTCGGAGCCGTACGGAGACTTTAAAAAAAAAAGAAGCAGCAGGGGACTGCCCGGGGAGAGGGAAACCCGCCCGGGGTATAAGGCCCCCGGGCGGGTCTCCCCGCGGCTGCGCGCGGGCTGGCAGACCCGCCCGGGGCCTGCCCACTCCGGGCAGGTCCGCCCGGGGCTGCGCGCCCCCGGGCGGGTCCGCCGGGGCCGCGCCCCCGGGCGGGTCCGCCCGGGGTGCTGCGCACCCGGGCGGGTCCGCCCGGGGTGTTGCGCCCCCGGGCCGGTCCGCCCGGGGTGCTGCGCACTCGGGCCAGCCTATCAACCGCCCGTTTTCAAAAAAAAATTCGATTTTTGGAGGGAAAGGGACCCGCCCGGGGTCGCCTTGACCCGCCCGGGTCCCACTTCCCCCGGGCCGGTTCCCTACTTTCTATAAATAGACCCCATGGGTCCCATTGAAGAGACACACGGAGGAGAACGGAAAAGAAAGAGGAGAAGTGGACTTGACTAGACTTCAAGTTCAAGTCGTTCGTTGTCTTTTGGTCCGAGTGGGGTAAGTCCCCGGACTTTGTGTATATGCCCCTACGGGGTATATTTACAATTATGCCCTTCAACGGGCCGTGTTCGTAATGTGTTATGCAACGGAGTGACGGACTTATGCAATTGTGTCATTATGTCTTTACGATGACAAATTGTAAAAATGTCCTCCTCGAGGTCATGAAAGGCCTAAGTCCTGTAAATTGCAGTTTTACCCTGCAACTTTTGTAATTAGGGGTATGCCCCTACTTCCCGCCATGATGCGGATGTATGTACAGTCGATAATTCGTCGACACCCTTTTTGTACTCATGCAAAACTATAAGAGCGCATTATTATGCCCGACACATTTCATTAATGCATTTTTGCATATAAACCCCGACTCTCTAAGAGCTTGCATACTTACCCTTACTTCCAACCAATCGAACCCGTGAGTGTCTTCTCTAGAAACTCCCGTTGTCGGCTTGGTCTGGGAGTGCTGTTGGCTCAGTCCAGCGCTCGGGGTCATCTTAAACCTAGGCCTAGGGTTTGGTAAAATTACCGAAATACCCCTGTGACCTAAGAAGTGATCTAACGGTCTCCTAAACCTTCTGAAAAGGGCCTCAGAGTCTTGGAAGGTTAGTAACCCGGCTTTATATCTACCTCAGCCCAAAAACTCCTAAATCCCTCTGGTCTGGTTATTTACTAAAATACCCATAGGTCTGAGATGGCTACTTAAACCCCAGTGGTTCACCTCAACATACTCAGTCAGGGTCTCCGTCAGCTCCCCCGTCCTGTTTTAAGCAAACCTATTCTATTGGCTAGAGCCTCGAGGAAGAACTTTAAGCCTTCATGTTGTCATTTAATCAAGGGTGTTCGGACATTAAGCCGATGTAAATCAACGCCGACTCCGGTCGGCGGGGAGAGGTCCAGCACTCGAACCTATATCGTCTGATACGACGCGCACCCACGGAACCCTCTCTACGCAGAGGAGTGTTTCTTTTCAAAAAGAACTAAAATCTACCTTTTATCCACGATAAAAGTCGACCTTAGATTTTTTCCGTGTCTCACAATGTCTTTTCCCCTAACTACTTTGAGGGGATAACAAATTGGTTCAACAGATGGCAATTCTGTAATTGTTGGAATAAGAGGGTTTTTTTGCAATTATCCATGTAATATGTATTTTAAAACTTGTTCTTTTATGTTGACTGACCTGGCATGACCACGCCTAGGAGCCTATATTCTTTGGGTGCAAGGATGGTAGTTTCGGTTTCGGTTTCGGTTTCGATTTCGGCCGGGTCCAAAACCGAAACAGTATCGGTTTCGGTTTCGGCCCGAAACTAAATAAAATATTATTTTTTTGTCCTACAGTTGACGTCCGGTTTCGCCCGGTTGGTTTCAGATCAGTTAGGTCCGAAACTGCCAACCATGTTTGGGTGGGGGGAGGGGAGAGCTTGAGGTAGGTGACACAGGACCCTAGATAGGGGCAGGTTCCATCTCCCCCTCTGATCATAGTGAGAGACTGAGAAACCAGCCCTTCCCTAGGGATTGGCCCTTATTTAGGGGATTGACCTGGCTAGTGTCTTCTCAGGGATTGACACTGACCTTTATTTAGCGGGCTGGCCTGAGCATGTAAATAAAAAAATCACATGAGTTTCAGAGGGATCTGATTTCAACTTCAATTTTTATGAGAAATATCAGAATAAAAACCAAAATCAGGGACAAATGATTTTGACTCCGATTCCATTTTTATTTAAATTTTGTTAGAATTGGTTTCATCTCTGATCTGTTTGCATGCCTAGATGACATATGTCACATACCTAGGGGAGGGCTGTAGATTACGCAGATCTGGAGTGGGTCTCCGACTCCACTCTGTTGCACGCTAGTTGTGTTCATATCCAAATGATGACTGATGGATAACAAATACATGCATTCATTTTCAAGTCTATTGAATTTGTATGTGGACTTTTGATTGGTTTTGATTGGATAGTTGATGGTGTAAGGGGACAGTATACAGAGGAAGTGAGAGGTCTTGGCTAAGAGGGAGGAGGGAAGCCTAGGAGCGGAAGGGGAGGAGCCCTACTTGACAGCTCAGTAGGTTGCAGCACCTGGGGCTGTAGCATGCAACCTCACACTGCAGCTGGCGAGGGTGGAGGGGCTACAATGCCAAGGCTGCACCCTGCAGGTTGTGCTACATCTGGCAAGGAGGGGAGCAAATGTGATGAGATGAGGGAAAGAGGGGAAGGTTGGGAGGCAGCATTCTGAAGGGTTCAGGGAAGGAGGGGAACATTTGTCCTCTTGGTGCGTAAGCATCAGAATAGATGCTGGTGGGAAGGAGGGATAGAGCATTTGGCCTGTGAGAAGGGAGCAAGCAAGCTCTCAGCCGGGGGAACAATAGATGCTTTTGGGTAGGAAGGAGGAGAGCGGGCTTTTTGGGCTTTTGCCTTCTGCGTCACTTGATGGGAAGAGAAAACGAGCTTCATCTTCAAAGGATGACATGGATAGGGTGATCGGGAGTGCTGCTGGTTTGCAAATGAGTTGGGGGGATTAGTGTTCGTCTCTTCCACCATCCTATAGGAAATAAAATGTTTTGGAGCAACTTGGTCCCAATGGAAACTCAACAGAAAAAAACTTGTGTGTGCTGGATGGGGTACTATACTGTATTGTTGCTTGTATATGTATACATAATTGATACAACTGTTTATCTTCTTGTTGCTTTACATCTCATACTGACAATTTCTTAAAGAAGATATTATTATTGGGTTTTGTTCCAAGCATTTTTTTGTCATTATCCTTCTTATGGACCCTCAATCTTAGCTCTATTCCTCGTCTTCTTCTGTTTTAGGTTGGAAATTCTAGAAAGTAATGACATGCCCTGTATTTCTTGATGTTATAACTGCACTTTGGTATCTACATGTTAAGCCTATGTGATTTGTGCAGGTCTTGCTTTCCAGAGAGTTGAATTCTATTGTTGCAACAGGAGCATTGATCATCCCTTCATCACTTTATTTTCTGCTCAAGGTTCAACAAACTTTTTTTTGTCATCATGTTTATATAAAGCAAGCTGTACTAATCTTGATGAAAGCCAAACTTCTTAATGTAGACAAATCCATGTGCCAATTTTTTTGAAGATTTTTTGATTATGTTGTTATGAGATCTTTCTCTTAATTAGCAGTAGCGGAATCTTCCTAGGTTGATGTTTGATTCCTGTTTTGGGCAATTTGTTAAGTCAAGGTTCTACAAACTTTTTTTTTGCCACCATGTTTATATAAAGCAAACTGTAGTAGTCTTGATGAAAGCCAAACTTTTTAATACAGACAAATCCATATGCCAAATTTTTAAAGAACTTTTGATTTTGTTGTTATGAGATCTTTCTCTTAATTGGCAGTATCGAAACCTTCCCAGGTTGACATTTGACTCCTTTTTTGGGCAATTTGTAACTGGGGTACATATATAAGTTTTGGGCTTTTTAGTATTTATCCCTCAATAATCTAGTGAAATTAGGAAAAAGCCCCTAATACATCTATTTAGCTAAAAGCCTCCAATTCTTCAATCCTTTAGGAAAAAGCCCCTCGAGTTAACAAACGCCTGAAAAATGGAATATGCCATTCATTTTGGAGAATATTTCTTCTTATGAGATACCCCTAAATTTGTGTTTTCAAAAATACCCTCCCACCTCTCTCTCTCTCTCTCTCTGCATGCATCCCCACCCCCCCTATCTTTCTCTTTCTGTGTGTGTGTGCACCGCCGACGCTGGAGGGGGAGACCCCTTCGGCAACCTCCCCCCCTCTCTTGTGCCCCATCTTATCTCTCCTCCTGCTCTCTCTCTCTCTCTCTGGGTGGGGGTTACTCAAGGGGTTTTTGGTCATTTTATCACACCAGTTTAGCCTTAACCATAGTTAAGCACTGTAGAAGTCCCTTTACGAAGACCGCCGGTAGGGACTTTTTCATGTAATGGAGAAGATTTGGGGGCTTTTTCCTATTTTGAAAGGTTATGGGTGGTAAATGCTAAAAATCTCAGCCACCACCAAAACATGGGATGGATCTTGGATTTGTCATTTTTGTTGGACTTTTTAACCTCCCTCATTCTTTCAACTTCTAGAAAAAGTCTACATGTTTAGTAGACATCCACAAAAAAGAATATTTGTCCATGTATTTTTGAGAGTATTGTTCTTATTAATGTAGCAACTTATATGAGGGAAGTATGCTCTTCTTTTCATTAAATTGCTTAAAAATGCAATTTTTGCGTCCATCTGACCTGCTGTATATGTGGCATGGAGGACAAGTCTGTGGATCACCTCTTCGTAGGTTGTCAGTACTCACAGGCTATGTGGGAGGGGATGGCTTCGAGAACCCGATGTGTCATTGGCCAACAGTCGGAGGTGCGGTCTTTCATCAGGTCATGGGACAGGAGTTAGCCCCTTAGAGGTGATCGTGTTGTTTGGTGGCATATTTTGCATGCCACTCTATCATCCCTTTGGTGTGAAAGGAACAACATGATCTTCAGAAGGGAGGCTAGAGATGAAGACTCTCTTATTTCTTTCATTTGCACTAGAGTGAGGGATGGGCAGATGTGCTTTGTAATGTGAACGCCCTTAACTCACCTCTTTTTGCGTTGTTGGGAGGGTAAACGGCCCCACACTGCCTTGGTGTGACTTTTGTATAGGGTCTTTTTTTGGGAGCTTTTGTTATTCTTGTACACTTTCTTGTCATTTAATACACAGTGGTATTACCCACTTTAAAAAAAATGCAATTTTTAAGCATCCCATGTACATGCGTATAACTTCCAGTCAGTGTTCTGCAAATTTACTATTTAAATGTTATCTATGTTTGTGTTTTTTATTACGCTTTTACATTTTAATCAGGTTACTTTATCAAACAAATGTGTTTTCATTTAATTTTGCCAATTTTGATTATCTTTTTGTGAATGAGATTGCAGAAGTTTGTTGTCAAACCTTATTATTTAAGGCGAGAGAAACAAAAACTACTGGAGAAGGAGGAGAAGTCTACTGTTCAGGTAGAATATAGGTTTCTTCCAATTGATTTATGCACTACATAACAGTCTCGAATTAATCAACAGTTGTAAAGCTACAATATTACTCAGAAATATTACATGAAGCATAATTTATGTACTTGACTCTTTGAAGACTCGTAATGATCTTCCTAAATCAACCTGCTTTCTTCCTCCCTGGGTCTTGGAGAGGGACCAAAATCGTTTGGTCAGTATTCTGTGCAACTCGAACCTAATATGAATGAAAGTCGTATTCTTGTTGGACAAGTCTGTCAGAGAAATCTTGATTTTTAACATTTTTTATTTTTTCATGGTAGTTTGATTGTTTTGTCTTGTAAAGAGTGGTAAGTTTCAAGTTGAACTCATGTTTCTGTTCAAGTTAGGCAAATTTTAGGGTTCCCTAGTGGATTGGTATTTGGGATTGTCTGCAAATATAAAAAATTATAGAAGAAATAAAAAATTTTGGCTTGATCCACCCAGTGCAATACAACACATTGTCAATGCATTCCCGCAGTTTGTTCCAATTCAGATTTTGAGAAACTCCTGACACTACCTTACATCTTTGAATCCACTTGTTTGCTCAGGCTTTCTGGGCAGAACAGATTATTTGAAGAGTATTCTGTTTAGATGTAGGGTTCGAAGACGGTTCAACTGTGTTATACCTTCAGAGGATGGTGACTGTGCAGCACAGTAGTATACACTCAAAAACCAAATCTAGGTCTGTAATTCCATGTTGGTCAGATCTCAATCACTTTTTGGTAAAATTCAAATCATGTTCAATGACATTATACCCATGCCTTTAGTATATCCACCCTAATACCTGTGAAAATATTAATTTTTTTACTTTGATAGCTCTATGTTAAGGAACCAAACCACAGTTGAGTTAACTCTTAACTAGCTGTAGAAAGACTATAATGTCCCTAAAAGGGTGTCAACTTATATAATTAAGGAGAGAGGGAGTGAAGGGGAAAGAGTGGAGGGAGAAGTGGCGGCTGATGGCCCTCCTCCTACCCGAGAGAATGGTGGGGGGATGTCACTGGTGACCCCTCCCAAGCAAGGGCAGGTAGGTGGGTGGCTAGGTAGGTAGGGAAGGAAGTTCTGACATGCTGATGACCCCCCCATCCCACCACAAAGAGGGTGGAGGGGGCAACCCCTCCTGGGCAAGGGCAAGTAGGTAGGTGGAGGTCCATGATGGCTGCTGCTGGAGGGTGTTCACTGGGTTGTATGCCATGGTCACCGTCACTGTCAGTGCTGACAAACTTACTTATTTTCTGATTTTTATAATTATCTATAATGTATGCACTACTTCTTTATATCTTGAGTCCTTTTAATGCCCCCCTCCCACCCCTCCCCCAAAAAATTGTGTCTGCCACTGCATACATCTGAAATCTTCCCATTTTGACACTCTCCTACCTTTGGCATGTACACTAATGCCCCCAAAACCTACAAAAAATTATAGTCATCTCTTCCTAGTGAACTGCCATCCACCATAGGGAAATATTTGCAGAATGTGTGAGGAATCTCTATTTTACATATGCAGACATGTATGCACAATATTCTCATACACCCATCCCCCCTGTCGTCTTCCAGACATCCCCAATTCATGTATGAGGGATTGTCTCTGCTCAAATATCATTATCAAATATGCTTGTTTCTACATTATTGATGTCAAGGATGAGACTTGGCTTGTGATAACCTCCACCCTGCAAGGTAGAAGATGACTTCTACATACATTCCTGTTAAGATGGTCAAGTATTATTGTTTCACATTCTCTCTTATTTCCTGTGTCTACATGCATAATATGGGTCTGGTTCTAGATTCCAGTTTCAGATTCTTTGTTATTACAAAGAGCCATATTGCCATCATCATCTTCATAGCATTATCTCATCAACAAAGAATCAGAAACTGGAATCTAGAATTCACCCAGTCATATCTGGTTCTGGTTAGAATCTGGTTCTCATCTTTTCCTTTTTCATTTATGGGCTTGTAGAGGGTGAGTTGGTCTCCACATTTGTCATCCATCTTTCATATGCTTTCTAAGCTTGTCATTCGTCTTCCATCAAATCCCTTCTCCTTTGACAATATCCACTTGGAATTCTTCTTCTCGTTTTTTTTCACAGCTATAAACTCAGTCAGTACCTTAGTCTGGCAGTCACTGGATCCAGAGTCCGGAGTCACCAGTGAATCTATACCTGCTACCGCTAATTTGCTTCCTGGGGTCATCATATCACCATTGTGTTCAGCTACAATCCATTATAGCTAATGCTACCACTAACATCTAATCTTATGACGCTTTCTTTGACACCTGCATTCTTTGCTTTGAAGCCAGCTTTACTCCAAAGCTATCACTAACCCCTGTTTTACACTATTTTCATGTAATGTTACTGTTCCTTGCCAATCCTTGGGTTACAATGCAGGTGAGGGAGGCAAGGGCAGCAGCTGAAAAGGCACAGAAGTTGTTGCAAAATGTTTCCAATCGGAAGAGAAACAGACAAGCAGAGATAGGAGGATTGATTATTACCAAAGCACTGTATGGAAACTCTAAAGTTTTGAAAAGAGTTGATCAAATTAAGGAGGTTAATGACATGACTTCAGGAGTCCTTGATGTTACCATACCCTTGAATTTCTTGGTGAATGATTCTGGGCAACTAAAGGTTTGTTTTTGCACGTGATTCTATCTGCACAATTTACTGCCATGGTATGTGGATACACTATGCTTTATGAACTGTTCAAATTTCTGATACCAGCCTCTTAAATACTGTATCATAAAACTGTGACTGGCGTATGTTAATGACCTGTTCTAGGTTATTTCAGACCTTGATATTTGGCTCCTTTCTTCAACATGTATATGTTCTTAATGGAATCTGCAGTAATCATTATTCCTATTTCCTATATATATGTTTTACATGTGTCCGAGAGTATGCTTATACCAACTTTGATTGACTGATCAGCTATACTTCATGTGACCAATCAGAGGGCATGGAACGAGGTTCACTTTTTGCCAATATCTGACATTTACCTTCATTTTATTTTTGTAATATCACTGTATCATATAACATGTGGTCTAGGTTAGTCTAAACTTTGAAGTTGGAAGAACATCTGAATGTGACACACTGTAAACTGAAAGAATGAAGCAACACTCAAACTGGAACGAAGATGGCAAGCGGATATAGCAGGGAAGGCTAAGGCAGAGAAGGCTAGTAGAAAAGGGGAATCAGATAGGGTAGCAGTGGAGGGTACTTTGTTTGGGTAGGGGAGGAGGGGAATCAGATAGGGAATCAGATAGCGTTTTTCCTGTATAGAGGGTGAGTGTTTAGAGCCCTCGGGAGAGTTTTTTGGGGTGTAAGGGGGTGTCGTGGGCCTTGGGGTGGGGCTTAGTACACTTGACTATTTCTCTTTTGTTTGCTCCCGGGGCAGTGTTGTATGCCGACTTTTGTATTTGGGAGATTTGTGGGAGCTCTCCCCCCAATACTGATAAATTATTTTTTTATTTTATATATTTGGTGGTACTATCCACTTTCAGAAAGAAAAAAAAACACCCAAACTGGAACAGTGCAACTTTTGCACACCGCACTTGTATGTTACTAGGAACAGCTACTGAGCTACACCTCAAATTTTCAAGATATTATTCCCCTTTCCAAGATTTCAAGGATTGCATAATCTCATCATAATCCACAAGAAAGATCATTGAATGAAATGGCTTCATTTCTGAGTTGTCTCTATGGAATTATTTTTTTCAGCATTATTACAAGTGGCTCTCAGATACTATTTTTAACCTCCTTTCCTGCCTTTCTTCAGTGTTCAGTTGTCTGCCTTTTAACTTGCTAGATAAAGAATAAACTCAAAGCCAAATAGCAATGTAATTGAATGCATTAAAAAAAGTGTTGATATGGATTCAGAAAATAAGAGTTAGCAAACATTGAGGAACAAGTTGAAAAACTCATATTTTCCCGGAGTGTTTTGTTTAGCTAGTGGAATTTATTTATTCATTTTCCTCCTAAGGCCGTCTGTTGGTAAACTGCTCTTATTTATTTTATTGTTAAAGTGTCCTATCTATCTTTTGACTGTTAACAAGCATATTTATTAATTGGTGTAGCTTCACAAGGGAATAAAGAAATCTGGTATCATGGGCTTCTGTGATCCCTGCCCTGGGGAACCAAAGCAGCTTTTTGTGGAATATACATATAATGGCCAGAAATATCAGGTTTTGAATCTGTCCTATTTGTTGAGTTTGTACCATCAACTGAATGACTAATTCACGTTTTCTTTGTGCTCAGGTAATTGTTGATGACCAGGATGAAATGCTAATACCACACGATGGACATAGAATTTGAATGTGCTAAGATAATCATCTCATAGATGCAGTGCAGATGGTACTTTCAACAATTTTGCATGCTGTGACATGCCTCTGAGGTACCAAACTTCACTGAGACCATGTTTGATTCAGCTCCACCTTGGGTTATTTTGCCAGGTGCAGTTGCAAGGAATCTGCTGAATTTAAAGCAGTACCATCCTGTATAATCCGATGATTGTTTGTGAATAAATTCTCACATTTTTGACCCATAATAATGATTTCTTAATCCCTAATTCTTTTGAAGACGGGAAATATTCCTCACAGCAATGGACAGAAGTGAATATCCTGTTGAGACACGTGACTTTCATGAGAATTTGTTTGAAACATTTCTTTTCATCTCTTCAGTGTCATTGATTGCCATTGTTGGGAGAAAGTAATACCTGACTTGTCACTTGTCAGCCATTTGGACTTTTAGTTGAAGAGAATGTGGAAGTCTGTTACTTCAAAATGACCAAACACCTGCAAACGGATGCCCGAGAGAACACCCTGCTGTTCTTTTGTCTCGAGGATTTTTAGGTTTAGGGGACATCACCGAAGGGTCAATTTTTAGTGCCTTCTTTCTTTTGTAATTTGAGACGGGTTTTCTGCAGAACCAGAATTTTATCGGAGTGGAAAACATTCCATGGTACGGAAACTTTTGGAGAGAGACCACAGCCATTCGTTTGTATTTTAATTCGATCGGTGTCTGTTAGCCGTCACGATTAGACGTGTGGTAGGTTTGTATACGTCTCTTCTGAGAAAAGACCTCGAGACTATTTGTGGCACGGTCATATCGCTCTGGCTGTACCGTCGTTGGGTGTTGCCTAACAAATTTTGTTTATCGTTTTATATGGACAAAGCGTTGGTTCATGCATGTGCGGATGAACGGGGGTGATGGTGTGAGCAGAGCTGTGTGGTTGCAAGTTTGGATGAATGCATGCATATTTGTTTGCATCATGGCACGTGTGCGAACCCTCGCGTGTGCGAATCTGTCCACTTCCAAATGTTTTCGGTAAGGAGATTCTGGACATCATTCCCACCTTTTTGTCAAAGAAAAGAGAAATGATATTATATTATGTATTATATATATATATTACATTTTGCCTCTTTTTATCACATTCTTTGGGAGCCATTTTATCTAATAACTACTGGGCTTTGGTTAAAGATGTTTTTACCTTTAAAAAAAAAGGTTTCCAGTACCGTATTTATTTAGTAAGAAATTTTGATCAAATCACTGGAGAGTGCCTGATGAAAACAAATGTCAAGCGTGATGTAGGAAAAAACAACCTTGCTGAAACTTTTCAAGGGGCTATTCGCATGACAATATTGGCGGAGCATTAAAGCTTTCAAACCAGGCAAGAAAGACCAAGCACTGAGCTTAAAGTTCAAAAGATTCGGCAAATATTTTGTCTTGGATCCAAATATGAGCAGGACAGGCTTACATCCGGGGGTCACTAGATAGTATGCTTTGATTGGTTAGAAACACACCGCGCACACACTGACACACGCATATAAATACATATGCACGCGTAAGATAGTTTTTGTTTTTGACGGTTCTTTGCTGATCTTTCATATTGCGAAAATTAACGGCTCCTCCCTTGCATCCATAGTAATACTTCGACTGATTTTTCACACAATATACTAAAAATCTGATTTTGTTTTGAAACAATATTCATTTTAAAACTGTCAAAGGTAGGAAACATCAGTCAACTTCAATACTTGGCATCTCTGATAAGAGTTTCGACCCTCTTGCAGTCTTCTATTGGAGACTGTGACAGGCCCTTGGAACCTCTCGAGCTGGTTCTTTTCACCCCTTTAATCTATTTAACTAGCTTATCCGCTCAGCATGGTATCTGTGCGCTTAAATGCTGTGTCTATGCCTTCAACGCATATACAATGTTGAGTAGATAAATACAACATGGAACAGATAAATACAGTACTATTTTGTAACGTTGTATTTATCTACACACAATGTTGTATTTAAAGTTAGTTGACAGGGTAAAAGTAAAGGAGAAAATTTCGGTAGAACATGTGGTAATCTCCTATTGAAGGTTGCTGGAGTCTGATCCTCTCCTGCACTGAGAACATTTAGACTCCTCGGATGCAGCAAGTGAAGATGAGGGTGACGTGCGTACAGGTGGTTCTATCATGGTTGCTATGTTGGATAAACTAACGAAGACGAGGTGGAGTTGGGCTTTCATCAATGCTAACTTGTCCGGCATAGTTTTTGATTAAGTTTTTTTTTAAGTTTTTATAGGTCGTAGCTCAAACATTCTGTGAAGAGAATATTAGAATAATATTTGACATATCTTTTAACTAAAAATATTTTTTGGTTTTCACATACTTCAGTACAATTATTTTGAGAGGACATTAGGGCTTTGAAGCCATTTACGTAACCTTTTGAATGTTGGCTTCAGATTTCAACCAAAAACTAAATATTAGATTTTTTTTACGTTTGCTTAAAAATAAGATTGTTGGGGAAAAAAGCTAATATAATCATATAAAAGAAATTACATTTTTCCCTCAATATTTTTTTATGTTTAAAAAGGGAAGCCAAGAATTGCTTCCAACTAAAAGTTTAATTTATCAGATGCCTCTTATGACTTGAAAGTCATCTGCGCAAACTTTTTAAACTTTTTTTTGTTGAAAAATACAGAGTAGAGCTTTGTGGATCGAGATAATAATAAATTAGTGTGAGAGATTTGACTTATACAACTATCTAAAATTAGTTAGTTAATTTCATGTATAGCCTCTTGCATATAAAATATCAAAAATACCATCATTAATTGTCAAATATCACATATATACCATTGTTATTATACTCAGCTGAACTTGGACTAGAGATGTTGCTGGAAGAACATGAAGGGAGGCTCGAAGGACCGGCCATGTGTTTCCTCTCTCGCTAGTCATCAACATATGCCCCTGCACGAGGAGGAATAAGACATTTTTTCTCTGGGTTTACCAGGATTTGGGCCGGGGATTTCTTCAACCTCCCCGAGTAAGAAAGCTGCATCCCTACACCGATCTCTTTTCTCCGCTACAATGACAAGACGAAGGATTCTGTGTATATGGGACGCAGTAAGTTGGTGAGACAAGCACCCAAGCAAACAGGTTATCATCTGTCTGATGTTGGGCAGCGTTCTCCTGAAAAATGGTTATGCACGTACGTACACCATGTACATGCCATTGGCCACCAGTAACTTTGCAGGCCATTCCAGGTAGCTTCTATTGGCTTCACCCTCCTGGTCTCAGGTCTACCCAGGAATTCCTGAACGTAGTTCTTCGCAGTATCTCTATCACGTCGATCGATCACCTAATTATTTCTCGTTCTTGTTCCTGTTTTCTGAACTGTGTGCAGATCCAAGAACCATCGGTCATATATAGGCACTTCCGTCCCACCACAATTTGTCTACCTCTTTCCTCACGTTGATCAAACCGGCCTCTTAATTAAGCCTTCCAAGTTCCTTTTATTCGAGTCCCTCACTCACCCCACGTATCAACGACTTATAACCAGGCTCTGGTCGATGCCATGCATGTAGCGCGACAGCGACGCTGGCAAGGCCACCACCGGCAAACTCTCTAACAATTTGCATGGGGGCTCTTCCGGACCAAGTGGCGGACCCTATCACTGTCAAATGTAACCAGTCCTCTGAAATCTTCAGTAGAATGGCAGTTTAATTATAAGCGCGATCAGAGTTGTGGGTTGGCATCTCAAATTAACCCCGCTCCATCCGTGTCTGCATATCGATCCCTTACCTCCAGTCTTGTCATCAGCTCGACCCAGTTCCTATCTGACTCTGGCTAGGTGCAACATGAACGCATGATCCTCCTGATCAAGCTCCAAATCCTCGACCTCCAAATTAAGTCGGGAAGGGCTGCATTGTCTTGCAGAAACTTGCGATCACACCCTTGTTGAGCCAAGTGCGTGCCCACGAAAAACGGGACCGAGCCCAACCAACTTGCTCGCCGCCACAACTGATCCCCTCTGCAACCACATCACCATGGTGCAAACTGAGTTCTTCAGGCGATGGACAATCTTCCTATCCCGCCTGCTGCTAGGCCGAAACGGTAGAAGACGGGCCTTCCAGATCATAATCACGGACGGCCAGGTGTCGGCTCCACCGTAGTTGGGAAGAAGCATAAGAGTGGAGTAATCACTTGCACTTGATAGAAAGAAACAACTCTCAAATTAAGGGACAACTTGGATTTAACAATACTACTCAAACTTTTGCTTGGCAACTTCGTGCATCTGTTTGACGACACTGCACTATATATCCCAAGAAACTCTTTACATTAATTAATAAGCACCTTTTAAAAAGTGATGAAAAGACACTATAAATACATGTATTAGACTCTAAAATCCTCCGCCGCATATATATGAATGAATACTCATGGATCGAGCCAGAGTGCAGAAGACATGAGAGCTAATGTGACAATCATTAAAGAAACACCCCTCCAAATTAATGACTTCTTCATCGTGGCTTGGTTTGGTGACTGGGCTGCATCAGTTTAATTACCAGTGGCTGCACCCAGTAATACTCCACTTCAAAGACATTCCTGCAGCTCCGTAACTTCTCACCCTCGGCTTGGCTCCTGATGCTATCAACGTAGATCCATCTAGAAGCCGGGGCAGGTGTACCGGTCACGACTGTTAGTACCTGAACAGCTAACACCAACGTCGTCGACCACTGGTACTACGTACCTGTACCGGTGGGGGCTGCCGAGAGCTCCAACACATATTTGGGGCTACCTGTATGGGCCATCAACTAGTGCCCCTTCACGTAACTCTTCAGCTTCGGCAGGGAGTACATGTCGCCGCTGTTCTCGGTCGACCCTCCGTCAGATCGATCCTGCCGACACTTTTTATCGTAGACTCCGATTCATGGCAGCGGCCTCGATCGCGTCCCGGGCGTCGTTGAGGTCTCTGGCGGCGGTGCAAGCCCGCATCAGGAACGCTTCTTTGGGTTTGGGGGAACGAGGACAGTGGAAAGGCGATAACTTTCTTCTTCTTTTCGTAATTGAAGCGTATCTCTGTACCAGTTCTCACGCTACAAAGTACAACAAACAGTTCCAACTCTATTCGCGGGCAGACTTCACAGATACTCTCTTTGAAAACCGAATAGGGGTTAAGTTAATTAAGCTTAGGTTGGGCATCCTGTTTTTGTATTATTTTTTTGTTTTGAAACTTTTTTGAGACTATCCTACCAATTTGGAATAACAGATTTTAAGTTTTTGCTGGTGAGTTATTCTAAGAAACTCAGGATTAATGCCCGAACACACTACCACCTGTCTTGCTAAACTATTTTTGACTTATTTATCAAGATAAATTCTCTTATTTCACCCTTAATCAGTTATTCAAAGATGACTCTATCCAATTCTTCAAGGGCCCCTTTGAAATTGGGGTAAGATGGTGTATTCGCGTTCACGGGCGCGAATATACTATCCGACCCCGGGTAGATCCCATCTGTGAGAGAAGTGGGTGGAGCCCACATTTCTCTCTCCCTGATTTACTTGTTATATTTCATTATTAAATGGGACCCAAGAACATGAAAATAAATTCTAACATGATGCTTTATTTTATTAATAAAATAAATTATGTCTTATTACTTTAACATGGTACCATACAACCGTAGGTCGATCGCTTGTGGAGGTGACGAGATGATCTCCATTGACCTTATCAAAAAAAAAGTAATCTCCAGGTTGTACTGGACAGTCGGTAATTGGACCTAGATCTTCTAATTTCTTCACTCAATTTTTTATGAAAAATAGTTTCAGAACATAAGTTTTTATTTTTGTAACGCATCTCACAGATATCAAAAATATCCTTCCCCTATTTCTACTGTCGAGAACATCCAATTAATAAATAATAGTTTTTTTAATTTTTATGTATGTGAGAGTTATTGTTTGGTTTTACCAAATCAAATTTTCAACTGTTATTCCCAAAGACACCGTCAAGTGTCCAACCCATTCTTTGAAAACTTGAAACCGGTGAAGAATGGGTCCACCTGGTTTGGTTTCCCTTGTATTTGAGTAGAAATAGTACTACGAAGAGCGAGTACGCCGAGAGACTATTATAAAAGAGTAGGGATATATAGCTATATAACTATATATATATATATATACACATTTATTTTCTTTGAGAATTTCGTGTGTACTTTCTTATAATTCTTTGAATTGTTTTTATGCTCTCATTTATTCCTATACCTTCATTGTCCATTTTCTTCAAGTAACTCTACGTCTAAGTGATCGATCAGTTTACTATTCAAACAAACTAACCTGTCCCTATTTACTCCTCCACATATGCCGAATGACTTCACTAATTGAGTTAGATATGTATTAAATAAGATGCACAACAATAATTTAAGAAAATCTAGACAGACTACAATTCTCCCTAGTTAATGGTATTTTAAATATAGGTAGATAACTGATATATTCTTCAATTATAAGGACATGCATGATATGTATTTCAAAAACAGAATAAGGTTTTTTGTAGTCTTTAATCTTCATTAATACGTAAGTCTAGAAAATAAACTCATGTCAGCAAACCCTTAGTCAGCGAACACCATTGTATAGAAACTAGCTTTCCTATAAGTTGTCCCCTTGAATTGGTACATGGAGGGGCAAAATGGAAACAAGATCGACCATGGCAATACAATTAAAGGGTGAGATACCATCACATGCATCCATGTGTGTTGCAGCTATTGCAAACTAATTATGTGCACTGCATGTGCAATTTGAATACTTGACTTGAGTGCTGAGAAAACTTGCCACAGTAGCAGGGATTAATGCCCTTGAGCTGGCTAGCTGCAAATCAAAACCTTCCTGTAGCACTTGCTCACCTTTCTCCATTACCAAAACTTAAATTGGGCGGCACTGACAGCATCCAACAATGCCGAACAAGGTTAACAGATAGCATGTAGTACTGTGGTGGGTATATCCATCGGCACATGCACAGAGATAAAAGGAATGGAATGTTTGGCCGGCCAAGCCTTCCCCATCACGACGACACAAACTAACATTAATAATCCAACGGAGCAACAGCAGCACCGGCAGCACTGCATGTCCCCAGTCGATCCATCCCTCCCCGCTTACGAGGGCCAGTTCCTGTACCACCCCGCCCATGCAGAGACCAGCCCGCTGATGCCCAGCGTCACCGCGTGGTTGCAGAAGGGGTTGGGCTCGATGTCCGCCAGCGCTATCACCAGGTCGGCCAGATTCGCCGCCACCGCCATCAGCCGCATCACCCTGTCGGCCCTGATCCTCCTCACCTTCTCCTCCGCCGCCTTGTCGCCGCCCTTGGCCGCCGCCGGGGGGCAGCTCCTCAGCTTCCTCTCCTCCCCCAGCCCCTCCCTTATGAGGATGAGGTCGGCGACGACGAAGAAGACGTACCCCACGGACTCCCCGAAGGCGGAGACGTAGCTCATCCGCCTGGCCAGCCCCGGGTCGACCACCCCCACCCTCGCCAGCCACAGGATGTGGTCGAAGAAGAAGTAGACCATCTCCCCGGCGTTGGCGAACACGGCGAGGAGGCGGAACAGCGGGGCCGCGCCCGGGCCGCGGCGGAGGGCGTTGAACCCGGTGAGGAAGCGGCCCGTGCGGAAGGCCTTGCGGCTGAGCCCGGAGGCCACCTCCCACTGCTTGGCGCGCCGGGCGACGTCCGGGCGGGCCGACTCGGCGTGCCAGTGCACGAGCTTGGAGACGTACTGGAAAGTCTTGACGAGCTTGTCGATGCCGTCCCTCTTGGCGAGGAAGACGACGAGCTTGTCGACGGTGTCGCCCATGGATGCCCCTCGGCCCTCGGCGGCAGCTGGGGGTGGATGGCCTCGGCCTCAGCTGATGAGATGGATGTGTAGTAGTAGAGGGTGGAGCTGTGCTGCTGGTGCTACCTTGGGTTGGTGTGTTTCCAGTTGCTCCATGGAACAGGTGGTCGTCCTAGTGTTTGGATAATGCGAGGACAGTAATGGTGATGAGAGGGGGTTTAAAATATTTGTGGGTTCAGAAATTTCCTTCGGTCACAGGAGCGTGCTTGTGCTGGGGAAAGAGAGAGAGAGTGGGACCTTGGCCGGCCGTAATGGAGTAAGGATGGTGTGGCCACCATGAATCCTCGAGGAGCTTGGGATTTTTGTCTTCTCCTCGGTTTCTTGCTGTCTTCTTCGATCGGTTGCACTCTCGTTTTCTCACAGAGAAATGCTAGTTTTACTAGCGTGCTCCATTGATGTACTCCTCTCTTTTTTTTTTGCTCTCTTTGCCATAGGTTTCATATATACGTCTCTTTCGTCGAGAATTCGCCAGATGGGGGGTCCCCGTTATCGTCCAAATCCGGTGGTTTGAGAGATTTGAGTTTTATTTTTGGCTGGAGACGGGGTGTAATAAGACTCCAAAAAGAGCTGAACCATTAATCTTTTGTACGGCTAGGCATAAGTTTAGTGCAAAAGAAGATCTAATTGCACAAGGATTTAATTTCAAAATCAAGTTCATTTGGATATACAAAATTGAATATGGTCTCCACCATATAAATGTTTGTTCGTCTTAAAGAAAGAAAACACACACACATACACAATTGCTTGCGTGTGAAAAGAAATAAATTAAATATTTTGGTGGTCGAAAGGCGTAAACACTCCTTTTACAATATAATTTAACCATACACTTTTTGAGTAATAATATGATGTCGGTATTCATTATTTCTATAGCACTCCCCCTCTTAACAACGATGTTTGGTACTGAAATGACGATGCTGGAGAACAGAACCTGGTAAAATAAGAAAGAGACGTTGGGAGCTTTCGGACGGTATCAAGAGTTTCTTGGTAGTACTCATAGACTTACGGTTAATATAATATCCATAGGACGGTCTCACCCAGTGGCGTTTCAGTAACTCATGCTGCAGCGCACTTCGTTAGCATTCAATGTGTCAACCTGTTCACGTTGCCTGCAGAAAGTCCCCTTGTTCCACCACGTTGGCAGGGAGAGATTTCTATGGTTGTGCCTGCACAGGGATCAATTGTTTGGTTGTCACTTTTACGACTCTCACGGCAATCACATGGTGTTGGAATATTTAGACAACGACGACTCATTTAACTAATACGAGATTATTATCTAAAGAGATTATGATCCTGGACCTGTATATCTCAACATCGCGATTAAAATCTTTTATAGATTTCAACATAGTATCAGAGTATGATCTTGACCCAACTCTTCTTGTCACCTCCACCCGATTAATATCCACGGTCTATCTTGACCGTGAAGAAGAGTGATAAAATATTTGGACATAATCCCCCTGAACAATAATCCCGTATTAGTTAAATAAATTGTGATTCATATGCTTATGACTCTAGACATGTGTATCTCTTAACACCGCGATTTTATGGATTTCAACACAGGGTGAAAGGTCTACAAGTAAAATTTGATCACACGCCCAGATGATTACAGAAACATAAACCGTGCCATCATGATTCCCAATCGTATAATAAGTTTGTAAACCCTACCCACTCCCCACCACACAACAAAGGAAAAAGAAAATAACTCTTTAATCGGCATTCATATATATAGATTCTAACTGGATGTACACAACCTCAATTTGCCGGTTGCCTTGACATCCTCCCCTGCCTTCAAAGTAAAAAGTGCAAATTCTTTCCGGGATCTAGATATGGGCGCTTCAGATTCGTCCAGCTAATGCTGAAAATAGCATCTTGCCATCAGCAACATATTGCATCTGTTTCTGTACGGAACTTACATTTATCCGTTTACTTGGTCCTTAAAAATACAGAGAAACGAGAATCCGCACAATAAAATCACTTGTAAATAAGACAGATCATTCCGGACTAGTCTGGAGGACACATCACATGACATTGCATTGCTGAAGCCAATGCATAACCCTTCCTAATATCGTTACTTTGCACCCGCCAGAATGTGTTTCACAGTGCATATTGTTGAAATGTGGCGATAGATGGGTGGGAACAGGAATCTAGAAAGAATACTCATTTAGCAAGTTGGGAAGATCCATTTACTTTGGCAATATTGATGCAGTTTGAAACCACAGTAAACCTTTTTCAGGTAGGCCAGCGCAAGAAGTATGCTGCAACAAACACGGAGAATGCTTGGACAGCATTTTAAGTTAAACTCTGATGGTGTGGCCAGAATGTAGGAGGCTTTATCCTGATAATTTTTTCTGCTTTAATGTAATTCCCCCAGGAACCCCTTCAACTTATCCTTTTTCATTGTCAAACTCCTTTCTGAATGTGGTTGTGTGCGTGTGTGCTTGGAGGGGTGCTGTTGAACAAGGCAACTGATTCATCTCTCTTCTCACATTCCCATCTAGCGCTCAAGAACCCAGAGAGGTAATAGGTGACGGGAGATGAACTTTCAAAACAAATGCTGTTCCTATCTTAACAAGGTAAGCAATAAACGAATATCTCAAAGGATTGGATGTACCTTCACATGAATGGCAAATATGGTGAACACTATTGGATGGAGCTATGTTACCAAAGGCGATGGAGATGGCCACAAGTCACCTCGCCTCCGCCTCAATCTGGCCTCATGAGCTGGATGGAGCTATGTTATCAAAGGCGATGGAGACGACCACAAGTCACCTCGCCTCTACCTCAATCGTCTCAATCTGGCCTCATGAGCCCGACCCATCTCCACACGCCCTGGCCCATTTGATTTTTTGTTTAAATTTGCTTAGATTTGACGTTAATTTTATTTAAATTTGTTTGATTTTAGAAATAAATGAATTTAAAAAATTTATTGATTTTATGTATGCATTTTTGTGATATTTAGACATATATTTATATTTCTGAATTATATATATATTTTTAATAAAATATCATCTCAAATGCCTAGGCCATCGCCTAGGCATTTGAGGCACGAGGCAACCTCTCGGTCGCCTCTGACCACATAGGCATGGAGGATGGTGGAAGCCAAGCATGCACGCTTAGGACGAACATGCTGATGAATTTCATAATAAAGTGCATAAATGCGTGCATACCTGTACGTGACAAGAGTTTATTGCTTCTAATCCATCTTGCAGTATTTATTGTTACATAGTTTGGTCATACAGCCCAAACCACTATCTGAATTGCATCCTAGAAGTTTAAAAATTGGCTATAACTAAAGCTAATACCTAAGTGTTATAGTACATGCTTTGATGTAAGTTCTGGACGATACTGTTATGACCAACAGATCATTATTCTTGACTAATTGTAACATCCCATATTCAACCAACATTTTCTCAGCTGGATGAAAAATCGCTTTCACACAATGAACTGAAAATCAAGTGACTAAAAATCTAGTTCTATTTAAATGCGCTCATACTGCAACCCCAGAACATTGTCCCCTACAATACATTAACTATAGTTTTCATCCATTACGTTTATAGCACTTGTCACAGTTTCATCATTTCAAAAGAGAAGTTTGTGATACACGTAACACAACACTTCGACTTCAACTCAGAAGATCCATAAGAAATATGCAATGTTGAAAAAGCCATAGGCCCAATTTGGCTTCGGGCACAATCTTCAACCACTTCATCAATGCCTTACGCATGATGTAGTTTCTAAATCTGATTTCATGTCAGTATGTATGTATCTCTAGCTCTAATACCAACAGCATTTTTTCCAAATGGATGCTTATTTAAAAATTTTATTTACATTTCCACATGAACTTTCTCTCACGCTGTAGCACATCAGTTCAATTACCTTACTTCTAACACCTATTATCACTATAACTCGGCAGTTTTCGATCTGGCAGAGAGAAAGAGAGGATCCTGGGATACTTTCTGTTTGCTTAGAGGAAGAACCATCCACAAGGTCCGTGAGTGATCCTGCAGAAAATAATTATGTCTACATTTCCTAAATCTAAGCATGCCCTAACTTGTGATGAACATTTGAAAGTAGTTGCTACCTAAATTTTTAATCAAAAAAGTCGTACAAGCACGACATAAAAGAATACGTTAAAAGTAAATCTCCGTTACTTTCCCTCCTTGTATTACATTAGCACATGCACATAAATATACCATTTTTCTTCTGGGCACATGTAATGCATTTGCCTTGTGATCACTTAGGTGTTGGCAGTGAGGCTTGTGAGAGTCATGAACAGGATGGTCAGTTGCTTTCAGGGAGCCTTCATTAGGGCCTGATTTGTTATTGGGTTAGGATGGGTTAGGATACATTACCCCATGAGAGAGAAACACGGGCCCCACGGACACTCCTCACACACATGAAAGCTAACCGAGGTTAGGTAGCGTATTCGAGCCCCTAGGCTCGAATACACTGGCCTACCCCATTGTCAAATAGGGCCTAAAAGAAGATATGTCCAGGACAACTTCTTGGTGATCCATGAGTGTTTATTTGCTATAAAGATGCAGAGGAAGAAAGGGGTGATCCTAAAATTAGATTTCGAGAAGGCCTATGATAGGGTTAATTGGCAGTGTCTATTTGATGTGATGGAGAAGATGAGTTTTAAGGAGAGATGGATTGGATGCATTAGAGCATGCATTTATTCATCATCCTTTGCGGTACTTGTGAATGGGAAGCCGTCCTCCTTTTTCTACAATGGGAGGGAGCTCCGTCAGGGAGACCCAATGTCTCATCTCCTCTTTGTGCTGGTGGCTAATGTGCTGAGCAAGGTGTGACGAAGAGCAGAGACAGCTGGTCTGATCAAGGGGTTTCAGGTTGATGGAGAGAGACTCTCTATTTCTCACTTGTAATATGCAGATGATACCATCTTATTCATTTCAGAGGGAGAGGAGTTGCTTTGCACGGTTAGGCTTTTGCTAGAGCTGCCGGAGGAGATGTCTAACCTTAAAGTCAACTTCAATAAGAGCTTGCCTGTGGGGTTGAGTATGAAGGGGTGGTCTCTTCGGAGGGCAGCTTGTATTCTGGGGTGCAAGATAGGGGAATTCCCTATCTCGTACCTGGGCCTGCCGCTATCCTCAAGTGCTATTCACTATCCAGATTGGTTTTCTATTATCCAGAGATATGAGTACAAACTGACTGGATGGGAGGCAAGGTTGTTATCTTATAAGGGAAGAGTTATCTTGTGCAGATCTGTGATAGATAGTCTTCCGATCTATTTTCTCTCCATATCTCGAATCCTGAAGACTGTGGCCAAGAAGATTGAGTCTCTTCGGGGGGAGGTTCTTTTGGCATAGTAGTAGTGAGAGGTGCAAAGGGTGACATGACATTGCTTGGGGAAGGGTGGCTGTGGGCAAGGAGGTGGGGGAGGTAGGGATCAAGGATCTGAGGGATTTCAACCTTGCCCTCCTTTGTAAATGGTTGTGAAGGCTGGGGGCAGGGGAGGATGGACTGTGGACATAGGTGGTTCAACAAAGATACTTTGACAGGAGGAGAGTGTGGGACATGGGTCCTTTCCCTCAACATAGGATCTCACCTCTTGGGCGCGACATTTTAACTTGCAGGGACTTCATTTCTTCTAGTGTCCGAGTTCGACTAGGAAGAGGCAACCAGTGCCTCTTCTGGAATTACAGATGATGTGAAGACTTCTCCTTGGAGGCCTCCTTCCCCAGTCCGCTTGCTGTCTCTGATGCTCCCTTGGGGATAGTGTCCCAGGCTTTCGACTCAAAATATATATATAAATAATATAATATATAAAAAAATATATAAAAAAATCTAAAAATATAAAAAATAATAAAAAATCAAACAAATCAATTAGGTATTGGACTAGACATATAACAAAAAAGAAACTTGATGTGTATTCGAAGTTTAGGAACTAGTAATCGCCGATATATTTTGAAATGAAACGAGAACTAAAAAATTCATAACTATAATGAAATATACGATCAACCAACATTTATCGAATTTGAATAAAAAATGGGCAATCCTGAGCCAAATCCTTGTTTTGAGAAAAAAGGAAAGAAGTTAATATGGTACCCAAATAACGATAGATATGTCAAAAGCAGATCTGTATCTTCAATTTTTGGAAACTTATAAAATTCTTCCATTAAGCCCTGATTTGAATCAGATTTCGGATCAATCTATATTTATTCATATGGACTCCGACCTTCAGGAGGGACCTCAGGGATGTCGAGTTCGAGCAACTTCAAAACCTTCTCTCCTTTCTCCTCCCATTTCAGCCTCAGCTTGATAATGAGGATGTATGGGCTTGGAGGTGAGGAAAGGAAGGTGCTTCCTTGGTCAGCTCAGCCTACGTCATTATGTCATATGGTGGTGTTTGCCATAGGCTTTGCTCTCAGGTATGGAGACCAAAGAGTCCGCTAAAGGTGAAGCTTCTCACTTGGAGGATCTCACATAGGAGGCTACCTACCCGGAACAAACTGTGTCGCTTCATCCTGGGCATCCAACTAACTTGCTACTTGTGTGGGGTGGACGTTGAGACCCCGGACCACCTGTTTGTCGGTTGTACCTACTTACAGGGGGTGCAGGATGAGTTTGCTAGGAGGACTCACTGTGGTTTCGGTCGGCACAACCAGGTGCACTACTTGATGGAGTATTGGGACAGGAGCTGGGCCCTTCAAGGCGACAGGACCGTGTGGTGGCTTATCCTCCATGTCACTCTATGGACGTTATGGGGGGGGACGTAACAATCAAATCTTCAAGAGGGAGTCGAGAGCTATGGAGTCGGTGGTCTCTTTTGTGTGTGATAGGGTGGGGGAATGGGTTGCTCTCCTTTGTAATGTGAATTCCCTCAACTAGCCACTTTTTGTTTTGTTGGCGGGTTAGAGTGACGCACACTATCTTTGTGTGGTATTTTGTGTAAGGCCGGTTGGGAGATTTTTGCCTATATTTGTATATTCTATTTTTTATTTAATACAACAGTGATACCACCCACTTTCAAAAAAAAACACATTTGCCTTGTGACCATTTGCTAATGCATTTTTCTTTGTATGTTGTTATAAAGACCAATATTTTTAGGTAATAGTTTGTTTGACAAAACACGTAGACATAAGGCCATTTTCATTTGGTTTTAAATATCTTTACCATCAAATGCATTTAATGATACATCCTTTATATCTAGATAGCCTAAATACCCCTAAATCTCAAAGACGCAAACTATCATTGTGCCACTCAAGTAATTCACTCTTCAAAAGAGGCTTGTATATTAATATTCTCCAACAGTGTCAGTGGAAATTAAAAGATTTTTTTAAGTGGGTGGTAGTGGAAAATAAGAAATTACCCTTTAACCCTAAACATCAGGCAAGGAGATGGTGCAGGGAGGCCCTCCATGGACTACATACAGCATTTGTCCAATAACAAGAATCCATGCTTGTAATGTTTGTGTTTAATAAGAAAGAGGTACATACAATGGATTACTTTATTCGATTTTTTTTTTGAAAGTGGATGGTAACGTTATGTATATAAAATAAAATAAAGGGTGGGGTGTAAGAAATCAGCTCTCAAAAAACTTGTTCGATAGAGTAATTGGTATCATATAGGATAATAATACTCCTGCAATATTTATCAATCATTTATCTTAATTTCAGCAGTTTATTTTAATCTATTAGCTAAATAAATAAATAATACAATAAACATCACACTTGTATATAACTAACCAATGTCAAATAACAAATAGGTTATTATGTTCTAATAAAGGTTTACCCTATATTTTACTCAATTTCCATAATAGCACACAGTTACCAGATACATTAAAGTATCATTTTTGAAGCACACATTTCTAATTAAACCAAAAACCTAAGAATTCTCTCTCTCTCTCTCTCCAATCCACAAAGGAAAGTTTTAAAAAATATTTACATGATTAAATAAAGTTTTAAACAAAAGGTATATTTATAAACAAAAAAGTATTTATACAGATATAAATAATGTAAAGATATTTTATCACTTTAAGTCAAACATTAATAGGTTAGGATCGGCCGATACATAAAAGAATTGGCCGACTCAGACCGAGTCAATTATTTTTTATTTTTTTTACAATTTTGAAGAATTTTCAAATTGGGAATGGGGTAGGGGACAGAATTAGATCAGCCCCTGCCAATTCGGATCGAGATCAGCCGATTCTACATGCCATCCATGAACAGAAGACCACACTCACTGCCCTAGCGGTTAGCACATTTAACCAAGAAAATTAGAATTGGGGATCGGACTCAGTTCGCCTGTCCAAAAACCGTTCTGGATCGGTTGGATTGGCCAATCTGAGCCGATCCCCAACTGATCTTGACCTAGCCATGTTTTAGAGGTTTTTATGTTCCTACATTATTTGGCAAGGAATACCGCCCAATACGTACCAGTACCGGCCTTGACTAATCCGGTTCGACTAGTTTGGTCCTGAAACCTGCCCGCACACATTTAAAAAAAAACTAAATTGAAAACCACTAAGAACACAAGGCTTTTACATGGTTCGGATACGATGTATCAGGGAGATTAGGGCACTACTAGTCACCAATTATAGTACTACCTTTAAATAAAATTTTCCTTCTAGAGAAGGACGGACATTGGAGAGTTCAAGCTACACTCTCCAACAGTACCCACATTCATATGACTATTATTATGTATTCTTAATGACTCAATTTCTCAATGAAATGTTTTTAAGTTCCAAATTTCAATGCATTAATGGTGAAGAAATGAAATATTTTATGGTTGTAAACTTTCAAATATATGTGTTAGATTGTCGATTGTGTTCAATCATGTATGATTTTGCCTTCTATTGATTTTTCCTATTTTTAAAAATATTTTATATTTTTAAAATTTTATACCCATGTATAAATATATACTTACATGGGGGGGCCGCCGAACCGGTACTAGTACCAGGTTTGCAAACCTTGATGATCACAACTTTACCTTCCCCATTGTAACACGAAAAATTAACTTTATAGCGATTTGTTAGATAAATATTCGAAAATTTTAGCTAATTGATTAACATGCATTCTATTAATTCGCGAGTTTGATTTATCACACGATTGAAGGTTTGTGTGTTGGATCTCTCCACACCGACCGTGATCGGTGTTAATTTACATCGGCGTAAAATCCGAACACCTTTGATTAATTGTGAAAGACACCCCTAATCTCTTCAATATCTGGTTATGATATTGAGGGTTTTATCTAATAGATTTGATCAAAGAGATCATCCATCATAGATGCACATTTGCAAGTGAAAATTTAAATATTTCATTCTTTGAATTCAAAATACATGGTGCATGCATCCCCAACTATATGATCAGGCCTTTTGATTTACATTCAGCCTTCAATCCACCATTGGATCTATATTCGATCTCGATCAGACTGTTGGTTTTATATCCAATCAAGATAAGACCATGCTAAGAGTATAAAATCTCCATGCGGACTTTTGACTCTCTCTAGACTCTCTAGAGAGAAGCTCCAAGATTCTTTGAGGGATGGTGAGGATCGCTAGCGACCATGGTGCTGGCGGTGGCCCCAGTTGGGAGGTTGCTGGAGGGCCCCAGGCAGCTCCTCGGAGGTGTTTCCGATGCGGGTCTCCCAACCACCTTCGCAGGGTGTGTTCCTTCCCGGTTGCTGGAGGACAGGCGATCGGTGTTGGAGGTGTGCAAGGGCAGAGAAGGCTTTACGCCAAGGTTGTCAGGGATACTCCTCTCCCACATCATACTTGGAGGGAGCTAGTAGAGCTTGGGGGGATTGCTCTGGATAGTATGGCCCTCCGTCTGGAGTGGCTAGCCCGGTGCATCAGCCTGTCGTTGCTTCAAGGGGTGCTCAACACTGACAAGGCCAGAGTTTCTTGTAGGATCATTGGGGTATGGGAGAGCCGTGGGATGTCCAGACAGTCTGTAAGGACTCTGCCCCGACGGTGGCGGCCTCTATGGAAGGAGCGAAGGGTGGGGTAGATGTAGGGATTCTAGCTGTTGAGGGCTCTATCTTGCGTGTCCAGGCTTGGAACCCGGAGAGAGGGACCTTTGCCACCCCCAGTAGACATCGTGGTGGTTGAGGCTCACTGGAATTCCGATCTGGCTCTGTTATGAACCAAGCTTGGGCTTTCTGGTCGCCTCCTTTGCTCAAGTGGTTCCTGGGTGCCTCCAGCTGTACGAGGAAGGTAGGGTCGTCATCGCTGATATCCTCATCTCTGTCCTTGGTGCGGTGCCGCCGACGATCTCCTTCTCGGATGGGAGGGAGGAATACGTTGTGGGTGCCTCCGTTCGATCGCTGGATCAGGGATGACAGTGTGTCTCCTTAGGGGCTAGGGTTTGCACTGTGAGGGACGGAGGTGGGAGACGATGGTGGGGCAGGCAGTTTGAATTCAAACCGGCCCGCCCCAATCTCCGGCATGTCTAAGGGCCCAAAAGTGCCCGGTCCATTGGCAAAAGGAAAGGATCCCATTATCGCACCCAACAACCCAGTAGACTAGCTCGACCTCTCTTTGGGTTACCGAGTACCCGATCACTTACTTGTATCCGATCAGAAGCGGCTAATGGATTCGAAGGGACCCGGTAACGATTGCCCCTCCCGCCCGAGTCTCGTCGGTGCTTTCCTTCCTTCCTCCAGTGGCTAGAGGCTCGTCGACTGGTTCTCCGCTGACGGACCTTTTGCAGATCACCTACGACATTCTCCATCAACAAGCGGTCACCCCAGTGCCCCTTCAAGAGGAGGATTTGATCAGTGGGAGACCTGTGGCTCTATTCAGGCCCATCAGCAGGCCTGCCTGGAGCATACTAGGGTACAACATGTGCCAGTCGGCGGTGTCTAAACATCCAGGCGGCCAGTGGCTGTCGGCAGAAGGAGGTCTGGCCCTCTCGGTCACCTCCCCTGTTGTAGGTCGGGAGGTGCAAACCACCCACAAGGAGGATTCTCCCCGCGTTATGGCCAGGGACCTACCGACGAGGTCGGCAACAACAGCAATGAGCTGGATGTGCAGATTTTGGCAAGGCAGAGGGAGCAGCGCATAGATGTAGATTAGTTGGCGGCTCTAGTGGAAGTCGCGGAGGAGGATCAGCCTTCCCTGTCCTTGGTGCCATACCAGAGGCCTTTCAAATGGGAGCCTGGCAACACTTTTGGGCTGGACTTGCAGTTAGTAGATGAGAGGGATGGTGGGGAGGTAGGTCTTATCTCAGCTAGGGAGGGATGGGATAGAAGGGTGTTCGTGAGGATAGGGGAGGTGAGGGAGATGTTGGGGATTGTAGAGAAGATGGTAGGGGAGTAGGTGAGGGAGGTGGCGTCCATTGTGGGTATATCTTATGTGGCTGCGGAGAAGGATGTGAGTGGGGCCTTCTCTAAAATCAGAAAGAGATGGGGAGCGAGTATTAGAGAGCCCAGGCGAGGGCGGACATGGAAGGAGAGGAGGGTGGGGAGGAGAGGGAGATCTCAAATTTTTAATGAGGGTTGTCTCTTAGAATGTGAAGGGGCTTGGGGGTGGAGAAGAAGAGGGCGGTGAGAGAGCTAATCAAGAAAAGCAAGGTTGATATTCTCTACATCCTAAAGACCAATGTGAGGGGGATGGTGTTGCTCTTATGAGGAAGATAGGGGGCGGAAGGTTATCTATGGGAGTTGCTTCCCCAGCGATGGGCAGATTTGAGGGAATTATGATCCTAGGGAACGCTTGTGAAGTGGAGGTGGATGTGGACAGGCAGGTGCACAGGTGGGTCATCTCTTTTCACTTCAAACAACGGAAGGATGATTTCTCTTAAGACTTCAACGGGGTGTATGGCTCCCAATCTAGGGAGGACAAGCAGCTTCTTTGGGACGACTTGCTCTCTTACCACCTTTCCTCTGGTAGGTCTTGGTGTGTTGGTGAAGACTTCAATGCTGTGGCCGTTTCTTGGGAGTGGATGGGGGACAGTTCTAGCTCAGGTTTGATGGAGGATTTCTCTGTTTTCATCTAGGAGGCAGCTTTGATAGATGTTGGCATGGCTCATGGTCGGTTCACCTGGTCCAACTTGCGGGCTAATGTTTCTTGCTTTAGGTTAGACAGATTCCAAGTATCTGTTGATTGGGAGGACTACTTCCCAGATGTGCAAGTGCTTCCTCTAACAAGATGTACTTTGGATCATAAACCGATCCTTTTGAGGACCAGCAAGGTGTTTAGTAGGTGACGCATCTTCAGGCTTGAAAAATATATTGGTTCAGAGATGCTGATTTTATGGAGACTGTCTCTAGTGCTTGGAATGTTCAGGTTGGGTCTACCTCTGCAATGGCTACCTTTGTTAAGAAACTACAGCTTACTGCCCAGGTGCTCAACGCTTGGGGCGCAGATAAAACCCCTCCAGGGAGGGTAGCGAAGGACATGATTTTACAATAGATTGAGGGCCTAGATTGTCTAGAGGATGTAGGCCTTATAGATGAGAAGGATAGGAGTCTTAGAGATTCTCTGAGGGTAGAGTTCGACGAGATCCTCTCTAAGGAGGAGATCTACTAAAGGCAGAGATTGAGAGATAGATGGATTAAAAAAGGGGACAGAAACACAACATATTTCCAACGCATTGCTTCAAGGAGGAGGAGGGTCAACACCATTACTTGTACAAGGGTGGGTGACCTCCTCTCTTCTGAGGTGGACATCAGGAAGCAGGCCAAAGACTTCTAATCCATGTTGTTCACAGAGGATGAGCTTTGCAGGCCGTGGATTGTAGACGACCTCCTTCCCTGCCTCTTTGTTGAGGAGAGGGCTGCTATTCCCCAGAGTTTCTCAAAGGAGGAGGTTCATTAGGCGATTTCTCTCTTGCAGGGGGCAAAGCTCTGGGCCCAGATGGCTTCCCTTTGGCATTCTTCCAGAGGTGCTGGAAAGTCATCAAAGAGGACTTATTGACAACTGTGCGGGAGTTCCATGAAGGGGGAGCACATTTGAGGGACATCAACAAAACTCTCTTAATACGCATCCCTAAGAAGCAAGGCGCTCAGGAGTTTCGAGACTTCAGACCCATTAGTCTGCTGAATGACTCCTTCAAGATCATCACTAAGGTGCTGGCAGGGACGTTGGTTGGGGTGATGGACAGATTGATCAGCAATTTTCAGGGTGCTTTCATCAGGGAGAGACATATCTAGGATAACTTCTTGGTGGCTCATGAGTGTTTGTTTGCTATGAATTCCCTTAGGAAGAAGGAGGTGATGCTCAAGTTGGATTTCGAGAAGGCCTATGATAGGGTCAAGTGACAATGTCTGTTTGATGTACTCGAGAAGATGAGTTTCAGAGAGAGATGGATTGGATGGATCAGGGCGTGCATTTCTTCAGCCTCTTTTGCAGTCCTAGTGAATGGGAACTTGTCTTCCTTCTTCTACAGTGGAAGGGGCTTTCGTCAAGAAGACCCTATGTCTTCGCTTCTCTTTGTAGTGGTGACAAATGTTTTGAGCAAGGTATGGCATAGAGCAGAGACAGCTGGTCTGATTAAGGGGTTTCAAGTTGACAGAGGAGGGCCTAGTATCTCTCATTTGCAATTTACAAATGACACCACCATGTTCCTAGTTGAGGGAGAGCAGCAACTTTACATGGTGAGGCTCTTGCTGGAGTTGGTGGAGGAGGTGTCTAGCCTTAAAGTCAACTTCAACAAGAGCCTGCTTGTAGGATTGAGTATGGAGGAGTGGTCTATTCGGAGGGCAACCTACATTTTGGGGTGCAAACTAGGAGTGTTTCCTATCTCGTACCTAGTCTTCCACTGTCTACGAGTGCTCTTCACAGTGCATATTGACTTCCTATTGCTCAGAGATATGAGTCCAAGCTGGCCTAATAGAAGGTTAGGTTGTTATCCTATGGGGGCAAACTTCTCTTGTGTAGATTAGTGCTTAATAGTCTTCATATATATTTTCTCTCCATGTTTCGGATCTCGAAAACGGTGGCCAAGAAGATTGGGTCGATTCAAGGATCTTTTGGCATGGTAGTGGTGGGAATTGCAGGGGGTGGTATGATATTACCTGGAGGAGGGTGGCTTCGGGCAAAGAAGTGGGAGGGTTGAGGATCAAAGATGTGAGGGACTTCAACCTTGCCCTATTGGGAAAGTGGTTGTGGAGGCTGGGAGTAGGGAGGTCGGGCTGTGGGCGCATGTGATTCGACTGAGATACTATGGCATGAGGATAGTGTGGGATTTGGGGGCTACCTCGTTGCACAGGACCTCCCCATTGTGGCGTGATATCTTGACCTGCAGGGAGTTTATCTCGTCCAGCGTCCGTGTCTACCTAGGAAGAGGCGACCAATGCCTCTTCTAGAAGGACAGATGGACTAGAGACTTCACCCTAGAGGCCTCCTTCCCTAGTCTCTTTGCGGCTTCTGAAACTCTCTTGAGGACGATTTCCCATGCTTTCGACTCCCAACTTCGTGGGGGGACCTGGGTATCGACCTTCAGGAGAGCCCTCGGAGATGATGAGGTGGAGCAACTTCAAGACCTTCTCTCCTTCCTCCTTCCATTTCATCCTCTACCTGACAGAGAGGACGAATGGACTTGGAGATGGGGGAAAGGGGGTTCCTTCTCGGTCAGCTCAGCCTACGCCATGATTTTGGACAGTGGCCTTCGTCATAGGCTCTTGTCTCAGGTTTGGAAGACATACAGCCCGTTGAAGATAAAGATTCTCACTTGGAGGATCTCTCATGGAGATTACCTACCCGAGACAAATTGAGCTGATTCCTTCCAACTGCACAGTCCACTTGCTGCTTGTGCGAGGTGGACATCGAGATCCTGGACCACCTGTTTGTAGGCTGCACCTACTTATAGAGGGTATGAGATGAGCTTGCAAACAGTCTGGTTCACCACTTGATGGAGCATTGGGGCAGGAGTTGAACTCTTTCAGGTGATAGGACAGTATGGTGGCTCTTTCTCCATGCCACCATATGGTCAATATGGGGGGAGCGCAACAACCAGATCTTTAAGAGAAAGTCGAGAGATGTGGAGTTGGTTGCTTCTTCTGTGTGAAAGTGAGGGAATGGGCTGAGCTCCTTTGTAATGTGAACTCCCTCAACTCCTCTCTTTTTGTGTTGTTAGGGGGTTAAATTGATCCACACTTTCTTGGTGTGATGTTTTGTATAGAGATTCTTTTTGGGTGCTTTTGACTACACTTGTACATCTTCTTTTCATTTAATACAATAGTGGTACCAACCACTTTCCAAAAAAAAAAAGATCTGACCATGCTATTTGCTTTTCTCTACAATCAGACTATCAAATTTTGTATCCTAGTCACGATCAGGTATTGGATTATGTTTTCGGTCAAGAACGGACCCTCGGATTTATTTTGGGTCACAATCAGACTGTTGGATTTGAATTGAATTATGATTGGACCGTTGGATCGCCATTATGATCACTATTAGACTGTCGAATTTGATTCCAGTAAAGATTAGACCTTTGGATTTGCTCCAGGTCAAAATCTAACCGTTAAATTTAAGTTTGGTCAGATTTGATTGTTAGATTGCCATATGACCATCAGCGGACCATTGGATTGACCCATAATCACGAACACTCTTTCGATCGTGATCGGACCATTAAGTTAACTTGGTGTCCATAAAGGACACTAATTTTAAATCCTTTTTTGGGTAATTCTATATATTTTTAATTTCGAACCCTTTTGGGTATATTTGTAATTTCAAACCTTTTTTGGGTATATTTGCAATTTTCTTAAACATCGAGTTTTTCTACAATTTGTCTACCATCAGGGGATATCTTTATACTTTTCCTACAATCAGGGGATATTTCTGTAATTTTCCATCAACAAGAGTATTTATTTAATGTCCTATCAACCAGGGGTATATTGGTAATTTTTGGACCTTCCAAGGTTTCTTCTCTATAATTTTAGGTCAAGGCAGTTAATGCCTTGAATTAATTGCCATTGGGTGCTTAGGTGGAGGAGGTCCCTCTAGTTGATTGCACAAGGAGGAGGGAGTCTCCCCGTGTGCTTGTGACCGGAGGGGATCCCTCCTGTGGCCTGCGTAACCCGGGGGGTGGGGGGGTCCCTCCGGTGTAAGATTACCTGAGGCAGATCCCTCTGGTTCCTTGGATGACCGAGGGGGTTCCCCAGTGCTTGGGCTAGCTAGAGGGATCGAGGGGGTTCCTCCGGTTTGGAAAATTTTTAGGATTCAACAAATGCCCCCCACGGGATGTGTGTCAGAGCCGAAGGCGAAGGCAAACAACTTGTGCGCTTCACAAGTTTTACCCCTTAGTCTTAATGACATGGTGGGGAATTTGTCGAAGGCAATGACAAACAGCTCATGCCTTTTCAGTACTATTATATTTCTATCCCAGAGTCTTGGTGATATGACGGGGAGTGCTATCGAAGGCGATGACAAACATTTTGTGCCCTCTAATGATGCGACAGTTTTCACCCCAATGTCTTTGTGACATGGCGGGGAGTCTTGTTTAAATTCTTCTTGGGATGGACATCTTCTGAAATGCGACAATATTTGCCATTGAAGTTTGGGCCGACGTCTGGTGTTATCATGCTTTTCACGTCGGGCCATCTTACTTTTACTGCCAATTAGATTGAACCAACCATTTCTCAACTTGGTAGCAAGTTTTTTTTTCTCCTCTCTCTTTTTTTCCCATATATCCTCAGGAGAGTACTTAGGAGAGCGCACGCCACTTTAGAGAAGTAACATGAGCCCGCTCCACCAAGCCGACCCTAAGGTTGAATTACAAATTGTATCAACAAAGTTGACAATGAGGGCTATAACAAGATGTTTTTGTTTTGGGGCCCAAAATCTTTTTGTTTTTCATCCCCCCCTTTTTTTGCTTCATTTATTTCCCATGTATATTAGCGGGCTCTAGAATACTAGAGTCTTTTGCTACCCTCCTCCTTGATCTTGCCTCTCTGGCTTTGCTTGGAATTCAATTTGGGATGCTCCTCTTTTTTTGTCTCATCTTTTTGGCCTTGGGTGGAGCTAAGTTTGAAGTCCTTCACTTAGGTCGTGCCTTTTTGGCTTTGCTCGGAGCTTTGTTTGAAGTTCTTCGCTTGGGTCTTGCTTTTCTAACTTTGTCCGAAACTTTCTCGAGCGTTTCTTCTGAGCCGGAGGACTCGCTAGGTAATCATTTCTTGCTGCTTGAGTCACATTTTCCATGCCAACATTACTTGTAAGATTTGAGCTTTCTTGTGTACTGCATGATTGCTACCTGAGTTATAGTTTCCATGTCAACATTGTTTGTAAAATTTGAGCTTTCTTGGATACCGATGATTTTTTTTTTGCAGGGTCCTCCTGAGGTATCATGTCAGGATCGTGTACTGAGAGAATTTTAGAGCTTCCACAACTTCAGAGTTGAGTGACTTAATGCTCCACAGATGCGGCCTTTTGTGGGATATGGGACAACGGCCATGCTCGTTAATGGTTTATTTAAGTTTGAATTTTTTGTTTAAATTTGATCTGGGACAACTGCCATTCTCTCTGTTTCTCACACAGAATGATAGTAAATTGAAAATTTTGTTTAAATTTGTTTAGATTTGTGGCTAATTTTATTTAAATTTGTTTAGCTTGTCGTTAATTTTATTAAATTTGTTTCACTTTAGAAGTTTATTGATTTTATGTATACATTTTTGTGATATTTAGATATATATTTATATTCCTGAATTATATATATTTATTTTAATAAAATATCGCCTCAAATGCCTCAAACACCTAGGCCATCACCTAGGCAGTTGAGGGCTGAGGTGACTCCTTGGTCGTCTCGGTCGTCTCTCGCCTCTGACTACATAGTTCCACAGCTGTTTGAGAGTAGAATGACAACTAGACAATCATGAAGACAAGGTAATCTCTTGTAAGATACAAACGAAATTCAAACAAACTCAGAACCTTGAGAAATTTTAAGCACATAGACAAGGCAATTAGCTACTTACCATATAAGTTCTATGACAGCATTCAATCATTTTTTAAGGCAAATTCCATTTATATTAACATGTTGGAGGAAGAATTAGCTGGAAAGAATGCAACTTTTCAAGTCCAAAGTATAACTAAACAAGTGCAACTCTCCTGCATTAACATAATTGGACTTAGCACCAAAAATCTCAGGACCTCTGCTTAAAACAGAGTGGATACAGAATATTCTCAAGAAGAATACAACCTTACCTCATGTCTTGAACTCCTCCAACTCTAAAGTAGGGTCTTTAAAGAATGTATGCCTCCATTTCAGAAGCTTGACAGCTATCAAGTGGAAAAGGAAACCTTCACCTAGCGTCTGCTATCATGAACCCCCCCTAGTCAGCTCAAAACTACTTGCCTCCAAAACCTATGTAGATAAAGGCAGCATGTAAAGAGAGAAAGGGTACTAGACATTGTTAAAAGAGACATCAACCACTTTCTGATGATGAAGAATAAGAAAAACAATAACACATAAATTGAAAATTGCGGGCATTTGACATAGATAACATAGGCGAGCGCCTTGATGAGTGAGGTGAGCAGGAGAAAAGGTAAGGCATCTTTGCTTCCTCACCTTGCCTTGCTGCCTCGGCAACTGACGAAATTGTCTATGACAACAAGCTCCAAACAGCAGGCATGAAGAAGCAGTCTAGCGTTTCTCTCTCAATAGAAGCCACACTGAGCTCATAGTTCTTTTCATCCTGATCTTGATCCTCACAATCTGTCTAATTCTTACCGGTCTGATAACTTCAGCTTTAAACATCTCACCCTTTCAAATGTCTCCCTCTCCTCTTCTCTCCCTCTTCATTCCTGGATCACACAAACATATGGGCATGATAATAAAATTAAAAATAGTTTACTTTAATCATCAAACAACAGTAGATGGTACACCACAGTCAGGTCAAGTCTTTCACATCAACATGCTCGTTTCCCAGGGGAAAATCGAGTAAGCAATAACTGATAAATGTCTTTGACCTGCACCCACATATGAACATAGCTTCATGATATCTTAGAGCTAAAATAGCAAAAGGAAATATTAGCAGGTACTTATTTTCTAGCACAATTTTACCAAGCCAAGAAAAAAGCCATAACCTAAGAAAAGTAAAAGAATACGGGAGTTAAAAAAAAGACTTGAAGAATTATAAGGACAATAACAGCTATTGAACAGGCAGTAAAGAGCAAGGAAGGCGGAATCGGGGATCGGGATCGGATCGCCCGGTCCCAAACCGATCCGGGTCGGTGGGATCGGCCGATCCCGGCCGAGTCAGGCCAGCTGACTCGGCTAGGGATATAAGTGTCTAAAAGGCTTAGTTACATTGAGTTCTTCTGTTATGGCCATGGCTCTTATGACATGCTCATTGTGTCAAAGGTTTAGTTACATTGATAATAATGTTCTGATGATCTTTCCTTCTTACTGGACTCAAGTGTTAGCACAAAGTTATTCGGTACTTTAGTCTTTGTCACCTTGCAAAAGAATGACATGCTTCATCAGCATAATCTTTGATAGGCATTTTATGATGTGTTCCTGTTGCTTATGGCTGGTTTTATGCTGGTTTCATATTCACAATTTTTTTAGGGCCTTTGCCTACTTGTTCTTCTTGTTGGTTATCATCAATTTATCATGCTGCCTTGGACTCTTGGTATGTTAGAAATCATAATGAATGTTTCTAATACATTGTTATTTATAAAGCTGGTTTTCCATCACTTCTTACCAAGCTGGAGTATGAATTTCCTTTCAAAGAGCTATCTTCAGCAATGTCATCTAAATCATCAGTACTGAGCTCATTGGATGATAATTGGTTTGCAGAAGATGAATGGGCAACAAGTTCTTTCATAAATTTTAGAATCGGCGGCGATCGGACGGGATCGGCCTGGATCGGCCGATCCAGGCCGATCCCGGGCATGGATCGGTTCACATGGGATCGGGATCAGATCGTTTCGCCCAAAATCCGATCGATCGGGCGATCCGATCCCGGGCGATTCTGCCTACCTTGGTAAAGAGAACTCAATTTTGAAATTAGATAAAAAAATAAGCTTTGATAAAATTTTAAGTCATTAAACTTGAAATAAATAAATATTTGGTGTTTATAATATAGGATTGACTTCAGCCCAATTATGTATTCTATAATTGAAGTGCACCAGATAAATAAATCAGTGTTCAAATAAGTGCAAACGACAATGGATCTTTGAAATGATGTTACACAGCTGCACTTGTCACAATCAATTCTCCAAATCTAGTTTTTCTTCTCAAACGAGTCAAGTTCTGATGAAGTGGGAAACAGATTCATTTCCCATTAACAAGTAAGACACAATAGCATGTGGACTACTTTAGAACAAGGGATATCATCAACAGGCAGATTAGGCTTTTGAACTGGGAAACAGAAACAAAGTTCACAGAAAACCCAACAGATTTCCAGATTGCAAGTGTCTGAATACATACTCAACAATTGAGTATCTAGGCTTTCCGAGAGATTACCTTGCATATTGCAAAAAAGTACGACAGAAATTTTGCTTCAACCATCTTAGAAGTTACACAAAAAGCAAGCTCTGTTGGTTCGTCTTTTTTCTTCTCTCTTTTGAGGGAAGTCAAAAGAATGAGAGAAATTCAGTAGTTTCACTCCATTAGTTATCTAGCAAGGATTTTGAGGAGAGGGAGCTATCAATGAATAAAAGCATTTTCTGTGATTCAGTTCTATACTTTAGATTATGATGCAATGTTAAATTCACCTTAAGAGTGTAATCAATTTGTAAAACATGAACCACTCATCAGTTGGGCTATTGTAACTAAAGAAGGTGATAAATAATGAATACTAGCATGTAAATAAGGCTATTAACTTACTGAAAAAGAAAAAGATAAGAAAATGCTTGTAATACAAATGACAAAGAAATGCCTGTCATACAATGACTACGAAAACATGTGTCATGTTGTTATTGTTGAATATGTGATTACAGAAGATACAACAGTGACATTTTCTTAAAAAGATCAAAAAGTATGTAGAAGAATGGTAGAAACATGAGCTTAATCAATAAAAAGAGATCTCAAGTGTTATTGCACCTAGAAATTTGGACAATGTGCAGATATATCTAATGGAAGGATTGTGTTTCATTAGCTCCTTCGCAAATCCATGTAGCAGATGGCCACCAACCCTGTGGACCCTTGCTCTTTCTCTCTTTCCTCAAAATCGTTCCATGTACATGTGAGCTTTCAAAATTGCTTCCAACAAGCTTAAACTGTGAAGTCAAACCAACTAACTTCTCGTTACCGTATCCAACACCAATTCCTCTCCAGATTCCAGGGATATATAATACTTCTGTCTCTCTCTTCTCATTTCCTGTCTTCAGCAGGAACCTGACAGAAATTTCCAGATTCTTGACATCTTGTCTCAGTAGTTTTCAGATTCTTGACATCTTGTCGTAAAGCTTTTTTGAATTCTTGGTTCTCAACCCTATTGCATCCCCCACTATGCTTGAATGAGTTTGATGATTAGGAATGTGTCAGAAAGTTGTGAAAGGAAGTATGCAATTGCTGCAAAAGAAAAAAAAAGGAAAACGTATAAGCAAATCCATCCAGTCATTAGCAGTTATCATGCATGCTAGATTGGAATAGTCTACCAAGAATGGTGACATCTTGAGACAGGGGATACTAAGAGCGAATGGACCGTCACCAGGACATTAAGAGGGAAACAGGTGAAAAATACATTAGTGTTACCAAAGATTAGCAAAGAGGATGAAAAACATGATGAGGATGGAAAAGATCATACCTTCTCAATATAAGGATTCATTAAGATGTGCATATTGATTCCCCCACATTCCACAGCCATGACCCAGCATCAAGAATGATTCCCTTGAAACATTAACCAATAAAATTTTCTCAGTGGTAAAATCCATGAAACTCACAACCTACCATAACCAACAACGATGGGCAGGAAGGCGATAGTGAGATCTGTCATCAATAATCTGGCCCTGAACGCATAATTCATTGTTAACTCTCATAAACCACTAAAATCTTCTCATGGCAACCCATGAAGCTTGCAATCTTCCATCACAGACAATGGCAGGTAGGCAGTCAGTTTGAGATCCGTCACCAATAAACTGGTCCTAAGCACATAATTCATCATTTAAGTCTCATGCTCTCAAATCTATGGTTGTTCCATTTTGGTAGCATTTACAGTTGTGGCAGAATCTAGCCCCTCATCTTCATGTCATCTTTCAGTTTAAGCACTTCTTCCAGATTTTCCAACTCAGAGTACTTGCTTATTAGACACTTATAAACAACGCCATCAGGGTAAACACCACTTTTGATCATCTCAGTCAGCATGTTCCTTGCTCGCTGCATTTGGCCACTGTTACAAAGGCCCTGCATCAATGAAGTATAAGCATGCCGATCCAGCTTTATTCCATTTTCTTCCATTCTGTTCTTCAGAACAAAAGCTTCCTGAAGGTTTCCCATCTTCAAATTTCCATCTATCAGGGCCGTATATGCCACTCTGTCTGGAACCAAACCTTTGTCCACCATTTCTTCAAAAAGCCTTGTGGCCTCACCCAATGAACCATTCTTACAGAGACCATCAATGAGGGCTGTGTAAGCCAACACATTAGGGTGCAGGCCCAGTTCTCTCATCTTACTAAAATGGTAAGCTGCTTCGCTAAGTGATCCTTCTTTGCATAATCCATCAACTAAGGCACAGTAAGTAACCACAGATGGCAATGAATCTGAATCTAACATCTTATGAAGTATACTAAGTGCCTCAGAGGCTTTCCTTGCCTTAAAATAGGCATCCATTAGACTTGTATAAATAACATGATTAGGCTTCAGCTTATGATCCTCCATCTCCTTAAATATATTCTCAGCTTCAAGAAGTTTTTCAACATTACAAAGACCCCAGATAACAGTTCCATACATTGATAAGTCAGGCTTAGTGCCTTTTTCTTTTATCTCATTGAACAGATGCATCGCCTTCTCTGTATTTTTAATCTTAAAGTAACCATGAATAATGGCTGTGTATATTAGCTTGTTGGCATCAACACCAGCGTTCTCCATCACCCTGAAAACCTCTTCGGCCTCCTGCACCTTGCCTTCTTTACACAGACCATCAACCAAAACTGTGTACGTAACAACATTCAATTGTATTCCCTCATGCACCATTTGATCAAGTAGTAGCAAGGCTTCCTTTAGATTCCCCACTTTGCAGCTCCCGTCAATAAGAGTAGTATATGTGAACTCATTTGGACTAAGACCCTTCACCTTCATGTCCAGAAAGAACTTGATCGCTTCTTTCACCATTCCCTCTTTACAAAGACCATCAATCAGAGTCGTATATGTTATCACATTGGGTTTCACATCTGCCCTCTTCATCTCACTGAAAAAACCAAAAACCTTCCGAAATTGCCTGAATCTACAAAAGCAGTTGATAATGGCATTGAAGGTTATCACATCAGGATGACAGCCAACCTCTTTCATTTCCTCAAACAACCCTTCAACATCGTCCAGTTCGCCAAACTTTCCATGGCCGTCAATAAGTGAATTGTACGTGATGGCATCTGGTGAGCAGCCTGCCTTTTTCATCTGCAAAAACAATTCCATGGCCGTCTTCAAGTCACCATCCTTGCACATGAGATCAATCATTATATTATAAGTAAAAACGGTCGGAGCCATATTTGAGCTGAGCATATAATCAAACAGTTCCCTTGACAAATTCCCCTTCCCAGCTTTGGCCAAACTCTGAAGGAGGTTGTTGCAAGATCTCACCTTTGGCAAGATCCTAAAGGCCCCCATCTTATAAAAACACTCGCTGGCCTCTTCAAGGTATCCCAAATCTGTCAAAACCCCAAAGAGAGAATCAAACACTCCATTCCCGCGGCAGTCGCAGAGACCACATGTCGCTATAAGCATGGCGACCACGCTCTCCGAATCGGGAAGCACCTGCTTCGACAACACCAACTCTTTGAGGACCTCCCTAGCCTGAAAGTACAGCCTGGCATTGAAGAGGATGTGGGCGGCAATGCAGTACGACTCCGTGGTGTGTCGGAATCCCCGCTGCTTCCCCGCCCACAGGAAGAACTTAAAAGCCGATCGGGGGTCCTTCTTCAGCTTAACCAATATCCTGGAAACTCTGAGCGGCGCCAAGGACGAAGCAAACAGCGACGAGATCCTCGGGTCTTCCCACCGATCCTGCACGACGAGCTTGGGTATGGCCTCGACGTCGGAGTCCTCGGGGCAAGGGCCGGGCGTCGACTGTGTGGACAGGGGGCTCCAGTTAGAGCAGACGAGGCGAGAGAACCCGACGAGAAGCGCGCCGCGGAGGTTCCGTCGAGAGAAGAAGAGAGCTGCAGGGTTGACTCCGGTGAGAAGGCCGCCGGCGAGAGCCAGCATCTTCCTACCAGAGGAAGGGGGCGACGGTCGGGGCCATGCTCGGAAGCTCAGGTCAGAATGGCAGCTCCTCCTGCTTCCTCCATGGCTGGGAGCTTTTCCAGGGGGTTTTCTAGGGTTTAGCCGTTCCCAGGCTGGGGTGCGCCGCCCCGGTCCGGCGGCTTGGGCTCCCCCCTAGTCCTACACACGCTGCTATGGCTCTCACCCAGGCGAAACGCGAACCAAATGCGACGTGGCGCACAGTTTTCAGATGAGTATATCCTCTGAATCGTGGCGCCGCCCAATGATGCCGCTCCTGGTTCTTGCTGAGAGCATGGTTATTGGGTGGGGACTAGTCGAAGGCCGCTGTTTGAAAATGTTTCTGAAAAAATAAACTTTAATTATTGGCACTTCCACAAAATAAAATTGATTTTAAATGCAAGAAGTTTTTCTCTATTTTTTATTATTTAAAAATAAAAATATTTTTAAAAAAAAAGACATTAAATTTAAACCTTGAGTTCAAGACATTAGAGCAAAAATATAAATCCTATGGATGAACTAATGAAAACCCTAGACCCAAATTCCATGGGTTATAGAAAGACATGATCGATTACACATATGAGATACAGAAATGTTATGGTGCCACTTTCTTATGTCACAATCTTTGTCATTCTTTTTTTTTAACTGTCAATTTTGAAATCAAAAGTTGAGAAGGAAAAAATAAATTAAGTTTGATACCCCCGAACTCGAACTTTAAAATATCGAACTTAATTATCTGGTTACATGATCTCATTCATGAGATAGTCGAATTGGGAGTGTGAAAAGCGTGACATCGTAACATTGCGCGAGTGCTTTCTTCTCTCTCCACATGTGCACATGTAATTTCAATTTCTAATTAAAATATATATCTATTCCCTAAGATGTTGGTTTATTATTATTTATTTATCTGACTAAAATGAATAATTGTATGCCGTATTTTATGAAAAACAAAAGAATTCACTCTTTAAATTATCATGGCATCATTCTTATTTTATTTGGTCTGTCTTTGTCTTTCTGCGAAGACATGTTAAATTGTATCACTAGCCATGACATTTAAAGTAAATATTTCTTTTATGCCATTGAAAGCTATGCTATTTACACATTGCCTTTTGCACTTTCGACATCCTATTCTAAAGCAGATATTATATGACCTATGCTCATTTCAATTTATAGATTTCTTTGGTATCCCATCTAAAGAAATACGTTTGGATTCCATACGTATTCGGATTGAATAATGTCAATGGATAAACACTTTTTTTTGATAACGAGAAATCTAGCAGTGGTATGGAGAGCTGAGCGATTATTGGGTCACCCGAGTTTGAGACTTACCCTATACATCTTGTCACCTCTTTTTTGTACCGCCACCATAAAATCCCGGGCTCACATCTCTCGAGGATTAAATGTGAGCCGGGTAAACCCCCCCCCCCCCCCCCGGGGGCTACAGATAAACAAGTTAAATTCATGCTTTAATGACTATGGTCGTATCAATCCATTTTTTACAAAATAATGCTATATAAAAATAATATTTTATTTAAGGTGAGATTCATGGAATCATGATGCTAAAGATTTAAGTGATCTTTTATCATTAAAATTTTAACAAGTCATAATAAAATCTTAAACATGAAAAATAGACATTTGACTTCGACCACGTTGATTTTAAGAAAAAATAGTATATATATATATATATATATATATATATATATATATAGGAAATGTTCAAATAAGGACATACGCATTGTAGTTATAATGCGGATGTCTCTCTTTAATCAAATTTTGGTATATTTTTTTAATTTTTTTAAATGAGGTCTAAGATCTCTTAACTTGGTGTGGAAGTCTAATCACCTACTTAATTGGGATATGCTGCAAGAAAAAAAGATATGAATAGTTGTTACTATTTATGTTAATGTTCATGTGAATATTAACTACTATTCACACTCATTTTTTTATTATCATGCACCTCAAGTAAAGCAAGTGACTTGTCTCCCACTCCAAGTTAGTAGACCTTAAGCCCCACCTAAAAAAATCCCACGAAATGAGACTAAAAGGGGCCATTCGCACTGTAACTACAATGCGGACGTCCATATTTGATCATTTTCATATAAATATATATATATATATATATATATATATATATATATATATATATATATATAGAGAGAGAGAGAGAGAGAGAGAGAGAGAGAGAGATATATATATATATATATATATATATACGATCAAGTGAAGAGAGCCCCACCTGGTATCACCGTCACCTCATCGCCTCATATGTATTATTTTGTATTTATTTTTTATACTTTTTTTAGGTGAGACTCAAGATCCCCTATCTTAGAGTGGGGACCAAGTCAACAAAAACTTATATTGAAAAATAAGAGAAAAAATAAAAATGTGTGAATAGTGACTTGGGCCCCAAGTCTCTATTCACATTTTTTTATTTTTTTTCTTGTCGTGAACTCCAGGTAAAAATAAAAAAGATGGTAAGAGATCTTGAGCCTCACCTTTTTTTAAAAAAAATAAATACATAAAAAATACTACATGGGAGGCAATGAGGTGGCTGAGCACCAAGTGGGGTCATCTCCACCTGATCAAATAAAAACATACGCATTGTAGTTACAGTCTGGACACCTCTCTTTCATCAAATTTTGGTGTGTTTTTTAAAAAAAAATTTAGGTGGGACCTAAGGGTCTATAGTAGGGTTGTCTCCCTAGACTGAACTTCCATATGAAAAAGCATTCTGACATTCTGGCAAAAATGAAATCTTTGTTGTGGTGTTCTCCTTTTTGTTCTTTTACTTTTGTAAAGCATATCTGATTCCGAACATTGAAGCCGAACTTCATTTGTAATTTATTTTTTGAGTTATAAAAGGAACTCGAGTGCTTCAGAATGAGGCATCGAAAGTTTGCGATCAAAATCCGATTTGCAAGTCTTTACGAGATAGTCGCGTAGCTTTCTTCTGAAGGCATCGTTGACGCCTTAGTCATTTGTCTACCTTCACTGATATCAGAGCCTAAGAAGAGCATCCAATGACATTTAGTTGTACCGAGTGCTAGTTGTGAGATACTTACTCTTCAATATCTTGTAAGTACTAAGCGCTTCAATCTTTTATCCATGGCTCCTTTCAACACCTTGTTCGGTATTCTTGAGGTTTCAGGGATCGAGCATCCCATCTGCGATAAGTATCGCAACTACAATTCTTTAAGTTAACTTAGTTGAAAATGGGTACGAATTTGATCGTCATTTTTCAACGATCTAGGATCACTATGACTGTTTCACTAAGAAACGTCTAGAAACCTATTACCTAGATCACAACATCAAATCCCTTCAACTATTTCACAATACCTCTGGTGAGATGGACATTATATATCCTACATATATGTCCATTGTACCAAGATTCAGACATGATATTGCCTATGAAGAATGGCACACTCAGCTCTTGCCTTTTCCATCGAAGAAATTTGTATTTGGGAAGGGATGGTTATGAGCGTCGACCTTGAGGCAAGATGCTATTATGCTTTATCTCATATTGTGCCTCATCATGATGCGCATTTGTAGCGATTTTCAAAGAAGTAAGCATTTGTAAACCAATGGCTCCTCTCTTTATGTTTGAAACCACAATGAAAGCTTCTTTAGAGCCCACGCCACTTCACAATGATAAAGATGTTCATTTTAAGCTTTCACGTTGGGGACCCCCTCCTCCTAAGGAACCCAAAGATGTTAGGCCTGTTACAGAACGTGCAAAACATAGCACTTTCATCTGCAAAGAACATCCTTCAAGCTACTTCAAACGACGAGATGACCCTCTTCTATACAACAACTGCTTTTTAGCCAAGGGTCCTATGCTACCACAAAAGAAAGTGGTTGAAATATTTCTTCATGCTATGGGTCTTACCGGAGAAGGCAAGTTCCATGCGTACGTGTTGGAACATCCGAAGAACCTCCCAGCAGACACTACAGATGTTATTTATGATGAAGAACCAATCACATAAGCAGAATTTATTGAGGTGGTAAATAGAATTAATGAATGTCTGGATGAGTCCATAACCCTCTTGGCCAACACACCTCTTCTTGGAGTGATATACCTTGCTCTGTCAAACCGGAAGAACCTGTAGGTAAAAATGAATCCTTGTCCGATACTTTCAATCTTTTCTTAGCTATGGACCAGGCCCTACACCTCCATATGCTACAATCTCGCTAGTCTACTGTGGATCCCTCAGAACTACCTTTGTCAACCATTCATTCCCATATGATTACTCAAGAGTCTCAGGCAGATGACCAAGGTAATGTTTCATTCCCAGAAATTGATAAAACTGAGCTATACAATTTTCCTAAGTTTCAAGCCAGAATGCTAAGAAGGCCGCCATTGCACGGCCGAAGTGGTAGGGGCCGGCTGGTTGGCTGGTGGTGTCACGGAATCAGGAAAGGCCGGAGTAACAAGGGGATGGATGGCGTTAACAAAATGACAAGTGACTCCCCGCGATCGCAAACAGAAGCATAAAACAAGTCGACATTAATATGCAAGTCTAAGGCACAGGAATTCGGCTAGTCTTCCTTCCTTTCCTCTCCTGGGAAAATATCAGGATTTGGAAGGCAAAACAAGCTAAATTTTTGCATGTTGGACAAATCGACATTCTGGTGCATCCACATTTCTCCTATAATCTTAATGCTCCTTACTTAGTTACCTTATTAGATGTCAGACATCTGAATTGGAAAAAGGCAGTCCTTTGTCAATTCTCTAGCAATCTAGATAAGGATGGTCTGTGTGTTATACGTCCCAACTTTACAATAACTTTGGATGATCCTCATTTATCCCAAGCTTTTGTAATCTGTGTGCAAATCAAAGATGTGGAAATGCTACCATAATCTGTGTATGCTACGATTGCTTCCTGTTGTATTTTTCATCTAACTAATTCTGTTGTTTCTCATTTTCGTCATCTCTATGGCTTGCAACTACCAAAAAATATAAATAAAAATATTTCACATGTTGCACCTTCCTTAACATTAGAAGGATTTGTACAAGGTTTTCCAGCTATTGAACAATTTATTTCGAATTCAGACTACTTAGAGAAAAAATAAAAAAAGAGATGGATGTCTAGGTACCCTAAACCTCATTCCTTGAGGTACTCTACCTTACAGCTCCTTCCTACCCCAAAACCTTCCAACTCTACTTCTGCTTCCACCTCTACTACCACCTATTCTTCCAGTAGTTCACGATCAACCTACCTCTTCGGTGACTAATTGTAATATTCCGGACCTTTCGGATCCTTCTTTGTGGGTCCCGGATCTGGTTTCTCGGAGTGTCCGGCTCCATTGTGTCTGAAATTTCGTTTCGGACATCTTTTGTGTTCGGATCGACGCGATCCGGTGTTGTTTCGGAGGCCCGGAGTGCATCCGTGGCTTTTCCGTACGTGTTTTCCGATTTTCGGTGTATGTTTCGACAATTCCTTCGGAATCTTGTTGCGGGTGAACCGGGTCGTTCACCTAGGCGAGTATAGTACCATTGCGATCGGTGCGTTCCGAGGATCGCGGAAATGTAATTTTTTTATTTTTTGGTATTTTCTTGGAATTTCTAGATTTTCTATAAATACCCCTCCTTTTCTCTCTCTCCCCACCCTCTTTCTTCCTCTTCCTCTTCCTCTTTTCTCCCTCCCGTGCGAACCGGCGACCCCTCCTTTCCCCCTCTCCCGTGGACGCGACGGCGACCCTCTCCTCGGCTGCAGACGGCGGCGAGGTGACGACGTGGCTGCGACGGTGGTGGTGTGGCGATCGTGGAGGCGTACGTGGACCATGGGAGCTCAAGGAAGAAAAAAGTTTTCATGCGATTTCTTGCGATTGTGGACGATCCGGCGCGTCTCGGGGCGATCTTGAGATAGGGTGACGTTCCTTAGCCTCTTGCGTTCCATTCCCGCGATTTGTAGGCCAAGGGGAGGCCGAGAGATGGATATTCATGCGGGTTTGGGTTTTTCCATGATTTTGGGAGAGTTCGCCAGATCTATGGTTTTAGGGTCATGTTTTCGCGTTTTGGCGGCTTAGAAGCATGCTAGGGGTCCCCAGGGGTCTTCCCCTTTGATTTCCCCCTCTCCTATGGAGGCATGGGGGCGTGGTTGGAGTTTTTAGGCGTTTCACGCCGTTCTGCCGTCGGGTCGGTGTGACAGTCCTTCCAGTGACCGTCACACCACGCACTACAAGAAAAATCGCGGATAGCGACCGACCTAGCGGTCTCTATTCAGTCGTAAGTCGGTCGCAAATCTGAATTGCGACCGAACAGAGACTATCTAGCCACCGAATATGTCGGTCGCTATATAATAGTCGCTATATAGCGACCGACATAATTCGGTCGCAGTATCAGTCGTTACCAGAGACCGATTATAATCGGTCGCCTTATCGGTCGCTAAATAAGTCGGTCTCAATTCGGTCGCTATTCGGTCTCTAATTATGTTGTATTTTTAAAAATAAAATTAACCTATCGGATTTATTCGGTCTCAATTCAGTCGCCAGACGGTCGCCATGTATAATTATTTAATAAAAGAAATATAACGTATAGTCGCTATTCGGTCGCAATTCAGTCTCCATGCGGTCGCTAATTTTGCATTATTTTTTTTTAAAAAATTTATTTAAACTGATAAATAAATTACCTGATAAATAACAAATTCATAACATAAATATAAAATCAACTACACAGACAACAATATCGACAAATCTCAAATTCATCACATACAAACACCTGATAAATAACAATTTCATAAAACAATAATAAATCAACTACACGGATCACAATCTCCACGAACCTCAAATTACACACAATTAAAATAAAATCACAAATTAATCATACATCCATAATAATAAAATGACAACATACACAACTAAAATAAAATCACAAATCCTCCACATATGTCTCATCCTGGTCGTCGTCTCGTCCAACATCATCCTGGTCGTCGTCTCGTCCAACATCTCGCGACGGATGATCCTGTATATCATTTAAAAAAATTATAATCAAATCCTTAATAAAGAAATCAAGCATTAACAAGACTTAATAAAGAAATCAAGCATTAACAAGAGTATGCCAATAGTTTAAGCCAGCTCATTTTCATATATATAAATACACACACACAATATAAGTTCAAATTTCATCTTGTATTTTAAAAATGAAGTTTGAGCGCCGAGCTCAAACCGGGCATCCGATTTGGATTCCGTCAGTTCTGACAAGTCACTTTCATCTCCCCGGTCGTATTGGAATGATCGGCACGGCCATCCGACCGGTATTTCAGATTTTAGAACCAAATGCCCCGTCCTAACAGTTCATTTGAACTAAGTGTATTTTAAAAATGAAGTTTGAGCGCCGAGCTCAAACCGGGCATCCGATTTGGATTCCGTCAGTTCTGACAAGTCACTTTCATCTCCCCGGTCGTATTGGAATGACCGGCACGGCCATCCGACCGGTATTTCAGATTTTAGACCCCCGGACCCGTCCTAACAGTTCATTTGAAATAAGTGTATTTTAAAAATGAAGTTTGAGCGCCGAGCTCAAACCGGGCATCCGATTTGGAGAAAAGAGGTTGAATATCAACATTCTCTATTCGCCAGTCTCTTTGCAATGGGTTTAACTGTCGTACTGGCTAGAAGAGATATAGGCTTGAGTATCAAGAAACTTCTTGCACATTGTTGTCTGGTACGTCTAGGTTGAAATGCAACACCAACTTCATGGATTACTGACGGGATAACTTACTGTGTACTAAGTCAGCAGTTCCATGCAGCTATCTAGAACTGCCTTTGCTTTATAATCAGTGGATGCTGCATTTAGTTTCTTGATATCATGAGATCACTTCATGTTTCTCGTTTCTTTTGCACGAGTCTTATTATGTTTCCTGCCTGTTTCAGATGAAAACAGCAGCTGATGCCTGCGTTCTCTACGACATGAAGAGAAGCCAATGATGAAGCATCACTGACAACCACGGAGTAATCTTTTCCAGTGTGGTCTATTGTCGAAACAAGAAATCACTTTCTTGTGTACTGATGTTCGTGTGTTCATTAAGTAGACATGGATCGATTGTGTCCATTTTCCTGGGTCTAAAAACGTTTTTGGTTTTTATTACATAAATCAAACTGCATTGATTAAAATCAGAAAATTCTCAGTTGTGGTTATACAAATGAGGGTGCATCAAGATTATTTCCTCAAAAGTATGGATATGGAGAACAGTATTTACATGGTAGTGAAAGTAGCCAGTGCCATTCTGGGTTCTGCTACCATGTTGCAATATCATGTTCATCCAGGTTGACAAAGAGAGAACATAAAGAAGTATGGTATAATACGCTCGTGTGCAAGACATGTCAGTGATCACAGACAGCTATGACATGGAAGATGCCAAGAGCTAGCAACCGGCAGGCAAGTTTGATCGTGACCTCCATGACAGGTTGTTGAAGAGAAGCAGAAACGTTATTCCATAATCACCTTCACTGGTAGGGCTGGAGGAGCAATCAAATCTTTTCTGTTATTGAGCCTGGCGGCATTCGTTCCCATTGTTGCAATTTGATGTAGAATGCCTTAATTGTTTGGGACGTGGAGTCCTGTCTACTGGGTGCAGTGTCTCGGGCCCGTGGGAAGCGGCCGTCACAATCCTTCTTCCCAAAGTTTAGGGTGCGTTCGGAACGGATGTTGGAGGACAGATTTTGGAGATTCTAATCATTCATTGAAATTTTCACTTTTTTATAATCATTTTAAATGTTCTAACAACTCCTCAGCTTTTATTTTATAATCTGTGCGGTGTTCAATTGTGTTTTATTTATTTTATAAAGTCACATGTGATTGGACTACATGTGTATGATGATGGTGTAGATGGACTAATGTGACCGTTGATGGATTTACGTGATGCATCAAACATGTTTCGTAAGGAGAGGATATACTATCTTGGACTTGGAGTACGGAACAGATGTTAGCAATAAATAAGTCATCTAACACTTACCTTTCTAAAAAGATCATTTTATGGTGCTATGGTATTTTCAAAGCCGGACAATTCAATGCCTCCAGCTACATGGGTGAGTCGCACCTCTTAAAAGAAACCAAAAGCGTGAACATGATCATCAACAGTCTGCAAAAGCAAGATATTAAGGCAACAAGAGGAATTCAGATTTATATTATGTTGTTTTCATTTCTTGCTACAAAATAATTTTCTAATAAGAATAAGTTCCATGCAAGAAAGTATGCATACCATTGCTGGACTTTCCTAAACTCTGAAAGCACCGGATATATGTTCTCAAAAGCCGTGTATGTCTCCTCTCTCACCTGCCACATGCCAAGAATTGGCAAGTCAGAACTAACATAACAAACTTGATGACAACCATCAATCATATTCAGGAATTCCTTCACCTTTGCTCCTGTAAGAACAATCTTGCCGGAAACAAAGATCAATAATACAATCTTTGGTTGCTTCATCCGATAGATCAGGCCAGGAAACAGCTCTGGTTCATACTGTCAGAAGCCAACATGCAACTGCATTCAAATGCATAGCCCACTCGGAAAGCCAAGAAATAGAAAATCCTAGCAACCTTAAAAAAAATTTGCATATAAAAGGGAGAGGTATCCCAGAGTTGATTTAAGAGAGATTGAGACTTGTTTCTCTTTTTGGCGGGGGATTTATGGATGGCCAGGGTATACTGAGAATTTCAATTGATAATATAATCTTGCAGCCAGATAATGTGTTAGATAGATGTTCATTTCCCTGTTTGGTTCTCAAGGTGACAACAGTTACATAATTTTGAAATGTGGATGCAAGAGTAATATAATGCACAAAACGAAATGTCAGAGGTAACTTACACTTGAGAAAGCACCATGGGCATAAGCCAGACCCTCCAGTCTGATGGGAAATTTTACATCGCATGAACCAACGATATTCTGAATCTTGAAATCCTAAAGCAAGAGAATGGCAGGTTAACAAAGATATCCTTAAGTAGCAACTAGCAAGCAAATAAAAACAGAATATCAGCAGACTGCATGTGTCAGTGTGTGTCATCATCATAGCTACCTTGAACTTAGCAGGAAATCCCAACTTCTGAATGATGCGAGCATACTGGCAATAAGATGTACCGGATTAGATATGCATGAGGTGAGCAAGAAACAACAAAACATTGTGAAGAAACTAGAAAGGTGTTCATACCTTCCGTGCTGCAAGTTTTGATTGTTGTTCACTCTTTGCCCCGGTACAAACCTGATATACAAGTCCATGACAAATGCCATTAGTGAACTAGATTTTTTTCCTACATCCATCATCATTAAGGGGGGTGAAAAAGGGTCCACTTTGAAGGAAGTTAATGCCGAAGAGGAGCTTTTGATGGCTAGCACATAAAAGGAAAACAATCCACAAGGAAGAACAGACATGGTTTGTTATCATAATAAAAGCCTTTCCTGAACCGGGAGGTAGCTTATGGGCTAAATTTAAGTTATTGTATGAATTTTTTGCATGGTAACAGTTGGCTAATGACTTGAGACTAAATAACATACGTACCATAAAAAGAAATTAACAAAATGTCACACAATGATTTGCCAACAAACTGAGCAAGAAGTAGTGACCGTACGGTCACATTTTATTCATTATAAGCTAAAATTACAAACACTAAAATTGAATCCCAGTAATGCAGAACAGCATTTCACATCGTCCAAATATATTGTCCATAAAACTGTTGGCATCAAGTTTGTTGGAATCCCGGGAAGGGGAGGGGGATCAGAGGGGTCAGGCCGGAGGGGGAGGGGCATGGGGATGGGAAGGAGATCTGAGGGGGACGGGGGCGCAGGCCGCAGGGGGGAGGGGAGGGGAGCAAGCCGGCGACGGGGCCGCAGGGGGGAGGGGAGTAGGCCGGCGGGGGAGGGGAGCAGGCCGGTGACGGAGGGGGAAGGGAGAGAGAGAGAGAGAGAGAGAGAGAGAGGTACCTGCGGAGGGCGACGACGGCAGGGCGAGCGGCGACGGCGACTCGACGCGAGCGGCGCGGCGACGGGCTCCGGCGGAGGGGGGCTCGGGCGGGAGGCAGCACGGGGAGGGGGGCTCCGGCGGAGGAGGGGGGCTCGGGCGGGAGGGCTCGGGCGGAGGGGGGGCTCCGGCGGAGGGGGCTCGGGCGGGAGCGGGGAGGGGGGCTAGGGCGGAGAGGGGGCCGCAGGGGAAGGGGGCTCGGGAGGGGGGGCTCGGGCGGGAGGGGGGGGGCTCGGGCGGGAGGGCTCGGGCGGGCGGGGGTCGTAGTAGGAAGTATAACGGCATCAGCGACCGAATGGAGACCGAAGTTAATTCGGTCGCAATAATAGAGACCGATTAGCGACCGATATACATGCGGTCGCTGAAACGGTCTCGGTTATGCGACCGATTATTTCGGTCTCCGAATTGGTCTCTATTTGGGACCGACTAGCGACCGATTAAATCGGTCGCTAATTCGGTCGCTATAGCCACTTTTTCTTGTAGTGACGTAACGCGCCCAGGTGGGTGCGTTACAGCCATGTTTTCAGCCAATTGGGGTCTGTGGGATGTGATGGTCCCACGATAGACCGCCACAGGTGCTGTGACGCACCTGGGTTGGACCGTCAGGGACGTTCTGTAAGACCCGTGTCTTAAACGGATTCTTAGTGGTTGGATCTAGATTTTATTTTGTGAATTTCGGCTGTTTTTACGAATTTTTAGGGTGTTTTTATGTATTTAATTGAATTAGTTAAAGTATTTATATGATTGAATTGGATAAATTCACGATTTCGATTCTTTGGGGGTTAAAATGTAATTTGAGTTAAATTTTTAAAATATATATATTTTTATAAAAAATTATCACTCTCTCTCTCTCCCCTATCGAATTCTCTCTCTCCCTCACTCGTTCTCTCTCTTCCTCTCTCCCTCTCACGATCTCTCCTCTCCCTCTCTCTCGGATTCGGTCCGGACGGGCCCCGATCGAGGCACGGGAGGTACCGACGGGACGGGCTCGACGCGAGGATCGCGTGGACGCTAGCTTTGTCTCGATCCGCAGTACGTGGAGGCGTGTGGGGCTGAGAGTAGCCGCGGCGTCCCTTCGTCTGTTCGGCACCGAATCGCCGTCTTCGTCGCGATCGAGGTAGGGGGATGGACTCCTCACCTCGTTAGGATCATTTTGACGCCACATGCATGCACATGCACGGCCGTTTTCCTCATTTTCCGTGCAAAACCTCATGTTAGCCTATTTATGCTTAATTTCGTGAAATCAATTGTTATAGGCTTCGCTTTCAATTTTAATGGCATGCTTAGTTGTAGAATCGTTCTGTGGGCTTGGCAGGTTAGCTTTTCCTTTTTTTTTCCGTTCGTTTGTAGCCCTCCGGGCGAATTTCCGACCCGGTGTGGTTGTTGCCTGCCGTGACGCCGTTTATGCGGTCGTCCTTGGACCGTTCATCACATGAGCGGTCGAGACCAAACCGTTTATCCCCGGTTGTGCGGCCTATAGCAGGACCGTTTAAGCCCTAGTGCGGCTATACTCTAGCCGTTTATCCTTGGGACCATAGGAAGACACATTAGAACGGCCCAACTTAGACTGCCCAAACCCTTTTGAGCGGCCAGACCCTAACCGCCTATCTAGTTGAGCGGCTTAGTCCCAGCCGCGTGTCTTAAGTCGGTTCGTAGTAGAGCGGCCGGTGGGGAACCGCTTATCCCTTTTCGCGGTCTATCGTATGACCGTCCATCCTCGAGCGGTCTGGTGTCAACCGCACAACTCCTGTTGTAATTAGTTTTAGCATATTTAGTTAATTTATGCAGTTATTCGCCATGTTTAAAGTATTTTATAAAATGTGGCGTTATTTTACATCCCGATGGAATTGCTTTCTCTTTCCTTGTGATGGAACCACTAGTCGTAGCCCAGCGACCGAGCGTGTCGTCCCACCACCCGGGAGAGGTGGAGGGGTGTTCCCAATGAACGGTTTGTAAACTAGTTACCGTGGGCCCCTGCGGTTACCGTTGTGTCCAACGGGGGGGGGGACTAGCTAGAGGCCTGGCTCTAGGCAGGAGTCAGTGTGTGCACACGTGGTCGGAGACTTGGACTGGCACTGACGAGTGTCGCTCTGACTAGTACTTGGTTTGGTCCTGTTACGCCTCTCGCTTGTCGCGTTCCAGACTTGCGAGTTGCCGAGACGCAATATAAGTCGTCGGTGGATGCATCTGGTCGTGTCCTTCTAGTGGATTGTTCCATCTCTCACTTCACTTGGTTAGCAGTGGTTTATTCTATTGGTAGATTTAGTTCCTGACACTAATTCCTGTTGTTATTTATTTATTTATTAAATTGTGCATCTGCCTGTTTATTGTTTAAATGCATGCTCTAATTGCTTTTATATTTGTCTGCTTGCCTGTTTAGTGTGAGGTAGGGATCCGCGTGACCCCTACTGAGTCTGGCTGTGACTCACCCTTTCCTCTTTCAGGAGAGCCGCCCCAGTCGTCCGCCGGTCCTTCTCGTGGTTGTGCCGACCCTCGTTAGAGTGCCAACTGTAGTTGGTCAGTCTTTTTGTTCTGTTGAGCCGGGGTATGCCCCGTGTAGTTGTGCAGTGGACCTCTTTTATCTGTAAATATGGACTATTGTATATATTTTACCACTCTGATATTTTAAATTACTTATGCACTTATTTATTAATTGATGTCCTAACTAATATTGCACGCATGCGGTCCCAATTCGTTATGCAACTCCTCAGCAAACTCCATTAACCCTTCAGGGGCCTCATCAGCCTCTTGGGTGGCTTCCCCAGTTCTTGGTATCGGTGTATCGATGTTATCGGTATATCGGTATCTGGAGCTCTGGGTCGTCACACGTTCGACCGTTGGCTTTTGACCGTTGTTTTGACCGTTGGGGGTCAAGGCCTATGACGCACCAGGACTGGCGCGTCACAGCCTTGTAACGCCCCTGTGTGGGTGCGTCAGAGTTGACGCGTCCCCACCTTGTAACGCACCAGAGAAGGTCCATTACATGCTGTGACGCACCGAGTGGCATGCGTCACAGTTGGTTTTCATTTGTCTTGTGACGCCCCAGGGTAGGCGAGTCACAGACTGTAACGCACCAAGGTAGGTGCGTTACACGATGTTTTCCACCGGGTGTCTGACGCCCCTGTGATGGGCCGTCAGGTGGCTGTGATGGTCCGGCCTAGACCGTCAGAGCCTGTGACGCGTCTAGGGTAGACCGTCGGGCTCAGGGTTGCCCCGGGTGGTTTGTAACCTCGTTTCTTTTCCGACCGTAGTCACCGTGCGACGGTGTTGGTGAATGGGACGATCCCCGTACGTCGTCGGATGCGGACGTTGCTTTCCGTTGACTTGAGAGTCTACTCTGTGGTGACCCTCCACTAGTCGTAGCCTGCTTACACGCGTGTGGTCCCACCAGGGAGTGGTGGAGAGGCTACCCTTAGAGACGGTTTATGGACCGATTTCCGTCTGGCCCCACGTCTTGCAGTCAGAGTCTGGCTGAGGGGAAAACCAGCCAGAGGGCCAGACCATGGACGCACGGTCTGTGTGTGCACACGTGGTTGGGGGCTGTTGGACCCACGCTGACGAGCGTGACCCCAGCTAATCACTTGCGTGTGGTTACTTGTACGGTGTCTCAGTTCCCGCTGGGCCGGAGGGAGACTCCTGAGGCGCGGACTAAGACGTCAGTGGACGCTTCCGGCCTTGCTTCTAGTGGGAGGTACTCCTGTTGAGTCGGGAGTGACAGACTGTCAGTCTTCGCGGCTTCGACCTTCGGGTTTTTATCGTGTCGACCGTTAAGTTTCGGTTACCTCGTCGTGGCACGTGTGTCAGTTTTCGTGCCGTGAGATCGGTATTTTGTAGACGGCAGGGCTTCCCTTTTCGAGGTACTCGCTTACTGCTAACGTAGCAGTTTCTCCGTTTGTGAGGTAGGGTTCGAGTGATCCTTACTGAGTCTTGTTCCGAGACTCATTCCCTCCGTGTTTTCACCATGTTTCAGGTGAGTCGCGGCCTCAGGGGAGCGCGTCTGAGGCTCAGCGTGGTTTAGGTGCCCAACGTTAGTGCCAGAGGTCAGAGCCGGGGTATGTCCCGTGTAATTGTACTTTTCTTTCTTGTCTCTGTACTAGTTGTGGACTACTATTGTTGTTACTTTGTTCTTATCTTGTGGACCTTGTATCATGTAAATCGTTAATTTATTTCCTGCTTAATCATATAACTGTTTAATTTCTGTAATTATTTGTGATACTCGTGTAGTCTCCACACCATCCTTTTAACCCTTCCGAGTCTTCGGACTCGTGGGTGGCGGTGCGAGTCTCAGGTTATCGGGCCTTCCCGGTAATCAGATTCTCGGGTTGTTACACCAATTCCCCCAATCGTTACTCTGTCGCTATACTAATGATTCATTCTACTGCCAACGCTTCTGGATCTGAACAAAGTTATATCACCCCGAAAGAATATAATTGGCCACCCAAAATAACTTACAGAACCACTACTCCTGAACAACTGCAAAAGGAGAAAGTGGAGCTGAGAGCAGATGTCAGTTAACTCCTGCTACATAAAGCAGATTCTGCTCAACTACAAAAGGATGAAATAAGGCATTTGAATTATCTCACTCATTGGTCTACCTTTGCTGAGAGCCATATTATGAAGGTAGAAATCCAACTTGAAAACATTCAAAAGAATTTAGCACTTTTGACCGAGTTAGTAATGAAGCTAATGGCACCTCCTTCCCCAGCTATGACAACTGCCTTGCAAGCACATGAAGCTAATATACGACTGCTAAAAAATCAGACAGTCGATTTTGCTACCTTCAAAATTTTGGAGTTTGCTAAATCGATAGTTCTCCCAAAAGATCCCAGCAAGCTACCTGAACAACTGCTGAAGTTAAAGATGATGAGGTCCAGAATTCCTAAACATGAGCAAAGAATGGGTCATAAATTTGCTGACCATGTTATTGTGCTAGGAATGGACATTCCTATTCTGTCTCTTGACACTGCTGCCATAGAGGATATTGAAGATATAGTTCGAATCTGGACACAAAAAACATATATGGCACAACAAGCTAGTAAAATATTGAATCAGCAATTGTTCGATGTATTATACTTGACCTTTACAGGCAAGATAAAGCATTGGTGGGGATATCTTCCCGATGAAACTAAATGAAAAATCATTGAACAAGGCATTCAACATATGGGTAATCTCTTACTCAGAGAATTTTATTCTATCCGAGCACATCAGACTTCCACTGATATGTTTATGCTGACAAGAAGGAAATTGAAAAATCTTGATGACTTCGAACAGTACGTCAACAGCTATACTAAAGAAGTCTACAGACTAGGACAACACCTCCCCGATTATCAAAGCTCAATTCTTGGCTTCTTTACCTGAGATGATAAGTAACCTAGTCCTAGCCGAGTTAAATACTACTAACATTTCTTTGGATAGCTTGCTATTTGTTGACATAATTCAATATGTTTAACAGGAAATCAAGAAATTGTGCTATAATATGACGTCGCAAAAAACTTTGCCCCATATTTCTCAAAAGGCTTGCTCTCAAATTGACGGAGTAGAATATTTCAATTTGGCTAGATCAAATCAAAAGAAGCGGTCCTTCAAGAGGAGGCAATTTCGAAGACCCAAATTTGTCAAGGTCAAGAAACAAAGACGATCCTTCAAGCCATATAAAATTTTCAAGAAGAGACAAACAGCCAGACGCGTTGCAACAAAAGGAGATGAATGCTATTCTTGTAAGAAAGTTGGGCATTTCGTCAAAAATTGCCCAAACAAAGCTCCTAAGCGCATAAAAGCCATGTTTGATATTCAAGAAATTGACTCCGATTGGGAATTTTTAGAATCCACAGAGCAATATGCAGAAGCGGTCCAGGAAAATGTTCAGCTCTATATCCTGACTTCAGACGAAGCGAATGCTTCGGAATCTTCTCTGTCTGAAGAAGAACCCTATCAAGTATAAATGGCAACTTCATCGCAAGCTTTCTTCTTTTCAGATAGTGATGAGGATATTTCCGCCTCACAAAAATAGTCCACCTCCCAACATCAATATTATTCCATTGATGAGGCAGAAGAATATTCATCAATATCTTTACCCTCTTCAGACGAAAGCAATGAAGACTTTGTTAATCCATTTTATTCGGCTTCAAAGTCAGTCAAACCTTCTACAGCCCTTCCAAGCGATTACAAAAAGGGCAAAGTACCTGAGATAAGTATCAACCAACCCAAGCATGATCTTTCCGATCAACAAGTACTTCAAATAAGAAAACTCATCAAAATAACTAATAGAATTGTTATCCCAAGTCATATTGCTATTGATGGGTTAGAACATTGGTGCAAATGTCAAATATTCATTGATACTGGCACTAATATCAATTGGTGCCACAAAGACTTCTGGAAAAACTGGCTTTATTATCCCACAGGAGGAGTAATTGAGACAATGAATGGAAGCTGCTCAATCTCTCATTTTGCCTTGCAAGTACCAGTGAAACTTGGAAAATATGTACTTTTAGCAGATTTGTTCCAAATAAATGATGGCGGATATGAAGTGGGTCTAGGGTGTGTTACCCTAGATAAAATGAGACCATATACAATTTCTCCAGATTCTACAACGAAAGAGAAATAATTTATCGCACATCTCCTTGTCTAAAGACCCAGCATAACATGCTTTCTATGGAAGTCTGTTTCTCAATTGCTTAGATACAAAGAAAAATATCTTGAGAAAAAAGAGAAATATATTCCATCATCAAGCAACTCAACTATCTGTCTCCAACTGCTTAACCACATATCAGCTCCCTAGCAACTATTACAACCAAATTACAAAAGTGCTGCGTGGAACACCCTCTTGAAAAATGGGATAAGAATTAACCTATGACACATATTCCCACATTACACAATATTCCCATTCAAGGAAAGTATATTAGGCATTCTTTAGAAGACGAGACAGAGTTGAGAAGACAGATTGAAGAATTTAGTGTCAAGCAACTCAAGAGACCCTCATCATCAAACTATTAATGTTCTGCTTTCATTGTCAGAAATCATGTAGAACAAAAGAGGGGAAAAACTCCTATGGTAATAGACTACGGGCTGTTAAATTCCATCGCTATTAACATCAAGTGGTCTCTCCCAAAAAAGGAAGAATTAATTCAGAGGGTTGCTCAAAAGTCGATATTTTCTAAATTCGACTGCAAGTCTAGGTATCACGAGATAAAGATAGCCAAGGAAGATATACGCAAGATAGTATTTTCCTCCCATTGTGGATTATATGAATGGCTGGTGCTTCCTTTCGGACTCAAAAATGCCCTGGCATAATTTCAAAGGCGCATGGATGAAATATTTAAACTATATGCCAATTTTATTGCTAACTACATTGATGATTTTCTAGTCTTTTCAGATACCATGCAGGAACACTTGCAAGTTTATGGAGATCATACAACTTCATGGAATAGCGTTATCTGCAACAGCTGATAAGTTCCAAGTGGCAGTAGAAAAGGCTGAATTCTTGGGAGTCACAATTCAAAAGGGACAAATCACAATGCAACGACATCCCCTAGAGAAGCTATCTAAATTTCCATCGCAGCTAGTAAATTTACAACAATGCCAAATGTTTATGGGATACGTCACATATCTCCAAAACTTCATTCCCAAACTTTCGGAGAAAACAAGCAATATTCGAAGAGCTATGAGATCTAAGTCCTTCGAATAGAATCCAGCTGCTTCTCAGGAAGTTGTCCAGCTGCAAGAAGAATGTCGCCACCTTCCTCCTTTGAGTCCTGTATATAATGGTCCTTATACATGGTCTGCGGTACTCTTGCATAAACAAGACAAAGAAGAAAATATTTGTGCATATCAAAGCGTCCAATTTAAGAAACATGAATTAAATTATTGGCCAGCAGAAAAAGAGATATTGGCAGCCGTCCAAGGAGTACAAAAATTTCACGTTCATCTAATAGGTGAAACTTTCATACTTCGAACGGACTCTTCGACACTGGGGGGCTTTCTAAAAATAAAATTGCCTGACAATGCAAAGCTTCGAAGGGATGCATGGTGGCCATTTATGTTAGCCCGATACTCCTTTTCAATTGAAAAAATTCCAGGCAAATATCATCATCTCCCAAATGTTCTTACTCGGGAACTCAAATCACAAATTAAGATGATTCGAACCCCAGTTCATTATCCAGCAACATGGAAAAAGCTGGCTTTGAGAACTCCACAACAAAGACTTCATTTTTGCCAGAATATCATAATGCTTTTTCCATATGGAAGTTCAGCCCAGGGAGACTACCCTATTATAGACCTATATCACTTCAGCTGAAAGAGTCAGTTGCCTCATCAACAACCTCAAATGGACTTCATTGGAATGTGACATCCTAAATCTTCTGATAGAAATTTTTTTTTTTTGGATGATATTCTATTTATCAGAAGATAACTATATGCCAATCAAATAGCCAGTGAATATTTAAATGATGTTTTACAAACCAAAGTCTGGAAGCAAGATTTATGTCAGTTCTTCCAACATTTTAATTTCTCTGAACCTAGCCATATCCGGAGATATTTAGATGAAGAACTGATTTTAGAAGAAGCCGAAGAAGACCCCACTCCAGCATCCTCCCTCAAGCAACTAAGTTCTATTATTGAGGAGTGCCGAAGTTGCCAGAAGAAGGCAACGGACTTCTGTCCCATCCACGTCAAAATGCTACATCAGCTAATAAAGTAAAATGCTAGTGGACGCATCAACTTTTGACTTTATGTCACATTCTCTGTATAAAAGTATACGGACGTAACCTCCACCCTTCCTTTTGAAAAGTAGCATAGATTTCTTTATATTTTTCATTTTGTTCTTTTACTTTTGTAAAGCAGATCTGATTCCGGACTTCGGAGCCGGACTTCATTTGTAATTTATTTTTTGAGTTATAAAAGGAACTCGAGTACTTCAGAATGAGACATCGAAGTTTGCGATCACAATCCAGTTTGCAAGTTTTTGCAAGATAGTCGCGTAGCTTTCTTCTGAAGGCATCGTCGGCGCCTTAGTCCTCTGTCCACCTTCACTTTTGCACTTTCAACATCTTATTCTAGAGCAAATATTCTATGACCTATGCTCATTTCAATTTATAGATTTCTTTGGTATCCCATCTAAAGAAAAACGTTTGGATTCCATATGTATTTGGATTGAATAATCTCAATGGATAAACAAGTTAAATGCATGCTCCAATGACTATAGTCAGACCGGTCCATTCTTTTCAAAATAATGCTATATAAAAATAATATTTTCTTTAAGGTGGGATTCATAGAATCATGATGCTAAAGATTTAAGTGATCTTTTATCATTAAAATTCTAACAAGTCATAATAAAATTCTAAACATGAAAAATAGACCTTTGACTTCGGCCATGGTGATTTTAAGGAAAATAGTATATATATATTAAATGTTCAAATAAGGACATATGCATTGTAGTTATAGTGCGGGCGCCTCTCTTTAATCAAATTTTAATATATTTTTTTAATTTTTTTAAATGAGATCTAAGATCTCTTAACTTGGTTTGAAAGTCTAATCACCTACTTAATTAGGATACGATGTAAGAAAAAAATAGTTATGAATAGTTGTTACTATTTATGTCAATGTTCACGTGAATATTAACTACTATTCACACTCGTTTTTCTTATTATCGTGCACCTCAAGTAAAGTAAGTGACTTGTCTCCCACTCCAAGTTAGTAGACCTTAGGTCCCACCTAAAAAAAATCCCATGAAATGAGACTAAAAGGGGCCATCCGCAGTGTAACTACAATGCGGGTATCCCTATTTGATCATTTTCATATATATATATATATATATATATATATATATATATATATATATGGAGAGAGAGAGACGATCAAGTGGAGACGGCCCCACCTGGAGTCGCCGTCACCTCATCGCCTCCTATGTATTATTTATAATTTTTTTAGGTGAGACTCAAGTTATTATTTATAGTTTTTTTAGGTGAGACTCAAGATCTCTTATCTTGGAGTGGGGACCAAGTCAACAAAAATTTATATTGAAAAATAAGAGAAAAAATAAAAAAAGTGTGAATAGTGACTTGGGTCCCAAGTCTCTATTCACATTTTGTTTTGTCATGAACTCCAAGTAAAAATAAAAAAGATTGTAGGAGACCTTGAGCCCCACCTATTTTTTTTAAAATAAATACATAAAAAATACTACATGGGAGGCAATGAGGTGGTTGAGTACCAGGTGGGGTCATCTCCACCTGATCAAATAAAGACATACGCATTATAGTTATAGTGTGGACACCTCTCTTTCATCAAATTTTGGTGTATTTTTTTAAATTTTTTAGGAGGGACCTAAGGTCTCCTAACTTGATGTGGAGGTCAAGTCACCTACTTAATTGGGATGCGCGGTAAGGAAAAAAAGAAAAATAGATGGGAATAGTTATTACTATTTTTGTTACTGTTCACATGAATATTAACTACTATTCACACTTGTTTTTTATTACTGTGTATCTCAAGTAAAATAGGTGACTTGACCCCCTACTCTAAGTTCGGAGACCTTAGGTCCCATAAAAAAAATAAAAAAACCCACAAATTGAGGCTAAAGGGAGCCGTACACACTGTAACTATAATGTGTATGTCTTTATTTGATCATTTTCATATATATATATATATATATATATATATATATATATATGATAGTTGATCCAGTAAGAACGTCCTTACTAAATCATCCCGTGCGAACGTCATCTATACCTTTCATTTCACTTTTCAGCTCACGTCCTCGATCCCATGATGCTCATTTTTTTTTATCAAACCCAATCATCTAATGGTGTAAAGGGAGAGTGCATCCCCATTCCAGAGGAAGGGAATGTTCTCACTCCACCTAACAATCATTAGATGCTTATATTATTACTTATTCAAAAAGAATTACATCATCAGAAAGAGGCATACCTCTTATCTACAAGTATGTAAGGAAACTAGAAACAAGACCTATACATGTTTCACCCTAAAATTGGGTAAGCCTCTAGCATCAGCTATAACATACGCCCTGGCTAACAGTGGTAGCTCACGGATATTGTGAAACTCTTTGTTTTCCCCCACATGAACTGCATGGTTAGCTAAAGAATCAGCTAGCTGGTTAGCTTCTCTATATACATGATTGACTGGATATTGAAGTGTATGGTGCAGCTGTAGTAGTTGTAGCCACCAAGGGAGCAAAGTCCAAGGCGGATCTTTTTTAGATTTCAGCAGGCCTGTCAAAGTAAGGGAATCAGTTTGAATTGTTGGTAGAGGAATGTTGTGGAAGTAAGCCAATCGAAGACCATCTAATAATGCTCTACATTCAGCAACCATGTTTGTGCCAAAGCCATAGTAGTAAGTGAATCCCAAAATAAGCTAACCATTTTGATCTCTGATACAACCTCCTCCTCCGGATTGACCAGGATTCCCTTTACAAGCACCATCAACATTTAAAGTATACCCTACTGGAGGAGCAGTCCACTGAACTATTATGCAAATAGTGTGGGAACAAGTAATATTTATCCCAAACTTTCTAACACTCTTAAGAAATTCCAGCTGGAATCTTGTTTAAATTTCATCTTTCCAACCGAGCAAGCAAGATCTACAGATATTATATCAGCAATTTTCATAGGACTAGTGTGATTTCCTTCATCATCATTCCCATGATGCTCATTTATTCTCAGATGCATTCGCCAGAATCGACTAAAATAGTCTGACGCCGATAGTATCTTTCTTGGATTCTCTCTCTGCCTCTCCCTATCTCTCAAGTCACTCTCCCTCTCTCTCACACACACACATTAAAATGTCATTTCTCTATATTCTCTCTCTCCCTCTCCCTCTCTCTCAGGTCACTCTCCCTCTCTCTTTCCCATGCACACATTAAATGGGTTTCTCTCGAATATCTCTCCCTCTCCCCATCTCTCACCTCACTCTCCCTCTCCCTCTATCACACACGCACATTAATGAACATTTAATGTCTCCCTCTCCCTTTCGAGAGACTAATATTTTTTATTATAAAAAAACACAGTTGCTTCACCCATCTATCGCCCCCTTTCGCCTACTCTCACATTAATGAACATTTAATGCCCCTCTCTCCATTTTCAGAGACTAGGATCAGTTGTAACAAAAAAAAATCAACTGCTCCACCTATCTCTCTCCCCCTTTCGCCTATCTCTCACATTAATGAACATTTAATGTCTCTCTCCCCCTTCCAAGAGATTGGGATCTGTTGTACCAAAAAAAATTTAGCTGCTCCACCTATCTCTCTCCCCCCTCTGCTTATCTCTCAACCGCTCAGCCTATCTCTCTCCCCCTTCCACCTATCTCAGTCGCTCCTCCTATCTCTCTCCCCCTTCTGCCTATCTCTCTCCCCCTTCCACCTATCTCAATCGCTTCGTCTAACTCTCTCTCTGTAATGACCCAAGATCCGGATACTGAGCCAAACCTAATACCATTCGGATCCTACGCCACCACCCACGAGCTAGGAAGTTTGGAAGTATTCAAATAAGTGTCACAAGAGTGTATAGAAATCTAAAATAAATGCAATAATTAAAATGCTGAAATTAAAATTTATATTTATAAACATATTTACACATTTTCTGATCCAGATATACAAGTCCCAAAGGTACAACTCAACAAAAAAAGTACAAAGAATTGGGGCATACCTCGGCTGGCAGAAGCTGGCGACGCTAGGACACTCCGGCCCTACTCAAGGCCTCCGAATGATGAGGAGGCACACCAGACCTGAAAAGAAAACGGGTGAGGCCCATCTCATTAACTCAGTAGGGGTCCACGGATCCCCACCACAACGAAACGTAATGAACATCGCATTAAATAATAAGGCCTAAAGAATAGTAAAGCATGAAAAGTAGTAAGGCAAAAGGAATGACAATATAAGCATAACTAACCACGCTAAACCACTAACTGTCGAAGGCCTGCACAATGACGGGATACCACGAGTATCAGACATAAACCACATTGAACCGAATTCTCATAACCCGGGACACTGAAAGCTGGAACACACCAACCTGTCTCGGAGTATCTCTCCTGGGGTACGAATGCTAGAATCTAGGCTACCAAGTAGATCCTTAGTCGGTCAATGAAGGAACATGACTACACTGCTGGAATAGGGCTCTCGAAGATAGCAAGGAACCACGTCTCGATCACGTGTAACAAGGACATCGAGCCGCCAAAGCACTGAATCTCGTTAGAAGGAAACCTGAGTCGCTACCTCTCAGGTGACAAGAGCACTACCTACTAGAAGTAAGGTCGGATGCATCCACTGACGACTTAGTTCGTGCCTCATGTGTCTCTTTACTCGCCCCAGACGGAAATTAAGACACTCTAAGTAACCACAGAACAGAACAATGACTACTTGGGGTCGCACTTGTCAGTGTGGGTCCAACGCCCCCAACCACGTGTGCACACACAGACTATATGCTCTAAGTCGGATCCTCTAGTTAGTTTTCCTCCCAACTTGGATTAAGGCTGCAAAGATAAGCGGCCATATGGTAACCAGCCTAAAAATCGTCTCACTGGGAAAGCTCTCCACCGCTCCCAAGTGGGTCCGCACACGCGTGCGTAGGAAAGCTACGACTAGTGGGGAAGGTCACTGAAGGTGAGAACTTGTTGAAGAAACGGAAACTACCAGAGTACCACTGGTTAGTGCTAATCTAACTGTACACATGTCATGTGTCACAAGGTGGCTATACCTCACAAAAACCCTAGACCTCTGACTAGATGGCTGATCTATCGGTTACCGGGGTATACAGAACAAGCCAAAATCACAAACCACGTAAAATGATGAAAGACGCTCATTGGGTGAATTTCGAAGCCAATGGGCTTTGGCCGTCCAAAGGATGAGAGGAAGAAGTGCTGGGCGGCCAACCCATGGGCCGCCCAGACAGAGGGCAGGGCGGCCGGCCCTCTAGCTGCCCAGAAGACTGGGCGGCTAGGGCTTTGGCTGCCCAGACAAAGGGCCCTTGGGTTGCCATAGCAGTGGCCGCCCAGCCATCCAGGTGGCCAACCCATTGGCCGCCCAGAGTGGGCAAGGCGGCAGGCAATCTGACCGCCACCTGATCAAAAAATCTCTTCTAGAACAACGTCCGAACAGTTGATCCGGAGCCCGACTCGCTCCCAATACGAGCGGGAACCCCTGAGAAACATGGGAAAAATATTCTTGAGTACAATGCCATCCACGAAATATGATTTAAGCTAGGAATCGCTACGGAATCGGTCGAACTGCGCTCTCGACCCTAAACATGCATTTCCTCCCAAAAAGGCGATAAACCCCTATCTTTCACCCAAAATGTTACCGGATCAAGGGAAAATGTGGGAGAAGTAGTTAGATTCCATCCCCTACCTCTCACGAAGAAACTACAAGCTATGGATGTTGAATCGCCAAGAAACACTGTGCTCACACGAACCCGAACCCCGATCTCGTGAGCACGCCGTGCCGCGCCACCGCCTCCAACTCCTCACATCTGTCCCCTGCCGCTCAAAGCTCACGTCGCCCCCGATATTGCCCATTGTCGCCGTCCGTCGGCCACCGAAGAGGTGGAGGGAGAGTGGGAGAGAAACGAGAGGGTGAGAGGGAGAGAACGATGGGGGGTTTTAAAATAAGTTTAAGATTTTTATTTTTTTTATTTTTTTATTTTTTTAAAAATTCACATTAACTCTGAATATTTTTGAAAAATACATTCTAATGTAGGAAAATCCCTGGAAAAAAGTAAGGCCACTCAATGCGTCATCACGGACCCGAAATGACTCTCGTAAATACCGATTAGGGGTCCAAAACTCTAATATTAAATTTTGAAATCATACGAACACGATCCACAACTCATAGAAACACAATCCAAATTAAAACACGGGATGTTACACTCCCCCTTCTGCCTATCTCTCAGTCGCTGAACGTATCTCTCTCCCCCTTCCACCTATCTCAACTGATCAGCCTACCAATGAACAAGGGCTTCCATCTCCGACTCCAGCAGCTCAAGTGAGAGGGGAAAGTACAGTGAACTCCCTTGTCCGTGGTGATCATTAATGTGTGTGTGAGAGAGACGTGGAGGTATGATTATTGTGTATGTGAGAAGGGAAAAGTACGGTCTCCGTCTTGCTGAAGGTTAGAAATGTTCATTAATGTGTGTGAGAGAGGGAGAGTGAGGTGAGAGAAAGGGAGAGGGAGAGAGAGAATCGAGAGAAATCCATTTAATATGTGTGTGTGAGAGAGAGGGAGAGTGACGTAAGAGATAGGGAGAGGGAGAGAGTGCATCGAGAGAAATGATTTTTTAATGTGTATGTGAGAGAGAGAGAGAGAGAGAGAGTGACGTAAGAGACCAGAGAGGGAGAGACACAATTAAAAGAAATAAGTTTTCAATGTGTGTGAGAGATAGAGGGAGATTAGCACCAAACCATGGGATTGAGTGTAACGACCCGAGAATCCGATTACCGGGAAGGCCCGATAATCCGAGACTCGAACCGCCGCCCACGAGCCGGGAGGGCTCGGAAGGGCTAAAAAGAGTGTGGAGGCACATAGAAATAGGAAATAAAGCAGGACAATTCAACAATTAACAGAAATAAATAGACAACTACAGCAGAGTCCAGTCCAACAGAAAGCACAGTCTAAAGCAGTAAAACTATCACATGCCGAGTAAACACTCGGCCCGACGAGTTGGCAACTAAGAACCCCTGAACAACAACCTCGCACCTCAAGGACGAACCGCCACACCTGAAAAGCAGGGGTGAGCCTCCTGTCACTGGCCCAATAGGGATCCCGCAGAACCCCAACTGAGAACAACAACGGCACGGAAAGTTGCAACTACAAGAGTAACAGTAACAACAGGAACAGTAAACCTAGTGGTCGGTTGAAACTCGGCACTACAACTACTCCTACTGTACCGGTCAAGCAGAAAGAGAAGTCCTGATCTCACAGTCGGGAACCGGAGCACACTAGCACTACTTACCGAAGTAAAAACCCGTGACAATCTCACCGAAGAGGCCTGTCTCCCAGAACAAGACCAAGCTGGACACGCTGTCCAAAGTGCAACCCCGACCGTCCGATGGTGGGTACCGGACAACAAGACGCAACCTCGGTAAAGCGACTAACACCCGTCAAACGGCACAAGAACCGACACACGCGCCACGGTGAAACACATGGAACTCAATGGTCAACACGGCCGAAACCCAAAGGTCAAAGTCACACGACTGACTGACAGTCTGTCACTCATGACTCGGTAGGAGTACCTCCCACTAGAAGCACAGTCGGTAGCGTCCCCTGACGACTTACACCACACCGCAGGTGAACTGCCTAGCGTGGTAGCTCCTACCAGAGGCACGAACACCAAACAAGAACCACAATGAGTGACTAGCTGGGGTCACGCTCGTCAGTGTGGGTCCAACCGCCCCCAACTACGTGTGCACACACAGACCATGCGTCCTAGGTCTGACCCTCTGACCGGTTTTTCCCCGTAGCCGGACTCTGGCTAACGACGAGGGGCCCGACGGAAACCAGTCTAAAACCGTCCTCAGGGTAGCCTCTCCACCACTCCCTGGTGGGACCACACGCGTGTAAGCAGGCTACGACTAGTAGAGGGTCAAGGAGTAGACTCTCAAGTCAACGGAAAAATAACGTCTGAACCCGACGAAGTACGGGGACCACCCCACGTACCAGCACTGTCGCACGGTGACCACGGTCGGAGAAGAAACGGGACTCACAGTCCACGGGCCACACACTCGACCACGCAGAAGGCGTAGAAGCACGATTCCCAGGGCAGCACACAAGCCGCCACGCCGATTCCCCATCCCAGGGAAAGCGGGAAACCTGCAGCCCTAAGCCGGATAATTGGACTCGCAGTCCAAGGCCAAAACACCTGGCCCACACGGGAATCGCCTTTCAAGGAAACTCACGACATGCAGGGGAGACCCCACCACACACACACCGATACACAGTGACTCGATCGAGCGTAATAGGAAAGCCTGGAACCCGTGAGATCACCCGGACCCACACCTACGGGCACGCTAATCGAGGTAGCACTGTCCTCCCTGTAAGGTTTCGCACAGTACCTACGGGCGACACAGCGGATAAAAAAAATTTCATTTGCCCGATCCCGGTGTTATGGAAAGCTTAATCTGTGCTCTAATCGGTATTTCTAAGACCCTAATTACGGGTTACGTGTTTCACCTTGCGCGGAACGACGTTGTCCGCTAAGCCTGATGCAGAAAACCGAGCCGCACAACTGCACGGCCTCTAGAGCTGATCCACACGGACTCTTGTGGCGACGGTAACCCCCCCCCCCCCCCCCCCCCGACCTTCCCCGACCCTTTTCACCTTCTGTAGAAAGGGAGCAAGAGGCAGGGAGAGGGGAGGAGCTAATCCTCCTCTCTTAAGCTTATGTGCTTGCTTAAGCTTAAGAGGTTGGAAGAGTTCGAATGAACTCACGTAGGAAGTATATATATAGAGTTTAGGCTTATTAGAAAAGGGTTCCAAAAGACCGAAACTGTATATATGTCCTATCGCATATTATACATATGTATTAAGCTCCATTTACACTCCTTTCCAAAAGGAATTAAATAGAAATAATACATACATTTGTATAATAATAATCCGTCACCCAAGAATCCATTGTGTGTGATCCTCTAGGCCCATAGTCACTCTAATTTAAGGTCCATTAACTTCTAATTCCCAATTAGAAGTAAATTAAACGTATTCTTCGCTTCTACTAGAGCC